>JAZGTN010000085.1:4007500-4618921 GCA_037783415.1 Leptasterias polaris
AAGTCAAGTATGCCAATATTGTTGAATTTGCCCCAATGCATGCAACAAAGAAAAAAAATCTAACAAATAGTTCGTCTTTTACAAAACAATAGCACATCTTTTGTTGTTGTTTTTTTATGTTTGTAGGCCCAAGTCATCAATTACATTGTAATAAAAGCAATCTGGAATGCACACATTTTTATAATTCAAGTGAACCAATCAAATTTCAGTTGTATCAATTTTTATTAGTCAAAATAAAAAAGGTAACTTATTATAATATTTGTGTATTTGTTAAAGCTTGAAATATTGCAATAGTGAAATATACTTAAAAACAAAACAATCAACATAACAAACCCTAGCTAGGGTAGCTTGCAGACACCAATAACAGGGGGAGCCAGGGTCTGTGTATTTTAGGTCAGGTTTGTGAGTTGGAAGGCAAATGGGCGGGGCTTAACGGCAATCCTGCTGATCAGCAACAACCAATCAAAAGAAGAGCCGGGGGCAATTTCCCAAAGCACTAAGAATAAGATTCATCTTAAGTTGAGTTATCAGTATTACCATAGTGATTTGTATTGTGACATTTGCTAAGCAACTTCGATGGATTTGCAGTTACGATCAATCTCTTTGTGAAATCGAGCCCTGAGGGGGCAAAGGGCAAGCATATTGAATGTAGTATAAGGAATAGGTCTGTCTAGTCCCTCTGAGGGGTAATGCTTGATAAATATGTTAAAAAAGCTTCATACCCCTGGTGTAATACGATTTCCAAGACTGGTATCGTTCTTTGTAGTAGTCCTCATATTGACATGAATGGTTACGTAACTTGCACTCCAAGGTTAAAGGGTGTGTACAACATTGGTAAGAATGAAAATATAAATGTTCACAGATTTGCACATAACTTAGGCCTACATGGTATAAAGATGGTCATGGTGGAAAACTTCCCTTGAAATAGTTTTGCTTGAAACGCCATAGTTTTTAGGAAATGAGTAAAACAAAAGTCTTTATCCTGCAGGATAAAATCCGATGTTTGAAAAGAAGTTAAAACACATAAGGGGGGTTTTCACTGTTTTCTCTCGACTCCGAAGACCGATTTAGCTGAAACTTTCACAGGTTTGTTATTTCATGTATATGTTGGGTCACATTAAGTTTTGATACAGGTCTTTGGCAATTACCAATGTTGTACACACCCTTTAAATTGTAATTTGATGCTCACATATTTTTTCTCATATAATTAACACAGAAACCTGATACCAACAGTTTACCTAAAGCAATATTTTAATCGAAACAAAATAATATATATATATATTTTGTTGGCCTGTTATGATATTTGCCCTCGGGAATTGTAAAATCTGTATAAACTTCATAATAACAATTATTATTTAATGATGATTATAATATTCGAAAGACAATAAGCATAGAAAAAAACAGGTTTACCGAAAAGCTCATTCAAAATACAACACCAAGTAAATTAACGTGAATGAAGTAATCATTTCTATTAAAAGTATTATTGGAAAAAAGGCGTTTCATTTTCACGTGGTGTAAATAACAGACATCGTACGGCTTCTGAAACAAACTTCTTTAACCAGTAATCCCAGCATCAAAATTCACCAGGAAGGAAGAACAAGCTGGTAAGATCCCCATCCCGTGATTTTCTTACAATAAAAACTGACAGTTAGTTTCTTCAAGTCTTACAGCACTACGTATCCCAGCCCGACCTCAGATTTCCAAAAAGCCCGGTCCTGATAGGGTTAAAGGCCCTGTACACTATTGGTAAGATCGAAAAACACAAATGTTCACAGATTCACACATAACTTACATGATTGAAAGTAAGTAATGGTAGAAAGGGTTCCTTAAAATATTTCTGCCTGAAATGCTATCGTTTCTGAGAAATGAGTAAAACAATAGTTTTTATCGCGCGCGATAATAAACTCCATGTTTGAAAAACAGAAAACACATAAGGTCTCTTTTCACTATTTTCTCGTGATCTCGATGACCAATTGAGCTCAAATTTTCACAGGTTTGTTATTTCATGTATGTGGTTGATTACACAAAACATGAACACTGTCTGTGATTATTTTGTCAGCTCTGCCAATCCTGTATAATACCTTTAAATGCAATGAGGTTTTAGTCAACCGAAACAAACTTTTTACAGCTAAAGACAATAAAATATATAATTGTTTTTTCTAATTATAGTTTAATGAGTTGTAACATACACGTTGCGTTTCAAAATGATACACATTCCCGAGCTTTCTTTACATTATAGTTATTACTGTATTATTGAAGATTTTAAAACTTTAATTTTAATGTCCTTTGATTAAATTTATTTCTGGCAACTATTTTACATGGCAATTGTATGTACATTTGATTACACATAAAGGGAAATGAAGTAAGAATTTGCTATTCCTAATTCATGTTTACTGCACCACTGTACAACAAAACCTACGGGAAATACAAAGAACAGCAACAACTGCAGCAGCAACAACACAACAGCGACGACAGCGACCGGAGATGTTTAGAACGAGATGCAACAAAAACAAAAATGACAAAACCCCATCACAACCACAACAACCACAACAACCACAAGAAGAACTCGCCACCACCACCAGCAGCACCACCAGCACTGTCCAGTACCACCACCACCAACCACCACCAACCACCACCAACCACCATAAAAAACAACAACAAAAGCAGCGGCAGTAGCAGCACCACCACCAGCACCACCACCGGCACCACCACCAGCACCACCACCACCACCACCACCAGCAGCAGCAGCAGCAGAACCACACCAACAACAACAACAACAACAACAACAACAACAACAACAACAACAACAACAACAACAACAACAACAACAACAACAACAACAACAACAACAACAACAACAACAACAACAACAACAACAACAACAACAACAACAACAACAACAACAACAACAACAACAACAACAACAACAACAACAACAACAACAACAACAACAACAACAACAACAACAACAACAACAACAACAACAACAACAACAACAACAACAACAACAACAACAGCAACAACAACAAAGACAGTATAAGGTGTTGATGTTATTCATTTATTATTATTATTTTTTTTACAAATCTGCGCTTCAAATTCAAGGGCACTCTAGAATAAAACAGGATTAGAAACTGATGCTGCCCTCTTTAGAACACACAATATTATTATATCAAAGACTAGATCACAAAGCAGCCTGGCTCAAGTCAAACTTTGCTGCGCAGATCATTTTTGTTTAGCAGAAGTAAGTATGACCCCTAACCTCAGTTAGCTTTAAATTTGTACACTGCCGATAAAGATGGATGCAACTACAGCCACGCCCATCATCCATTTCGTCATTTGGGCTCCCAGACTTGCAGCCCCCTGCAGCTGGGTGGGCGTGGTTCCGGCACACACACACTGCAACCCCTCCGTCGACTGTGGGCACGTCCCGCCGGTGCTGCACAAGTACGCCTTGTCCGCTTCCCTCTTCCCGCTCTCGATAGCCCCCTGGACATGACCGCTGAATCGTAGACTGGTGTACTCCCCGGCGAAGAGGAGCCTACCGAGACGGGATTGGATCTTAGAGAAGCATTTGGGTTCGACGGCGGGGGACCAGAGGCTATGCGAACCCATGGTCAGTGGGTTGGAGTTCCAGCCGGATACATGCATATCTAAAGGATCAGGGATATTAAACGGAAACATTCGACGAAGAGTGCGCATGATCTCCTGTCTGGTACGAGATACTGGTTGGGCGTCAATACGGCGGGCTTCCTCCCCTGTCACTTCAACTAGAAGGACGTGCTTATTGAGACGGCGAAGTTCCGGAACTGAATGTTTAGAAAAACAGAAAATAGAACAATAATTACAAAACAAGTTTCCGGGCGTTTGTTTTCAAATTTTCCCCCAAACATAGGATCATTCGTACATGTGTCTCGTATCTTGATGGCAACAGCTTCAAGTGATTCATAACTATAGTTTTTGATGATGTTAAAAGACAAATACTTAAGCGCTTATAAATTATTGAAACAGTGAGAGGTTGCGTGATAAATTCCCTCAAATCGTCAATAAGGGGCGCACTTCATCTTTACCGACATCCTTTGAATTTTGCTAATAGGTGTGCACCCCACTAAATTAACTCCCATAGAATAAAGTGCAAAATGCTAAAACAAAACTAAAACAAAAACAACAACAAATTTAGAAGTCTCACAGCTTTTTGGGTAAAGGGAAAATTATCCATCGGCTCTTGAACTTGTATCCTCTACTCATTTTGATTTCGGGAGTCTCAAGGCCCGTCTAGTTATTAACCCCCACATTGTGTAATTTTCCAAACGTCTGATCATCAATCTTGAAACATTTCCCTGCACCTCTCGGCAAGTAGGACCATTTTTTCAGGGCATATGTCATCCGAAATCCCTCAAGGTGGAGGTCAACAACCCCCAGGTCACAATCGGGCAATTGTTTTGTAATGTAGGCCTACCGCTTTCATTGGGCTCTCAAATTATTCTTTTTGTCTAACAAAGACTAGTTTGAGGGCCTACAAAATATTAAAGAGGCCGACGCTCTGTTTTCTCCCTATTTAGTGGGATGCATCCTTATTGCATCGTGGAAGTACGTAAGGAACTGATCCTTTCTGAATATCACTCCATTCAAATGTTTGTTAAAAGTGGTGCCGGTGTGGCAGGAGGTTCTTTTCCCCAATGCGGCGAATTGTGTTAAAATTTCGTCTGATAGCGCCCTCTTTAGGATCAACTTCCTTCAGCCCATGTCGTGTGACGGATACACACACCGTAAATCAGTGACACCGCCAATGGGGAGATAGCTTTGATCGAGAAATAATTATGCTCTGTTGCTGTGCCGATTTCACGTGTTTTTGTTAAGTATCAAGGTGATTAGCAAAGAGGGAAGAAAACAGTTCATAATTTATATAATTTTATTTTTCTCCAAAACTGCGTGGGCTTTCCCTAGAATAAATCTCTAGGGTTTTCCTCCCACATCTAAAACCAAAACTTCATTCTTTGTCTTCTCCGCATTGGGTTCTTGGCTAGTATAGTAATTAAGTTTGCTTTTCTGAGAGTCCTTGGTTTTACAACCAAAATAAATGAAATGAAATTAAACATTGACAGCTCACTTCTTGTTCTGAGGTCAGTAAGCAGTGGAAAGTGGCCCCTCCTCTCAGCAACGCGCAGTATAAACTCCCTGTTCCCCCAGAATGTATTCGGGAACTGGAGGAAGATCTTGGTGTGGGCACCCATGACGAACCGGTTCAACTCCCTCATCTTCCAACCGGGGAACTCCGGCACGAAGTTGACGACCTTGTGCTGGAGCACACCCAGGCTGAATGTGCTGATGACCCAGTCTGCCTGGTAGACAGTTCCGTCAGTGCAGCGGACCGTCACCGCGAGAGGGCTTCCGTAGTCTACTTGTACCACGTACTTGTTGTACAGAATTTTACTCCTGCAAGGGTTAGATAAACAATGGCAAAGCTTGAGTTGTTTTCAGAAAACGAAGAAATTATTGAAATGTAAATCTTAAAAGCACAGCTTTGGACAAAGGGGTTAACCAGTTTCAAACAAACTGTGAATTATTTTTTCCCGATGGACTATAACATCGTGAAATGCGGCTAGCAGCCTCTTGGCCAAACAAGCTGTACACTATCTAAGCATTTTATTTATTTTATTTATAATTTTTTTTGGGGGGAACGTAAACCCATTGTGAAATGCGTTTTTACGAAAGTTTCTAAATAAAATTTACACACATAAGTCACTTCATGTTTACATGTTACGTTTCTAAAAGAAAAAATGGCAGAAAATAAAGAAGGAATATGTTATAGCCTATAGGCTTATCTTCAGTGAGCCTCACATTTTAAAATGCCATGCCATGCCATGACCGGATTAAAATTGTACTCATTGTAAATTACTGCGCACCTGGAACTTGGCAAAACCGAGGGGTGCCACGCTTATTAGAACTTTCAACTTTCATTCTTTTTTTACATTCTCTTGAATGTTGTTGTTTTTGTTGTTGTTGTTGCTATTGCTGTTGTTGTTTTTTTTAATCGGGCTTTTAAATATTTGAGCTTAGTGGCCGTCCAAAATGAGAACACCATTCAACCAGTGAACAGACCGTGGCTCTATGTTGCAAAAAAGGGTCGTACGTTTGTGAGCAAAAATGTGGCAATTTTCGGGGCGTTGGATATAATTATCACCCGAAATAATTTTACGGAAATATCTGTGGGCTTACAAATTATACTAATGAGGCTATGGCGCATGATTCAGTCACTATTAGAGTGCAGCCTATTTGATTGCCATTATGAAGAACGCTTAGCACAACATAACTGTCACCATGTGTCTGCTGTGCACGCCCTCTAGGCCAGCTATGGACGTAGAGTATCAATACCGAATGAAATGCCTGTATGGCAAAATATAACCAGACCAACATACGGGAAAGTTTAGATTTAAAACGGAGGCATGTGGGCCTACACGAATTGCCTTAAAAAGGAAACGTGAGAGACACAAGAACAGCGCCCTCTTCAGCATAATATTTCTGCATTACTTCAGTATAAAACCGTTTCTTGAGTTTGTCTTTATCCGTCTGCAATTATATTCAATAGTACAATAGTGAGGTAGCACTGCTCTCTATTTTTATGAGCATAATTTGTTTATGAACTCAATAAGGAAGTGAATTAGTCTTGGTTTGGCAGATGTATTTTGGTTGCATTACAAAGCCTAACTTCCGTTTTAAAGAAGAAGAAGAAAAACAATCTTGTAAAAGTGCCAAGTCCCATTATCATACTGCGGTCGTTCGTTCGATGGATGACATTATTGAGTTATGGATTCTGTTATAATATCTTACTGATAACTGATGTATTTTAATAAACTAGTTGTTATAAAGTTGACCTTGATGAGTATTGCGGAAAACTATAATTAATTTTCTAATAGTGAAAGTAAACCAGTGTTGAATATAGATTTGCCAATTCAGTTTCCTGGTCCTTTGAACGAAGAAATGTAGTACATTTTTGTATAACCGAATGCTTTCTTGTTTTGCTTTGCTCTTTTTCATATACATTTGTTTTGTAAAGCGCTTAGATTTGTGAATAAGCGCTATATATATGTAGGCCTATGTATTGCTATTGTTTTGCGCTTCAATGAATTATTGTTTTGACTTTTCAGTTTTCTGAACTCGATTTCACAAAACTCTAAAATTCATTTTAAAATGATTTGTCAGTATTACCATAGTGATTTGTCTTGTGACATCACACTTTGCTTTATAGCATTTAAGATGGATTCACATTTAAGAACAATCTTTGCGAAATCGAGTCCGGGTCCATTGGATGAAGGTCAATTCTTTATGTTAATCTCTCACAGACTAATACTATTGTGTTGGTCTTTTGGTGAAAAATCGTGTGATGTAACTATAAGAGCTTTTGACTTACAGTATTGATAACATAGTAGGCAGTCATTAAGCTCTTTGATTCATTGTATCAAAGCATCTAACACTGTTAGCTGACAATGTCCATTGGGCTTTAAGCGTTCAAGAAACAAGCGCAGCTCCTTTGGAGTACGGAACGGGCAGCCAATATGGCGTAAAGAGTCCGGGCCATTCACATCAACGATCTTTACCACGATCTTTATATACCAGTTACTCCTGGGCGATGAGAAGCAATTGTGGTTAAGTTTATCGCCCAAGAACGCAATGTATCACGACTGGGATTCGAACCAACACTCTAATGACACAGCCATCAGAACTTGGGTTTGCTGCTTTACACCGCTCGGCCACGACACGGCTACGAACTTACCTGTGAACTGGGGTTCGCATAAAGAGAAATTGTTCATCAAAGTACGACTTGAAACCTTTCTGATCAGTTACTACTCTGGGTGGGTCTGCGTTAGGTCCTCTCTGTATAATCAACTCAGGTGCGTCGAAAGCATGGGACTTCAATGAAGTTACCTATTGCCGCAAACAAACAAAAATAAATAATTAAATACAAATAAAATAACAATTTTGACTTTAGGAGCCTAACAGCAAGACTTTTTCAGAATTACTAACTTCAACTAAGTTTTAAGGTTGTAACTAGTAATACCATAACAATAAAACGATAACAAACTTAATCAAATTATTTTGAATAATGTTAGCATTCCAATCAATTATCTATCTTTGTTGTATTTAGTTTTCAGCGGATAATATCAAGCAAGGCCTTCTTACGCCATCAAAATTACCACAGATATACTGTTTTTCAAACCAGTGTCGTATGTGTGTCGGCACCCGAGCTTGCTCGTAAAATGTCATAGCTAGCCAAAATAATAGTTGCCACGTATCCTTATTGGCATTTTCGAAACACCACAATCGTTTTCGGGTCCAGCTTAGCTAGACTCCATCAGCCGTTATGGAATCATGCGCTTTAGTGAATTGGTGTTCCAGTCAGTTGGACGGAGCCTATGAAAGAGGCGAAGCCGAAACCCGGGTTTGGAAAATACCATTATCAAAATAATTGCCCACTTACACGAGGGACGTCCCCCAACTGGTAGTCAAAGTGCAACCATTCCATCGTTCTCTCCAATCCGTTCTTCGGGAACCAGCCGACACTTTTTAATGCTGCCCTCACCGACATGTCCGAGTCATGTGACTCCCATAACTCCTCTGCCAGATTTAATCCTTCTCTCACGGCATGTGCAGTCTGTCAAGGAGAAATCAAAAGTATTCAAGTATAACAGTCAAATGTTGCACAGATAAACCTCGATCAATAATCAAACTATACAACTTCAAAATACTAAAGGTATATACATGATTGTTTACTGATTAAGAAGTTCATATTAGAATATTTTTTTCCCCGGTGAATCTGAAACAAAGTCATATTCGAGACTATACTGAAAAATCCGATAACGTAAAGAAAGCCCAACTGCAACAGCTGATTTCGTTTGTTACAACCAAATAAGGACAACGTGTTTACATGCTGTAAATTGTGCATGTTTTCCTTCACTATTTTCTCCTGACTCACACAACGGATTAAGCCAACATTTTCACAGGTTTGTTATTTCATGTATTTGAGTGATTACACAGAACATGAACACTGTCTGCGACTATTTTGGCAGCTCTACCACTTCTGTATAGTACCGTTAGTTTCAGATGTTGTGGGAAAATATACTATCTGGATGCCCAAGAGTAAAATGTGTCATCCCTTTAAAAAAAAAAAACCGCTAGTACTCTAGTGTGTCCTGGTTGATCATGACTATAAACCGTATGGTGAGTATTCACAACAATGGAAACAATGGCAGTAAAGTTAGTTTGATATTGGACATTGGACATTCACGTAGGTTTGTACGGCGAATATCAACGTTGCTTTTTCGATAGTGGACATTGGAAATTCACATAGGTTTGTCCAGTGAATGTCCGACCTACCATGTACATCAAAAGGAAAGTTGATATTTGCTGCACAAACCTATATCGAATTAACTTGACTGTCATGTGGAAACACGTCATTATAGAGAAGCTTAACACTGACTTGGCCCATCACTGTGGAAAAACTAAATTCGCTTTGCTAACAGTAACACACTGTGAACGCAAAGCTGATTCTGTGATCAGTGTGGATTTCACAATGTCACTATGTCGATTAGTGTTGGTTTTCACATTGAACCAGAACATAGCGAGACGACAATACAAACGACAAAAGGGAAAAAAGCCTACCCGAAATATCTCACCTGTATTTTGTTTTAAATATTCGTGGGCTAGACACTTTGTAAAGAAAACGACCACTGGAAATTTGGTGCGCCCCGCACCACCTCGCGGTGACCTTTGCGCACCCTGAAGTAAATGCGTTTGGGGTTGCAGGGCTTAGACTTGGGTTTTCGTTTTGGCCGTGAGTGAATTGGTACAGCATGACACACAAAACAAGGTCCCGGCCTTCCTTTACTGAACCCTAGATCTGACAACCTAGATGTGATGTTTATAGCAGGGCTGAATTCCCTTGTCAATCGTGACGCTTTTAATGCACAGTTGTAAATGTTTATAAAATATAGATTACATTCTAAGTGATTTTCACAAAAGGCAGCTGCCTGTCTCGTGGAATCGATTGGACACAATTTCGATAAGCAACTCGCGACAGAAGTGTTTTTTTTAAAACTCTTAAACCCCTGCAGGTCGACAGCCTAGCTGAAAATGACCCACACATTCATTTATTAGTTAAAAACTGACATATTTGATTCAAAAAGTTAAAACAAATTTGGTATAGGTTATCCTCATATCAGCGGAAATAAACATGGGAAAATCAGCGGAAATAAACATGGGAAAATCAGCGGAAATAAACATGGGAAAATTTTCTTTCCTGAGACACTTCGTTCAGACTGCTCAGCTTGTATAACCTCAACGCCCTTGTTTACCATTTTCCGCTATTTTAAGAGTCGATTTATTTGCGTACATTTTGACTCACAAAATGGCGGACAGGATAGGTGCGTGTAAAGTGCGCTGCGCGTCGTCAAAATGGGCCGATAGAATTATGAAATAAACTGAACAATATTTACCCTTGGCCAGAGGTGTGTGCTCCTAGCGATGCTGGTCAGGTTGAGATGTCCTTGCTCACTGATGATGGAGAGAGATTGCCAATCTGGCTTATGTATTCTCAGTCTTGCCCCTAGCCCCCTTACGGCGCTATCCATGGCGTCTGACTTGGGTCGCGGGGTATCAGCTCCAGCTTCCACTCTGACACCTGCAAACGGGATATCACGAACTCGCCCCCCATAGGTAGAGGAAGCTTCTAGTACAATAAAGTTGTGTTCACCCTTGTTAACGAGAGTTTCAGCAGCCTGGAGACCTGCTGCCCCGGCACCAAGAATGAGATATTTCACTCCGATTGGTGTAGGTGATGGTAGCGGGCGCTGTCCAACTGGCTCCTGTGCTGGGCCCTGTGCTGGGCCCTGTGCTGGCACCTCTGGTGGTCCCTGTGTCGGTGGCTGTCGGCCCGGTACATTCTCTGGTCCCTGTCCAGGCCTATATCCCTGCCCCTGTGCCTGACCCGTACCCGGGTTGAGGCCCATCATTTGCGGCGAGACAAGAACAAACTCACTAAACAAGGTCCCAAACAGGAACAGCAGACCAAGATTTCTATGCTGCCACATGTTTACAAGAAGTGCTTTAGAAGATGACAAGATGACAAAACAAGGTTGCTCTCTATCGACGGCAGGGCAATTAGGGCATACCTAAAACTGGTTTCTGTTTTAAAATTCAGGTAAAACCCGGCGGAATAGCTTACGTCTCTTCACAAGAGAGGGAAGAAAACGAGAAAGAGCAGTGTTTAACTATGAGGAAGTGATTCATATCTGCACCAAAATTACTCACCGCGGCATTTATAAAGTTTCTATATTTAGAACAGATGTTTCCTTCCCAAAGCAAACACACTGGAATTAAAAACTAAAAAAGGCAACTTCCCAGAGAGTTCGGTCGCCATTTTAAAGTGATGAAGTACACGGGTTTCATAATATCTTTTCAGTGAGGGTGACAGGTGACAGTGGCGTAACTGAGGGAGGGGGGGGGGGGGGGCACGGGGAGGCACGTGCCACCCTTGATGTGCCCTCCGGGTGCCCCCCGTTTGAAATCTGGACTTTTGGCAAAGGACATCTCCAGAATAAAATTTTATATTTTATACGCTTTAGGCCTTATGCGATAATTTCGATGCTTTTAACAAATTTCCCATAAAATAGTAAATTCACTTTAAAAAAGGCGCTGCAAAGGGCCTTGTAAAAAAGGAAACTGAAACTTGGCTAGAAACGCCCTGTGCCGGGCTTTGTGCCCCCATATATAGTCACAAAACGAATTAACACAGTGTGTGTTGTGCTATTTATAATAGCTTATTACTGACTGCCTTAAGGTTTTTATTTAATGTCACAAATTGAAATAAAGTACACAATGAATATGCATTATTATATATGTAGAAAATAATGCACTTGTGACAAGAGTGGGGGGGGGGGGGGGGGGGGGGGGGTGTGGGTGTCATCAACCGTTTTTCAGTAACACTTTCTCTATTCTAGGTGATGATTCCTGACTATCTCTTTTGATTGTTTTTATGGCTTTTTGTACCATGTTGCATTTTACGTAATTTGATATTGCTCATGTAATTAATAACAACATTTTGTTCAATGCTTTTTTTCGGCTTTTTAAGTTATTCTCCAAACAAAGTTTCATTTTGTTTTCTCTTTACATTGAAGTTTGCATTTTAGTTTAGTTTGGTTCCGTGTTTATAGGTAGTGTAATACATTTTTAATGACCCCAAAAATGGGTGTTTTTTTTTTGTTCAATTCAAAAGCTTATACTTAAAAGGATTCCAACTGCCTTTTTAGGAGTGTGCTCTCCGCTACGGAGCCCCTAAAGGGACAGGTAAAAAAAAAAGTTGAAAAGGGGGGAAAAAATATATACATATTTCGTTCCCTCGAAATATTATTTCGTTCCCTCGAAATATTATTTCGTTACCTCGAAATACTAATTCGTTCCCTCGAAATATTATTTCGTTCCCTCGAAATCATTTCGTTACCTCGAAATCATTTCGTTCCCTCGAAATATTATTTCGTCCCCTCGAAATATTATTTCGTTCCCTCGAAATATTATTTCGAAGGAACGAAATAGATTATTTCGATCGAACGAATTAATTTATTTCGTTCCCTCGAAATCATTTCGTTCCCACGAAATCATTTCGTTACCTCGAAATCATTTCGTTCCCTCGAAATCATTTCGTTCCCTCGAATTATTATTTCGTTACCTCAAAATCCTTTAACTGCTACGGAGTCCATGAAATGCCGTTTCATTTATTTCAGTATGCAAATAATATTGCGTTCCCTCGAAATAGCATTCCTAGTTGAAAAAAAAAAAAAAAAACTGTTGCATGCTGCACGTGTTTCTCCATGCAAGATCGGGGTACGATTCGGGCACGGTGTTCAAGGTGTTCGAGGGAACGAAATGTCATTTCGAGGGAACGAAATACATTTCAATATTGTTTCTCTTACCTGTCTCCTCAATGGCTCATTATTATGGCCTAATCTGAATATTATTTGCATACTGAAATAAATGAAACGGCATTTCATGGACTCCGTAGCAGTTAAAGGATTTCGAGGTAACGAAATAATAATTCGAGGGAACGAAATGATTTCGAGGGAACGAAATGATTTCGAGGTAACGAAATGATTTCGTGGGAACGAAATGATTTCGAGGGAACGAAATAAATTAATTCGTTCGATCGAAATAATCTATTTCGTTCCTTCGAAATAATAATTCGAGGGAACGAAATAACATTTCGAGGGAACGAAATAATATTTCGAGGGGACGAAATAATATTTCGAGGGAACGAAATGATTTCGAGGTAACGAAATGATTTCGAGGTAACGAAATAATATTTCGAGGGAACGAATTAGTATTTCGAGGGAACGAAATAATATTTCGAGGGAACGAAATAATATTTCGAGGGAACGAAATAATATTTCGAGGGAACGAAATATGTATATATTTTTTCCCCCCTTTTCAACTTTTTTTTTTACCTGTCCCTTTAGGGGCTCCGTACTCCGCACCCAGGCAGGGGTGGCCCAGCGGCTCTGGACCCGGGCGGACCCTCGCTGCTCTGGCTCGCTCGGTCTTTGCTTTACCGGGGCCCTGTCTGCACTGCCGCCTCGTGGGTGTGGGAGCGCCTCCGGCCAGGGTTGTCGGAACATAAGGATGCTGGAGTGTAGAGCAGTGTCCGTACACACCACCCTACCCCTTTGCAGGCCTCATGTGTGGCATTTTCTTACAATAGTTTAATATAAGTAAAACCTGCACTACAAGTTTCGCGGAAATGGGAAATTTATTCTGAGCTGCCTTCACATCGTAAAGTTTCATGCAAACCTATAATCAGTATTAGCCAACGGGTTTATACAACGATTATGCATCAACCACCTGATGATTTGAATTTAAATAGAAATTTATCACCTCCGGTGTCATCTGGGATATCAAAGAATAATATGGAGAAGAAAAAAAACATCCCTGCCGGATAAACCGGTAAACCGGTTTAGGCTGTGTGTAATTGTACACTTTAACATTTCACATGTGTGAACATATTTCACTGTGCGTGCCTGTGGGTCAATTATGATCAGGATGCACTTGCCAATAGGGATTGATCTGTTCCCCGGGTAACGCAGCAAAATGAAGAGTCACCTAGACGCTTGCATTTTTTCGTGGTGTGAACATTCCGTATACTATACGTGTGACTGGCACGATCACCCAGTCCGGAGTAATGAGATATAGTGGGAGTTCGCACAAAAATGACAATAGTTTTAAAGGGAAGCCGGTATAAATTTGGTAATCACTCTTAAAATTAATGACAATAAAAACTATTGGTTAGAAGTACAGCAGCTTTGACAGTATAAAGCATTTTGAGAAACATTTCACCTCGAAGTATAGTGTGGTCATGTGAAAAGATATCAGTTTTTATGCCCCCAAATTTGAATCCGAGAAACTTTACTGTCAGATACGTTTCTCAGATTGTGTATTCCCATTAGGGATTATTCTTCCTGTGTGGACATATTCGCTCCGGATTTTCGGCGATATCAAAAAAACGCGAAATTTTCACAGGTTAGTGTTATTGTTTATATCTACATTTATATAGACGATGTGACCTCTGACGTCATTTGAAAATCATAACATGATGCGCGCGCATGTCGCCGGGCAAAACCTTTGTGTACTTGACAGCCAGCTAGAAAGTACACGCAATATTACCATGACTACGCGTCTTTTTGCCCGGCGGAACATGACTTGGACAACAGACTTGTCAACAGAGGGCGGTTTGAATGTAAACAGAGGTCACATCGTCTATAGGAAACAAACAATCAAGCGATTTCAAAGATATACTTTGCCTTTAAACACGTCTTATTAGTTCATGAGGAATTGACAGTACACGTTTTGTAATTCCTACACTCACTTCTTATCGAGACTTGGCTGAGGCTGTCCATTCGCCCTGTACCTCTCTCAAAGGCATTACAGATGCTAGGTCCTATTTTCGGCCCATTTGACCCGAAAATTTAAACTTAAATTTTAAATAACTAATTTGAGAAAGTTGTAGCTTTTAGTTCTTCTCCAGTATTGTTTCTACGTCCAACCCCTCCAAAAATCTCCAAACACTTGCCCAACCTTTCATCCATGTGTCCCAACCTTTGATGTACGATTTGGTATTTGATTTTGTTTCCTGGTTCGGTTTATGTTGTGTGGTTAATTTTGTTCATTTATTCAATTTGAGTGTATGTTTTCATGCCATTTTAACAGTACTTTGTGAAAAATTGTTTTAGTTAAATCTTTTTAAAGTAATTCTGTTAAACTTTATATTCTAGTTGCTATTCCTGTAACTGACGTTTTTCCCCCTCTGTTGGTTTGATGAAACAAAGCATACGGTTATGAAGGAATGAATGTAGGGGGGGGGGGGGGGGTGGGGAGAAGGAGAACAAAAAACGTAAAATAACAAGCAGAAAAAGAACGAAGAACGAGAAAAAGAAAAAAGCTGAAAAACCCCCAAAACCCATAAAAACCACCGATGATATAGGGGATAGTTAATTAAAAATTAAGTTGAATTACTGTCGAATCACTATATATAATCCCCCAGCGAAAAAGTAATCCATCCGGTCGGAATAGCATTTATGTTCACCGCGTCTTAACTAAATACGCTTACATTTAATGTTTGCTGTACTCCAAGTAAGACCAGAATACACAGTTCGAAAACATCGAGACAACACCAACTGTCTCAGAGCCAACAGTCCTTCAAAAGAGATCGTTTCCCTTCATTCGAGTCAATGTACCTTTAACCGACGCAGGAAGGTATAAATAGCCTTTTTTGTTTAAGAAAAATTTAATGTCAACTTTATTTTATCAAAGAATACTAAGGGAACTCACAAGATATCGTGGCACGGTGATGATTTAGTGTAAGCCAATTAGAGCCACAGGCAGAGTCGAGAGTTGTATGCAGAGCCGTATACAGAGCTGTAGCCAGAGCCGTATACAGAGCTGTAGCCAGAGCCGTATGCAGAGCTGTATCCAGAGCCGTATGCAGAGCCAGAGACGGCATTGAAGCCGGAAGCCAAAATTGCACCAACATGACTTACTTTATTAACAGGTGTAGCCAACCCTATCCTCCTTCTAACTCAATCCAGTCACATTAATTAATTAGTTCCTGACCGAACCATCTCGGATGGGCAAAGTTTGGGGTGACATTTCCACCTCAATCCTTACATCCGTGACCGTCATTTGACCCGATGTAAGAATGAAAAATTAATAAAACAACATTTTGTAAAGAAAATAGTTGAGGATTTAATGTGTTTTTTTGCAAAGGAGTATGTTTGCAGTATTTTTGACCACGTGAAGGCGTAGTGTTGACCAAATTAAAGTAATGCGGAACAAGTAAAGCAAGCCGGTTTTCATTTCATTTATGTTATTATCATTATTCAATTGACCATTGATACAACTACAAAAAACTGTACACATACAGTCAAAATAAATAAAAACTTTGATTAGTGAGATGCAAGTAAATTTGCCATTGAAAGCGCCCTCATGCAGTCAACAATTTAGTGGTCAAATGGCGGCAGGGTGGTGGGTTGTTCCGCATGTATGAAACAAATGTTTAAAGATGCTGTAATAATACGTTTGGTAAATGGAGAGCACTGTTTGTTTCAAACCTATATAATTGTAGGTATATAAAATAAAACTAACCTGTGAAAATTTCACTTCAAAAGGTGGTCGCGTTTTTGAGATATCACCGAAAAACCGGAGCGGGATTATTTCCACGCAGGAAGAATATTCCATATAGGAATACACAATCTGAGAAGCGTTACGGCCGTAACGCTTCCCAGATTCAAATTTTTTGGGGGGATAACAAGTGATATATTTTTCCATAACCGCAGTACTTCGAAGTGAAAAGTTTCTCAAAATGCATTATACTATCCAAAGCTGCTGTACTTCTTACCAAGTACGCTTTTATTGCCATTAATGTTCAGAGTCATTACCAAACGTGTACAGACCCTTTAAACAATTCATCCAAACAAATTCGAACATGCAGAAAATTTGCCTAAAATAGGATCCTGCGCTAACACTCTTGTACAAAAGTGCACGTTTTCGACAGCTGGTATGATTTTCAACATTTAGAAACTTTTCGTATTGAATTGTGTTTCAATTCGTTTTGACTCTAGTAGAATGATTTAAACAAAATTTACGGAAACGCTTTTTAGGAGGATGGTCTCTGCACACAGGGACTGCCTCTCAGATTCAAAATTATACTCGATCCCCGATTTCATTATACTTGAACTTTTGAAGCATATCAACACAGTGTTTTAATGTATGGCAAATGCAGCTTATTAGTAAAATGACATTATTCATATAGTTTTATTAATAACCCCCCAAAAAATTAATGTGCAGTTTTCACGCTTGGGGATAAGCTGTTTTGGATTTAGATACATATTTGCAACCCGTTCAAAGTAGTTTTAAGTAATCCCCAGCCGTGTTGCACGAAAATTGAAAAATAGAGACACTTTGCCTCCATGTATTATGGCCTATTTGTGTTAATCGAAGAACATGTACCATGTATCATTGTGGGCATACCGGCGTCATCTGAGACTGCATGTCACCGACGCTATAACTTGATATTATGCAGCGAGAGTCCATTGCGAAACCGGGGTAATTCATTCAGCGCCATGTAAATGCTTCTAGTCGTTTGATTTGAGTAGAAAAGGGAAACTGGAGAACCCATCGTGTTTTCCACGTGAACTAAAACTTTTATTTATTAAAACTGGATGTCTGGTGCAAAACATTATCTATCTTATGGAACATCATTGGAATTATTTTGGATTTATAACATAATATACAGACTTGGTGTCTACATCCTTATTTCCATGCGTTGCACTTTCGTCATTGTTTTCAGTGTTGGAACGTTGATTTAATTTACGCACAACGTGAATGAGACACAACAATCTATCACCAACATGTGGTTTATAACAATTACACATTCTGCTCGAACGAGCAATTCATTACACTGTTAACAAACCTCAAGTTCCAATACACCGTTCACAAACCGCAGTGTTACACTGCCAACAACTCCATTAACACGACGTAAAAATAAAACCTTATTTAATGTTAGTCAGCCCTTTAAGTATAATGGTTGATTAATGTACACCAATACATATTGCAAAAACACAAAACCAGCGCCCACTATTGGCTAAATTGTTTCTTAATTTAACACTGTCATTACGGAGTAACAAACTGTTGACTTTTATAAATCACGGCTGAAATAATGGACCATTAAGTTTTTGTGTGTGATCACGTTGAACCTCACAGAGGAATTCTTTAGAAAATGGAATGATATAGACAACAATAGCAGAATCTCAATCCGTAAGGTTGCGTGTGTGTGTGTGTGAGTAGGTAACCACATTCAAACCGGGGACCTATAACAAAAGAGGACAATAGGTCCACGGTTGCTATCACAAAGGAAAGCTTTGTGGTCCACGGTTGCTATCACAAAGAGTTGAACAAAGGAGGGTCCACGATTGCAGGCTGTTACACACTTGTGTGTGTGTGTGCGCGTGAAATCTCGTTGCAATGCTGTACTGTTTGTAATCACATTCACATGTTAATTTTAATCATATTAGTTTCTCCATTGGACCCGACCTCTGGGCTCGATTTCACATCGTACCATTTTAAGAGGAGTTATCCGTATCACCATAGTGATTTGTATTGTGACGTCACACTTTGCTTAGCAGTTACGATCGATTACAATCTTTGGAGCCGCGGGAAATACACTGATATACGGGATAAAATTTACAAAACCGACTAACAAACTGTCACAATCTTTATAAGTTGGGATCCGTTTCTAAGCTATGCTTACTGACTGGTGTACTATACATGCCGTTTGTCCATTTTATGCCCAACGACCCACACAATCTGCTCCAGGCATAACCCGATCCCCAACGTGTCCTGAATTCCTGATAATCGTTTGAAATCTAAAACCATCTCAATCGATTAAACTGGAGATGTGACTTTCTCTTGTATTTCCCCAGTTTCTAAACGCCTAGGCCATGGCTCAGAATATAATTTTACATGACGGGGTAGCAGTGATTTCGGAATAAGAACCTTATATCATTCTCCTCCCGGAGGGTATGGTGCAAAATGCTCACTCGATATACTTGGCCCAATTTCATAGAGCTGCTTACAACATTGGCAAGAGTGACAATATTAATGTTCACAGATTTGCACATAAATCACATGGTATTTTAGTAGCGTGTTCTTTGCTATTATTTATTTTATGAAATGAAATGATGAAAACTAAATGGAAATTTGGCTACTTTGCCTTCTGGTAAGTAAATAAGAAGAGGCCAAAACTTGTGCAAAATAAATTATAATGCACTTGGTTTTTGGTCGAATTAGTTAGCGGTGTGCCTATTAGCTGTGCACTACTGCCAAACAGCACACCACAGCAACAAGAATCCTAAAGAAAGTAATACTAGTGCAAGTGCTGAATTGAGAGCTAGGTTGGTAATTATCATACATACACTCTGGTGCCGTCTATGACTGTGCCTCATCCAGGAGTCGAAAAGATATAAGTGAGGGGGAGAGGGTGTGTGCAGTCAACTTTTATAGACACGTGCGTGAGTGGAGTCGGAGAAACGCACCTGGCGTTGCGTAACGAAAGGAATGAATGGGTGCCGCCTGGGCGATTTTAATGGAACAAAGAAAAATACTGAAAGGTCTACTACAGTATAAAGATGGTCATGGTGGAAAACCATTCATTGACATTGTTTCGCTTGGATAGCTACAATATTGAGAAAGGGGTAAAACAATTAATTTCGATCTCGCTAGTCCTGATGTTTGGAAACAGTGAAAACATATAATTGGGTTTTTCACTATTTCCTTGTGGCTCCAATGACAGATTCGGCTTAAACATTTACAAGTTTGTTATTTCATGTATATGTTGGGTCGCATAAAGTGTGTCTATTGGTCTACACTTACCAATGTTGTGCTTTAAAGCACGGAAAGTAGCTTAGCACAAAATATGTCTGCTCACCAAAATGCAACCTGTGAGAGAGACCGCTTGTTTCACAGTTTGCTGCAGTCGGCGGCTGCAGTCGACGGCAGCAGTCGACTCTTGCAGTCCACGGCTGCAGTCGACTCCTGTTGTCATAATTATCAGGCTGTATTCATCCTATGAAGGCCTCCTCCAGCAATTTCCATTCTCTTCTGACTCTTGTCATTCTATATTCCATGCTGCCATGGTCATGTGGTGATTTCATCTCCCCGTCTCCTATTGTGTCTTCCTCTTCTTCTCCTGCCTGTCCTTGGTTGCCATTCTGTGAGTCTCTTGGTTCATCTATTGTCTTGCCTTCTTGCTATCAAAGTGCTCTGCCCATCTCCATTTGGGCCCATCTTCATAAAGCATGTAAGCACACAAACTTGCTAAGCACAGACAAATATTGCTTACCAGAAAATAATTACCAGCCAAAATTCAATAAAGTTAACACTGTTTTTGACTGGTGCCCCACTCATGTTTTGCTTAGCATATAAATTTTCTAAGCAGTATTTTTGCTTAACAGCTTTTTGAAATTGGGCTCTGATCTTCTCCATGCTATCTTTGACCACTTTTGTCTTGTGCGAGTCTAACTTTGTCCCGTTAAATGATAGATTAATCATACTGGTATTTCCTTGACTAAGTACTTTTTGGTACCTTCCAAAATATATCCATCTTCCCTGGACTTTTATACACTTTTGCTACACTGCTTGGAATAGACTGCCGGCTAGTTGTTGTTTTTAAAACTTGATTCGTAATTATTTTATACATAGTGACTGTGGAACAAGATGCCTGGTGCCATCACATTCCTGTGGAATAATTCTGGTTGGGTATAACGATGGGTATATTAACAGAGTCCCTTTCTTCTTCTTCTTCCCCCTCCCCTTTTTTATTTTTATTTTTTTCAACAACAGCTGCAAAAAAATAAAAATTTCTCAAACGATCTCGGGAAAAGTTGTCAGCCGTTTACAAAGATATCGAAATAATTATTCACAAACCTCTTCAGAAAACTTTGAAACAGGTGCTACTGTAATGGAACAATATTGACCCGATTTATATGACGTCATTAGCTCAATAATTTAGGTTACGCTATTTTGGGAGTCAATGTCACTGTGTGTTTTACGTTTAGTGTGCATTTTAGGTGACGCAACTCCCAAAATGGTTAGCGTGGCGCAGTCACCGCGTGTGATGGGTCAATATGTCGACATTACTGTATAATGTGTAGTAATATTCATTCAAAAATGGGTGATCATAAATTATTTAATCGATAATATATTCTAGAATTAACAATCGGTACATGTTGATGATCGATACCGTTAGTTTTGTCCACCACTAAAGCTCGCCACTGCACCGTTGCCATAGTGCATGGACATTCTCATAGCAGCACCAGCCACAGTGGTACCCGGCATTCCATCCCCCATACAATGCGCAGAGCAACATGGGAACAGTTTACAAATTGTTCGCTTGTACGCCACCCGGAAGTCCTTCCCATATGCATATATGAAGGGATTTACAGCCGAGTTCACGTGCGATAACACGATAATCAAATTGAATACTGTCGCAGAGGGCGGCATGCATGAGGGACACAGTGCAGTTCTGGAGTTAACGATTGAGAGTGGTAACCAACACAGCGCGAACACCAGTATGATGACGCCCACCGATTTAACAGCTTTGATGTCACGTCTGTAGGCTGAGAAGCGACGTTTCCTACGCACAATGGCGTTACCAACTGCTGTAACTCCACTAATGGTGCTTGGTGGGTTGGATACCATACCACCCGAAGCACCAACACGACGTAGCTAAAAATGTAAAAGAAAAAACGAATTATTTTATTAATCAATACCCTTGATTGCATAATGCCCAAAACGGTATGCACAATAGAGTTTTAATCTGAGGTGCTATATTTAAATCAAGCAAACTCAATTGAGTTTCGTACTGGGAAATTAAAGCGCCTGTAAAGTTCGCGAGTAATATATTTTACACACGCCCGCAGAGAAAAACTAAATTCAAGGTAACCTTCTTTCCCGAAGATGAACTTTAGCTCCACACAAACTAAACGTAGGTTTTTTTGTTCGACTAACTTAAACTTCGTACTAAGTAAAGCTGTGTCCAGAATGACGGTTGTGACTGTCGTTTGATCGTCGAGTGAACAAGCATTGAAGCGTAGTAGATGCCCATAGGAGCACCAGTAGCACCATCCGTAAGCTCAGTTTAAGTCGGCTTAAAATATATAATTGTTTCCAATGATGCCCTGCGAAGTATGGCCTCCAGGGGTGAACACTTGGTGGCGCCCTTTTTGCGCAGCTTCTGTATTCCAAGACCCGAACCATTATTTTCATGGCCAGCAATATTCACACGTTTTTGTTCAAAAGCCTTGATCTAACTGACTCTCAGTGGAATTATCCAAAGGTAATCAAAAGTGGTTAAACGAACATATTTCCATATAATATTTGTAAAAGAAAAACAAACATGGCACTAGAAGTCGTGTTCGAGTCGATTCCTGGTCTTGACACTTGTGACCTAAAGCAAGACAAGTAATTGTTAGTGCATTTTCCTTCGGATGGAACGTAAATCCGTTTGGTCCCGTGCGCTGTGTAATGAACGTTAACCCAGGGGTTTGCCCCAGCGTCCTGGTATGGTTGGCTGCAGATTACATCGCAATAACCCTTACAAGATCAAAAGGGTCTCTTAATTCAAACATAGCATACAGCTATCATACCCGTTTACAGGGCTTTAAACCTTCGACAAAAGCGCTTTATAAAATGGCTGGTTATTACTTGAAGAACTTCGTAACCATAGTAAAATTAATAATTAATTTCACGATGATTACAAATTATGTACGTTGCCTTTAAAGAGCACATTCAATTGCTTACATGCGTGAATGTTGTGTTTGCAATACCTGAGTTGAAAGTGAGTTATACCTGTCATGATATTTACATTGGCAAGCTTGACGAATTTGTTTACTAAGCAATTACCAGCTCAACTTTGCATGCTTATAGGGAATGACGCCACCCTGAGGTCGAAGTTTACACTGCGGTAGCTATTTATGGTGGCACAGTTGGTATGACTTTCCTCCGACGCCTCTCAAATGCGGTGGGATTTGTTAATATTTGAAATGAGGTGACTATCTGCCATTAGACGAAATCAACAGTATATGTATTTCTGCGATGTTAATTATGTCTACTACATGCACTGTACTTTTGTATTCTAAATCGTTTATACAGCATATTTGTAACTTGAATAATTTGTATATGGACGCACCACCTATATACTTGTAGTGTTGGGTGTGTGCCACTGTTTTAAAAGTGAGTGCCAATAAATAAATAAATAAATAAATAAATAAATAAACAGTGCAATGTAAATACATATAGACGCTGTTGTGTACATACTGGTCTTAAATTGCCCCAACGATTTGACTTTCGACCAAGCAGTGTTGTCATTAAAATAAATGAAAACCCTATCAGGAGTTATCTTATTGGGGTCAATAGACTGTGCAAGTCTCGCGCGTATCCGAACGAGAAAACACGTCAAACGAAGAACATGTTTATTTCTGAAATTAAATCTTTGTTTTAAATTATATCTCATGACAAAATCTGAAGAACAAAAATAAATCATTACAATTTTATGAAAAGTTTTAGCTTTTGAAAAAAAACAATCACAATAGTGTGTATATTATTATTGAAAAAAAATTAAAACTCTGGGACAAGGATGCCTATTTGATGTTAACTTTTTAGAAACCCCTTACGCGGATTCGTGAAGGTCAAACGGGTCTTAAATGGACCCGTATCGCAGTTTAAAGAGGATGCTGACGCCTCAACAACCATAGACTGCAATGAAAAGGGTTTGCTTTGCAATTACAGCATCTGACGATTATAATTGCGCATCCAAAACAAGCGTTTACGTAAGTTTTATGATCGGAGGCGAGCACAAAATTCTTAATTTTTTGCAATAACCGGAAGCTGAGGTCAAGTTTAATTCTTGGGTTTTCTTCGTTATATTGTTGAATTGGTTTTACTTTCATATGTTGTTATCACTTAGTATTACATTCCCAACAACATTTATACTTTTCTAGGTCATAACCTACGTTAAACTAAAATAATTGACGAAACAAAATCTCGCCCACGTAAAACTCCATATGGTTGGGACCACTATGGTCCCGGAAGTTCGATTACGCGCGAGACTTGCACAGTCTATATCATTACATAACTAATACGTGTTATAGCATTGTGTTAGGTGTTAAACGGGTTTATGTCATACGTCGGTAACGAAACCCCCAAATTTGTGTAATTTGTATGCAAAAGCCTACTAGTTATTTAGAAGGTGTAGTAAGCATCCTGCAAAATTATTTCGTACAAAGGGGCCACTCTGGATTAGAAATCAATACAAGTATTAATGTCGAACAATTGAAATCACCAAAGAATTGCAGGTTGGTGTTTTGATCTGATTATTAAAGAGTAGAGGTCAGAAATGAATTAATTTACCCTTCCAAGAAACAGTGACATGCTTTTATTTTTAGTTTTTTTAATTACTCTAAAAAAAAATTCATTTATTATTCAACTTCGACAATACAACATCACAAGTCCAGGGAGAGGCAAAGGTTAAAAAAAAAGAAAAAAAAAGAAAAACAATTTAACTGAAGTTCTTAAGTGTTAAAACAAAAACCACCAAAAAACACCAAAAAACCCCAACTGAATTGTACAAAATGTTGCCCACAATTGTACAAAATTTAATAATGATAATAGTGACGAGACACGGTGTGGTGTCAACATGGATGGACTAATCACTGGAAACATCCTGAATGACACGGGATCGAGCAGGTGATGATAGACCGGGGGCTTTATCGTCTGGTGTATGTCCAGACCTGGGGACGTCTCAACCGAGAAATTTGGCTAACGTGATGAAAAGTTGGCAAGAGTTTGTAGTAAGCAGTTAATTTGATCCTATATTCCTGCCTTCAATTGTCTATACGGGTGTTGGGGGAGGGGGTGTCAATTGACAGTTTGCCGCTGAGGATAATGAAATATAAAATAAAAAATACGATGGAACAAACTGTATTTGTTGTTAACTTCCATTTTGTAAGCAACGTGCATTTTGATCCATTCAAAGATATTACGAATATTTCGGTTTGTGGAGGATATACTTTAAAGTACAAGATGTGGATAAAGGACGGAGGAAGTTTTAGCAAATGAAATTACGTAATCTGCGTCTCTATCAACTCGTTTTAGTTCATTTTTTCTTTTCATTTTTCATGAGAGATCGTCTAACATCACAAGGCCATGGACGGCCACTTCAAGGTGAGAGCTACACTTAATTGATTTGGGCTGTCGACCCCAATCAATTGACACCAGGGGCACGTTGCCACCTACTCCTGGGGCTGAAACGGAGTTACCCCCTTCACTGTTCAAAAGGATGTAGGCATGGATATCATCCACTAGGAGCCTGGCTGGTAGAGCAGAATGCACTACCTTCCCAACTTTTTACGAAGCAGTAATGGTTAAGTGCCTTGCTCAAGGGCACAAGTGTCATGACTTGGTATCGTACCCACACTCTGCTTCTGACAACACTAGAGGTTGGGTCCCTGAACTAGACCGCTCGGCCACAACACGCCGCTAGTGCGCTACTTTACTTGCTTTATGGTGACAGATAAATATAAGACTGAGGTGAAGATAAACAACCTATAAAAAGAGCAGTTATTAACATCATCGTTTAATATATATCAATTATACATGACCAGCCGTGAAATGAGGTTTTTCTTCTCAATATGCAGAGTGCAAAGGCACCGTCCCCGTAAGGCACCGTCCCCGTAAGGCACCGTCCCCGTAAGGCACCGTCCCCGTAAGGCACCGTCCCCGTAAGGCACCGTCCCCGTAAGGCACCGTCCCCGTAAGGCACCGTCCCCGTAAGGCTAAGTCCTCAAGAGACGAATAATCAACACAGTACATTGAAACACATCTTCAACCTTTCACAATCAAATTAAAATTCAGACATTGCACTTGTAAACTAAACGATTTATTCTCGATGATATGACTCATTTTGCTCCTTAAAAAAAAATAGGGGGGGGGGGAGAAGAAAACAATTTTACAGAGGCGCCAGCGAGCTTTTGAATGACAGAACAAACATACCGGGTGATTGAATTATTGATGGTGACGTCTACGAGGAGACTTTCAATGCGCGTTGCCCATTAACGTAAAGGTGGTTCTTTTCAGGAGATACCGCGTGGTGCAAAGTAGATATCGAAATAAGCTATATAGGCCTACTGCTCAGTTTTCAAAAGTTATGTGACACGGTGCGTATAGATAGGTTGCAGTATGACGTAAGTCGGCCATCTTTACGGGCAATTTGGAACAAACAGTCATGCGTTACGCGTGAGAACGGCGTGCAGGACGCGCACATTTCACAAAACTCATTGCATGATTGGTTAGTGAACGACGCGGCTGCGTTAATAATTTGAGCGCTTGACGCGCCTGCAAGCCAAAATGCGATTTGCCCGTAAAGATGGCGTCTACTGGGAACTATCTATAGGCACACACTGCCGACCATTAGAGTTTTCTTTACATCCTTTAAAGTAAGTTTTAGAAACAGGATAGCCCCCCAGGTCCAGATGCGCTAACAGTACAATTCAGATGGAGCCGAACGGTCGATATGGAAGTGTGTTTAGGACACGGTGAAAACAGATACTGTTCCGTAACGTACGAATGAGTTATCCATAAGTACGGAACACTAACTTTGTTCTTTCGGACTAATAGTTCGTACCTACGGATTACCTATGCGTACGTACGGTTTACTACCTCTTTTGTACATATTATAACGTACGTACGAATTACTAGTTCGTATATGTACGGATTCCTAATTCCTACGAACGGGTTATCCTTCGTCATGATTAATATTGTTTAAGTGCTAATAACTTGTTCGTACGGATTAGTAGTTACGTTAAAATTAGAAATCCGTACGTACGGATTACGTACGTACGAATTAGCACTCTTGTTTAACTATGTCTAAAACACATTTCCGTTCTTACGTAATTTAAAAAGACTACCTCCAACGAAACTATCACGTTGTCACGAGGAACTTGGCGTACGATCTTGAAGCACTCGATGATCAATGTGAATATCACTGGGGGGGGGGGGGGGGGGGGGGGGGGGGGGGGACTTGCCGTGGTTTTCCTAATATTTTGTTTCAGGTTTTGACAATATTTTTGATTCCAAAATATGCCCCCTATATTACCAGAGAGCCTGAAAGCCTGCATAGATAATGAAAAAAACCCAAACACTCCTCCAAGTTCAAAACAGATGACATTTTCTCTACTGGCACTATCTGACAGTGGCGTGTGTGCGGCCCCCTGGCGAGGGATTCACATATTTGAGTATAAAGATGGTCATGGTGGCAAACTAACCTTAAAATGTGTTTGCTTGATATGCAATGGCCTTTGAGAAATGAGTAAAACAAATGGTTTTGATCTTGCCAGTCAAAACTCAATGTTTGAAAACAATGAAAGCATTTAATAAGGTTTTTTTAAGGTTTTTTTTCTCGTGACTCCAATGACCGATTGAGCTTAAACTTTCACATGTTTGTTAGGCTATTTCATTTATATGTTCGGTCGCATCAAGTGTGGATACTAGTCTTTTACAATTACCAATGCGACACATGTGCTCTAAACGTGATTCTTTTCTTAAAGATTTGCTCTGTCAGACTATGTCCTCTTCAAATAGAGTGAAGTTGTTTCGTATTGATACAAGACTATTCAAGTTTGTCTGATGTACACACAATCTCAGATTGCGAGTCTTAAAAGTGTTTTTCCGGATCTCAGTCTTTGCTTTGCTTTTACATTTGCTCACCATATGCCAAGACTCTCCACATTACGGTTTAAAGTTGCATGACCTGATGTTCGCCGAAGAAATTCGTCTGAGAATGTTTTTCTCTGAATGAAGTTTGACAGATGATGCTGCCAAAACGCAAAAACATATCAACAACTATCGCAGCCATATGCCAAGAAAAATGCACAAAATAAAAAGCAAAATTGTTTGTACACGACTGATGGGCGGGAGATAATGTCGGTATACCAAGGATAAGCCACTTTTATTGTTTAATTAAGTAACGCTCATATAATATTTTGTTGAGTAAAATCGGCCAACCCCACCCCCCCCAAAAAAAAAGAAGAAGAAGAAGAAGAAGAAGACAAAAACAATCTTAAAATTGACTTGGTCAGGAGTTGAATTCAATTTAGTTCTTAATTCAAATTCTGGTATGGTTGGCTGCAAATTGCACCACATCGCATTGAAAACCATTAAGTGGTGCCATGTATATTAATGGGTCTTATAAATCGAACATAGCTCGAGCAGTAAACCTTTCATAAGAATGGCAAGCCTTTAGAGACAACCTCGGGTGTGTTAAAGGGCTCTATAAGAACTTTCTTTAAAATGTCTATATACAAGTATAAAGGGCTGTTCTTTTTATGTTTTATAATTATAACATTCTTGACGCACTCTCTATACTATGCAACCTCGACCCCAACCAATTGTTCATCCGACCGACATAACCAGGAGTGTTCGAAGAGTTAATTCTTAACTGTTGAATTCCAACAAATTCAAAGAAAGCAAGACAACCCTTAGACCCCCCCCCAAAAAAACAACAACCCCAAACTAAAAACAAAAACAAACAAAAACACACAAGCAGACAAATACTTGGAGAACAAAAAGGAAAAAAAAAATCCACATGTAAGATGTAGATTGAATGAAGATCATTTTACTTTGCTTTTTGGTTACCTTTCTCATCACATGTCAATAATATTTTTAAGTTGATAGGATGCCTACACACTATGCAAAAAAGCAGTGCATTCCAAACGGGGCTTGTGGGTCATACATGAAGATACAACGAGCTTCCATTTTTTATAAAAACATTGCTTGGTTCCTTTAAAACACAAACAAGAGAGCCCTCGTCCTTTTCGCTGCAGGGGTTTTCCCAGAACCGATCTTCATTTAGGACAACTACTCTTTCTCAAATCGCACACTTTAAACATCAAGGCATCGACACCATTGCTACATGGAACACACCATATTATGTTTCTTGTTACGTCTGCGGTTGATTTCACAAAGCACTACGATTATACTTGAGATGGGTTGTCAGTATTACCATGTAACTTGTTTTGTGACATCACACTTCGCTTTATAGCAATTAGGTTTGATTTGCACTTAAATAAGTTCAATCTTAAATGTTTGTGAAGTCGAGCTTCAGAAAATTGAATGTTACGTGGTCTTAAAAGACGCGGTTCAATTACAGAATCCCTATATGTACAAATTCCCAAATATTAAAACTACTGCAGACAATACCACAACAACTGCTTACGGAGTGCATCACATATTGAAAAAAAATACATAAATAGGTGCAAGTTCCCTCAAAACAATGCCACACGTGGCATGGGGGCTACAGGAAGACAACATTTACGATGGAAATAACTCAGGGAGCTGAAGGTAGGAATTAATATTCGTCTTAAAAGACAGTCTGGATTAGATGGAGTTCCAAATGGATGCAGTTTGTGGAACACCCGTCGGAAAGCTTTTTTGTTCTACATCTCAGCAAAGCAAGAGAGTGTAAGGGTGAGAAGAAGCTGAAAGCCTGGTTTCACGCTCACAAATCCTGATAGGAGGATCCAGAGGATCCAGGTTGGACGTGGCACATTTACCATGAAAACATCAGTAGAAAGAACAGAGGCTGAATAAAGATCTACGGTGGGAAAGATGGTCGTAACAGCGATTCACAAACTCTTCACCAACCAGACAAACACTACTCTATCTCGACAAATATTAACAACTAGTTCAGCGCATTTTACAATAACGTATCAATGCACTTTACATTAGTGTCCTGTCATTGTGCCAATAACATTCCTTTTTAAATCTTTCTCAGCTCCATGGGTAGTATACAGTCCGAAGCTTTTGCATCCACAATATCAACCTCTACCCTCGCAGGTACCCATTTACCCCAGGGTGAATGACAGGCATAAGCTCCTGCCCCGAATGCGGCACTATTACTTCATTCATAGGGGACGTATAGTTGCCGTATACAGGAAGAGAGACCATTTTTTTTTTTCAAACCGTAGTATAAATAGCCTCCTAAAGTAATGGTAATTAAATCTTTCTTGTGTACCAGGCAACCGACGCTACGGGGTTGCCGATGGTTGCCCCGCTCACGTCAAGTATTTATTTATTCATGGCTATCATTCCCCCGAGGTAAATTGGGTTAATTAAAATGGATGTATTAAAATCGAAATCAGCAAAAGCTTATTCCATAAATTATTCTGGGTCCTCTTTAAATTAGGGTAATATTTGGTTAATGAATTGTGGAAAATTAACTTGTGTTTGAAAGCTAGATAGATAAATAAAACGTACTTGCCCCACCAGGGTAAATTCGTGTTGCCTTTGACAGAAAACAAGCATAAATTACACAAAACACACAATATAATATTTTTTTATTAGATAATTGATAATTTTACGATCGAGTAAGTTTCTATTAAAATTTATCAGACAGAACAAAGGTGTTAATGACTGTAAGAAGAAGAAAACAAGAAAAAAACAAATCCTTACAGATTGCTTCTTCGATCATCTGAACCGTTCAAGCACCTTTCTTTACCCAAAATATATTTTGGCAAGTCGACATTTTGCTTTATTTGTACATAGTATTGTGATACGAATGTTCTCTATAAACTGCAATTTGTAATCTACATCTATCGTTAAGAGATCCATACCAATTCTTTGTTAAATGCTTTCAAATGACTTGTCAAAATTCAACAACAACAACATTGTGTGGACCTCTTTTTTCTTCCCGGGTCGACACTTCGTAGCGCTTAGTTAAACACACCCAAGAACACAATCGTGGATCCTCCTTTGTTCAACTCTTTGTCATGATACGTAGACCCCAAAGTTTTCCCCTTCAGACAGAAATCGTGAACACATTTTGTACTTTTAGTTAATATCACTGCAAGTATGTAAACACCTGCAGTTGAGGACCTCCTATTTGTCTCTCTTCCGTACACCCTGACAATGTACGTGGATTGGCATATCAACAGAGCTCCTCGACATCTAAGTCTACGACTGTTCACAAAGGTTTCCAAAATAATGATAATAATCTGTTACCATGTTACCTTGCCAAATATTTATAAAAGCCGTTGTCATGGCGAGCAACGTAACCTGCCAACCAATATTGCTCTAAAGAAAACAATCAAAGATCTTAAGACAGGTTTAAGGATGTGCAAGTAAGGAATGGCTTAATAATAACATCGCTACTTTTGAGGGAAGTGTTTGTTCTGAGAGAAACCTTGGTTTGAGATGTAGACTCTCGACGTTTCCATCAGTGTTTGTTGATTGACTTCCCCTTTCTATCTCCGTTAAAGGTGCTGTATACGTTTGGTAATTGGAGCCTACTGATTGTGTTAATCCTATATAAATGTAGGTACATGTACATACAATTAAACTAACCTGTGAAAATTTCACTTAAAAAAGTGGTCGCGTTTTTGAAATATCACCGAAAAACCGGAGCGAATATTTCCACGCAGGAAGAATATTCCCTAAAGGAATACTCGAGTCTGAGAAGACGGCCGTAACGCTTCTCAGATTCAAATTTTGGGGGATAAAAAGTGATATATTTTTCCATAACCGTAGTACTTCGAAGTGAAAAGTTTCTCAAAATGCATTATACTATCCAAAGCTGCTGTACTTCTTACCAAGTAAGCTTTTATTGCCATTAATTTTCAGAGTCATTACAAAACATATACAGACCCTTTAAGGATGTATCACAAAGATCAGCAGGTATGAGTTCAGCTTTAAAATGAAGCAATTTTGTGGTATTACCATCGCTTGTCGTGATTGAGGACATACAAGGATAGAAGAAGCGAAATGGATGGTAACAAGCTCCACACAATAGTTGCAGGATACCCCGTCTTGTCTTTGGTCTTGTCTTACTGAACTTTAAAGCTCGTCTTTGAAAGAAATATAGGGGCAGATATGGGAAGTATTTTAGGGAATTGTGTCTTTGATGATACAATGGCTAGGGGAAGGGTTATCGCAGATTTGTCCTTCGTTCTTTGACAGGATTCCAGAAAAACACAGTTCAAATAACATGATATTGGCTCTGTCTCTAACAGCTAAACAGGTTAAACGAAATACATTTCTTCTAGCTAAATCGGTTCCTGCCAGTTAATCTACGTAAACATCACCATTATAATTTGCAAAATGTAGTAAGAAATCATGAAAAAATGAAGATCCAAACCTCACAATGTAAAATTATGTGAAATATCACCGGGGGGGGGGGGGGGGGGGGCATTGATAAAACATTTACTTTACTTTATTTCCCGTTAGCGCGCAAGGGACTTTCCAAAATAAAAGTATACTTAAAAGTTGTGACAACCTTTACTTCTAGCAAGGGGATGTTGAGACTCAAATGGCTTTTGTACATTATCAAACTTTACAAAGCTGATGAAAGCATGACCAAGTTCTTTATTGCACAACCAGGAAGAAATCTCCCTTTCCCCTATGAATTAGTCGTTTTGTAAATTGCACTAAAAAGACCGATCTTTCAGCTTTTAAGCCATCTCGATTTTCTAACCTTGGGAAGATTTCAATCAGTAGCAGAAACCGTTTTTAATGTTTTCACCGCGGGGATTTCGACAGTCTTAAGTGACATTGGCTTTGTGGAACTGTCAACAAAGCGAACTATTAAACCATTGAAGGTCGCTAACAGGGTCTTACGGATTCACTTAATATACATTCAAGATCTGAAGATTATAGTAGGATGAATCGGATACCCTAGGTAGGAAGATCTTGAGGCCAGATTCGGTGTCTTACACTCGGTTCAGACAGGCGCTCTAGAGTCGCGCCGAACCAAATTATTGAATAAAGTACATGAAAAGTTCGACGTCTGAAACAGTTAAGAGCGACTGGACGCGCTAGAAGTCAAAAGATCGACTGTTGCAGTCGCTCGGAACGACTCTGGAGCGCCTTGGTTTCAGACGTTGATCTTGTCATGAGCTGAACCTAATGTAAATGTTTTGTTAAGTTCGCCTGTGTGAGACCAAAATTTAATTGGGTCGACCTAGAGTCGCTCCTAATCTATTTGGTTCGGCGCGACTCTAGAGCGCCTGTCTGAAACGGGTTTCTGTCTTTGACATGGTGTCTTTTCCCCCCTCCCAATGGCGTTGGAAAACCCAGACAAAAGGCCAGACTCGGTCTCTGACCATTGTCGCATTAGACATCTGAGGATGTCCAAGAATGCCCATACCGTGACCATAGTCGTGACCGAGAGAGCGTGAGCTTGAGAGTGAGTGTGACCGTGACGGTGACTGTGACAATGACCGTGACCGTGACCACTTGTCTTGAATTTTATGTTGTATTATATTGACGAAAACTAGTTTTATAGTACAATTGAATAGTGTTTTAAAACCCATTTTTAGTTTCTGCCCACCATTTAAAATTGCTTTACAGAAACGTACAGACTCCTTGCAGTTGAGTTGATCAATGAGTAGAAAATAAAAATCAATGAGTAAAAAATAAAAATAAAAATAACAATAATAAGTTTAAAACCAAAGTTTGCATATTCCCCAAAACACTTAAAACAAGTAATGTTGGCAATAGTTCGTGAGGAGCTGCTCAAGGGTATGGTGAAAGTGGATGGGATGTATGTGGCAATCCTGTAAAACAGCTCAAAGCCTCTGGTACATCTGACTGATCAGAAAAGGGCTCAGTAGTCCACGGTGACCATGGAGACCAAGGTGTCACTCTCTTTCTCTTTTACAATTTTAATGGTGTAATAATGTTTTAAAAACTATATTTGTACTGAGGGCCTCCATGGAAAGCAATACTGGGCGCTGATCGGAGTTTACCCTCATTAAAAATTACGTATTTTTTTTTTTTAAAGCAAAGATAAATTTGTCCTTTTCTGCATCTAAGCTGCTTTTAAACGGATGCCTTAGGCTAACAGCTTTGGCTAATTCGTTGCATGCACTTGCCTACGATTCAGCAATGCTGCTGAAGACCAGGCGTGCAGCAAGAGTCTCCCATGAACGTAGATCATGCTCAGCCCTGAGCACCGAGCAAGTACCTGGAAGTGTTAATAAGCAGGAAATTTGCAGCAATGGAAACATTAGTGACATTAGGCTTCATATAGGTGGAAAATTACTCACAAACATCCCAGGCACTCCGGAACTATCATTCATATCCGGTGGTTCCTTAATCATCCATGATCATCAATCTATAGTCGGAATCCAAATGTAGCAGCGTAGAATGAGGGATGATTTGTAGGGGGAATGGATGCACTCTTCCGGAATGGGGGGGGGGGGGGGGGGGGAGGTATCCCCACTTTTCTTTGGATATTATTTCCCTTCACAGTCAGCCATTTGCGTGTACAGCCTCGAATTAGGAACAGCAGTGAATATAAGCTTTATAACACTGTAGTGGCACTGTATAGTGTAACGACACTTTCATCCAAACAGATGCATACAATAATACAATAATGAACCATGAAGTCGACACTCTAACTTGCACATGGTGGATAGAGCGAATTGTATCGCTTCTGCAGACCTGGATAATATTTCTTCGTCCCAGGAAGGCTGACACATTTCTGGATCAGGCTGACTTTGGAACTGGTTAAAAAAAATGTCTTTGACTCGGATAATGTGTCAGTTTGACATTCGGATAATGTTGACAAAGATTCTGGGTCATATGACCTAGAAATAATGACCCGGAATTGGTGTCAGTTCTCTTCCAGGTTTTTTTTTAAAAGTGTAGACAATTTCTACGCAAATTTGACTGCATTACATTATTATTATTATTATTATCATTATTATTATTTATTCAGCCAACACACAACGATGCAAAACAATAAAAAAATACTTCCAGATGGGCTAGGAGAAACAAAAGCAAAGTAATTACTGTGGTCCGTGGACCTGCTGCCCCACATCTGGTTGTAAAACAAGTAGGAGTAATAGAACATGTAGCATTCACCGTCAACCGAAGACGAAATTACCCGTTTCCCTTTTAAAAGAAAACCACAGTAACATGTTTGGCTTTTAAAATATAATGACTGAGATAACTCGACCTTAATCGATATACTGACAAAGCGTTTTGAAACCTTCATATCAAAATTACTCGGTCTTTGGTTGAGCATTTGAAGACGACGATTGGGAATTCAAATTATCAGTTGTTTTGATATTGACCTACATGTGGTCTGGTTAGCGATTGTGTATGGATTGAATTGGAACAGATTAAAACAACAATGTATTTCAAGCTGCTCTGGGAAATTGCCCATACACGTCATCCCAATCATTCAGCTAAATATCATGTGTTTAAATACTTTTCCTACATACCTTGTTCAATACAGAGAATCTCGGCTAAGTGATGCGCCTTTTGAAATATAAATTAATTTAAAAACTTATTATTTTGTTACTTGAACTAGACGATAATTCGATCTTGACTAAGTGCTGGGTACTTTACAACCCGATTTTCAAACTTGATACGCATGACATGACTTGAACTGAATGAGAGTAATTGTGTCACCACACAAAGATATTTTGTGACTACAAACCACAATGTAAGAAAGTCATGGCCAAGTGATTGGAATTTTACAATTATAATTGAAATCTTGTTATGCATAACTTGATCTAGATGAGAGTTATTGGATCATAAACACAACGATCTTTGTTGGTGCACCCTTGATCTAAAGATGCCGGGGTGGTGGGCATGCCTGGGTTGGTATAGTGTTCTTTTACTGGCACAGGCATTTCTCGGTCTTTTCAAAGGCGACTTTTATAGTATCCTGTTGACAACAACCAGAGATGACACTTCCTTTAAACGAAGTCGCTACCCACGTCACGACTATTCCCCTTACAACCAACAATGCTTGACTACAATCTAGTCAGGTCACGTACGCAACAGACTTTGCCCAAAAGTGCAATCTGCAACTCGCACTCGAGTATAATTCGAAAAACCCACAATTCACTAGTTGCCATAGATATGTGAGCGTATTAATACTCCTACCCCACTAATTGGATCTTTTGCGTGTAGTTAAATATTGAAATGCCATTTAAAATTATTTTGAAAAGGTTTGATCTCTTTTGTTCCAACATTATGGTTTTTTACGATTACAAAGAATAGGTCGATAGTGTTTATCACAACTGGCTCTTTTTGTCATTCGCAGTACTCCGATATGAACTTTATAATGCGTCCTTTGTTTTGTAAGTTTTTCCCTGTCAATTTCAGCAACAATTAACAGTTTCATTAGCACGCCTTCAAATTTAATTTTCTCTTAGAGATTATTCATTTTGTGTAGCTACTATTGAGTTCTATTTTGTTTTTGTGCATATTATATCGTTCGTCACTTTCAGGTCCGCTTCAGTCATTCATAGACATTCAAGACTACATTTGCACAATTTGTCAGTTGAATTTCTATTTTACAACCTATTTACAACCGATGAATCGAGTTAAAAACAGACGATTGTTATCTATTAATATTTTTCGAAAAATTACGAGAGATTCTACTAAATTGTTCAATATGAAATGAAAATAGTGTTTTGCAATCAAAAGGAACTTGAACCCCCCCTATAAAAAAAACAGCGAAAAATCAACAGCAGTAACACACGGTGGACTTTTGGGTACTGCCATTTTAGAGAAGACGTGGTTTTCAACGGATAAAGTTATCAGCATTTTAGAAGTAATGATTTGCCGAGAAAGTAAAATGGCAGTAATGATTCACAAAACAAATGTTGGTTTTCACGCAAGACTAAAATTTAATTCCGTTATTTTAATTACTTATTGTCAGCAAAGGATTGAGTTTTACAGTTTACTGAATCCCATTCAAAAATTTCTGAAATCAACCGTTAACTTGCCTTGGCCTTATCTACTAAACAAGTATTTTAACCCTTGCTGGTTTAAGTCTAGTCACCATGAACGAATTATCTTTACAAGACTATTTTGAACGTGAATACAGTCTCCCTTTAATTGAGATTTCACGCCATCGATCCCACATCATAACTCAAATAATTGATTTTCACGGTTGCTGAATCCCATTTGAACGTCTCTTCACTCAACCATTAAGTGTGCAACGGCATTTGCAACAAAACAAAATAGACCCGTTTTGATTAGCTTGTAATGTATGTCAAATTTTTACCAGTGTGACTATATGAATCTGTGAAGTCTAATTTGAACTCGTACCCAATCCACCATTAGCTGTCATCGACCCCAGGGACGAACACCACAGCAATCAGCATTGTAAAAAATATCACAATATTGGCTGGGGACTGGAACTTGATATTGACAGTAGGCCTAACTCCCTGCTTGGCTAATACTTTGCAAACTTGTTTTGATGACTTGCTTCCGTTACTGGCAGTTAAAAAGTGTGCCGTTCCTCCCGCCGACAAATTTGAGTGGTTATAGTGTTAGGTTATTTTGTGTCGAGGAATTCAACGCGTGTAAAAAACAGATTGTTATTTGGTGTCACCTTCCTTCAATATCCTCGCTTTGTAAGTCCCTATAAGTATTGAGTTACACAGCAACGATAATTACATATTTTTTCTGAGACATTCAGGGTGGGTAAATGGTGTTCTCATACGAGTTAACGGCAAAGTATACTTTTGGTTTTTGGAACCGTTTGAAATCCTATACAAATGTAGATATACAGTTAAGCTACCCTGTGAAAGTTTTATTTTAAAGGGTAGTAGCGTGTTTTTTTTAGATAGTGCCGGAAATCAGATTGAAATGTTTTTGAACCTCTTCCTTCAAAACCACATTCCTTTGAAGGGAATTGTTTCTCAAAGTGTTATCAATTACCAAGTAAGTTAGTGGTCATCGGCTTTTTGGGGTAATTGCCAAAGGTACACCCCCCTTTAAACGAGGCCATGTTTATATAACGTCTTGTGTCCGCTTGTATAAATACGGTATTATTTGTCAGCATCAGAATGTTTGTTTAATAATTTAATAATAATTTTAATATACCGGAAGCAATGCAAAATGAATACTTTAATTAGTGGCGTGTCGTGGCCGAGCGGATAAGAGCACATGACACAAGCTCTGGTGTTTCTGTTCAGAGAGTGTGGGTTCGAGTCCCGGTCGTGCCATTATTGCTTCGTCCTTCGGATGGGACGTAAAACCGTTGGTCCCGTGTGTTGTGTAATGCACGTAAAAGAACCCAGTGCAGTTATCGAAAGGAGAAGGGGTTCGCCCCGGTGTTCCTGGTTTGGTTGGCTGCACATTGCGCCACAGCACCTTGTAAACCATTACATGGTGCTATGCAAAGGAATATGTCTCATACTTCAAAATGTAGCTCCACATACCTTGCAGATGTTGAAGCGCCACGAGCGTCATTGAGTGACGGATATCAGCGCAAGAAGCCACTATTGTCGAGCCTGAGTGATCATGCAAATCTTAATGTAAAACGTGCACACCTGCCGCAAAGACCAGGTAGGCCTAGACTACGTAATATACAAGAATGGTAAGGATAAATAATAATAACAATAATAATACGAGATATTTATATAGCGCATAATGCAGGAGCCTCAATGAAATGAATATAAAAGCTTCAATGTTTAATTCTCACCGATTTATAGAGTTTCTAATACATATTTCCCTCTGAAATGAAGCCTTTTTTCCGAGTAAAATTGTACCTGCAAATCGGCAAACAAAACATCCCCCAAGTAAAAACCAAACCAAAACAACACAGAAAAACACGCGACAGCTGAATTCGTTCGTTATAAAAAAAATGTTTTCATTCAGAAAGACAATGTGTTTACATGCTGAAAATTGTGCATGATTTGTCACCATTTTCTCCTGACTCACATAACGGATTTAGCCCAAATTTAAACAGTTTTGTTACTTCATGGTTGATCACACAAAACGAGAACTGTCTGCAAATACTTCTATAATCCTGTATAATTAATACCTTTAATGCAATCCCTCCAGACCCGGTCGAGACTTCAAACAAAAGCCTCTTCAAATCAATGTTCTAAACGTAACGTAAAGGTTGTTATTGGGAACAGGGTCCACAGTTTTGTTTCAAGGCGAAGTATATACCGTTCTGGTTAATTAGGAACCTTTTGATTTTTTTAAATCATATTAAAATGTAGATGTATGCAATCAAACTAACTTGTGAAAATTTCATTTCAAAAGGTTGCCAAGTTTTTGAGATATCGCGGAAAATCCGGAGCGGATAATGTCCACGCAGGAAGAATATTCCACACTAGGTACAATCTGACAGTAACGTTTCTCAGATTCAAATTTTGGGGAATAAAACAAGACATCGCTTTCCCACATTACTTCAAAGTGAAATGTTTCTCAGAATGCTTCATACTCTCGTAAGCTGCTGCACTTCTAACCAATAAGTTTTTATTGCCATTATACTTTTGAGAGTGATTACCAAAGGCATGCCTTGCTCTTTAATACAAGCCAACTATGCAAACGCAAAGGAGGAGGGCCATTTCTGAACAGGATATTCCAGCATTCCACCTGTTCATCATCGTTGACATCGGGAGAACTGTATCGATTTAAACTGAGCTAGATTGAATTATTTATTACAAGTCTTGTATTCATGATGGGAAAGGCTGACCTAAAACTGTAGGGCTTTCAACCATGATCAGAAAGATTGATCAAGATTCGCGATACCTTCATGAATAATTTGGAGGGATAACCCACACCTGTAACCTTTTAATTTTTAAGAAAATGAACACTCTTAATTTTACATGCCATTGTGATTTGAGGAAAGATGTGACGATTTCGTTTTAAGACTAAGACCAGTCTTTAAAGGCAAAGTAAACCTTTGGTTTTTGTAACTGTTTGATTTGTTCTAATTCTATATGAATGTAAATAGTATACCATAAATCTAACCTGTGAAATTTCATTTCAAAAAGTGGTTGCGTTTTTGAGATATCGCCGAAAGTCCGGAGCGGTTATGTACACGTAGAAACAATAATCCGTAATTGGAATGCACATTCTGAGAGACATATCTGACAGTAACGTTTCTCAGTTTCAAATTTTAGGGCATAAGCAAATTACTTCGAAGTGAAATGTTTTCTCAAAATGCTTTATACTATCGAGAGCTGTTGTAGGCTTCTAACCGAGTAAGATTTTATTGCCAAAAGTTTTAAGAGTGATTAACAAACAAATAATACCTGCCCTTTAATAAAAAGCATTGTACACACTTTTATCACTACTGCAGTCAACTTCTTGTCAGATTCCCTGTATACACATTGACACCGATAGTTTTATTTCTCAGTTTATAAACAGGGCTCAGACTAACCCCCTTCCACCCTCGGTTTGGTTACATCGGTTTGGGTGGAAGAAAATATTGATGACTGCTCCACGCGAGTGGTAGATAAAAGTATATTTTCCAAGTTCTGCTAAAGCATTTTACAGTGCATGTAACTGTGGTGGGATTGATACCATAAAAAGCATAAAAGATGATGAACAAATACAAATATACATTGGACCTCTGGTGCATGAATTACATCTATTCTAAACAAGTGCATCTTGATCAGCACACGCGCAATAATTCTAAAACAAAGAAAGTACAATCTAAAAACCCGAAGGTCAAAATTGACACGGATTCCGGTTTGCACCCGCCAGACTCGTTTATGGGTCAGGCTTACCAGGAAACTGGTTAAACATTGAGATTTTGACTCGGACTGCGTCAAACTGACCCAAAGATGGGTAATACAGTCTTATATATCGCACGTATCAACCAATAAGGTACTCGAGGCACTTGAACAAACATAAACGTTGTAAGACAGGTTATTGATTTGTTTGAAATATGAGACCAAGTTATGCAGCACCTTATTGGGGTTAACAAGGTGTTGCGGCGCATTCAGCAGCCACTGCCAGAAACACTCGGGCAAACCCCTTCTCTTAGCGACAAGTGTAACTTGTTTAAAACAAATGTGCATTACACAATGCACATGACCTGCGGCTTTACATCCCATCTGAAGGACGAATCAATAATGGTTATAATAGGTGTCTTGCTCAAGGACACAAGTGTCACGACAGGGACTCGAACCCACACTATGCTGATCAGAAACACCAGAGCATGACTGTCCTCTTAACCTCTCAGGCCGGGCCACATGAGACCCAGAAGCCGGGTAAATTCTGATCCAGGAAGTTTTAAAGTGTACTTACATGAGAAAACTCAACCTGTCGGGGTTCCAATAGAGTTATGAGGTTACTTGGCTACATATTTGTAAACGGAGATCAAATCTTGATACAAAATCCCACGAATTCACAACCGCTAGGAACAACAATAAATAACAATTATTTGTTGTGTATATACTTTTTTTATTATTTTGTAATGTCTTTTGGTAGACGTTGCAAGAGTTGTTCAACACGCTCAAAGCAATATTTCAGAGCAGATAAGTTTGACTGTAAATGGCAGCTTCAAACTGCTGCAAGGTTGTTATCAAAACACGGCAAACTGTCAAAATAGGTGGAACAAATTGCAATCGAGAAATTGCTAAACGCTTTTTGCATCTGAACATGAACAAAATCCAAGTTATTGCTTTTCCCGCCATTAGTTTTAATAACGATGTTATTTTCTTTTTGAAACCTAACGACGAGTTAAACCATACTGTCTCTTTTATAGTTAAGTCAATGGACAATTTGGCTACATGTTCTTATATTACCGACAATACGTGTCATGTTTCTGCCTACACCAATATAACATACATTCAGTCCATCACATAATAACATTGAATCCTTCTGAACGCATGGTACATCAGAAACTCTTCGAGCAATATACGATAAATTTATTCTATTCCAATTTCTTTTCAATGACAAAAATATTACAACCAAACTTTGATAACTTCATTTTATGAAGGGAGTCACGTTTGTCGGAACAATGTAAAAGTGGTTTATATTTTTCAGGTTTGTTTTGGCACTTGTTTATTTTATTGGCAAGATTACCAAAGCGAAAGTATCCCCAATCATGCATTGGAGCACAACGATTTATCATGATAGCAAAGACGCGTACAGAACAGCCCTTTCTGTAGACATACTCCAAAACAATCACAGCCAAAAATATCCGCGAGTCTTTCTTCTAATTTAGATTGATGCACCATTTACTCTTTAAAAAGAAAGAAAGAAAACAACAAGAAAAATTAAATCATCCACTTATGGCAAAGAGTCGTTCCAAATTACCTCGCGAAGAATGCTCTTTACTTTAAACAACCCATTAAGTTATAGATCACCAAGTGATAAAATAATAACAAGAAACAATAGGATGGTTAAATCGACCCCCAGTGGGAATCATTTTCTCTTGTAATATCCCGTGCAAACGCTTGCTGATAAGGTTTGACCAGGTAGCCACAATACCTAAATGTAGACCCACTCTATGCCCGGGCTACATTTAGAGCTCTGGCTACACTATAATTAGGAAACGCACAATCGTGAGTTGAAGCAAAGGTCATATTTTTGTAGAGTGTACTGGCTCAGAATTCAAAGATGATATGTTTTATATTTTCTTAAAATTGCAGGTGATGATTCCTATTTCTAGCAACAGCAGCAAAAAATTAATAAAAATAAAATTATATAGGCCCCCCTAATAATAAAATAATTAAGAATACAAATAATAGCAACAAACAAACAAACACCACAACACCCCGACAAACGTTCTGCACAGTAAACTGCCATAATCGGTTTTACTTTCTCAATACAAAACAAAATATTAACAATCAGGAGTTACATTGTAAACTTTTAACATGATTTTTACGTCTTCGTTGTATACGAATACTATTATTGCCTCGGAATCAGGAGTTTTTCATTACAGTTATGTTTTACAACAGTATTAAAAGTGCTATACACTCAGCGTTTTCCCGACTCATTTAATAGCAAAAAACAACTCCAAGCGATTCAGGCAGGAAGCGAACCCACGACCACAACTGAGCATGACGGCAACAAGAGGACAAGTCCTATTCGTCCTATACAGTTCTTCTATTTCTGCTGAATGCTGTTTCACTTATTAAGTTATAGAGCGCCTTCTTGGATTCCTGGAAATAAAACTTTCCCAACCCATTTTGTTATTATCATTCTCTGACACTGAGCTTTTGTAACTGCGTATAACCCAACAACATCTATTGACTGAACCGCAACACCTGTAGACATTTCAAAAATATCTTAAGTTTTTTCCTGAATCCATCAATCACGAATCTACCCAAATTACCCCCCATCGCTCTTTTTTGACGTCAACTCTACACTTTCTTACCACGTATACCTCCCGGTACCCTGAAGATCTCGCACCGGTAGACCTTTACCAAACCCATTGACTCTAACATCTTGGCAAGCATGGTTATTGGCTCAAGTAAAACCCCGCATTGAATTTTGATTGATCTTTAGAGTTAGTTTAGTTGAGCCTTCACACGCTATATAATTAGCAACCAAGAAAAGCACTTAAAGTTGAGCTGTTTATATCAGGCAAACAACTTAAAGTGACTGTTTATTTTGGTACTTTGTGCAAGCAAAATAACCATTCTGCGTTGATTTATAACAGAATGGCATGAAAGCGTGTACAGTCTTAAATCATTCAGTATGTATTGTATACGAATGCCCTCTCTATAGCGAATGTTATTATAAATTCAATCATTGTATAATGATAAATGGCCCAATGAACCACCATTGAAACAAGTGTTATTTCGTCCGCAGCCCGTTTGTCTCCATTGGTATAGCACGTCAGTTTTTTTGTTTCTCCCATTATGGCTATACTTCACACTAATATTCATTATGTTCTATCAGCCAGCCACTGTGTTTACATCCTCCTCTCCTTCCTTAGGTGAATATTTTCATTTTGCTCAGGGCAGAGAGATTTCTTTCGCTCATGTAAACACAGAGGTTCGTTATTATTATGCGAGGTACATCATACACTAATTGGCGTGTTGTGACCGAGTGGTTGTAGTGCACCGAAATCAAGTTCTGGTGGCTGAGTCTTTGCATCGAGGATTCGAATCTCCGTCCGAGCACTTGTTGTCCTTGAGTAAGACACTTAATAAAGCACACGTGTAACATTTGGTAGTTGTCAAAGAGCAGTAACCACACTTGTTGTGACCTAACATACTTAGCTCAACCGGGCATTGGAGTCACGAGAAAAAAGTGGGAATATATCTAAATGTTTTCCCAATTTTCAAACATTGGATTTGTATTAAGATCAAAACTAATTAGTTCTCAAAAGCTATTGGTGGCCTGTCAAGCAAAAATATTTTAAAGGGAGCTTCCCACCATGACCATCTTTATGCCATGAAATTTGTGTACAAATCTGTGAACTTTTGTATTTTGACTCTTACCAATGTTATAAACACCCTTTAAAAGGTAGTTGTTATTATTTGCACACATAAAAACATACTTCCAACTTACACTACAAATTAGCTCACTTGACTGACAGTATAGGCCTGCGTATTATTCCCAAGCATCCAGTGAAATAATTTCGCCAGGTGCCATTATATTTTAGAGAGAAAAATGCAGTTTTTATCTACCATCATTTGACCGTGTGAGTTTTTAATGCAATAAGGGCTGGCTGACAGTTTAAAATCGCCGCCATCTTGTATTTCTCGGCAGCCACGGAAGCACAAATGTAAACAGATCGGTGGGTCGATATTTCACACTAGATCCTACCTCACAAACCCTTATTTTCTCAACTTACATTTACCAATGCATATGTAATTTCCCTTAAACTATAATTGCTCCTTGGTGTGTAAAACCTTACTTGTGGACTCAGGGAGTGGACAAAGTAGAACTACATTACACCAGGGGTGAAGAGTCCTCTTTATTTCATGTCATGCAGCACTGATTGATCGTGGTAACCTAAAATAACCTTTTGGGATCAATAAGTTTCCCTCGATATTTGGTCTGATCCGCCCACAGCTATAATAATAAACCACTCGTATAAGGTTATTATACAAACGGTGCCAAAATGCACTGAATTTGAGACGTGCTTCATTTTGACTTAAGTTGGTTATGGACTATCGTAAACCAGGCTTTTGCCTGTACAATATAACAAATATTGCACGTTGTATTGTATCCCAAACTTCGTATCCCAAACTTCACCCGGTGTCGCGCACTGATCATTTCGGCGTACTAAATGTTCCAGATGACTAAATATAATACATTACGTCATGTCATGCCTGCTCGCAGCAAGCGAAAGTAGTCAATTTTGTGTAGCACTGAGTGTTCCTCTAGTCTCTAGCTGTCATGGCGTCGCTCATGAGCTGTAGTACTACTACTAGTAGTGATGAACGCACAAGCATCAAGTCGTTTCGTAACTCTAGGTGTGAAGACATCAATAATAATTCATACCCTTACCAGCGGGAGGTATGTGGAAGGCCTGACAGAGGGGGGGACAGAGGGGGAAAAGAGGGCTGTACGTGCCCAATCTAAGAAATAATTATTCTTACGACGCGGTATTGTCTGACAATTTAAGAGCACGAGAAGGAGACCACGTCACCAACGCGGCTGGAACGAACAGTACGGCCGCGCATGCGTACGTCACCTGGAACGCTCAGTACGCCGGAACGTCGAGGACGTGACACCGGCAAATAGCTAGATTGTTAATGTGCTATTAAATTATGTTCCGAGAAAACCGACCGAAGATAACCGAGTCATTAATGGGAAATTATTGTGAATTCCGCAAGGGATCTGGCAATTATAGCAGCAGACATGACGTCACATTCTGTCATAAAACTAGGCACTCTCTGAATTAAAATACTTATTTGGCCATTGAGTATTGAGAAGATCTTTCAAATAGCACCAGATTTAGGGTTATAGGGTAACTGTTTATCAACAATGCTGAAGAAATCACATCACATTGATACCCATGATTTGCACTTGCCTTCACTTTTAGTTCCTATTCACTATTTCCGAGTAGAGGTGCCTGATTTTGGCACAGGTGACTACAACAGCTACGCCCTCAAATTACAATGAGCAGGTTGGAGGCTGGGTTGCAGCACGCTATACAAAACATATATACGTTTGGCACAGTATAGGCTTCTAGTCCATCTACACTGAGTTAGGTTATAACCTCAAATGATCAAAGTACGACAAGAAAGAACCCTTAAATGCGTTAAGACCCTAATAGACTGTGCAAGTCTAGCGCGCATTCGAACTTCCGGGACCATAGTGGTCCCAACCATATGGAGTTTTACGTGGGCGAGATTTTGTTTCGTTAATTATTTTAGTTTAACGTAGTTTATGACCTAGAAAATTATACATGTTGTTGGGAATGCAATACTAAGTGATAACAAAATATGAAAGTAAAACCAATTCAACAATATAACAAAGAAAACTCGAGAATTAAACTTGACCTCAGCTTCCGGTTATTGCAAAAAATTTAGAATTTTGTGCTCACCTCCGATCATAAAACTTATGTAAAAGCTTGTTTTGGATGCGCTATTATAATCGCCAGATGCTGTAATTGCAAAGCGAACCCTTTTCATTGCAGTCTATGGTGTTGAGGCGTCGGCATTCCTCTTTAAACTGCGATACGGGTCAATTTAAAACCCGTTTGACCTTCACGAATCTGTGTAAGGGGTTTCTAAAAAGTTAACATTAAAAAAAGCATCCTTGTCCCAGAGTTTTAATTTGTTTTTAATAATAATTAACACACTTTGGCGTATTTTTTTAAAAAGCTAAAACTAATTTCATAAAATTGTCATAATTTATTTTTGTTGTTCAGATTTTGTCATGAGATATAATTTAAAACAAAGATTTGATTTCAGAAATAAAAATGTTCTTCGTTTGACGTGTTTTCTCATTCGGATACGCGCGAGACTTGCACAGTCTATTTAGACGCAAATCCTTGAAGGGCCATTGTATCCCACCACACCATCTAAAAGGTAATTTAGAAAAAAATTTGTATGTGTATTTCCAACAATTTTTTACATGTAAGTTACTTCTTCACATGCCCAGCTATTGTCTAGAATTATTTGAGTCCTTTAGCTACCAAGTAAATGATTAGTTACCCTAATTAGCTAAGCTTTTAGGGGCTTAGAAACACCCCCGACTTTACGCAGATGAGCAAAAATTGCCAATACTATACACCGTCAAATGTATTTTTTGTAAAAATCCCGTAAAAAAAAAATTATGTAGGGCCTGATTTCCCCTTTAAGATATGTGGAATGGTCCATTCGAGGATATCAAGGAATTTTCCCCCCCCCCGTCATTACACTTTGGAGAAATGACTTATTTAGTGGTTATGTGATACAATCAAATGGCCCTTTCGCACTGTAGAGGGTTTGAAAGAAATATGATCCTAAATTTGGAAACACATTAACTTTACATTAACAGATGATTACAGTCTGTGTGTTCCAACCAACCCGCTATTGATGGTGTAATGAAACGAATTGCCATACGGAGCAATTTTGCTAAAATGCCTGCCGCGAAAACTGGGTCGACTCGGTTTGAGAAATGCAACAAAAGATTCATTCTGTCATATTAATCCACTAAGTACTTGGTTAAACTTTAAAATATTCACACTACTCCCGTGCGATTTAGTCTTTATAAAAAAACAGCAGTAATTTCATTCATAGAAACATTAATGGGAGGGAGACAGTCATAGCTATGAGAGCAAGGTTTCACATAAAAACACAACATGAAGTTTATCGCCCACAACTATGCGGCACTAATTGGCTTGTGGAAGAAGTACAATAATCCCAATGAACACATTGGGCGATAGACCGTTGCAAAGTTAATTGAATTAGGCGTGTAAATAACTTATGCTTCGCCATGAAATTGTGTGTACGTTCATGCTCGTTATTTCGCGTGCTAAATTAAAACGGGAACTTCTTGCTAGGAATATTGGTGTGGCAGTACAAGGTATTATGAACTCTCACCTAGTTACTGCACGCGCTAGCATGGCCGTCTCAGATCTTCATTGACTTAAAACCGATCATTTATCATTCGTATTCGCAATCAAGTAGGCCCTATCCCACAAATTTGGGTACCTTTGTTTATACTTTGTCATGTATATTAATTTTCCCTTGAGCAGGCTTAGGTAGATGTGAGTTTGATATTGTGTTATTAAAACAAACATTAAACAACGATTTTACATATTCTTTTATATATACAATGATTGTTACGTGGATTGCTCTTCCAGATGTCAGGGTTCGCGTGTAGGTAATCCCCAGGCTTCCGATTGTTTTGGGTTGAATTTTTATTTTGCCTTTAAACAAATCGAAGACTAAAATGACACCACAACACAACACACATACACAGGTATACTGGAGCATTCATGAACAGTCAAGTGAGAAGAAATGCAGAGAGACTGATAGAGAAATAGAGAGGTTGAGAAGGGCAGAAAGCACAACAAGCAACACATTAACAATAGTACATCACCTTGCGTATTGAGAAGCAATTAAGAGCTAAACGGCTTGCTATGAGGGCATATATTTTTAAAGAAACTTGAACCCACACTCTGCGTTATGATGGATATGATTGTGCAATTTTGTTGCGTGGACACATAACCTTACGCATCCAATGTGTGGGGTCCTGCTATTGTTGCTATATTATTATTCCCCGTTTCCAAAGAATTATCTTGCGGGGTTTAGGTTGACAAAAAGAATTCCCCTGTGGGGTCCATAGCGTAGCAGACCCCACAAAGGCACTCCCGTAAGCTCACACAAAAATCTGAGCAAAATGTCCCATGAGTGGTACACCGACTAAAATCATCCTGTAGGGCTTTGTTGGATAAATTGCAATTTTGATTTGAAAAAGCGAAGAAACCAGTCTTCTGACTGAGGCTATTTTGCTGATACTCTGGAGGGGTTCGCAGCGTACGTCATGACCTGTGTTGTTAAGATAGATGTACGTCTAGGCATACCAAATATACATTTAGTAATATACATATAAATTACTATTAAATAATTCCTTTGAGCGTGAATTGTAATCTTACCTGTTTTCGTATAGCTCTGTAAATAAATCCATACAGCACGAGCATCACCGCAAATGGAACAAATATGACCACCAGACAATTAAAAGCCATGTACTTCATGTCAATGACCTCCATGAAGATGCACCGTGGCACTGGCGGTTCTCCTTTATTCCACCCAACTACTGGTAGAAAACCAACAATCCCGGCCAGAATCCACGACCCAACGATGGTCGTTAAGGCCCGTCGTGATGTCATAATTGCCGGATACTGCAAGGGGAAGGCCACGGCGATGTACCGGTCCACCGTAACCCCGATCAGGCTGAAGGTTGAAGTAGCACATAACCACAACAAGAAAGTCAACATGATTAGACATCCGTAGAAGTTATGCGGTTGCCCCTCCCCTGTAAGAAGAGCAAAGGGCACGCCCACAAGTCCAACTAACAAGTCCGCGATCGCCAGCGAGACGATGAAGTAATTTGTGACGGTCTGAAGGCGCGAGGAGCGGGCGTACGTCACCAGTACCAAACTATTACCAACCACAGCTGTGAGTGCGATGAAAATCTCCGCCAAGAAGTATGGCACACTGACTTGCATGTTGCTTGCTACGTTTCAAGCAAACTTTGAAATAAACAAATTGTGCTCGCAACTGCATTCAGCTCATCTTTGCAGAGTAGAGTAACCGATCTTTGAGGTGACATTAGTCCGACAGCTTCTCAAGTCGTTGAACGGAAACATCCCCACGCAGGTCTTATAAACACAGGATCGCACGTACATCTAAAATCAAATAGAATATTTTGCGTGAGACAATTACCAAATTAAGGGCCAGAGTGCTGTATTAAACTCACCATTAAGCCCCGTGTATTTGATCGTAACCCGATATTAATGAAATAGAAGAGCTTGGCGCGTTTCTTGTAAAAGTTCTTTTGGGAAAAGTTTGACTAATGTCATGTCAAATTACTGTTCCAATATTGATCTCATCACAACTCTCTTACCGACGATACCACGATAGCTTTTATTTACAAATGCGATTATAAAAAGTTACACAAGTTATGTTTAGCTATAATAAACCACAAGGGAAATTTACTGGGTAATTTTTAAACAATATCGAGTTGAACAAAGACGAATTGACTAGAGCGGGATTTGAACCAACGACCTCCTGGTTAACGTGTCGGCGCTGTACCAACTGAACTATCTTGCCCTATGTTGGCGGTCTCCCCCATTTTGTTAATATCTTTGTTAGGGGATGCCAAGTCAAAGGCCAAACAACCGTTATAACTGCCTTGTAGCCAGGGATCGCACTCAAGTTTACGATACAACCTGGGAAATTGTGTTTCATAACGTCATGATGCTGGTTTCTCGGAGGAGTAAGATAACTCGTTCCTATCCATTTTTTTATTTTTTATTTTGATTAAACACACCAAGCAAACAAGTCGTGTAAACGTCTTCAAACATGGGACACGTTTAACTGAAAACAATGAGAACTTGATTTATGATCCGGGAGGAATTTCACCATCTATAGTCATTATTTTTTTCGTTTATAATTTAAGATGTCTACTATTCACTTATTTTCTATTGTTTATTGTTTATGATATGATGTTTGTTTGGAATTTGAAGGTGTGGAAATAATTGTTGCATTGAATTGAATTGAAATGAGCTGAATTTGTCAAATCTACGAAAGAGCCGATTTGGCCGGGGGGGGGGGGGGGCAAGCTTGCATACCAAAGCCACTAAATAAATCAAACAATTAATCAATCAACCAATCACTATTTCCACATCAATGCATAAAAGTACAATCACACAAATCAATTAAAATACGTTTTATAGTAAATAGTACTAAACCAGTGTATGCTCAGAACATAAGAGATCAGCAAAGATGTAGAGGGGGTTAACAAAAAGCAAAGTAAAGCAAATTAGTTATCCAAATTTGAGTATATCTCCGGAAATTCGGTAACTGGGTGTCAAAAACAAGCAAACAAACACCACAACACCCCTAACAACAAACAATCAAATAAACAAACAAATCAACGAAACAAAACAAAACACACATTTAAAAAAGTAGAACGTTTTCAATAAGGTTAATCATCCGTACCTCAACAATGCGAATAATCTTTCTCTGATCTTCATGAGCGATTAAGGTTGAAGACGAATACATTGATCAGTCGCAAAGAGTCCTTGGAACAGATGATGTACGCGAGCTACAACTCCAGTCTGCGCATCTCTATCGGCCATGAGTCAATTGGTTTAACGACACTCACCCTAAAGTGAAGCTGCTCCTGCAGTGTCCACAAGATCCTGTCATTGGCTCACGTTGTCAAATTTATTTCCCCGATGATGACGAGGTTGCAAGGAGACGACGGACGCTATCAGTCCGAACCATCAAAAGATAGGCAGAATAACCAACGGGGTCGACCAAAGTAAATGCCAATTATGTTTAAAGTCTCTTATCTCGATCGTGGGATCGGTAGATGAACGGTGTAGTAAAAGCTTCACAGCATAGTTCATAAGTTGAAACAATCCAGACCAGTGGAGCTAGCCGGTTGGATGAAGTGTACACGGTCTGTAGTTCGATTTTGACGCTACATTAATATAGTCTCTTCGAGACACTAGAGACGAGGATTGTTGGTACCCACCTCAATCCATCATCGCCTCGATGGTAATGAAGGAGGACAAATTTGACCTTGGTGTGTTACCCGTTGCGACATACGTGACTTTCACTGCACACTCTCCATCTCGCTCGCTCATCGGGGGTTGACTTACAGTATTAGCAAAAAGGTCATCCCGGGGTACGTCTACTCATTTTGATAATGGGATCGAGGTGGGATGAGCTTCGCCACATGAATCATGCAGTGGTTTTTGTTCACACTCTGAATGGTGTAATAAATCATGGACTTTATAAACACAGTGAGTTGAAGAGTTCATCCGTTTGAAGTTTTTGATGAATGATTCTCGAATGTTATACTATCTTGCTTATTGTTATTACTGTACACAAACTAAAAACAGCTGCCGAACGGCTCAATGTATAGCTTAACCATTCGGTATTTAAACGATGACATTTTTGAGTCTGCAAAATAAATTTGAATTCACGTTTTTGAAAGTCTATGTCTACTAACTCTTACCTTTAAGTAACTGTTTCAAAATCGTCTTTACTAAATTACAGTGGGAGATAAGTTTCAGACTCGCAGGAAAGAGAACTCTTTTAGGATATTCATAAATTGAATTCATAAAAAATACTGCAAAATAAGGTAAAACAAAATTGTTTTGGAAACAAATTTTACAACGACAAAGCGCGCTTGTGGCGACAACAGTCTTTTACATGAATACAATATAGCCAACTTATACTTTTTTCCATAGCTTTGTTCCTCTTTTCCATGCATTAATGCACGTAGGGCCTACATGAAAGTGGAAAGGAAAGTGGTATTTTAACCGCCACTTAAAATCAGAGTCCAAGTAAATGTTCAGTCAAGTATCGAGTACATGACTTCCGAGTACAGGCTATTTTTTCAGTCGACTATCGAGTAGGCGAGTCGAGTTAAAGTATTTTAAATTGGGAATGTATAGTGCATTGATTCTGCTCTACCAGCCAGGGTTTTAGTTGATGATAACCATGCTTTTTCTTACGGACTGTGAAGGGGGATAACCCTGTTTCAGCCCAAGGGTATGTGGCATTGTGTCCCAGGTGACAGTTGATTTGGGTCGATAGCCCAAATCAGATAAGTGTAGCTCCACCTTAAAGTGGCCGTCTGTGGCCTTGTGCTGTAAGGCGATCTCTCAATTGCTAGCCGAGTAGGAGTTCAATAGTTCAATAGTTCAATTTATTTCCACTCAATCATTTAAAATGACAAAATATTACATTACAGGAGAAAGAAAACACTTAATAGATTAAGTGGAGGAGGTCTCCTAAAAGCAAGCTTGTTGGATGGAGACCCCCGAATTTGTGTACAACATACGAGAAAGAACAATGTAAAGAGTAGACTGAAATAATTGAAGGCACACAAACTAGTTACACATGAAAAGACACGAACAAAACACGAACAGGACAATTACACAGTTACAATGGTTCAGTAGGTGGCGGTATGGAGATAAGTAGATAAGTAGAGACATTATTGGCTCTGTTGAATCAATAAAATAGTGAGCCTATTATAACAAAAACAGAATATTGATTAATACAATCAAACATGGTATTTTTGTAAGAGGACCGTTTTAAGTTTTTTTTTTTTAAAGGTATAAGGGCTCTTGCATTTTTTTTTTTTAGAGTACCGCTAAGGGAGTTCCAGTACTTAGGTCCTTGAAAAGAAACACAATTAATGGATTTGGTTGAATGAACACAGGGGATGTGGAAACCATCTTAGTGTCTAGTTGGATAAGAGTGGATTTGAGAATTAAACATAAACATATTCTGGAAGGACTTGGGTAATTTATTGGAAATGAATTGATTCATAAATATTCCAACCTAAAGTAAGTATATCTCAGGGACTTTAAGAGTTCTATGATTAAGGAATAATGGGTTAGAATGGGCACGAAAGTCAGCACAGTTAATAATTCTAAGGGCTCTTTTTTGTAAAATGGTGACACGATTCAATAAATATACACTTGATTTACCCAGGCAAGGATGCCATAGGAAATATACAGCAAAATTAAAGCAGAGTAAATATTGTACTGGATGTTTGATGGAAAAAATATTTGAGTTTGTTGATAATTCCTATGTTTCTAGAAATCAATTTACATAAGTGGTTAATATGTTGATTGCATGAAAGTTTATCATCAATATATAATCCAAGGAATTTAACACAATCGGTACGCAGAAGAGGTGAATTGTCAAAAATAATATCACATGGGAGATTTTGGATGGAATGGCTAAATAACATGAAATTAGTTTTCTTAATATTAATGGATAGTTTGTTATCCAATTAGAAATACATATAAGCTCCCGATTCACAGTATTAACAAGTGTGTCCAGGCTTCTATGGGAAAAAAATTAATTTGAGTCGTCGGCAAAGAGAATAAAGGTGAACTTATCAGAAGATTTAGGGAAATCGTTTATATAAATTGAAAATAGAAGAGGAGCCAAGAGGGATCCTTGGGGTATGCCACAAATTAATGACTTGAGAGAGGAATCTTTCCCGTCAATACAGACAAATTGTTTACGGTTAGAGAGATAATTCCTGAACCACTCCAAGGCAACACCTCGAATGCCATGAAAGGAAAGTTTGGACAAAAGGATGGAATGATCAATGGTATCAAAAGCCTTGGAGACGTCCAGGAAAATTCCTAACGTATGTAAAGACTGATCACGATCAACTCGAATTTTATCAATCAACTGTAAGATGGCATGAGTGGTCGAGTGTTTCTCTCTAAAACCATACTGGGAATCAGAAATAATTTTATGTTTTTCCAGGAACTGTGAAGTACGGATGTTCCAGTATTTTTGAAAAGGAAGTAAGGATAGAAATTGGACGATAATTAGTAACTAAATGACGATCACGGTTTTTATGAATAGGCTTAACCCTAGCAATCTTCATAGAGTCAGGAACAATGCCCGTGGTTAAAGATAAATTAATAATAAAAACTAAAGGCTTGGATATAACCTGAATAATCTCTTTAATAAGAGGACAATTAATTAAGTCATGACCTGAGCTTTTAAAACAATGGACAAAAGTTCCTGCTCGGTAATTGGATTAAAAAACATGGAGTAGGGGGTTAGGATTCACAATGAAATCTTGAAAATGGGAATCACAATTTGGAATTTTTGAGTTCGAGTACCATCAAAACAGTACTCAAGTAGTACCGAATACAAGTACCTCGCTGCAACATAATTTTAGTTTCTATTCTCTCGTCGGTATCTACTTGTGAAAACACCCATGTTGTAAATTTGAAAACCTCTTTTTTTGCAGCGTATACAACACTGGCTTTGACACTGATCAAAATCATTTCAAGCAAGAAGAGTTTTCTTGTGTATCAGTATTGGTGAGAGTTTCATAATATACCTTATGCATATGACGTCATTTGAGTAGGGCGCCCTCACCTAGAGGTCAAAAGGAAGATGCTCATTGGCCAGTCTTGTGCGCCGCGCGTACAAATCAGCGCGTTTCCATTGTTTCATCAGTTTACCTCTAAGATGGCGGCTTGGTGACGTCAATGCATAAGGTCTATTAGATGATATTTCAAAACGAAGCTGATCAGCTACTGTTTAAATTGACCTAACTGTAGTTTGTCTTTGAAGGTATTGCTTAAAATATATCGTAACAACAAACCAGTTAACTTAGCTTTAGTATAGGCAAACTTTAAAAACAAATATTCCCTCCCCCATTGCAGGCCAAGAAATGCCGAAAGTAGTCCTAATGTAATTTTTTAAATGACAAATCACACCTCAATTATTGTGGCATAGTAATATTTTATGCCATAGGTGATCAGTGGTTCACATCATAAGATGGTGGCGAGATCAGCAAATATGGAAATGCGAAGAAATCAGGCAGCTTTTGCTCAAAATGAAGACAACATTTAATCCAGAGACTAGAAATTGAAAAATCACAGGGTTGCCTTGCGAGCCGCTGAGCCTCTTTTCAGTCGATTAAAATAGGTCACCCGCTTTTGATAAGGTTGATAAATAAACACCAAGTAGGGCTGCTTTTTGCAGATGAACTTTCGAGGAGTCGTTCAGTCGTTCAGTCATTCATTTCATACTATCCAAACCCACATTCATTCCATCATTCATTCATCCCTTCCTTCATTCAAGAAAGTGTGGGCTCTCAGGTCAAATTAAGTTTTATGATGCACTCATTTTCCAACCGATGGAGTAATTTTTTTTATTATTATGACGCAGGACATTTTTTTTTTTTTTTGCAAGCCTCTTTAACCTACACTGCAAAACCGGGGGTGTTAAAATGTACACCATGGGTTGTCACATTTAGATACCGAAAAGAGTATCAACATTAACACCATCAAGTTTAAAAATAACACAAGTGTAAATGTTTTTGCAGAAATCTGTGTTATAATAACACCCTATGATGGAATTTTTAAAATTCTTTTTTGTATCTATGTGAAAACACCCAAGGTGTCATTTTTAACATCTCGTTTTGCAGTATAACGTTAAATATCGTGTAAAATACTATTTTTTTCTGATACCCTTTCAGTGCGAAACTTGTTAACACCCAAAACTTCCCACGAAGTCATAGTTTTTTAATTTAATTGATCTGTTCATTTCTGTACGGGGAACGTTTTGTTTTTTTCATGTCCCGAGTTTCAAAAAAATTGAATCGAAATTAAGATTCATTATTAGACTATATTACAAACACTTCTTGCGATAAATTTTACGAGCCCAAATAGTTGTTAATATCCAATGATGTCATGTTTCAAATTTCGCTCTGAATTAAAATGAAATTGGAAGTAATTTTAACGTGAGGTTAGAGTGCATCACAAAACTAAATTGACCCAAGAGCCACTTTGTAAAAAAACCAAATGTTTATTCAATATTCATTGTCAATTCAGTTTGCAGAAGTAACACCATGTGTATATCACATCTTTTATTGTGTCGATTTGTTCTTTACGAACTTGTATTAAAGTTATTTTATTCTACTGCCGCGTTGTAGATTTCGGAATTCGGGAGTTCTGAAAAGAACCGTCTTGTTTGTCAATTACTACCTGGGCGGGAAGTAGGAAATCGGCCGGGACTATATTATTATTCAATTTGTGGATCAAGGGATTTTTCGTGATTACACTACAAACACTGGGGTGTTATTGACACATTGGGGGTTGTCACACATAAATACCGAAGAGAGAACATAATTTAAATGCACTGGACACGTTTTGTAATTGTCAAAGACCAGTATTCTCACTTGATGTATCCCAACATATGCATAAAATAACAAACCTGTGAAAATTTGGGCTCAATTGGTCATCGAAGTTGCAAGAAAATAATGAAAGAAAAAGCACCCCTTGCACAAATGTGTGTGCTTTCTTATGCCTGAAAAGGGCTTCAGGCCTTAAGTCCTTTTCAAATTCAAATATTTTAGTGAGAAATTACCTCTTTCTCAAAAACTACGTTACTTCAGAGGGAGTGGTTTCTCACAATGTTTTATACTATCAACAGCTCTACGTTGCTCGTTACCAAGTAAGTTTTTATGCTAATATATATTTTGAGTAATTACCAAACGTGTCCAGTGCCTTTAATGGTGTTAAACAAGCTCACTAATTTCTGCAAAAATTACTTTTTTGATTCTCTCATCGCATCTTTATGCGCCAACACCCATGGTGTCAAATTTAACACCGAGGTTTTTGCAGTGTTTCGCTGCCGTGGGGCGTTTTCTAATCGGTCCCAACGTTTCGTCTAGCCTACTCCAAGTCATTGTCAGAAGACTAAACAGTGAGATACTGGTCTCTTTTATAATGATTTTGATATTTCATATTTGCTACAAACAGGCAAATGCAGTGATAACAATCACATTAATTTCATCACACCATGCAAGCATTATGGAAGGTTAAAGGTATTATACAGGATTGGCAGAGCTGACAAAATAATCACAGACAGTGTTCATGTTTTGTGTAATCAACCACATACATGAAATAACAAACCTGTGAAAATTTGAGCTCAATTGGTCATCGAGGTCACGAGAAAATAGTGAAAAGAGACCTTATGTGTTTTCTGTTTTTCAAACATCGAGTTTATTATCACGCGTGATAAAAACTATTGTTTTACTCATTTCTCAGAAACGATAGCATTTTAGGCAGACATATTTTAAGGAACCCTTTCTACCATTACTTTAAATCATGTAAGTTATGTGTGAATCTGTGAACATTTGTGTTTCTCGATCTTACAAATAGTGTACATCGGGGCCTTTAAAGGTATTATACAGGATTGGCAGAGCTGACAAAATAATCACAGACAGTGTTCATGTTTTGTGTAATCAACCACATACATGAAATAACAAACCTGTGAAAATTTGAGCTCAATTGGTCATCGAGGTCACGAGAAAATAGTGAAAAGAGACCTTATGTGTTTTCTGTTTTTCAAACATCGAGTTTAGATGTTCAGCGCATAAACTGCTTGTAGAAACTGGAAGATACATCGGTTTAGAATTTAATCAACGTATTTGCCCTCACTGTATGGAAGACGTGGAAACAGAAATGCACTTTGTATGTGCTTGTCCGATGTATAATTTTCTGAGAAAAAACATGTATGATGTCGTGTGTAAAAGTAATGCAGATTTTGGTAGGCTATTGGAAAGAGACAACATTTTTTTTTTAATGACCTCTCAGGAAAAAGGCATTGTAAATTGCTTAGCCAAGTATATTTTTATGTCTGCTAAGTTAAAGGAAATCAATGTTTAAAATAATTAGTTTAAAACTGATGCTTATGCTAACTCCTCCGTCATGATGTAAACTGCAATTTGTATTTTAAAATTTTTGTTGTAACCCTTCCCCAGGGTAATGGGGTATGTTCCTTTTGGAATAAAAATACTAATCAAATCAATCAAAATTATCGCGCGCGATAAAACTATCGGTGTTTTACTCATTTCTCAGAAACGATAGCATTTTAGGCAGAAATATTTTAAGGAACCCTTTCTACCATTACTTACTTTAAATCATGTAAATTATGTGTGAATCTGTGAACATTTGTGTTTCTCGATCTTTACCAATAGTGTACAGGGCCTTTAACAGGTAAAAACATTTATAAATTGCACCTTGACAGAAGTTCGTAGAGGTGATTTATAATTACGACACCGGGGGTAAACACACACAAATTTAATTAGATGAGCACGACTACAAACGATTTCTTGTTGGGATCTGAATTGAATATTTGCTTATAGTATTGTAACGGATCAACCCTACATCCGCCAGAAAGGGAGGGGAACTACTTGCTAAACTCGGAGACAAAACAATAACTCAAAAATGGAAACAGAAATGCAGGTACTCGCTCATCTTGTAATTCTCCCCAAAGGGGACATGAACAAAATACATATCATAAAGTCAATTAATAAAGCAAAACGTAGCAACTGGCTGTGTTGGGGAAATTTAAGGAGTCCACACTCCTCACTTAACTAATAAATAAATAAATTCAACATTACCTGAACATTATGAACCAGGCCGGACGACGTGCAGATAATAAATTATACAGAAATAAATACATGTAGGCTGACCACTATCTTTTCTAGTACTTTTGTACTGAGAGCCTTCAGTTTAAACATAGAAAGTATAGAGCCGCCGTCCGACCACCCTGATGTCCCAAGCCACAGTTCTAGAATGCCACACCTAGATTTGGTGCCTTGGTTTTTATACCCAATAGGAAACTCTTTGTTATTTAAAATGCACTAGTAATTGTTAAATCTAAATTGAGGGGAAATAATGATACAAACAATGTGAACACATTCCTTGCAGGCCAATGGTGGCTGGCAAGGGAATGATTGTACATCGTACCCCCATCTGGCACAACATACCACATTCATTGTAGGAGGCCAGAACAGAGCCAGCACATGTGTTGATACCCGCATTGGGGTGGTTGGGGTCTGCGTTGGTGTTCCGACGTCTTCCCGCGAAAGCGTGCAACGGTAGTTGGACACCCGCATTGGTCGGCCCTTTCGTGTTTCATACCAGTCAGGCATGGTTTATTTTATTTATTTTTATTTTTTTTTGCGGCGGGTTAGTCTGTAGCGGAGCTTGCGTGACGGGCAGATGATTTGTGGGTGTTGATTTTGGGATAAACTTTGCATATTCAAAACATAAATTGGGGGTCTTTCAATTTGCGTTCGCTGTTTTGCATTGTTGTGCATTCTGGGAATTTTGCTTGCCAGACACAACATACAATTCACAAAGACAAGCATTGTTGAATATTAGTCGTTACCTGCATTTAGTGGTATGTAGGCCTAAATACAACCAATAATTTCCGAGCAATAAAGAAATATAGAAACAAGCCATAAAGAAAGCCAGAAATTACGACACAATGAAATAAAGGGAAAACAGACAAAAATAAAGCCTCCTCCAAACAAGCACATAAATCAAGAAATCAAAGACAGCAGAAAGGAACAAATAAAGGAAAACGCTAACACAAATAATTTTTATTTTATTTTCGTTTCTTATTTAATTCTTTGGACGTAGGGCCTACAATGAATAAAATTTGAACAGGGTCCTTCAAGACAAAATAATAAACAAGTTTACAAAACTGTCATCAACAAAATGTGACACAATCACACCCCTGTAACACTTAACATTATTATTGTATCCATCAACCATTTACAAAATCTAGAAGAACGAAATATCCTAAGGAAACAAACACAACGAACCACACCCGAAATTATTTTAAAAAACACAGAAATACTGACATACAAACAAGCATCGAAATCAACTGTAACATCAAAACATCAAACAATAAACGTCAACGAGATATCAAGAAACATCAAAGATATTATAGGCCCCCCTATGCAACTAAGGAAATAACGAAACTACGACATAACCAAAATAAACAAATAAAAAGACAAACAGACAAGTCAGAAAAACACATCATTACTAAAACACCGAAATATACTGAGCAAATACAAAGTTCACCACGGGCAAACACGGATATACAGAGAGAGAAAGTATAGAAACAAAGACACATTTAAGAAATAAAGAAATAGGTCAAAAGAAATCAAGAAATAAAGAAAAAAGGAAATCAAGTATATACTTAAATTCACACATTTTACAAATTTTAGGACCACAGAAGCATCATATTCCATGGATTACTCGGGCCTTTGTTAGATATTCAAAAAGACCTCACATATAAAAAAAAGCCTACATATCATGCCAAGCATGCATCATTGCGTTAGTATATCCTTCCCAAATATTCAAACTCACCCCAACTTGCTTCGTAGTCGAGAAAAGGGGCGAGAAAAGGGGCGAGAAAAGGGTGAGGAGGGAAGGCGACGTTTCGACCACACTCAACACCTTTTGCATGCTCAAAATTTTATCATAACACATAACTACATTGCGTACTGATTTTCAATATCCTTACCAAACCCATTCTGAAAATGATAACCTCTCATACCCTCTCCAATTATCTCCTTCCCCCTCACCCCACTTTGCAACATTTTATACGCAAGAATCGCGCCCACCTAGCGGGTGCCGCGCGAAGCGCGGCATCCCGCTAGTGTGTTTAAACACTATAGACCTTATGCATTGACGTCACCAAGCAGCCATCTTAGAGGTAAACTGATGACGAAACAATGGAAACGCACAGATTTGTACGCGCGGCGCACAGGCCATGGCCAATGAACATCTTCCTTTTGACCTCTAGGTGAGGGCGCCCTACTCAAATGACGTCATGTGCATAAGGTCTATTACAAAAGGAGCTTGGAATGCAACACAAAGCATATTCATTACAGTATTACATTACACGGAGGAACAAAAGAGTACGCAGAGCTGTTGACAACTTGACTTGATATTAAGTTACTCCAATACACGCACAAATGTGTGCTCCGCAAGGGGGGTTGGCAATTGAGTTATGCAAATTACCCTACGTTTTCTACAGTCAAGTGAGAGGTAACGCAATAGTTTTCTCGATCACTTTGCACTATACCCCTAACATCTATGCAGCAGAGTGGATCAGGGTCAAATAATGCAACGTCGATGAATGTGTATTCTTGGTCGGGCGGGCAGGTGCAGTGTGTAAACAAATAAAACATACGACATCTGGGAAAAGCAATATACACAGAATAAAATAATAAAACAAGAAAAAGAAAAAATAACATGTATAAATATAATTATTACAGTGAAATGAATAGATAGAAAGTAAAAAAATAAATAAAAGCAAACCAAAACAATTATTTTTAAGGTGATACCAATCTTGAATTGTGAAATTTATGCCTCTGCATGTAACAATAAAAAGAGTGATTGAACAGTACAGGACAGTGTATAGCCAATCCGTATTGCCGGCGGTGGCAGCTCAAGTTTTGTCACAAAGATATTGGGAAACTGTTGTCTTTTGTTAATACTTTTTATGCAAATTAAGTGTTTTCGTCAAAGGTTTTAACATTCCCCACAGAACAGCATGAAATAGCGATCTAGAATGCTGGTCTTGAGTATTTGCATCTAAATCCTAAAAACTGCATAGAAAAAAAATCGAGTTATTTTCATCATGTCACGATTTCCTCTCGGGGAAGTTGTGTAAAAATGTTAAGGAAGACATAAATTGCATTAAGGTAAAAACAGACACAGATTTTCAAATGTCTTCTTGAATAAAACCTTGGCGGCGCGGTGTGTACCACTTGTCTGAACATAATGGTCTATTGAAAAAAGTGGCTACACCCTGGGACCAGTTTTCTACGGTTACGTGGTTGCTGGACGTCACAATCGGTATGTAGCACATCAACTCAATGTGCGGTCTAGTCTAGCACCCTCTATTGGCCGAAAATGGCTAATTCCTTATCGCAAGTTGTAGCAACTCTCTTACAGCACCAGTGTGTGCTCGCTTAATACACAGCTCTGGACCAACGGATATACTTCTTTTTTTACTGTGATCCTGGGGTCGTTGCCTTTCTACCTGAAACATTTTGGGAAGTCTAGCCCTCAAAAAAATTGCCCTAATTTTCTGACAGATGTAGGGCAATTTTTCTAAGACGGTGTCTGACCAGTTTTTGTCGTTTTTTTGTATAGTATTTTTGAATATAATCATTGAACAATGGTTGCTTTGGGGAGCTTTTTGCCTTTAGTGTGGTGCACCCTTCAGGGATAACCCCCTCTGTTGACTTTTAAGTAAGTACAATGGTTTGAGGGCGCACTTCACTCTCTCTGACCGCATAAGGGTGCACCACACTAACAAACCTCCCATAGCAACCAATGCTATTTATGATAAATATTCAAAAATACTCAAAAAAAAAAAAAAAAATGACGTCTCTCAGCCTCTTGAAAACCAATCAAATGAATTTTCAGACCACAAAACTTCAGATTTCTTTTCAACTTTTGACAGATCAGCAGTTTTGAATTTTTGCTAATTACCCCAGAAAAAACACCCCGAAAATGTGTTTATTCCCAAACCGACTTGCTGCCAATATTTATGAGGCACTCCTTCAATTTCTAAGCTAAATAGCACAAAATTAAAAGTCGCAAATGTATCAAGTTTCCTTCAAAGTTGAAACACAGAACTCTAGGTTGTGATAGATTCTTATAATTACACATTAATTTTATTAATTGCATGACCCCAAAACGTCACAATTTAAACTATTTTGTGGGTTTACAAATTATGATAATAATTTTGGCGCATGAATTGTTGCCTATTTAGTGTGGTGCCTCCCTAACACAATTATCTTGAAATAATTATGTCTTTGGTAGACCTTATGCATCTTATTATTTGAGTAGTTTCCATTTTTGTCCCGTTTTATTTTGGTCGGTGGGTCGGTCGGCTGGTCACTCGGTCGGGGCAAAACCATGCTAAGCTCACGATGGCAGTTTTTTTTTCTGTGCGTTTATTTCTTAGTTAATTCCCGCTTCCAAAAAATAAACAAGTAAATAAATAATAATTATTATTATTATTATTATTATTGGTTTATTAAAAACATTCAAACGTCGCAGCCAAAGGCTGAATTGGGTTTAAAATACAGAGATTTATAAAAATAGATATGTTAAAAATTACAGAAAAAACATAAATAAATACAATTTGTTTTAATACATTAGAAAAGTAAAATGGCTTGTGCCAGTGACTAAAATATAACAAATAATTGCACGGCAAAGCACATAAAAAGAACAGGGTGAATGGATGGGGACAAAAGGCATACCAACCGAGTGAACAAAATCAAGAGCTATTGTTGAGTGCTTGGACAAGGGATGGGATGCAACTATTTTTGTAACGACCAGTCCTACATTTGGGGGGGCACATTTTGTTGGCATTACGCAAGTTGTTGTTTTTGTTTGGTGGGAGCCAGTGCCTGTAATTTTCAGATTCAAACAAGGTCTTACCAAACTTGACAAATAAATGACTCAGTCTATCAGTGATGGTAGGTAAACTAAACAGTTGGCATATTTCCACATATGATGTTGGTGTATTTTGCTGACCAGCCAGAATGATACGAAAGGCCCTTTTTGTAACCTTTCAAGGGTTATAATTTGTGTTTTAGTAAGTCCAGAGTACCAGACAGGACAGGCGTATTCGATAAATAACAACAACAAATAAAATATCAATACAAACAAACCTTTTAAAGTGACAACTTATTGAAAAAAATGGACAGCAGAACGATCTAAAATGCACGTGTACAGCCGAATATTTGGTTTTGCATGTGTGGTATCATTTCATTTAGGCATTGAAATTGATCCTTGTAAAATTCGTCTTTGGAATGCATTCCACCATTTAGTGTTGTTAATATCTAATGACGTCACATTTCAATGTTCGCTCTGAAAAAGTATCACCTAACAAAAGACCCTTTACACCATTTTAATATGACGTAGATACTTGCAACACCCCCACTTTCCTAAAGACCCTAGCTTACTATATATTATATACTGAGATCACCACAATTCTTTATTTTTACCGTGGGAGCCCCCGTGTAACGAAAAGCCCCTGTAATGAAAATTGACAGTCAGCACTGATTTGAATTTGACTGTTGAGTTTGGCTCATTGAGTAAAACAATCATTTGCAGGGAAGGAAAGAGGAAGGACCATTGGAAAGATACAGACGAGAGAATCGTTTAATTTTGGCAATTTTTTGAGCAATTAAGGGGGAACAAAACACATCTTACCTTAAAAATCGGCCAGACAAAAGATGAGATCAAAACATTCTCTGAATCTGGAATAGTTCTTTGACTCCATGGGTATGGAACGAAGGTTTCATTTCCAAATGTCTAACAAAGGGGATACGACCTTTTATTTCAGATATCAAATAATTGTATTTTTATTTCATGCAAATTGTTATATTGATATTAAAATAAAACTGGTGATTTGCCATTTGAGACGGTGTTTTCTCTGTTTATCTGTATTACAGGGTAACCCTGTTTCAGCCCCAGGAGTAGGAGGCAACGTGCCCCTGGTGTCAATTGATTTGGGTCGATAGCCCAAATCAGTTATGTGTAGCCCTCACCTTGAAGTGGCCGTCCATGGCCTTGTGAGTAAGGCGAAAATAATAAAAAAAATACAGGCTAGGTATAAAATGTATAAATATATTTTTGTTATGATCGATTCGCGTCTGAAATCTATCACAATTAAAAAACCCACTTGTATTTCCACTTGACTGCTCTTGTTAGACTTGTATACATGTTTACGTGTGTTGTGTTGTCATTTAGCTTTCCAGAAAGACTCTGCTAGGGTCGAAACGACAGGCCACTAACTAATTTTTGCATTTCCACCACATGTCCTTTTGGTTGGTTTCAACACCTAATTCTATTTTCACAATTAAAAACGCCATGAACAGTCGTAAGTGCGAAACACACTTTGAAACGAGAAAAGGGATTTTTCTTATTAGACAAAAAAGTGTAAACTAAGTTGTGCGCATGAACACGTATAAAGATGGGCAAAGAGAATGACCAAGTCTAACTTGATATCATGGCATATGAGCTGACCTGTGTGTAAGATACGACAAAAGAAATATAAAAAAAATATGTCAGTATATGCTGATAGTATTATGATGCATATAAATATACATTTATAAATTCCATTTGTTGTTGTTCTCTTTAAGACCAGCTGGAAAGGAAAGCCTCTGGACAGAATCTTTCTTTCTTTCAGGCAATCCTTCAGCTGTTTCTCTTTCCTTTCTCTGTTTGTTAAAGGCCAGTACACTATTGGTAAGATCGAAAAACACAAATGTTCACAGATTCACACATAACTTACATGATTTAAAGTAAGTAATGGTAGAAAGGGTTCCTTAAAATATTTCTGCCTAAAATGCTATCGTTTCTGAGAAATGAGTAAAACAATAGTTTTTATCGCGCGCGATAATAAACTCGATGTTTGAAAAACAGAAAACACATAAGGTCTCTTTTCACTATTTTCTCGTGACCTCGATGACCAATTGAGCTCAAATGTTCACAGGTTTGTTATTTCATGTATATGGTTAATCACACAAAACATGAACACTGTCTGTGATTATTTTGTCAGCTCTGCCAATCCTGTATAATACCTTTAATATTGGTATTGTTGTACCTTTTAACGTGTTTACCAATGCGCATAAACTTAGTTTTTATCTGCCCGAGAAATGAAATAAATATGAATATAAATACAAATACTCAGCCCTCACTGCAGGGTAAATTTGGAAGCTCCAAAATAAAATAAAAATATACCAAAGTCGCAGAAATAGTCTGTCTAGTTAATAATAATTTCAAGTAAAAGCTTCCCTTGTGGATTATTGTTGCACTTTTTACTGCAGAGTTAATTATTAACAGTAGAACGAGTTGCCAGAAATTAAATAATTAATGCATTGAGAAAAAAACAACAACCCCAAAACACTCTTAAAAACGAGATCTTTTAGCATATATTTTATGCGTAACTAACTAGCCAGTGTTATTGATAGTTATCTTCATGACATGTTATTATAGGTTTTCCCGGCCAGTTTCAACACCAATTCATTCATATTTTTTAACATCCGGCTCATTCAATTTCGTTTGAAAATGAATGCTCTGTTGAATCGGCAATCAACGCTCAAAAGGAGTATTTCAATTTCGCCAGATAATTAGCAAGGTTTTGGAAAACTAGAAACACTTCTGCCATTGACGGTGTGCGTCAAAATGACAATACTATGACGTCATGGGAGTTTGCTTTGTTAGACCTCCATGCTGCAACAAAGCGGCTTTACAATAAGGAGCTCTCACATAATAGACGTAACACGAGTGTGGGTTACAGGGATTTTCGCAAATCTGTTTGAAAAGCACGGAGAAGAGTATTCAAAATGATTGTTTCTTACACCTTTAAAATCTAATTGACTTACTTGACTTATGCCGTCCAGGTAGGGGACCTCGTGATGGCTTCTGCATGGTGATGGTGTGCCAGATTGGTCTATCTGTGGCCCGTCTTGATGCATCTGTCAGTCTGGTTATAGATCTAGCTTTACAGTCTTGCAAGATACACTCAATCCATCTTTTGGGTGGGCAGCCTCTGCGTCTCTTCAGACCTTGCCTTTAACTGCCATTTCGGGGCATCTTGTGGTTTGCGGTCTTTTCACATGTCCAAAATATTTGAGCCTTTTTATGGTTACTCTGTCTATTTTGTCATGGTCCAGTTTAAGTGATTTTTTGTTATATCTGTGTTTCAAATCTTGTCCGGTCTATTAACTCCCAGTAACCGATGGAGGCATGTCATCTCAAATACATGAAGCCTGTTTTCGTCGTCCTTCTAGACTGTCCAGGATTCAGCGCCATATAACAGTATTGACAGAGATGTAGATATATTGTAGTCCGTAGTCACTGTTGGATTTGTTGACTCTGTCTAAAAGCATTTGAAGTTCTTCGATCAAGATCAAGTTCTGCGATCAAGACGATGTCGTCAGAGAATCTTAAGTCATTTATATAAGTTCCTTGTATGCTGGCTCCTGTTTGGACATCATCTAATAAGGCCATGAGCATCACTAACTCCAGGAGGATGTAAAAGAGTTTGGGGGAGATGACACATCCCTGTCTGACTCCAACAGCTGTCTTAAACCACTCCATGAGCTCTCCGTTTACTCTGACCGCACTCTGTGATTGTCTGTATAGTTCTTGTAGCAGACTTATCAGCTTGCTTGGATGTCGAAAGAACTCCATCGACTTCCATAGCCCCCTCTGCCAAACAGAGTCAAATGCCTTCTGGAAATCAATAGAGCAGCAATACAGGCTCCTGTCCTTTTCAAGGTATTTCTCAGCAATTTGTCTTAAAGTGAATATTTGATCCGTAGTAGACCTTCCTGGTCTGAATCCCGCTTGGGATTCTGAGAGGATTTCTAATTCTATTCTTTTAAAGCATTCTTCTTTGCAGAATTATAGCCTTTACTTTTCCTGCGTGGGACAGCAGGCTAATGCCTCTGTAATTTCCGCAGTCAAGCTTGTCTTTCTTTTTATATATTGGAATTATAACTGCTCTTCCCCAGTCCTCAGGGAATAATTCAGTTTCCCAGATTTGGTTGCAAAGGTGATGGAATACGTCTGTCCCTGTTTCTCCTGCTGCCTTGATTTCTTCTGAGCTGATGGAATCAAATCCTGGTGCCTTTTCCTCACTGAGTTTCTTTATGGCACTTACAATTTCTTCTTTCCTTATATTTGGCTCTGGTTCATCTAGAGAGTTAATAGGCAAGCTATTTGCTGCTGCTTCATTTTTGGGGTTGTGTTCATTATAGTTCACAGGGGCGGATCCAGGATTTTCCAAACCGGGGGGCGTGAAAATTTACCAAGCAGCAAATGGTGAATGCAATTTGTGGCGCCTACGAGCGCATAATGCGAACCCCTAACTGCATGGGCCGGTTCCGGGGCCCGCAATGCTACGAAACAGGATTTTAGATGCTCTGTGGTACGATCTCATGCAATATCTGACCACTTAAACCAATTTTGTTTTTGCAAGATCATTATTAAAACATTATTTTCGAGTTGGGAGTCATCGATTTGAATCGGCCATCCTGAGTTATAAAATCAAAATGCAGGCTACAACTTATACTTATTCAGGGGGAAAAACTGTTGGCGAGTTAAACGATAGTGCAATTATTAATATAACCAAATAGGGTCTCTTTGTCATTTAGTTTTCACATACTTGAGGATTAGAATGTGACACAAAATAACAAGCTGTGCTTGTCTTCAGTGACAGCGCGATCGAGCAACAATAACATTAATGTACGACAAGGTGAGGGTAGGCATACTAGAGGCCTATAGCCCCCTCCCCCAGCCCTACATCGTTGTACTATCTGCACAATTGATAATGACTAGTTTGAAAGAAACACAACGGATATTTACCCTCTTTCTTGAATACGAAAAAAATCTGTGATTTTCTAAACAGAGGAGACACCATGATTATACGATGCTATATGTCTTCACTAGCCCCATGAGTAGGGCCAATCCACTTCGTTCGTATCCTTGCCAATTGGGCCTAAGCACCATTGCAATCCTATTTTTGTGCCCGATGTAGTTTTTAATCTGGGTTATGAAACTTACCGATCGAATGCTACTGTAGGCCTACTTGTAGAAAGCCCAAATGCTAAACATTTTTTTAAAAACATCACAGATTTTGGGGGAAAATTGATTGCCTTTCTAGTCGCGAGAGTGAATTTTTTGATAACGCGTATTAACAACTTGCGCGAGAACCTAGTTGGGTTCCCTTAACAATTTCACAACATTTAAACTATCTATGGGGACCAGACTGATTTACATAACGCGCTGAGCATAGTATAGACCTTTCTTTTGCAACGTCACAGCTAGTCTTGGTGCAAGACGTCCCTGTTCTGTGTTTCCACGATCCGCCCCATTACAAATTGCCGCCAATAGAGGGCGCTATCATTCCACGAACCCGCTATCACCCACGAACCGCTATCACAGGAACGTCTTGGGAATCTCGTCGAGTATCACGTGATACAATCGCTGTGACCTATATCTGCATATTCACATTGAGGTCACAACGGCAATACGCAAGCGTACGAACAAAAATTTTAAGCCGCATAACGACCACAACAGACTGGTCACGTCATGTCAGCTGCTGTAAAATGTAGCAGACGAAATTGTATGGTCTACTATACTGACTGACACACTGTGTGCTGTTCTGTGTAGCTAGGACGGTCGGCCTCTTTCGTGATTTTTTGCAATTATGACGGCTAACTTTGCTGGCGAATAATGGCCTCGCGATACTCATCACACCGTACGAAAAAGGGCGGATGGTGTATAGTTTGTAACCGGCAGCTAGTAACCTGTAAGAGTTACGCCACCTTACTAACGAAAGCCAAGAAAAGGGCTTCATCAAAGATTTAAGTTAGATTGTCGGCGAGGTGATCGAACCATATCTGTTTCACAATATTGGTACTGTCTGCCTCAAATAATCAAAATTCACATTTCCCTTAAGTACACACTCAATGTTGGAGTATGATGGGTTGAGGAAGCTGTCAAGTAGAAATGGTGTTCCATATGTGCCACTCCTTTCCGTCGCCTTTTCAATTTTGTCCGTCGCCTTTTCAATTTTGTCCGTCGCCTTTTCAATTTTTTCTGTCGCCTTTTCAATTTTGTCCGTCGCCTTTTCAATTTTGTCCGTCGCCTTTTCAATTTTTTCTGTCGCCTTTTCAATTTTGTCCGTCGCCTTTTAAATTTTTTTCGTCGCCTTTTCAATTTTTTCCTTCGCCTTTTCAATTTTGTCCGTCACCTTTTCAATTTTTTCCGTCGCCTTTTCAATTTTTTTCGTCGCCTTTTCAATTTTTTCCTTCGCCTTTTCAATTTTGTCCGTCGCCTTTTCAATTTTTTCCGTCGCCTTTTCAATTTTGTCCGTGGGTTTTTCCACGTGACTACCAGGTGACTATCACATGATTCTGAAATTGAAAAGGCGACGGAAAAATTTAAAAGGCGAGGGAAAAAATTGAAAAGGCGACAGACAAAATTGAAAAGGCGAGAGAAAAAATTGAAAAGGCGACAGACAAAATTGAAAAGTCAAAAGGCGACAGACAAAATTTAAAAGGCGACGGACAAAATGGAAAAGGCGACAGAAAGGAGTGGCACATATGGAACACCATGGTTCGGGTTAATGTTTACAATTTTGCAATGACAGGTAACTACTCAATGAATGAAATGCACAGTTGTTTTTATTTATTTATTTTATTAATACAGATCCAAACACAAAAAACCTGTTCACACTTAGTCATTTTGTAGTTTTAAAATCATCACCACCCAAGTATACACAAATACAGTTAAAAATAAGAACGATATTTCATGTAAGGTTATACTATCAAGAATATTACTATACTATAACTTTCTATTACTTTAACTGTCAACTTTTACGGCACGCTCCGCCATTACGCAAACGACAGCAAAATACTAGTTACTACCATAAAATAATAGCTCTATGGTAATACTACGTACACACGCGGGTGTCGATTGACGGCGACAAGTTCCATTCATTTTCCCCACACACGATTCCATGTGCAGCCACAGTACAATAATAGAGATCAGTGGTTCACAAACGCGGCAGGTACTAGACTGATCACGTGATTTCTTTCTTGCAAAGAATTATGCAAATTTCTACGTCACAGCGGAATGTCCCTGGAATTTTCCAGGCAGTTTGACGAGATTCCCAAGACGTTCCTGTGATAGCGGTTCGTGGAATGATAGCGCCCTCTATTGGCGGCAATTTGTAATGGGGCGGATCGTGGAAATACAGAACAGGGACGTCTTGCACCAAGACTACGTCACAGCCCGAGTTTTTGCCAACCCAGGTTGAAAAACTATGGAAAGCCATATCAACTGCAAATCAAAAACAGATTGCCACATCACAGTTTGTAGCAGTGTTACACAAAATATTCAAAAATAGTGTTGAATTTGTTGGAAACAAATCAACCAATCATGGAAGGTATTTCCGTTCATGAATCTTTACAGAAAATGTTGAATTTGGTCACAACATTTTTTAACACGATTGAATGTTTTGCCAACATTCGGCCATCCATGCCAACCGGCGCACTTTGTTTATCAACAAAAGAAAGGTCTATATCTTTCCCAGACGGGCGTGAGATGCGCACAGCATTACACGTATTTCACAAAACCTTGATTGCGCTCGGCGCGCTGACTAAATCAGTCTGGTCCCCATTAAATATCAGCAGTTGATCGTCTAACTGTTGTGGATTGTTGAGGGAACCTGACAATGGTTTTCCCGCAAGTTGATAAGTGGGGAAAAAATCACACTCGCGACTCGAAAAGCAAACAATTTTCCCAAAAGATCTGTGATGTTTAAAAAAAAAAAAATTCAGCATTAGGGCCTTCTACAAGTACAGTAGCATTCGATCGGTACGTTTCATAACCCGGATTAAAAATTAAATCGGCCACAGAAAAAAAGGATGCACTGGGCCAAGGATACGAAGTAGATTATTATCCCTATTCATGGGGCTATGTCTTCACTAGTTTCCGGAAGTTCGTATTGTAAAAGTCACATTGTATTTAGCGCGCGCGAGTGCTGACTTTCCATCCAGAAACTTCTTTGCACAATGTACACACACACAGGTGGCATACATGGTCGACTCACGATGTGGGTGAATGATCTTCACGCCCCCGGATCCCAGCGCCAGGCATGTTCAGTGTGTGAGAAAAACACGCTTTCCACACAGTACACAAGATTCACGTGAGACAATGTCTGTCAGTGAAATAATAGTGGTCCACAAATGAAACAAAGTGTACGAGGTACGGATTTTTAGTAGCTTTTTTGAAATAAAATACTAGGTAGGGCCTTAGTCATTAATTTTGTCTCTCCCTCACTTTTCTCCTTGATGGTGTCTTTTTTTTTTTTTTTTTTTTTTTTTTCTCAAGCAAAAGGGGGGGGGGCGTGCGCCCCCACGCCCCCCCTGTATCCGCCGCTGGTTCATTGTAGTTCTCTTTCCATCTTTCTTTTACTTCTGACTGTTTTGTTAGAATTCACCCTGTTTTGCTCTTTACTGACTGCATTATGGTGGTTGTTGATTTAGTAATTTTCTTGATTGTAGTATGCACTTCTTTTGATTTGTCTGCATGGTGGGCATTTTCAACTTTACTGCAAAGGTCTTGGAGCCATTTGTCTTTGCAGCCCCTGGTTTTTCTTTTAATCTCTCTATTCAGAAAGTTGTACCTTGGTTTCAGTGAAGGGTCATCTTGTTTCGCTTGTTTGAGTTTACTGCGTTCTTCGCTGAGTTCCAGCACTTCTTGTGAGATCAATGTTTCTTGTGGTCTGTTTTTCTTCATTCCCAATATATCTTTCGCGGTGCTGTTAAAGGCTTCTTTTATCTTGCCCCAGGTGTTATCTAACGAGGTTGGTGTCAGGGTGATCTAGAAGGGGTCTGAACTTCCCTCCAATAGTGCCCGGTACTTTTGGGATATTGTTTCATCTTTTAGTTTTGACACGTCATATCTTTTCATTGAAGTCAGTCTTGGTTTAGTTTTGAAGCGTAGCTTTAAGTTGCAGATAACCAGTTGGTGATCTGAAGCCACTTGGAAAGCTTCTAGTGCATTGGGCACTTGACTTTCATTTGTTGTTTACTATGATGAAGTCAATCTTGTTTCTGGTCCCAGGTCCATTCACGACTGTCCTTCTTCTGCTTGAACATGGTGTTTGTTATTGATAAGCTGTTTGCAGCAACAGTTCAGCAACTTTTCTCCCCTGTTGTTCATATCTCCATATCCATAATGTCCAATGACAGTTTTCCCATGTGTTCCAGTCTCTCCCCACTTTTGCATTGAAGTCTCCTTGTATAATTAGAATGTCTTTGTTTGGTGTATCATCTATGGTTTGTTGGAGTTTGTCATAGAATTAATCTATTATTTCTTCTCTGTCTGCCATGTTTGGTACATAGACCTGGGTTATTGTCAAGGCTCCAGCCTGAGTTTGGAATCTGGCCGAGATGGGTTTGGAGATGATGCATCATTGTGCACTGCAGCTTGCAGGCCCGTTAGTGTTGTCAGGGGCTCTAATCCTGGTGCTGTTTTGGCTTTCCATCATTCATACAGTTTCGCTCAGATAAGTTACACTAGGCGGATGAGACACTCCTCTCATAGCCACCAATTCAAATGGCTAACAACCCCTACCACCACGTGGAGGTAGACCTAGGACGTTTACCATGGTCCTCACAAGTTGGACCCTCGCTCACACTAAGTGCTACCGCGAAGGGTCTCCCCTCGTGTTCCATAATAAAATGGGAGGAACAAGGCTTTTCGGGGTTATCTCTTTAACTCATGTGAACTAAATTTCCTTATTGATTGAAAACATTTTAAATGAGTTTCAGCAAAGCTTCTTTTGTGTTATTTTTGCACTCATTCCAATTTAAAATCTTTAAAAGGGTTTCAGAATTTAATTACTTCCATACAGAAAAAATAAACACCATCCGCGAAGTATTGCACAAAGTTTCCAGCTAATACATTTGGTTAAAACGGAAAAGAGGTCGTGCTAGAAACAGTCCTTGTGGTTGTCAAGTGTTCGTCACTTATGCTGACCTGAAATCAACCCTTTGTCAACACCGAGTCTTTTCACTTACAACGAAGAAACTCGCTTATTCTTCACGTGTGGAGGATTGGAGGTCTGTGGCAACAAATCATTTTTTTACAACCCCTCTTGGTGTTTTGTATGTTTCACGCAAGCTGGCTGAAAATGTTTATTCAACTTTAGACATAAAAACAAAAAAATTCACTTCCAATGAAAATCACAAATTAGAGTCTATGTTATTTTAAAGGTTAATTAAAAACCCTTGCACTATTATTAATTAATTCTGCTGGAGAGTTTGTTTCTACCAAGAATAGAGCATTGTGACTTATTTTTGATGAACTCATTGAATGAAATATACCATATTTTGGGGAGACGTTTTGTTAGTGGAGTGTCGTGGCCGAGTGGTTAAGAGCACCGAACTCAAGCTCTTGTGTTTCTGTTCAGCAGAGTGTGGGTTCGAGTCCCGGTCGTGACACTTGTGTCCCTGAGCAAGACACTTAACTATAATTGCTTCTCTCCACCCAGGGGTAAAATGGGTACCTGTGAGGGCAGAGATGGTTCTTGTGATTGATTTAGCTTAGTAGCGCATATATTGCAGCACAGGCTGTATACTCCCCAGGGAGCTGAGATGGTTTAAGGAATGAAATAAATGGCCCAGTGACCAGGGGTAATAATGTTAAGAAGCGCTTTGAGACGCCCTTGGGTGTGATAAAGCGCGATATAAATCCATATTATTATTATTATTAATGAGTTTCCCTCCTATGGCACCATTTACATGATGTTAGCTGGTAATATGTTTACGCATTTTATATAAAACTAAACCACCTTTAACAATGAAAATTGCTAGTAAAACCTATACTGTTAAATATTCAGTGCTGGTAGAGATAGCTTTTACACGATATTAATTTGTTTTCCCCTTTCATTGGTAATCTCCTCTTAAAAAGGAGTGTTTACTTGCAAACCGCGATAGAAAATTGCCGAATATCTCTTCCGCCGCCCCCGTCCCAACCCCTGGTAGACCCAGTTTGCGTCACACGGTCAAAGTAAAACAAAATCGAGGTTTATCCCCTCGTACTGGAGGGATGGAGGTCGAGCATGTTTCTCCAATTTGTCAAGGTTTCCCGATTTTAATTTATATATTTTTTTCTACTAACTTGTCAGCTGTAAATGTAAACATGCCGCCAATATGTTTTTAAGGTTTTTAAGGTGACAAAAATCAGAACGCTTTAATATATAACATAGCTAATGGCTCAATGAATGTCAATGCGACTTTTTCACGGCTAGACTTACAGGTTCTTTAATCATGTCCAAAACGCAGCTCGGCTCAGCTGTATCTAAATTTCCCCCTTGTGAAATGCTTTGGCAAATACATCAATCTTACTTAAATCTAATTTGACAGATTGAAATCGACGTCTTGTTTGGTAGTAGTCATGTTGAATAACCATATTTGATTGTTAATTGTATAGCTATTAAAGTTGGGTATCTCCTGGGGGGTGATGACAAATTCGAAATAATGCGTGCTTTTCAGAGAAAATGGATTACATATAAGACAGTAAACGGATAAACGATGCAAACATCCCGTGTATATTCTAACTTGTGGTTTGGTTCACACTGCTAAATTGTGTTTCTTTGCGACACGTTAAAGCATTGTATGTTGGAGCCACTGAACTCTATAGACCCTGGCATATGACGTCACACTCTCAAACAGAGCCCTCACTGAGGCAAAGAGAGGCAGCTCATTGGACGGTAGGCTGTTCTTGGTGCGTAAAACGTGCTTGCGACCTCAGCTAACCAGGAGCGTTTTGAGTTATGCAAGGGGTCTATAATATACCAGTCTTGTTTCCAGGGATGATCGATCTCGCCGCGCCATTTTCCCCAGCCTGCATTACTTGCTCATTACAACCATGAAATGCGTGTGGGTGCCATTTTGAAACAGTCCGAAAAATGATACAGCACAGTGTGTCAGCGACATCACGGTCAAATGCCCAACCTGCTATCAACTAAAGATTTGTACAGTTCAGTGGACGAACACGGTCTTTATCAAGATTTAAAATCTTGACATCATGTAGGAAGTTTTGATCAAATTATGTTAGAATTTGTCAAGGGACTCCTCATCATAGCTGAAAGGTTCATGATGCGACTATGGCTTGCTGGCTGGATACACTGAATTTTCTAAAAGAGGGTGACCAAGGTGAAATTCATCTTTTTGATGCACTCAATTTCGATAAAGTTATTATGAATGTGGAAGGGAAAGTACAATTCTGTCACCACATAACAATGCAAATTTTTTTTTTTTTTTCACTCTTTCAGAGCAACCTTTTGGAACAATACGGCATTGGATATCAACAATAAATGGGCTTGTACATTCTAAAGAGGAATTTGTTCACCTCAGTGAACAGGTAAAATTACACGCTCTTTTGATTGAACACCATCAAAATTCAGGATGAAGTATCAATTTTCTGTACACAAATGTACAGCTGATCCATATACGTGAAATGTGACGTCATTTGATGTTTTAGGGTGATGAGAAACTATGCAATGAATCTTGGGTAATAAATAAAAAAATTGCTGACTGGTTCCCCAAGCCAAATAAGGTCCATTGTATGGAACTAAGAACCAAACGGGTGATTTACAAACATAAAGGTGAACAAAGAGATTTCATTGTTAAATGACATGCTTAAAGATTGATTTATTTTTTTCTTTTATAAAATAATTTTTTTTATATTGGATTTCATAATAGCCCTATTTGGTATCTAACTGGATGCTAAATGACATGCCTTTAATTTGTTTTCCCCTGTTCATTGGTGCTTGTGCTTGTTTTTGTGCCCTGCTTTTTCAAAGATTTACATCGCCTGTGTTTTTTGGCGCTTTAAAGTTTTTATAGACTATAAAATTTGTTTTATTACCTTATGTGACTGTACTGTGTAATTCAGCCTTCGGGCTGCAATATGGTGTGAATATAAACCAATAATAATAATAATAATAATAATAATAAAAATAAATACAATGGTATTTTGCACCATTTCAACGTGAGGCTAGAGGATAATTTCCCCCAATTTCACCAGGAATCTTTCTACAAAAATAAGTGCATCGAAAACCTTATTTCGACTTCGTAGCCCCTCTAAAGAATTGTAATTTACGCCTTTAGGAAAAACGTCTAAAATGACAATGGTGGCCTTACCTTTCAACTTTAATTTCAAGTTGTGGTTTACTAATAAGTGACACTTAATTTAAAATAATTTTAAACGTAATAATTCTTAAATATACTTCATTTTAAATAATTTTTCAGGTAATAATTCTGAAGTAAGTGTTGACATACACAAACAATATTTTCTTTACAAAATATATAGAATACCCAATCACAACATTCATATATAAGCCGGTGTGGCAGGAGATTCTGTCCCCTCCGGAGATTCTGTCCCCCCCATATGGAGAACTGTGTACAAACTGCTTTTGATAGCACCCTCTTTTGAATCATCCCTCTCCAGCCCACGTTAATTTCCCATATGTGGGACAGAATCTCCGGGGACAGATTTCCCTATGACACCGGCCTCGCTAACAAGCGTGGCGGGTGATATTATGTAAGATGATAATATATTTCGGGCACGCTTATAGTATGGCATCTCCCCCCCCTCCCCCCCCCCCCCCCCCCTCAAGCGTTGTTTATTAGCAGCGGTGGGTAGTCGGATCGGGTGTTTATTTTCAGGGTGAAAGGCAATTTTAAGAATCAACTTCCGTTCGCAATTCTGAACAACATTGACCATTAACGTATCCTGGCCAATTATATTGCAGGTGTATACTTGTATAGTAATATATTTAACATGCGGCTTGTTCAATATGAAAACAGTGTTTGAATTCTCAATTTAGGTAAGTTTGTGATCAAGTTGTGATGTTTCGTCAAGTTCCATTAGTAAACAGTGGCTCAATATAATTTTTACTTAACGTCAAATATAACTTGCAAAACCATTTCTTCAAGCTCTGAATAATCAATAATTTAAGAAATCGGTTTTGAAAACACATTTTATTCTATATTTTTATTCTATCCCCGAAAATAAATAGAACCAATAATTATATAATCTGAGATTAAATAACGACAGTACTTATACTGATGGGTTTACTGTTCCGTGAAGAGGATTTCTCTCTCATGATGTATGACGTCACAATTATTGCAGGGGTGCTTAGTTCTTTTAACTATCAAAACCAGTTAGACATTTCTCTAATTTTACACTACTTGACAATTGATGACCTTGATGACCAATCTATACTTTCTGATTTGGCTGGCACAAATTTGATTTTCTAAAACCCCCTTTCCGGCAAAGGGGGAGGGGGGAAGTGAAGGCTGCCCCTACTTTTGAAAAAGATCTCGGCTGTGACATTACACAATAAAGGTTTACATTTCATTAGCCGTTAGTCAATGTCAGGATGGCTGTGCACTTTGTAGACGCCCGTCCAAGTCCCTCAATTATATCATATTTTTCGAGTTAACATTTTGTGACATAACCAGACCGAATAATGAAAGATACTAAATAAAACTCACACTTGTTTTGAGCGCTCAGCACAGAATAATCTCGCTTAGCAAGAACAGGTTACCAGCCAATAATATGCCACATCATTTACAAGTTGCCTGGTATCCAGCATTTATTTTTGCCAAGAAATTTTTCCCAGCATTTTCTGCCGAATAGTTTTTTGATATTTGTGACCGGTCAACTGGAGTAATAATGCATACTTTGTCAGCTCGTCGAACTACAATTAAAAGACACAATGCCTTAATTAATCATACACAACTTTAGTAAACACACGGTCGTCCAATTGGATTGTCAAGGGTATGCCTCAGGTTTTGTTTTCACCAAGTAAACCATCATCAAACGAGGAGACCTCAGGGATATTCGAGAGGCACTTCCTGCAAAGCAGTCTTTTCAATGCCTTTCTGAAATCCATACTGAAGCCGTAGAGAAAAGGGTTAAGGGTCGAATTCAGGTAGGCTAGCCAATAGGAAGCCTCGTACAGTTTCCCTGGTACGCATTCACAAAACCCATTGATGGGGAATAGGACAACGAAAGGGAGCCAGCAGATGAGGAACAGGATCACGATGATGCCGAGAGTTCGGGCGGTTCTTTTGTTAATGTCTGCGTGTTTGGCGCGAGTCTTGCGCAGTCTTAACCTTTTCAACGCTACTGCAGTCGACTCGGGGTTTGATGTAGAGACGCTAATAGACAATGACGTCACCGTGTGGTTCATTGGTCGCAGGCACGTAGTACTTTTATCGAGTCCGCCATTTTCTCCCGTAATGTCCAAGTCGATTGCCTTTGGCTCTAGTGAACAATCGCATTGCGATATCTTGTTGTCAGACGATACTTGTCCCAGTACCAACTCGTTACCAGTGCTAAATCCTTGATTTTGATACGCATGCGTAGACGCGAGCTCCAATGGTCCGTCGTTGCGTTTGTAGGTGCGATGCGAGTTTTCATTCGTAGAATCTGGGTTAGCAACTTGACCGTTGTTGTTCAGTTCCTTGCAATCTTCAAGACTCTCGATATTCCTAAATTGTCTCTTCACTGCCAGGTACACCTTTATGTACAGGATAACCATTGCAAACATTGGAATGTAATATATTCCTATAGAAGACAGAAGTACATAAACGGGATCAGTTAAGTACGAACATTCGTTTTCTTGCCCAAAGTTCCCTTCAGCAAGGCGGAAAATAACAATCGCTGGTACCCAGCACACAGCTGATATAACCCATATACACGCAACAAAGAACAGCGCCCTCTTGCGGCTTCTCCGTCCCATATGTATGAGAGGCTGAGTGATGGCCCAGTACCGGTCCAGCGATATCATGCACAGACTCAGCATCGAGGCGGTACAGCACATGAAATCAAACACGATCCACAGGTCGCATATGAGTCCGCCCATAGCCCAGTAGCCCAACACCGTATAAGAGGCCATGCAGGGCATGACCAGAGCTCCCACAATGCAATCCGCGATTGCCAGGCTGATGATGTAATAGTTACTGAGCTTGCGCAGTTTGCGGTCGATGACAACCAGTATGATGATGATGGTGTTAGGAATGACAGTAACAAGAAAAATGAGGGATGCAACGGATACTGCGATGACGTAACGGTATGTTTGAAAAGGCACATCGTAAGCCATATTATTTGGTATTGGTGACGTCACGTTGTCAACCCAATTTTCCATAGTAACTGAAATGTTGCTAGGTGTGGCAGAGGTTGTCATGGTGGCAGTTAATGTCGCATTATCCAACATGTTCGGTGATGTCATTGTTGTATCAAAACATAGTAAAGTGCTGTCATTGATCTCGAATACGATTTATCCTGGTGGCGAAAATAGTGAGTTGTCCACAATCCTTAATGCACCCTTTGTTATTCACAAGAGCTCAGTACATCAGTAGACTGGGCCGGCACTCACCGGGAGGGTAGTTACTATTGTGACTTAAAATAGATCAGTCGGTTTATCCAGTTAAATCTAAAGCCATCGGTAGCTCTGGGTCGTTTTTCAACATCCTGTAACAAAACAACAAGAAGATTAATAAACGAATAAGAAACAGTTATAAATGCGTTTGTTATGAAATGGACACGAATGGAAACATGTTTTGACAGTAGAATGAAATGATTCACACAAATATCCCTCGAAATGGTATAATTTTCCTTTTACTTCGTGAATTTATCAACCATATTAATTTCATACAGAACGCCATTAAAAGCCCAATCCGAGGGCAACGTGTACCTTTTAAAACAAAACCAATTTTTGTTATGACAAAACCTATCCCGTATACATAATTAAAAAGGTTCAGTGCCATTAAAAATGGGATGGCAGGGATGGCAGTAAGAAACGCACAGTCAACCTTCGAATAAAATATGTTTAGTATTATTGAAACAGATTAACGTTTCCATGCGTTTCCATGTGTAGGATCGTACCAAGTTGGCGGATACAATGGCTTGTCTCGCTCTGGACAGCACACGCTCATTACAGGGCCCGATAAGAGCTTCTTAAGCACAAAAAGTAGCTAAGCACAACATTATTATGCTTACAAGAATAAGGTAACTAGCAAACTTACCATGTCACATCATAGCTATGCCTACACTGTGTGACAGGTATCCTGCTTATTTTTCGCTTAGCAGAACATTGTTATGGGCTAACTGCATGCATAAGCAGCTCTATGAAATAAGCCATTTGCGAGTTAAATTTGAATAATGTCTGGTACAATGACTTGTTTAGTCACAAGTTACCGCTTAAATTTGAATTCCTCAGACTATCGAGACAGTTGCTATGTCACATGGTTCGGGGCAAGCTTTTGTATAGCAACCTCCAGATGAGCAAACCCTGGTACCATTGTGCCATACACATCCATTCAGAATTGTGTATGGGTGTTCACCGTCTCTTACGTAACTAAGCAAAAGCTTGCCCCTAATCATGTGACATAGCAACTGTCTCGATAGTCTGAGGAATTCAAATTTAAGCGGTAACTTGTGACTAAACAAGTCATTGTACCAGACATTATTCAAATGTAACTCGCAAATGGCTTATTGGGCCCAGTTCTCTATGCAATTTTTCGGTACAAACTATAAACATTCAACATTTTGTAAAAGTTGGTTGAAGATTGGTAAAGCCGAGTGTAATAATTCAACAACTCAGTTGTTTGCAGCATGCAGGTAAAACAAAGCAAACTCCCACAGAAGACGTCAATTAAGTAATGTAATTTTGAGGCACGAAATCAACGGCAGAAGTGTTTCTAGTTTTTCAAACCTAGAATTTCCAAAATTAATATCTTAATCACATTTAAATGATAAACGAACACATTGTAAACAAGTTTGAACACAAACTCAGAAAAATGGGGAACGGAAACAAAAGTGATGTGTGTGTACGTCGTAGCTTCAAGCCAGTTTAATGTCCTCTCACACCGAATACCAAAAAGTGGGCAAACCGGTTTTAGCAAAAAGTGCAAGGTGATACCCAAGATCACCAGTAAGAAAAACAATAACAGGTGATACCCACGACCACCAGTAAGTAAACAAAAATAGGTGATACCCATGACCACCAGTAAGTAAACAAAAATAGGTGATACCCATGACCGCCAGTAAGTAAACAAAATTAGGTGATACCCATGACCACCAGTAAGTAAACAAAAATAGGTGGTACCCATGACCACCAGTAAGTAAACAAAAATAGGTGATACCCATGACCACCAACCAGTAAGTAAACAAAAATAGGTGATACCCATGACCACCTGCCAGTACAATACAAAAATTGTGATCATGACCACCATCAGTTATGTGTTAACATGATTTAGTCTAAAAAGCATTCTCGTATCAAACAAAAAAAATCGCTCAAGTACCTGTTTAACCACTTTGATTACCTTATCTTTATTGTTGTTGAGTGATATTATTCACACAAAAACAATCGAAATATTTGTTGTCTAAAGAGCAAAATATAATAATGTAATTAACAATTTACCAGTTGTTATGGTGTACAAAGAACTTACGAATGTTGTGTACATGTTTTAAAACCACTGTTTGACAACCAGTGGGTATGAGTTTACACAAAATGGCCGGGGTCCTTTTACGATGCGATGTTGTCAATCTAAGGCGGTTTACTCAAAATTAAGGGATGCGTACCATTGAAGGCTGGCAACCGTTTTATGAGTAAACATTAATAACTCCTTGTCTCGGGTTACGGTGTGATGTTTATACGCTGTCATATGGAATAAAATAGGTGAACGGGAAATTTGCTGTCAGATAATGTGATCTGGAGCAACTGCGAGACGCTGTGTCGCCTGATCCCTACAGGGCCACGGATCAAACGTCAATGGAACCTACCTAATATCCTGTAGTCCGTTTGTCATTATTTTATCTACAAACAATTGCTCTAGAACTTCTAGCACACAGGCATAATCATATTGCACTAAAAGGAAGACTAATTAACCGTGTGTTGATGGCCCCAAACAACTTAATTTGCTTTTACTTATGCGTTGATTTTTCTGTTAACAATTTGTTTACATTTATTTATTTATTTATTTAAAACCATTATTCTACGAGGGTGACCCATCCAGCACAGCTGATCATTTGGGGCCCTCAAATAATATAAAAATACATCAAAGATAAAATACAAAAAGCGACAAGACTTGGCAGAAGGTGCGTAAAAAGGGAAATAAAAAACTAAAAATGAACAATAGGCCTATCATTAAAGGACAAATGGACGAAATAAAACATCCAGACAGCAAATCACACAAAAAGTATAGGATAATAAAATTTAAAGGAATACGAGCGCCCCCCATCCTCCCGAATGCGGACCATAAATTATTTACAAGCCAACAGACCGGGCAAAACACAGGTAAGCGAAGACACGGTTGAATGAATAGTATGAAAGCAGTTCAAGCCTTACATTCCTTCAGCAAACGCCGAAATGAAGAATAAGAGTTTGGACGAGTAGTTAAAGAAATACCATTTAACAAAGAGGGAGCTCTGTAACTGAAACTGTTTTTAAAAAGTTCACATTTAGGTTTGGGAACAATAAAATTGCCCTGTGTGATTGCCCGAGTAGTTGGACGATCACAAGGCCGAATCAGGTCAAGTCTCTGGCATAGATAGTCTGGAGCAACACCAATGGAAGACTTAAAAGCCTGGCAGGCAAGTTGGAGGTGGATGCGCAGAGAAACTGTCATAGTGTAGTTAGTGGGGGAGAGAGGGGGAGCTTTAGAACAATGCGAAGGGCGAATGGTGTTTGTTCATCTCTATTGATCGCTTATTTAAGTGACAAGTGACAAATGGTGCAACGGGTAGACAAAGAGACTAGTCAAATGGCAACCTAGAAAGAGAAAAAGAGGAAGACAGAAGGTAAGATAAAGAGATGAAACCCAAACACACACGAACAAGACAACATGGGCTAGAATCGCAAGAAGGAGAAGAGAGCGGACAATTGCGTGAGGACGGCTTCATCCAACAATGGAGGAACACAGCCCGATGTTGACATAGTGTTGCTATGATTGAAAGCTCATGCTATCTTCCTTGATGATGACAAGTAATGTCGGTTGTCTTTCACATCGAATCTTAAACTAATTGTGTTGCTTTGTCTTGTTATAAACGAAAAGGAAAACACAAACAATTGGGGCGGGGCTGTAAGGCGTAGTATATCAGCCCAAAGTAATTTTACTCACAACAATAAAATGTCTCTTTATCTTCTAAAATTGAAAACGAATGTTACAAAACGGACCAAATATGCTTTATGCAGTTACACAATTTGATAGATTTATGTTTTACAGCCAAGTTAGGTTGCAAGCTAGCAGGCTGTTCATTAGGTAGTCTGCATACAATAGTATTCAAACATAGTTTTGCTAAATACAATATTGTTGCAAAAAAAATTCTATTTTTTTCCATGACAAGTTGTACCCGCACAGTCAAGAAGGGGGCGGGGGCGGGGGGCGGGGTGGGGGGCGGTGTTCTTAGTGTTTTACGCGGCGTGTAAATTTTTTTGATAGGCCATTTAAGTCCCCGGCTGCATGTATAAGAGATCATGAGTTGCCCAAGCAAGTTTCAGGGCTACTCTTACTAGTCGTATCAAAGTTGCTGTGCATGCTCCTCGCCGGTTTTTCCTTTTTACACGAGATTTTTGATTGTCATGTTTGGAAAAAAAAGAGAACAGGTAACTAAAAAATACAATTACCTTGATAGTTGCCAACTTAATGTTTGTATATATTTATTTTTTAAATACTTTTATTCCTTTTCCAAACTAATGACCGTGGCTGGACGATCATGCGTTAAATCTCAGGCTGGCCTTAGCATCATCCTAAGCCGCAACTGCTTATGCGGACAAGGTTTCGGGATCAACAATAATTGCACTCAATAAAAAAACAACGAACGATATAATGATACATATTTTATACAATTGTTATTGTTCTACGAGGGGCAAATTGATCCCTTTCCTTGGAGGGTTAAATAATTAATTGGTTTTAAATTAAACAGATTAAACTTCAATAGTCCACTGTCCAACAGCGAGTAAATATTGGTATATTGTTTATTAATTGATGATCCAAGTATGAATATTATACTACTTTTAAATTAGATAGCTCAGTTGGTAGAGCGCCGGCACGTTAAACCGGAGGTCGTTGGTTCAAATCCCGCTCTAGTTAATTTTTCTTTGTTCAACCCAAAATCATTTAAAAAATTTACCCAGTCAGTTTCCCTTGTGGTTTATTATTTGATATCCGATATAAAAAGTCGCATCCCCTTAAGGTGATCTCCTGGCTGCCGCTTCCCAGGTTGTATCGTATACTTGGGTGTGGTCCCTGGCTACACGGCAGTTTGCGGTTGAAATGGCTTCTGACTGGCACCCCCCGAACAAAGATATTGACAAATAGAGAGACCGCCAACATAGGGCTAGATAGCTCAGTTGGTAGAGCGCCGGCACGTTAAACCGGAGGTCGTTGGTTCAAATCCCGCTCTAGTCAATTTGTCTTTGTTCAACCCAAAATCATTTAAACATTTACCCAGTCAGTTTCCCTTGTGGTTTATTATTTGATACTTTTAAATTAGTAACATCAGGAAGTAAAGGTCAAACTAAGCACGCAACCCTTATGGCTAGTTATGGTACTACCATACAAATGTTTCTTAAAGTAATCTTGATAAGATTGCTGCCATTTTTTTATAGAAAGTTTTGCTTCTGAAAAGGATACATTAATTTAAAAATTTAAAGTACAATTTTGGACGCACACGGGGGTTAAACGCTTTTTCACTGAATGCAAAAAATTACTAGATGTGACCTTGGCTGTTCGTGTTTTAAAGTCTACTTCATTTACCTTGCAGGAATAATAAAACGAACTATTGAAATGTGATCTTTTCAGTCTCCACAGCAAACAAACCCCCACACACAAAGCTCTTTGTAAAACGTACATAGTCAACAAATTTGCGACCTTTAAAGCTTCTTAGTTGGTGCAATAGACAGTGGATCTCAGACGTAAGACTCCGAGAGAGCCCGAATCACTTAGTTCGGCGACAGTAAGTTAAACACAAAATTAAAATGTTTCTAAAGGCTTGAAGACCGGGATAAGACTTGCATAGAAACCTCCCTGCTCTCCCTAATGAGTTGACCAACCATTCAAAACCAATTCAACTGGATGGGTTGTATTGGTTGCAGAATTATCTGTGTACTGTGGATCGATGCATTCACCACATCACATTGCAGGCTTATAGGGCGGGCAACTGGTGGTACTGTGCCTTTGGTGACACAAACATGGAATTTGACAAACAGTCAGAGTATGTCACGTGACAATTTTTGGGGCTATCGCAGATTCATTTGTAAAAGTTATAGGCAGAATAACAAGCAATGGCAGCCATTTTGGCATTTTCGAAACATTGTTTGTTATTCTACCTATATTTTTTCAAAATTCAAATCTTCGATATCCCTCTTGTATCCATGTATTTCGCATGACATACTCTGACTCACACTCCATGCTTGTATCAACAAAGGCACACTTCCCTCAAGTGTTTTCCCTATCTTTCCCACTACGTTATAGTTTATCTCATAATAATAATACTGGGTTCTTATACAGTGCTTTATCACACCATTATAGTGGCGTATCAAAGCGCTCAGTATTTTTTTCCTCGAAGGTACGTGGAGCTACGGTTTGAAGTATGATACCTATTCCTTTACATAGCACCATGTAATGGTTTACAATATGCTGCCGATCAGACCCCTTCTATTTACGATAAGTTCACAGGGTTCCCTTACGTGCATTACACAACACACGGAAACTACGGCTTTACGTCCCATCCGAAGGACGCAGCAATAATGGTTAAGTGTCTTGCTAAAGGACACAAGTGTCACGACTGGGACTCGAACCCAAACTCTGCTAATCAGAAACACCAGAGCTTGAGTCATCCGCAGAACCACAGTGGATTATATGGAATGATCAAACCCATTGACCACAATGCTATACTGCATGCTGGCAAAGTGTATCTATCATTCAAAACATCAGTCTGCGGATGATATTAAATGGTCAGACAGTTGGAGGGTTGACTATGTACTGCGTAGAAACATTGACCACGGTGTTATATTGCTGGTCGGCATAGTTTATCTATCATTCAAAACCATAGTTTGTGGATGATACTATTATTACTATTATTATTATTATTATTTATTCGACCAAAACAAACAACAAACCAAAGTTACAATAGCACAAGAAAGAACATTAACGGAAAAACAGTTATAAAAAAGCAAGTAATAAGGAAAATAAATACAAAATTAGAAAAATTTAATTTAATTAATAAATAAAATTAAATAAATAAGTAAGAAAATAAAAGCAAAAACAAAAAATATACTGAATGGTCAGACAGTATTGAGGAGTGAACGGTGTACCGAGTATCATATTGTTATGGTGACTTAGTGTCACAAAATATATATGGATGATACTAAATAATACAACAACTTTATAAGCACCGTTGGTTTCATTTCCAGCAAAATCCCATCATACCCGACTATAGCCTTCAACCACAGTGAGTATATTTAAGGCTGACACAGCGCACTTAATATCATCTTTAAAACGTCGAATTGGCGTTTTCCTGGCTGTGAATTTTACTCCCTTGGTAATCCCAGAGCTTCTGCGATACATTATTAATCAGACTTGGCAACTCTTTCGCAGCAGGAAGGTTAATTTATACTTATTATTTCGGGAGTGGGTATTTCTTAACTTTTTGAATAAAAAACTGTTAAAGTTGAATGTGATACCTTTTTGAAATGAAGTCATATTTGAGAAAATTGAATCTAAAAACTTATCCCCCCCCCAAAGAAAAAAAAAATATATACATAATTTTCGGTTTTTACAACTAAAATTAAAGGACATTGTATTTAAATGCTACAAATTGTGCATGGTTTTTCACTAATTCCTCCTGACCTACACAACTGATTAAGCCACAACTTTAACAGGTAACACGGCGGTAAGTATTTACAAAAATGAGTAAGACTTATTGTGTTTTTCTTATTAAAAATATTTGAAACAAAAACCGCGTTTTTTCCCTTTTGTTTGTGGAATTATCAGGAAACCTTGTCGATCACAGCAAAAACATAAAAACTTACTATTTTCCCCAGCTCTAACCCTAACCCTATGTAATACCTGCAAACATGGTGGTAGCAGTGCTAAGTATATAATACAAATAATTACATTTAGATTACTAACGACTCATCAAGGGGGATTAAAGACTGTTGTTCTTGTATAATTTGTTAGATAAAGTCAATATCTAATAATTGTCAAACCCTTACTCAAGACACCTTGATTGGTCAAGCCAATCAATATTCTAATGACCTACAAAACCACTTAGTCACCAAGAAGCAATTTGAAGCCCGATGCTGTTTGCTTAATCTCCGAGAGAAGATTTCCCTATTTTAGCTGGTTTTTTATGTAAGTTTATGTATACGTAAGCTTGTTCTGTACTGAAAAGAAAATGGGATTTGAATTCTTTGTGAAAATATTAATTGTGTTTAAAGGGTGTGTACAACATTGGTAATTGTCAGAGACCAGTATTCACACTTGATGTGACCCAACATATACATGAATTAACAAACCTGTGAAAGTTTAAGCTCAATCGGTCTTCGGAGTCATGAACAAACAGTGAACAAAACCATTACATGTTTTAACTTTTTTCAAACATCAGATTTTATCCTACGTGATAAAGACTATTGTTATACTCATTTCCTAAAAACTATGGCATTACAAGCAAAACTATCTAAAGGGAAGTTTTCCACCATGACCATCTTTATACCAAGTAAGTTATGTGCAAATCTGTGAACATTCATATTTTCAATCTTACACATTTTGTACACACCCTTTAAATTTGAAATTTATTTTATCATTTGAAGAGAAAAAAATACATAGTTGTGTGGCCTGTTCTCAAATTAACATTTACAGTCCGAAAAACGATGTCGGGTAAAATACAAATACAATTACCTTGATATTTGCCAACCTAATTCTAAAATTAAACATTTACAGTCCGAAATACGATGTTTGAAAACAGCAAAATTGTGATTAATACTTTCTCTTGACTCCCGATGGCCGATTGGGTATAAACATTTACAGGCCTGCTATTTGTTGAGTGTTGTATGTGTTGGATCACAATAAGTGCAAATACTGGTCTTTGACAATAATTGTGCTAATGTTGGTCGCGTGCCTAAGACCCTCCGATGGGATACAGGTTTGCAACATATAGACCGAAAACACATTTTCCTTATTTATACCATTTTTTTGTTTTTGCAAAACAGCTGAGACCATTTAGGATTTAGCCTCAGACAGGCACAATTGACATGGTCTATTACCCATAAGGCAGTATCAACTGTGAACTCCGATTTTCCAGCTACAAAACACTGTTTATATAGGGTTGCGGTTTTGCAGTGTAGAACACAAACATTTAAAAACAAAACATTATAAATTTTATTATTTCTTTTGTGTGCTTAACTATCTTTACAATGACTAGGTACAAATAAAGTAAGTTTGCATTAACTGCCATTCGAAAACTTCATTATTACCATATTAATATCCAGTCATCCTTTTCATAAGCTATTTTGAGACATTTATGGTTGACATAAAAGGCTACTGAGGAGTCATCGCAAAAACAATCATAAATTTCACATAAGGAGTCTAGTTCTAGTGAACTCATCAATTATATGATTTTTTTTTAATTTACGCAATTATAGGGCCTATAACTTTTCCCTCAATGGTTCTCAAGGGTCGTTTTATAGCTGCATCATAAAACAACACTCATCGTTTATGAAACGGAGCCGTTTTGGTAAATACTTCACGATAAGTCATTACTTTTAGTACAATGATTCCCCGTTACTGGCCAATGGTTATTTTTGTATATCCAATGTTTTTTCATACATATTTTATCCCCTGTGCAGAATATTAGTGTTTATTGGTAATTAGGGTACACAATAGGCAACAGCGATAAATACGAAAAGGTAAAAACGTCTTATCGGGAAATACAAATTAAAGGGAAGTTAGCAAGGCGAGCAACCAAAATAGTCACTGCATGGATGGAGGCGGTTTGAAGAAAACAAACAAAAACTGGTATTTTTTTATTTGACAACTCTACGTTTTGATGAAGTAGTTCTACTCACCAGTCCTGTCTAGTCAGGCAATCCAATTTTTTTTTATATGAGTCCAAACGATTTAGTTCGGAGTGGCAATAGCAGAGGAAGATATTTTTGGATGATTGATGTCACATGCAAAGCTGCATATGGTGAATTGGTAAAAAAGTTGTCATTGAATAACAAATTATTTTTGGAGAGTTAAAAAGCTATTATTTTGTATAACATCGGTTGTATATGGTAAAAACAAAACACCTTACATTTAGCGCCGTCTGGCATAACAGCTTGTACTGAAAGGCATTAAGTCTTTTGTCAGTGTCATCACGATGATAAGAAAATTACATTTGTTTGCTAGAATTAATGAGCGCAGGGAACAAAAAGCACTTTCAATAGCGTTCTGTTGGTTAGAGCTAGAATATTTATGGCAATAGTATGACTTTGATATACTGTTGTCTTTGAATAGTGCAAAACGTGTGACAGTTAAAACTATGGTGAACGATCGTCCGATCGCATTTTTCATTTGCTTTGGGCAATTGGGGCAGCTCATCAGTTACTGGATAGTTAATTTAAATACAACGACGTAAAATGTACGAAAACAATAGCCTAATTCAAGTGTGTGCTATGTATGGCTCAAGCTTCCCAGCAGCTTTGATCAGTGCACGGGACTAGATGGTTAAATGTCTATGATCATCTGAATCACATGAGATTTAATACAGTCTACTATGACAATAGACCGATCCATTAAGCCCCGCCTCCTTACGAGTTGACCAATCACAGCCGCGATCACCATTAGTGCAAAGATCACCAAACGGCTCAAATGGTGATCAGATTTCGCGGTTGTGATTGGTCAAAGAGAAATGGGCGTGGCTTAATGGATCGGTGGAAGCATGGGTCACTGTACACTATAAGGCTGACATAATCGGGAAACACTGTGGGTAATTGTGTACTCTGAACTTATTTCCCACAGTCTGTTGTGGAAAAGTTTTAACAGGAGCATGTTGGGCAATGAAAGTCGACCAAAAGTAATAGGGTTAAAAACAAAGTATACCTTTGGTTTTTGGAACAGTTCGATTGGTTTTAATCCTATATAAATGTATATGTAAAACAAAAACAAATAAAAAATTATGTAAGCAGGAAGAATAATCCCTAATAAGTAATACACAATCTGAGAAGCGTTTCTGATAGTTAAGTTTCTCAGATTACAATTTTGGGGCATACAAACTGATATATTTCTAACATAATCACATTACTTTGAAGTGAAATGAATCTCAAAAATATTACTATAGGTTTTCTCGGTCAATTTCGGCAAATTAACCACCACGCTATTCTATTTCGCGCGAAATCGAATGCTACTGAAAAGGGTCATTCGATTTCGTGTTATGACTAGTCAAATGTACTGTTGCGTCATTCGATTTAACAAAATAATCATTCAATTTAACGATTCATCAAAGCAGCATTCAAATTCGCCGGAGTTTTTTGAGGCGTGTGTTTAGTCATTCAAATTCATTTTTGGGCAGTCATTTCTGTAATTTGTTCAATCTAAAAAACGCTTTGTTAATAAGGCATATACGGTTCACTTATTTGCACTTGAGTCACTTTGTACTTCGAAGACGAGCTTTTGCTACAGTTTTACACGCATATTTCAATAAGTTTGCAGCTTGTGGTACAACCATACCTAAACATATACGCCAAGATGTCTGGCACGCCAACAGATTGATGGTTGAGGAAGAAACAACATAAACAACAAAAACCAGGAAAAACATAAAGAAACACCCCATTCAAACACAATACAAAATTAGGCCAGTTAACCAATAAAGATCCCCCAAAAAAGAATATAGGAGAAAACAAAGAAGAAAAAACATCATGGGCCCCATGTAAAGTCTCCTGGAACCATAAATAAAGAAAATAAGGTTTGCCTGAATTAAAGTGAAGATACGAAACAGTTGCCTAATATAGGTTTTCTCGGTCAATTTCGTCAAATGAGCAGCCAATTTAACCACGACGCAATTCTATTTCGCGCGAAATCGAATGCTACTGAAAAGGGTCATTCGATTTCGTTTTATGACTAGTCAAATGTTCTGTTGTGTCATTCGATTTAACAAAATAATCTTTCAATTTAACAATTCAACAAAGCAGCATTCAAATTCGCAGGAACTTTTTGAGGCGTGTGTTTAGTCATTCAAATTCATTTATGGGCAGTAATTTCGGGAATTTGTACAATCTAAAAAACGCTCTGTTAAACTTTTGTTTCCTTTCGAATGTTAAGGGCATAAATAGGGTTAACTTATTGGCACTAGTTTAACACGCATATTTCTAGAAATGGCAGCTCGTGGTCCCTACTCCCCATTCCTGAACAGCACGGAGATGGCACACTCTGCATTCAAGGCTGCAGTTAAACGCATCCTTGGGTTACCTGAGTGGCAACAACGTGTCGGAGACAGACAGGCTGGCCAACAAGCAGGAATGAACATGCAGCAGTGGAGGTGCAATCTCCTTCAACAAGCAGCTATTCAGAGCGTTGATGCCATCACCCAAGTGAAGTGCATGCAGTGGTACAACCATACCCAAACGTATATGCCAAGATGTCTGGCACGCCAACAGATTGATGGTTGAGGAAGAAACAACATCAACAATGAAACAAAAAATAAAAAAATGTAAACATAAAGAAACAACCCATTCAGACACAAAAACAAATTAGGTCTCGATCAGTTAACCAAAGATCCCCCCCCAAATAAAATAAAAAATAAAATAAAGAAGAAAACAAAGAAGAAGAAAAAAAACCTCAAGGGCCCCATGTAAAGTGTACTGGAAACATAGGCCTAACTAAAGAAAATAAGGTTTGCCTGAATTAAAGTGAATTACAGTTTATCTGTTTATTTGTATTTCTTAAGTCGTACTTATTTGAATTCTCATTTAGCGAAATTGATTGGCTCTTTACGAAATTGAAAAAAAAAAATCAGTAAAAAACTCCAGTCGAACCAGCTTTGCTAAATTGAATGATGATTTAGTGTCACGAAAAAGAATGACGATATGCTAAATTGAACACAGTGCTAAAGGAATTTGAATGCCTCAAAACTAAATTGAATGGCCGAATTCTGAATTTGAAACGCAGTAACAACTGGAGAGGCAAAATAGCTTTAATTCGAACGCACGAAAATGAAATCGGCTGATCATTTGCTGAATTTGACCGAGAAAACCTATACAGATTATCTGTTTATTCGTATTTCTTTAGTCGTACTTATTTGAATTCTCATTTAGCGAAATTGATTGCCTCTTTACGAAATTGAAAACAATTAAACCAGTAAAATCTCCAGTCGAACCAGCTTTGCTAAATTGAATGATGATTGTGCGTCACGAAAAAGAATGACGATATGCTAAATTGAACACAGTCCAAAAGGAATTTGAATGCCTCAATACGAAATTGAATGCCCGAATTTTGAATTTGAAACGCAGTAACAACTGGAGAGGCAAAATAGCTTTAATTCGAACGCACGAAAATGAAATCGGCTGCTCATTTGCCGAAATTGACCGAGAAAACCTATATTAATAAAATAAAAATGCTTTATACTATCGAAAGCTGCTGTAGGCTTCTAACCAATAAGTTTTAATTGCCAGTATTGGGTAATTACCAAACGTATACATTCCCTTTAAAGTCGATATACGGAGGCTAGAATTATGAGCAGGACGCGATATCGGTAGACACCTGAGTTGAATCCATGCTCTTTCATCTTCGTAAATCTCTCAGTGTACCCGTTATTTGGATTGCAAATTGCAATAATACAAAGAGATGACCTTTGAGATGATGGTACGAAACGGTACTTTAAACCGCTAATTTCTCTACCCCTCCCTGCTAAAGAAACAGTCAAACCCTTTCTCACTCTTGCTTTTTCTTTTTGCGTTCTGCCCCCTCTGTTCAGTTCAGCTTGCGATAAAATTTGTTGAATTTTCTATCATACGAATGGAAATCTTTTAACCATGGGGTGTCCATGTGAACGTCATTCTCATTTATTTATGGAAACCAAACCGAGGTTGGAAAGAAAATAGTCTTGTCTCTGTATACGACATTGAATTTGGAACTAACTTTGCTACTGTTGATATTGGGAACCGGGCAAAGATCACAATGTGACGGTGAAGATCATTTATGAGGTGTTCATATGGTTTCTTAATTAAGGAACTACAACATCCACAGCATAGGCTTATGTATTGAATGCATCATGAAGGTGTGTCCACAATAATCGAACAATCCTTCTTGAAACCATGGGTTAACCATGGGTTAACCTGCACGCCGGAAACATGTCAACTCGTACACGACCAACTCGTGCTCGTTTTGCTTAATTCGTACTCCAACCAACTCGTACCTATAGTCAGTACTACTCAACCTATCAAATTCCAACAGTACACGGGAGCAATACTCAACGTAACAAACTTACAAAAGCCTCATGCTTTTCGGGTTTGATTGAGTTCGACAGATAGCTGTAGTCAGTAGACGTTGAATATACAATTCAAGTTAACAAAACACTGTTTTCCATCAGAAAATAAATAAATAAATAATATAAAAATAAATACAAAAAGGATAAAAACCCAAACAAAAAAAACAACAACGACAACGACAATAACATAGCAACAGCCACAATAGCAACAAAACATTTATTTTGTTATGTGATCGGATTTTGAAATCATACTGATGGCAGTCCATCTGCATTATATGGCGTAACGCGCATGCCTAACAGTTGGTGTAAGTCTTGCGCATAGTTGTTCACATAGAAACATTTGATAACGAACACAGTCTAAAGGTATTGTGAAAATAAATAAACAAAAACATAATAGTTGTTGGAATAGAAAAATAGCCCAAACTGTTTTAAAAAATGAGCTCATTTTGTTTGCTGGCACTGTGGTTAAAGGTATTATACATGATTGGTAGAGCTGACAGAATAGTCGCACACAGTGTTCATGTTTTGTGTGATCAACCACATACATGAAATAACAAACCTGTGAAAATTTGAGCTCAATTGGTCATCGAGGTCACGAGAAAATAGTGAAAAGAGACCTTATGTGTTTTCTGTTTTTCAAACATTGAGTTTATTATCACGCGTGATAAAAACGATTGTTTTACTCATTTCTCAGAAACGATAGCATTTTAGGCAGAAATATTTTAAGAAACCCTTTCTACCATTACTTACTTTAAATCATGTAAGTTATGTGTGAATCTGTGAACATTTGTGTTTTTCGATCTTACCAAAAGTGTACAGGGCCTTTAATGACAAAATACACTTAAATTTTTCGTAGACTTAGTGAAAGTCCTTATTTGCCGTTTCATATCCTTATTTTGTTATCAATGTAGGCTCACGAGTTAAATGTTAAAAGCTTATAACTATGAAATAAAGAAAAAAATACACAAACAAACATATTTGTTAGAAAGTTGATGTTTTCTTTTTGCAAAATAATTTCTCTTGGGACAACTCCTGATCGATATACTCTATTTACCTGGAGCTCCAAGTCAATGTTACACAAATTGCATGAAACTTTACCAGTGAACAAGCTGTAGTACCGAGCCTTCGTCTTGTTCTTTAGCGTTGAGTTTATAACAGTAGAAATCAGACATGATATTTGAAACAAATAAAATTATTCAAGGATTTCTCACAACTGGTCTTGTTTAGACCATCCCTTCCAACTTTTGATTTAAATACAAAGCTAATATTGTTTCATTTAAACGAATCTATTTTGCTTCAACGTAAACATTCTCAAGAACATGTCTTATAAATATTATTGTTTTTGTTTTGGTTAATCGTGGCCTCAGTCTTTGAATCGCTGACTGCATAAAGAAAGTTGTTTCTGCACAAACCCCGAATACAGTCAACCTATATATAGATGGCGACCATTTCCATCGGCTGAAAGGGCCATGCAATCAAGCCAGCAATATCATAAGAAGCTTCAGCAAACAGCGAAAACTATAAACACAATTTTCATCATGACCCTTTTCCTTGTGATCCTCTCCTCCAAGCATGGAGCTTCATCCATGCTCCAACCGACCACCGACCAACCAATTCAGTTGCAATCAATACAGGCATCTTAATACATTACCATACCTTATGATCGTAAGTATCCAGTCGTTAGGAGTAACTTCACGTCAATCTTAGCTGCAGCAGTAGCCTCTCCAGGCTCGCAAGGTATCTGTCGCTAGATGAGCAATGGGGCAGGGACGTTACCACCCTTCGGCGAAGACACTCAAAATAATATTAACCCTTGTAGGATGACAGGGGGTTCCTAGACGATAAAGGTAAAGAACTACCGTAGTGTACTTCATCCCCACGTGCCTCATGCACAACCATGGCCAAGTCAAAAGCCTGGTGCGGTTATGAGCATGCGCTTGCTCCACAGTCACCGATAATATCGTCTTAAACTCCATTCACTAAATGCCAACTCCTTCCTGAAATGGCCGTGTAATTAATTGAATAAGAAAGACCTGACATGATTGGTCCACTCAAGCGTGAAATCGCCACAGAATGACCGTCGAGCAACTACCTTTGTAGTGCTGGAGTAACGCCTACTCTACTATTGTACAGTAACAGAGAGAGAGAAGAGAGAAAGAGAGTTGTCTCTGAAACGCGTTCCGGCATTCTTTTATGGACAATGCGTTACCGGTGATATCCGTCGTTCATTATAAAGGAAAATTTGCATTCTTTCGATTGCAGAAACGATCTCTCGTAACATGCCTGATTGAAAGTACTTTAATCTAGTTCATAGCCGGTGGTAGACTTGTTGACAAGTCGTTAATGATGGTCGCGGTGGGTCGAGTCGCGTGTGGTGCTGTAGCGTAATAAAGAATGCTCTCGCGAGATCACTGCTCTCGCGCGAAGTTGCTGGCTGCCGACTCTTCGTCATTAAATGTGACCAGTCTTGAGAGCAGTAATCTCGTACAGAGCAGCCCTCTCGCGGGATATTGCGAGAAAGCCGTTCCGCTATCACCGCGACAGACATTTAACGACTTGTCCACAAGTCTAAGCCGGTGGTATGGCATCTCATTATTGCTATAAAATAAATACCCAGGGCTTGTTTGTGAGGATTCGCTCTACGTTACGTCGCGTATGACTCGAAGCGACTTTGACTGTGGCTATGGCTTCTGGCTAGAGCGACAGTGTTTGAGAATATGGCTTTTCGGCAATCCAGCCGTAGCTAGAGTCGGAGTCTGTTTCGTTAATCTTTAAAGACAATAAAGTATTATTATTATTATTATTATTATTATTATTATTATTATTTTATTTGTTATAAAAACAGTACATAAAAAAATAAAAGACAATGTGCCCCAAAATGTATCAATTCAACCAAACATGCTATGAATGTGTTAAAAACAAATGCTTTGACAATTATTGCAGATTGTGCTAGCATTTTGTTTCTTTGCGAAGTTTCGAAATACTATGACGTCAACATATTTTTTAATTTGGACATTTAGCACAATGAGCTTGGCGAATCAGCGTGGCCGATGAGACAAACTTTGAAAAAAACAACAAAAAAAACCCCGACTATACCGGCGACGCGCGTGGCAGCTACGTCTCGCAGAAGGAACGACAACATGACGGCTTCTCGGATGACGTGTAATAGTGGACAAAGTCGTTGATGCGGGAAAACATAAAAAATGCAGTGTATGCACATGCATACCGTCGAGACCGAAAATTCACAATTCGAATCTATTTTTGGAGTATTTAATAATCCCATTACTAGTCTATAGTCTAGTACCAAACATGCCAAAATCGTCGCCAATCGAACATTCTTGTCCCACCATGCATTATACGGCGTGACCGTATAAGTCAACTGTGCGGTCCGTTGCCTGGTTATAGCTGCCGAACGGTTTACTTGGTCAAATCGCAAATGGCATGACGTCACGAATTGGTTGTGCAATCAAGCTCTATGTCCCTCTGTATCTTCAAATGTTCAAAATAGCTATTTTATTTTAAAATAATGACAGAATATAATTTTTCAGTTATTGGTTGGTAACTGCTGTACAAACCAGTCTTTTCCACTGTTATCAGCGAAGACAACAATAGGTGATATGGACGGCAGCTGTCGACTCACAAACTTCTCATAAACAGCTTATGAAGTAGTCACTGAGCAAACACCAGTTTGTTGCGCGCGCACAGACGTCACCGTGATGTTAAGGCATATCTGATGTGTTGAACACTATCAATATCATACAAGTTAAGTTACATCATCAGTACTGAAATTGAATTATGAATTTGATAAAAATTAATAATACTGACCCAAAAAAAATCTAAGTCCTGCTGCTTCTTTGTTTATAAAAGAAATCCTTCAGTCATAGGTCATCTTGAAAACGTCTTGTATAGCCATTGGTGCAACAAGAATTTGGGTGTGGGGCATGTGTTTGATCATAATATGTTACTGAGAAGCGTATTTAATCGCAGTAGTTTCTTCCTACATATTTTGAACAAATTTAAGAATAATCTTTCATTATAAACCTTAAGTGAATGAAGTAACCCTAAGTCATGGCACAATACTTTTTATTTATTTCACCGTTTTCTCCAAAGTACAATGATTTAGGGGAGTCAGAGTCCTTGATATCCTATACTGGATCATTCCATACACCTTAATAGCAAGGACCAATCAGACGACAAGACAAACCAACTCTAAGATGAACACAAATAATACAAATGAACCTTACCAATGCGACTCGAAGGCCAAATAAAATGGGAAAGTAATCTTTAACGAACAAAAAGGAAACAAATCAAAGAGAAACTTTGAAAAAAATTTAAAAAAAGCTTATTGTAGCATACAAGTAACATGATCAAAATACGTTAAAAACATATTTACTTGCTGTAAGAATATTTGGAAAAGCATTTATTTTCTATTTTTAAGGCTGGCCTTAACAACTAAGTAAAAACGACGAAATAAATACCTTGAACACGGAAAGAAAAAAATAAGAAGAAGATTAATATTGATAAAAGGATATAATTTAATTAAAAGCTATTTAAAAAAAAAAATCAGGTCCTGGAAATGCACACACACTCAGGTAGTCTTTAATGTCTTCTTAACTTTACAAGAATGACAAAAATAAAAATAATTTATAAACCACAATGCACTCAGTATTAAAAAGTTGGACAATGCATGGTTAGCAGGGAAAAAAGGCAGGAATTGTAAACCCCAATTTGGAGGAAGTGGTAAATGGATTGTAAAGAAGATGTCATTGTCAGATTGCTTGGTCTTTTGGGAAAAACGCTGATTAAACGAAGTGAATTTACCTGCTTCTAATAAATAGTACGGAATAAATTGATTATTTGCATCACAGAATTTGCTTTGTAATTCGTCTTCGCTTAGTTCAGGGACGGTTGAAGAATTCCTGGGATAGTTAAAAGGGTAGAACAACCTTGGTTCGATGTGATATATTGGTAGACCTACGTACCACTATACCGGCCATAATTTCTGGGCCACGTGACAATAAACATACCCTCCTGCCTTCCCCCGTTCCCCCGCTCATTGTTGTTTACCCCAGCTGGAGCGCAGACCGCGCAATGAAAGCCAAAATTGAACGGGGGACGGGGGCCCAGCGGGATACGGGCATAATTGTAGACAAATCATTTATTACACGTAGGTACAAGGTACGAGATACTGGGTGTGGGGATGCAGTTTATAAGATACAAAATACAATATCAGCAAGAATTAAGAGTCAATATCACACAAGTTGCAAACATAACAAAAAACATTTCAACGAAATTTACGAACAGAAATATAAACTTACCACACTTGCAGAGTGCAAAACTTAAAATAAGCCACTAGAAGCAAAACCTCAAGCCACTTCGGTGTTTGCAATAACAAAACATTTCTTCATCAAATTCAACATCTGTTAAAACACTTTCTTGTTGCATTAATCATAAATGTTAACAAACTCATTGACGAGATGATAATAGTTCCTCTAGACTATCGAATCCTCGCCATTTGAAAAGTGTGTGTAGAAAGTGAAAACGTGACCACATTATTATCAATAACGCACGTGCATAAACTGTACGAAACACGCGTGATGTCTGATGTGATAATTGACATTAATTTGTGTTTATGATTAGTATGGCGATCCCGAAGGAGCATCGGTAAACCCGATGAGCTTATAATTCACTTATATAAACGTATAATAGTGTTTTTCACGTTATTGTCCCCTGGCCAGCATTAAAGTGTTTTTTATCATCAGGCGGTAGTACAGTGTTGTAATTAGGACCTACCCGATTAGACTAGCCACCTTTTAAAAACGTGACAGATCGCCTAACATCACAAGGCCACGAACGGCCACTTCAAGGTGAGGGCTACAAGTAATGTCTGAAACAGGGTTACCACCTGCACAGTCCGTAATGATGTAGGCATGGTTACCATCCACACTAGGAGCCTGGTTGGTAGAGCAGAATGCAATACATTCCCAACTTTTACGAAACAATTATGGTTCAGTGTTTTGCTCAAGGGTAAAAGTGTAATGACCGGGTGTTCAACCAACACTCTGCTGCCGGCACAAAAAGAGCTAGGGTTCCGGTGAACTATACCGTTCAGCCACGACACCCTTTCACGTATAAGTAAGGCATCACCGCTTCGCCCAAAAAGCTCTCGATACCTTGACGCTATGATAGAGCAACAGCGACAAAACTTGGGTAAAATCACAGGGAGCACAAGGAGTGCACCTGGGTTTTTTTCGTTGGCAATTTTTGACATTTGAACTGTAGCTTCAGTTTGCATTTCTCATATAGGCAAGCCCCCTTTCGGTCCTATTTGTATGTTATTTATTATTTGTTGTGCTATAATCTACCAAGGGGGGAAAAATGCATTGTATACGTGTAAAAAGAACAGTGTTACAAACACTGGGGGGGGGGGCAGCGGGGCAGACGGTCATTTTGGCATACCCCCCCCCACCCCCCCCCCCCCCATATCCCCCCACCCCCCCCCCCCCCATATCCCTCCACCCCCACCCCCCGAAGTAAACGATCCCCCATGATGTTTTGAGCCGGGATTTCTATTCCATTTATAAGATGTTTATTGTTCCATCTCATTAGACTTGAGATAGGAACGATTTTAGTAGTTCTGAAATGTATACCATGTCAAAGTGTCTTATGATGAGCATGAACAAACACAGGGATCTTGACGACGAATTTGTCCTTAAATAGGGAGATAAAGAAACGTAGATCTTTCAAAATCTGTGTGTTGTGCTATCTAGCAGCAGACTGGCTGGCAACTATTGGAGTAAACTACTCGTAGATCCGTGTGACGTCGGCTTAAAGAGATAGTGAAGAGATACTCTGCGTAAAATTTCTCAAATGAGGGTTTGTGTATGGAGAACAGCAAAGGTCCAAGAACAGATCCTTGCGTGACACCAGACGACAGAGCTGTTGGTTGAACGTGTTTTGTATTATTTTATGATAATAGTGAGATTTCTTGATGTCGGATTCAAACCAATGATAAGGAAATATTATAGTTATCGGGTGATTTTATTTGTATTTATGCATTTGTTCTGTTTTTGTTTGTAAATCATTTACTACGCACTGGCTATAACAACATACTTTTCTATAAAAGAATAACTTGGACCGGATCGTCAGTATTCTTGCAAAAAATTAAACTATGCAAGAGTAGCCAACAATTGAAATTATCGCAAGCTTAAAAGATAATGATGATAGCCGAACGGAATTCTTCTGGGTTCCTTTTGCAAAACGTTCTGTCAAGAGGGGAAGAAATGACTGAGGAAATTTAATAGCCGAGTACCAGTCAAGACTTACGAATGGGTTTACCTGGTAGTCTGCGTTTGATCAGCAGGATTCAGTATCATAATACAATCGGAGAATTTGGAATACTAAGTAGGCAACAGGAAAATATTCACTGTTTATGTGTACAGTCCTGAGCTTGGACACTTTACCCCAAAAATAATTGATGTCAGTAAGTCTGCTGCCACTTAGCTTCCCCTTAAATCTCTCATTTTATAAAACTTACTACTTATGTGAAAATTGAATCTAGTTTTGTGGGATGCTACAATCAGTTGATAAAAACAGAAAAGTGCGTTAAAGTGCAAAAACCACACATTAATTTTCTTGAGTGCAATTCATAAAGTAAAATTTTTAAATCCTCCTCTTTTTTCCTCTTGCGATTGAGATCGACTTCAAAGGCCAGAAAACGATTTAAACTCCAATCACTTTGGTCAGTTATAAGTCCGACACATGTACACATAATGCACACCTGATGGATAGACTATTGGTTGCCAAGCATTGAGTTTCTAACAACTGTCATTGAACCGACCGTGAATCTAGACTCTTCCGTTTCTGTCTCGCCTAACGCCGTCCCTGATGATGGAATTGGAAGCGGTGTTCGTTTGACAAAACATAATAAACGACCAATTAGCTTGAACAATTAAAGCGAGATTGGTTTCAGCTAATAGACGGAGTGAGAAAGAGAGAGGTACAGGGAGAGACAGATCGAGAGAGGGAGAGACAGATCGAGAGGGGGAGAGACAGATCGAGAGAGGGAGAGACAGATCGAAAGGGGAGAGACAGATCGAGAGGGGGAGAGACAGATCGAGAGGGGGGGGAGACAGATCGAGAGGGGGAGAGACAGATCGAGAGGGGGAGAGACAGATCGAGAGAGGGAGAGACAGATCGAGAGAGGGAGAGACAGATCGAGAGGGGGAGAGACAGATCGAGAGGGGGAGAGACAGATCGAGAGGGGGAGAGACAGATCGAGAGGTACTGTACAAAGATTGATGATGACGGAAGGTTTAATTGTTACCAGATTAAGGCCATGCTCATTGGCGCAGACATTTTTTAAATCGATTTCAACGCAGAACAATGGGAAACACGACACGTGTCTTTGAAAAGCAGAATCCCTATACGCAAATTGAATGCTTTTATAGTGCGGTGCATTTATTTCTTAATAATGTTTTTTTCAAAGTGAGACCAATGCGTTTTCTTGACCACGTTTTAAAATATTAACATTTTATGCTGAGTTGATGCTACTATCTTGTAAATTTTTGCTCATGAGTAGGACAGAAATTGAATGCTTTTATAGTGCGGTGCATTTATTTCTTAATAATGTTTTTTTCAAAGTGAGACCAATGCGTTTTCTTGACCACGTTTTAAAATATTAACATTTTATGCTGAGTTGATGCTACTATCTTGTAAATTTTTACTCATGAGTAGGACAGAAAAATCAAGTATTGTTAATCTACAAACATTTCTTTGGATTTATAGGGAAACAAAAGCACTCAACCCATACCAGTTCTTTTTGCACACAAACAAAACTGAACAGTCCTCATAAGGACAGAGTACTGATAATAACCATCAGGACAATAGACTGTGCAAGTCTCGCGCGCATTCGAACTTCCGGGACCATAGTGGTCCCAACCATATGGAGTTTTACGTGGGCGAGATTTTGTTTCGTCAATTATTTTAGTTTAACGTAGTTTGTGACCTAGAAAATTATACATGTTGTTGGGAACGCAATACTAAGTGATAACAAAATATGAAAGTAAAACCAATTCAACAATATAACGAAGAAAACCCGAGAATTAAACTTGACCTCAGCTTCCGGTTATTGCAAAAAATTAAGAATTTTGTGCTCACCTCCGATCATAAAACTTATGTAAAAGCTTGTTTTGGATGCGCGATTATAATCGCCAGATGCTGTAATTGCAAAGCAAACCCTTTTCATTGCAGTCTATGGTGTTGAGGCGTCGGCATTCCTCTTTAAACTGCGATACGGGTCAATGTAAAACCCGTTTGACCTTCACGAATCTGCGTAAGGGGTTTCTAAAAAGTTAACATCAAAAAAGCATCCTTGTCCCAGAGTTTTAATTTGTTTTTAATAATAATTAACACACTTTGGTGTATTTTTTTAAAAAGCTAAAACTAATTTCATGAAATTGTAATGATTTATTTTTGTTGTTCAGATTTTGTCATGAGATATAATTTAAAACAAAGATTTGATTTCAGAAATAAAAATGTTCTTCGTTTGACGTGTTTTCTCGTTCGGATACGCGCGAGACTTGCACAGCCTATATACAAGTTTCGAGCTGTAAGATCAGCGACTATTTAATGTTGTTCTTACACACTAAAAACGCCGGGGTCGGAATTTATCCAGATTCCGGAGGCCTGACCCATTGTGCGAAAGGTTAACCCGAAAACTGGTGAAAACGAGATTTTGACCCGATTTCTGCGTAAATTTTGATCCCATTCTTGGTCTTTTGACACAAATTCCGGGTCATACTGACCAGAAATGGGTCAGGCCCTATGCCCATTATCCAATCGTGACACAGGAGTTCTTAAGTGTGTACCAGTTACAAAGTCTCAGAAAAAAAAAATCCGTTTCGAAACACTGTAAAGTAAAATAAATGAAAACTGAAGAACTCGTGATCGTTGCCATAGTCTCGAATGTGGCAAAAGAACGAATACAAAGTTACTGAACACAAATTAACTATTGTTTTCTCTACTTTAATAAACGTACCCACTTTTTGGGTCGTTTGTGTAATCTTTCTGTACGTGGCCCTTTAGGGGACAAGTGAGAAAAACACAATTGAAAAGGTAAAAACAATATTCAAAAATGATTTGTTCCCTCGAAATTTAATTTTTATTAAATATATAATAATATTTCGATCCCTCAACTAACTATTTCGTCCCTTCGAAATATCATTTCATTCCCCCGAAATATGTTTTCGTTCCCCCGAAATGTTATTTCGAGGGGACGAAATCTCGGGGGAACGAAATCATTTCGAGGTAACGAAATAATATTTCGGGGGAACGAAATAATATTTCGAGGGAACGAAATAATATTTCGGGGGAACGAAATAATATTTCGAGGGAACGAAATAATTTCATTTTTTTAAAAAACCTTTCCAAATATTTTTTACCTGTCCCTTTAGGGGCTCCGTATAAAAATGCTGAATGAAACGAAGAAAACACGTCTAAGACTTTCAAAGTCTCAAAACACTGCCGACCTCAATCTATTTTCCTTACAAAGAATCTCCATCTACTATCAAGGGCGTCGATCGCTACTGAAAAGTAGGGGGGACGGGCGAGCAAGTCTTGAAAAAATACATCTTACATTATTTGTACCCCACACATTACTTTTACATTTAATTTCTGTGTTACACTTGTTCCCTATTTTTTGATTGACCAGGAGGTGAGTTACAGGGGGTGATATTTAACAAAAGCATCATCCGAAATGGGATTTGGGCCTTGGTTTCCCTTATGTAAAACCGAGATTCTGCCAAATACAAACTTCATATTATTCACAATCCTTTTTAATTGTAACCACATTGCGACAATTTCTTCAGTAAAATTAAGAGTTTTTGATGTTTTTGTTTCTTCTTTCGTTTTTCTTTTTTTTAAATTAATATTTTGTTTTTAGAAAACAAAATTACAACACTGAACAACCTGCTCCTATTTATTTTAAAGGTGCTGCATACGTTTGGTAATTGGAGCCTGCTGATTAAATGATTTTGGGTTGAAATTTACCCAGTCAGTTTCCCTTGTGGTTTATTATTTGATATCTGATATAAAAAAGTCGCATCCCCTTATAATTATGGTGATCCCCTGGCTGCCGCTTCCCAGGTTGTATTGTATACTTGGGTGTGGTCCCTGGCTACACGGCAGTTTGTGGTTGAATGGCTTCTGACTGGCACCCACCGAACAAGGATATTGACAAAATAGGGAGACAGCCATCATAGGGCTAGATAGCTCAGTTGGTAGAGCGCCGGCACGTCAATCCGGAGGTCGTTGGTTCAAATCCCGCTCTAGTCAATTTTTCCTTTTTCAACCCAAAATCATTTAAAATGTACCCAGTCAGTTTCCCTTGTGGTTTATTATTTGATATTTAATGTTTTTTATAATGCTTAATAGTAAAAGATGGAGTTTATGTGCATTCAATTCAATTCATTTTGTTTATTCATCGGGTGAAAACACATGAAATTTGTTTCCCATTGAACAGCAAACTTTTAAATAAAAAAAAATACATGTTCCAGTTGTTTGAAAAATTCAAATAATAAATAATAAAAGTCCAACACTGAAGAGGTGAATCGCACAGGCGAACTTAAAAAGTGGCGGTCGGATACACGGCAAAGTTTTCCTTACCTTGGTCCTTTGGTGAACTCCAATGTACGTCCACATACCACATATCCATAGATCTTCGACTCCCATCTGGACACAAAGATGTTACCTATACTCTTGCAGCTCAGAGAAAACAGTACTTCACCTGCCTGTGGGACAAACATACATTGTAAAACGTAAGATCTATTGCTATGGCCAGTGTGATACGGAATTGTATAATTATAACGCAAGACTACCCCCTGGGTCTGATGTTTGTTTCTCCATGGGAGTATATTGCCCAGAAAGAGCCATTCTGTCCAAGCAAGTTATAGGCAATGCTCCGATAAGATAGATTAATCATGATATTGTTAACTTGATGTATCTACCTTTAATAATCAGTCTTTACATCGAGTATAGAGAAAAGACTACGAAAGGAGTTGCACATTTCTTACTTGGAAGAAGATATTTCATTGCCGCCTGAAATACCTCGAAGTCATATTATGCTAATCCTATTGTGACTGTTAACACAAACACCCATTTTGCGGTCAGCCAAATTGTCCATTGCACAGCGGCACAGTGGAATTTGGTTAATCTGCGAGCACAGAACCCAAAACCAGTAGCTCTGTTGGATGAAAGCGTGGCAGGAAATTTATGTTTTAGTCTTAAAAAGGTTTTGAATCGGGGTTTGGAGTTGGGTACAGTTGGCCATACTATCGATGTTTTCATGGTCAGAAAGACAAACTCACTCCTAAAGGCACATTTTCCGACCCAGAAAATCCATGAAAATTCTAATTATGTAAATTTTGACAAAACTCATTATTCTCCCGTGAATTTTGAATGTATATTTGAGTAAATTTCCTAAACTTTGGTTGATTTTCAAAAACAACCGATTGGCTAATACTTGTTATTTAAATATTCACGATTGCGTGCGTCTTTATAAACCAGGATGAATTGTGCCCTGAGTGTCCCTGTTTGTTAGAAATCTTGACTTTTTCAGATTAAAAAGTATCAGAGTATATGTTACAGTTAATAAGCTTCAATGTGATACTTGAATCTTTTAAAACTTATTTTCCATTAAAAGGCAGACAATGTATTTGTTTCTCACATCATGTTATTTTATAATAATAACAAAAATAATTAATGGCATATCAAGTGCGCTGAAAAGAGGGTTGTTTAAGACAAATACAAACGGAAACTAATGTTAAGGTTGACCTGAAGTGCACTCCCTTATGCCCCTAAAATTTCACTGTAGTTTTGGTTCTGCTTGTCACCACCCGAGTGTAGAGCATAACAGTTTGTTAGACTTATAGAAATGGCACAACAAAATGTATTGTAATTTTTTGGCGCCCTTTTTTTGTTTGTCTGTGTTCAGCCCTCATGGTATGTTTTTTTTATTTTTTTTAATGAGATATCGCCTTACTCACAAGGCCACGGACGGCCACTTCAAGGTGAGGGCTACACATAACTGATTTGGGCTATCGACCCAAATCAATTGACACCAGGGGCACGTTGCCTCCTATTCCTGGGGCTGAAACAGGGTTACCCCCTTCACAGTCCTTAAGGATGTAGGCATGGGTATCATCCACGAGGAGCATGTCTGGTAGTGCAGAATGCACTACCTTCCCAACTTTTTCGAAGCAATTATGGTTAAGTGCCTTGCTCAGGGGCACAAGTGTCATGACCGGGTATCGAACCCACACTCTGCTGCTGAAAACACCAGAGCTTAGGTCCGGTGCTCTGGACCACGACACGCCACGACACGACACGCCACGACACGCCACGTTACTCTTTAAATCAAATGCAAACATTTATTAGAAATTGCATTTTATTATTATTTGTTAATTTATAATTGTTGAAGCATTTCGGCTGCTGTATTTCAAATGTGTTTATAATAAACCAAGTGTAGGGAAATGTTCCTTTAAGCCTTACCTCAAAAACATGTTGTTGGGAAGTAGTGTTCGGCGTTGGTTGTGCGGTTCCACACTGCAGTCTAAGGCAATACACCGGAGCTATCTCCATTTCTCGTCCTTTAAAACTCATCACAAATTGGTTCTAAAAGGTCCAACCGTGTTTGCCAAAATATAATTCCAAACTCACACGATTGGCCATAGTAAGAATTTCGGTAAATGTACAAAACAGTTCATCGGAAGACGCGACGTCCAAATCCCACGTTATTAGAGCCGAGTGTTACGGCTAGCATGCTGCCATCCAGTGCTCGACAGTCCGGCGTGAATGCCATCAGCATAGAGTTATATAATAGAACAAGAGAGAGCACTCTAATTACACATACGTAACTGCGCTGGCCAACCATGGGTTCGAATCCCTATAGTTAAATTGCATACAAATTTCCCCTTACAGAATGTTGGTTGTGTGAACTGGGGCGTGACCTGTGTTACACGATGGGCCGTGTACCAATTTTTTGTATGCGCTCGTTCTATTAAATAACTCTTTGTACTTTAACAGTGCAAAACTCCTTTTGTTGCTTAGCAATGTTAGTAATGAAATCACTCAGCAAAAGTCTAAATCCTACAGGAGCCCCTCAAGGGACAGGTAAAAACAAAAGTTGGTAAGGGAAAAAAATATCAACATAATTTCGTTGCCTCAAACTAATGTTTCGTTCCCTCGAAATACTATTTCGTTCCCCCGAAATAACATACTATTTCGTTCCCTCGAAATGTTATTTCGTTACCCTCGAATAAATATATTTCGTTACCACGAAATAACTTATTTCGTTCCCTCGAAATGTTATACGATAACAGCGTAGTTTTTGTTTTAATCAAGGCAGCACCATGCTTCCGTATAACCCCTTGAGACGTCTGAATGGATTTCATTTCAGCATTTTGACAAAAGTACATCTTTCTTTTCATAGAACCTCATACGTAGGGTCAAATTACCTTTTTAATAAAATTATCTTCATGATTGGTATGATCTATTACCAGTAGTAACTGTGCTATAATTAGATTGAGTTGAAGAAATAACGAAACGATTAAATTGAATTGCTTGGTGCGGTTTGTTAGTAGATGTATCTCTCTGAAAAATTGAACCCAAGTTCCGACCGGAAGACAAGGTCAAATTGGGGTCTCGTTAATTCAACTTTATTGAAGATTGTTCTAAAGCCCTTTCATAAGATGAATAGTTAGTTAAAACACCTTATGTAGTTCAGGAGATTTGATTTTCTGAAATGTTAAACTTAAAAAATTTAAATGTAGATCAGCACTTGATGAAGTTACATAAAGCGGTGTTATCTACTATTGCAGACATATCTACGCTAGAGTTTAGAGGTAATTTCGGGTTTAAAAGTGTGTCTTTGTTAGCAGACAACATCAATGCTCTTTTTGAGTTTTAAATGGGCGGCTGCATATAAGCCTTTGCCAAATCAGGCTTCGTGGGTTGAACCTTGTTTTTAGGTGATGTTTATTTTATACACCTTATCAAAAAAAAAAAAAAAAAAGCCCGGCTTGTTCAACAGTTTAGCATTCACATGGTACCATTACGATCATTTAATTTCATATTAGGCCGCATGACTCATTCAAATTTGTAAAAGCCTGCACCAAGCAAGAGCTGGTCAACCAAGACATTTTTAAAAGTGTTTAAAGGAAGTAGAAATTAAACTTAAGATTGGTTAAAATCTAGTCTTGAATGCCTGTAAATTAAATAGAATGACTGACACGAATCTAAAAATGAGAAAAACGAAATAATGTGTGCACGCAAACGAAATTGAATGCATTAATAGCTAAAAAGTAACGCTCTAGTGGAATATTTTTAGCTGTTCTTAGGCCTACCTTGCCGGAGAAATCTCGTGCATTCTTTTCGGTCGACCATCGAACTCAATTTTTGTCGGCTGGCATACTGCTTGAGTGCTGTGCTGTCTATAGGCCAACAACATATCGTAGTCTATCTATGATTTGAGGCATCGTTATTTATCTGGTCGCTATGTCCAGAGACGTCGCCACCCGGCGGGTGTTTGTGAAAGAAAGCGGCACAGGCAGAAACATGAAAGCCGTGCACCATTAACAAACCATTCGACCGCGGACGGGTCGGGCAATGTCAAAGGGTGGCCGTTTGGTGAAACAATTGAGCAGGACAATGTCCTTTGTTTTAACTAATGTGGTTAATGTTCGTAACAAGCCCATATTGTCAGATGAGTGAGTTGGGTTTCCAGGGAGTGAGCACGGCTCAACACTGACATTATTAACGTGTAATTTATGGGAGGACACTGGGAAGCCTTTCCTCCTTGACAGGCGTTTTTTACTGCTCTTCATCTTCCTCGGTAGATAAAGTGGTGGGCCCAAGTTATTTCGCGCAAATTCGCGTGAAGCTTATGCACTGGGGATTTAAATTGATGTTGCTCAATACTTTTTTTAAGTCCAGTGTGGGCCTTTAATTTATTGATCGGGTTCGAGGTTCATTTCTCCAATGTGAGTCTCCTAGAGTCTTCTTTTTGGGGGCGAAAAAATCACAACCTGCTATGGAAAAGAAACAGCGTGCCATTAACCGCTGGGCGGAAGCACAGTGCGCTAAACTAGGCTCTCATTATTTGCCGCACCCACAATTTGTTTGGTCGGAAACGGCCTTGTACCGTTATGATGGCGTGCATTTGTCGACACTTGGCACCGAACTCTTTTGTGACAATTTGCGCGCCTGTGTGCTTTCACTTGTATTTTAGGTGTTTCTCCCTGTGGGACACGCGTTGCGCGTTTGGCGTTTTTTCACGGGATTGACACCGAAAATACAGAGTCTGGCTAAAATTAAATTCAATGTTTTACTTTTCAGCAAAACCTTTGCTTAATCAAGTTATCAGTAAACTTATAAATTAGTGACATGCATTGTTACAAGAAGTTGTGATAGCGCTCTAATGTACCACATATATGGGCTATTTCCGACCGCATATGCCAAGGTGGAAACTCACAGCTTACTTGATTGGTTAAAATAATTGTATAATTTACATGTGTGATTACTATAATATTATTGTTCTTAAATTTAATTGGGCATAGTATGATCACAGGTTCGGGTCACGTGTGCCCATATTTGTTGCCCCCATGTGCGTCAGTTTTAATACTGACATGGTTCGGGTCAGGTGTACCCATATGTAATTTAGTCAGACTTAATGCTGACATGGTTCGGGTCTGGTGTACCCATATGTTTTGCCCCTGTGTGCAATTTATTGTTTTAGGCGCAGTGTATGCCCAAAAAGGTTGGGAGAGGTGTGCCCCAAATGAGGTTTTATGTGTATATTATTGGTATATTGGTATGTGCGGCAGGATAGCCAAACAGTTTTCGGCATTCGGCACAATTTTATTTACGTAAAATAAAAAACAGTTTTCAAGGCTGTGACATTCAATCACAAAATAACACGTCCCTTTGTTTCATTCGAATCTGCGTATAATCATTGATATTTTGTTTCTCTGAATACCGCAAAAAAAAAGCACGAATCTTTAATGAAAATTTTAACCAACACCCAAAAAGTTTTATCAGAGCAAGAAAACTAAGTAATAATTTGGGGCAGAAACTAGTGTTATGTTAATACCAATATATGCTCTAAATGTTGGTATGTATCAGTATGTGAAATTACCATAGAGACAATTTTAACACTACGGTTTTTGCAGTGTGTTGGTTGGCTATAATTACATCTGACAAACACAATAATAGGTCAGACAAAATAAGGGCTCGACATTTATTGTTGACCCTAAAGTGGCATGTTGTACTTGCTTTGGAACCAATAAACGCATGGTACCGGTATACTCCAGTGTCTATCTTTATAATGTTGCAGGGATGTGGACGGGGCCAAAACTTCTACTTGAAACACACACATTGAGTAAATGGTTTGATACAAACAAAGTTTAGTATTCAATTAGTTTTTGAAATGCCCCCTCTGAGAGAGTACCTCGCCGTCGGACTTACACAGCAAAACTTGGGGTGTTAAAATTCCAATAGGAGTGTTGCCCCCACAAATTTACCAGTGCCTCCAGGTGCCCCCCACACAACACGAAACAAGTTTGTGTTATGCCCCAAACATGACCATATCCCCCCCCCCCGAAACAAATCTCCAGCCCCCAGTGAAAAAGACTTTGCTACGACGCAGACTCCGGAACACACGCTGGTTTTTATTTCAACAACTATTCCTTAATTCGTATAGAGAGCATAATGTATGTCAGGCCCGTAGGAAGCTCAAAAACATTGAGAAGCGGACTTAGAAGTCAATGCGAGCGCAAAGCCATTACGGCCTGGGGCCTGGGGCCCGCTTAAGGGCCCCGGGAAATATTTCATTATAGATGCTCTGTGGTGCAATATGGTGTAATTCCTGGCCACTTTTCCCTCACTTTTTGAGCAAAAAAAAAAAAATATGTTTTTATTGGTTTACTCTCTAATAACATATTCTTAATATTGATGAATTATTTTAGCAACAATAAACGATCAAATGTCATTTCCAAAGCTCGTTTAATGATTTTCTATAGAAAATTGGAAAGTGTTACAGAATCAGTTAATTAATAATAATAATATGGATTTATATCGCGCTTTATCACACCCAAGGGCGTCTCAAAGCGCTTCTTAACATTATTACCCCTGGTCACTGGGCCATTTATTTCATTCCTTAAACCATCTCAGCTCCCTGGGGAGTATACAGCCTGTGCTGCAATATATGCGCTACTAAGCTAAATCAATCACAAGAACCATCTCTGCCCTCACAGGTACCCATTTTACCCCTGGGTGGAGAGAAGCAATTATAGTTAAGTGTCTTGCTCAGGGACACAAGTGTCACGACCGGGACTCGAACCCACACTCTGCTGAACAGAAACACAAGAGCTTGAGTTCGGTGCTCTTAACCACTCGGCCACGACACTCCACATTAATTGTAATTGTAATTGAAAACAAAGTGCAAACAAATAATTGAATAATTAATTTCACAAATTATTAAAATAAAAGCAAGTTACACAACAATTAAAATATTTAATATTAATAGTTTCACGTTGTAATTTGAAATGAATGGTAAGGGGAAACTATGAAATATAAAATCAATCGGAAAATATTATAATAATCATGTTCGATTTCTACCACATTCAGAATTTCAACTTTAAAAAAACGTGCAGTAGTGTTGAAATGCATGACATGTACACGATCGATCGCATGTGCCCACAAACCGTGGGACTGATAAGTTTAAATCTGGTCCTCTAGTACCTGAATGTAGACAGGGATGACCAAAGGGTAGAGGTCGTGAACGTATAGCTAGCTAATTATAGTATACAATCGCTAGCGCGCAACGGGAAATGAACTCGTTACTAATTAAGTTTTATTTTGAGGATTTTATTTTTCTTTATTTCGCTTGATTCAAATTTGATATCGGGCAAGCAAGCAAATCATTACGGGGGATGGGGGAAAAAAAACCTTTAAAAAAATCTTAAATATTGTACGGCCATGGCCGTATCGGCCGAATAGCTTCCTACGGCCCTGATGTATGTAGTGTTGGGTATTGAGTGTCGGGCCCTTTCGCCAGCCTAATTATACCTCACCTTGGCTATCAACAGATTTTGAAGTGAATTCCCGAACAATAGTGCAATATGCTTCAGAGAGCAGTGTGCTGCAATCAGGCTGGTTGCAATTGGTGAATAATTGGGAACTTACGGTGCGGCACAGCAATAGAAAGATTTGCCAACGCGAGTTACGAATACACGCATTTATAGCTTGCTTGCGCTGGACCTCAAGTTGATATGGAGTTTGACCAAAACAAGGTTCGAAATAAAACAAAAAAGTCTCTATTTCACGATGCAGCCCCAATACTTTCTCAGAAAGTTCAGCCGTATAGACAACAAAGTGTTCCACTGGTAATGATACTTGCGGCTGCCGTAGCAAAAACAAAATAGATACATAAATAAAACTTCTCTAACAAGTTAAAGAGATTAAGTCATTAACCATGTACCCATAGCAACATGGTACACAAGGAGCTGGACAATAGTTTTAGTTTAGAGTTCCACGTCATAACCCAGTAATGATACGGATTCAATTCTATTGTGTGTGTAGGTGGGGGGGGGGGGGGGGAACAAACAATCACAAACTATAAAAAAAAATAAAGTTATCACCATATCTGTATATTATATCCATATTAAATAATACAAACTGTGCAAAAATAAAATATAAACTTGAAACACATCACTACAACACTATTTAAATAAAGCGGCCTTTACCAAACGTATATCCTGTTCACATCGCTGTAGCATCACACTAAGACACTAATGTTTTTTTTTTTTTTTGGAAATCTTTTCATTTTGCTTTGCTTTTGTCTTATATCAACTTAATGTAAAGTAAGATAATTTTCGGGTTATCGACTGTGCATAAATTATTTCACTTTCTGCGACATTCAGTGCCGAAACTATATGTAAGGGTACAACTTAAGGGGAACAAGAGGTTACATCTTTCTTTTTTCCCCCGGGGGGGGGGGGGGGGGGGGGGTGGGGGGCTATCAATTGCCAATAAAATGTGTTTTCGTAAGCATTTCTAAACTTTGCTACACAACAATCACCCTAAAAAGGGACCATATGCCCAGTGGTTTTGTGATCGAGAACATTAAAATTAAATTTATTTACACTACGTACATCCAAACAAAGAAAGAATATGAATCACACATGGGATTAGGAAATGGATTTTGTTTTCACTAACTCAAGTATTAAATAAGATCTACGGTCTATAATAATTCCCACCACCACTATTAACAACAGTTAATGCAACCTCTCTCTAAGATTGCTCTCTCCTTCTGCCCTCTTCGATCTTCGTCTTCGTAAAATTGCCAAAACCTTTTCTTATCCTAACTATTGATAACCAAATTAACTTCATTATTCTCCCGAACATATATAAAACAAACTCACACCGCAACCTGATGTGGAGAATGACGTTCGTCACTTCTTAAATATTCAACATAACTTACTCACACATTCTATAAATTCCAACTTAGGGAGTGCCAGCTCTGCTGGATGACGTAATGGACAAGTCAAATAAAAAATATCTCCCTCTTGTGACATTGATGTTATAAGCCATTTCCGGTCCCAAAAATGTATGTCTGACATAGGGTGCCAGACATGACTGCACATTGGTTTTTGCTCAGCCTCGCTACCATGGGCAGCGCGCCGTATCGCCTGCTAGCTCCACGTACGTCTCTTTACGATCGAGCAAGGCATTCTGGGAAAGAAAACAAAAACATGGTGCGGTAATAATGTACACCACTGGGAACGAGGTCGGTTTTTGCTACATTTCGATTGACAATGGTGTCCGGTTTTACGAAAACTGGTCCTTCTATGTCACAATTCTTCCGATAAACAGCTCCACGATGACGTCACAAACCCTATAGTCTGAAAGAGTACACATAACTTATTTTAATGTATATTATTAAACAAACCCACACGAACGAGCAGCAACAACAACAACCACAGCAGCAAATACAACCGCGCGGTTCCTTGCTTTCATTTCAGTCCTTGAATCGTTAAGTTATTTACAGAAACTCCGACAATAAACATTTTGTTAAAGTAATTTGTTGTGTGGTATTAACACCCTGTACACAAATAAAATAAAGTTATGACTTGTGGTGGTTCTGAAAAATAAGGAACGCTGGTGAATTAATTAAAAATACCTCTCCACTAAACATAATACACCGATCCATTAAGCCACGCTCATTTCTCTTTGACCAATCACAGCCGCGAAATCTGATCACCATTTGAGCCGTTTGGTGATCTTTGCACTAATGGTGATCGGGTTTCGCGGCTGTGATTGGTCAACTCGTAAGGAGGCGGGGCTTAATGGATCGGTCTATTTTAAGACGAAGTGGGTTCATTAAAAAAGGGGAGATTTAAAATGAGGATGCTTTTGAAAACTCATCGGCTCTTCGAAAAAGGGAGTTATCCTTCCCCCAGAAAATAATCAGTTAGAGATTGCTTCCACGGTTAGGCATCCGTTGGCTCACAGAAAAACGGAATTCTGGGTGTGTCTCGTCGAAAAAGTATATAATATTTTATAAAGGTCACTAAAAAATATACTGGAAAAAAGTACTATGTGTGTGTGTGTGAGTAGGTAACCACATTCAAACCGGGGACCTATAACAAAAGAGGACAATAGGTCCACGGTTGCTATCACAAAGGAAAGCTTTGTGGTCCACGGTTGCTATCACAAAGAGTTGAACAAAGGAGGGTCCACGATTGCAGGCTGTTACACATTTGTGTGTGTGTGTGCGTTTGTATCTCGTCGTTTCACCCTTAATGACGCATCTTTAGTAAACACACGGTCGTCCAGTAGGAGTGTCAAGGGTATGCCTAAGGTTTTGTTTTCACCGAGAAGACCATCATCAAACGAGGAGACCTCAGGGATATTCGAGAGGCACTTCCTGCAAAGCAGTCTCTTTAATGCCTTTCTGAAGTCCATACTGAAGCCGAAGAGAAAAGGGTTAAGGGTCGAATTCAGGTAGGTTAGCCAATAGGAAGCCTCGTACAGTTTCCCTGGTATGCATTCACAAAACCCATTGATGGGGAATAGGACAACGAACGGGAGCCAGCAGATGAGGAACAGGATCACGATGATGCCGAGAGTTCGGGCGGTTCTTCTGCTAATTTCCGCGTGTTTGGCGCGAGTCTTGCGCAGTCTCAACCTTTTCAACTCTACTGCAGCAGTCGACTGGGGGTTTGATGTAGCGACGCTGAGAGACACTGACGTCACTGTGTCGTTCACTGGTCGCAGGCACGTAGTACTTTTATCCAGTCCGCCATTTTCTCCCGTAATATCCAAGTCAATTGCCTTTGGATTAAGTGAACAATCGCAATGAGATATCTGGTTGTCAGACGATACTTGTCCCAGTACCGACTCGTTACCAGTGCTAAATCCTTGATTTTGATACGCTTGTGTATACGAGAGCTCCAAGGGTTCGTCGTAGCGTTTATAGGTGCGTAGATTAGCAACTTGACCTTTGTTGTTCTGGTCTCCCTTCAGTTCCTTGCAATCATCAAGACTCTCGATATTCTTAAATTGTTTCTTCACTGACAGGTACACTTTTATGTACAGGAAAACCATTGCAAACATTGGAATGTAATATATTCCTACAGAAGACAGAAGTACATAAATGGGATCCGTTAAGTACGAACATTCGTTTTCTTGCCCAAAGTTCCCTTTAGCAAAGCGGAAAATAACAATCGCTGGTACCCAGCACACAGCTGATATAACCCATATACACGCAACAAAGAACAGCGCCCTCTTGCGGCTTCTCCGTCCCATATGTATGACAGGCTGAGTGATGGCCCAGTACCGGTCCAGCGATATCATGCATAGGCTCAGCATCGAGGCAGTACAGCACATGAAATCAAACACAGTCCACAGGACGCATATGAGTCCGCCTAGAGCCCAGTAGCCCAACACCGTATAAGAGGCCATGCAGGGCAATACCAGAGCTCCCACAATGCAATCCGCAAATGCAAGGCTGATGATGTAATAGTTACTGAGCTTGCGCAGTTTGCGGTCGAAAACAACCAATATGATGATGATGGTGTTAGGAATGACAGTAACAAGAAAAATGAAGGATGCAACAGATACTGCGAGGACGTACCGGTTCGTTTGAAAAGGCACATCGGAAGCCATATTTGTTAATGGTGACGTCACGTTGTCAACCCAATTTTCCATAGTAACTGAAATGTTGCTAGGTGTGGCAGAGGTTGTCATGGTGTCAGATAATGTCGCATTATCCAGCATGTTCGGGGATGTCATTGTCACATCAAAACATATTAAAGAGCTGTCATTGATCTCGAGTACGATTTATCCTGGTGGCGAAACTTAGTGAGTTGTCCACAATTCATAAATGCACCCTTTGCTATTCATAGGAGCTCAGTACATCAGTAGACTGGGCCGGCACTCACCGGAAGGGTAGTGAATTCAAGTAGTTCAGTCGGTTTATCCAGTTAAATCTAAAGCCGACGGTGATCCTGGGCCATTCTTCAACATCCTGTAACAAAACAACAAAAATATTAATAAACGAATAACAAACAGTCCAAATTAATCTTCGAAAAACCGGAACAAAAATTTCACTCATTATTTTAAACGGATTTTGGTAACTTGGACCTGCTGAAAATCACTTGACAAAAAGAAATCCTCGGTTAAACGCTATTAAACAGAACGCAGTAGTTTTAATATATTATGCTTTCGTTCGAAGCTAGACAAAAGGCTCACTGGGTGAGAAAACAGAAAAAACAGAAAAATTATCTGGTATGAACAAGATACAATGACAACACGTTGAACCCCCCGAAAAAAAAAAAAAAAAACGTTATATGTACCCATCAGAAATAATTTATGAATTTCATGATCTGTTCAGATAGTCTGGGGATATCGGTCCAATACAAAATAAACACTTCGCAGTCATTAACTCTTACACAATGCTTATAAATTCAACCAGAATGACAAAATAGGGCTGTCATCAGCCGATACAAGCCACCAAGTACTTTGCGCATGACGTCAGATTGTATCCCGGTGCCCATTTACGGATTACTAATAATAAATAATAATAAACATGACATTTATATAGCGCCTTTTACTAGAGGATGCAAAGCGCTGGAAAATGAAAAGAACAGAGAGCCAGAAAGGCAGGGGGGGGGGGGGGCACACTGGAGAAACCCAGATTACATGCGAGCAGAGAAAAGATGAGTCTTGAGGGCCTTTTTAAAGGGGTGAGACCAGTTGAATTTCAAACATGAGTGGGAAGGTTATTCCATAGCCTTGGGGCAGAGACAGAAAAGGCACGGTCACCAGCCTGTTTGCGAGATTTGGGAACTTGAAGACATCCTCCTACAGAGGAGCGAAGACAGTACGAGGAAGACTTCCGGGTATGAAGTAGGGATGAGAGGTAACTCGGAGACAGGTTGTTGAGAGACTTGTATGTACGAACCAGAGTGCGGAAGTGAATGCGTTTAGCAACTGGAAGCCAGTGGAGGTCACGAAGAAGAGGAGAAATATGGACAAATTTGGGCTTCTTGAAAATAAGCCTAGCACAAATGTTCTGAATCTTTAGAAGACGAGAGATGTTTTTCTGAGACACACCATTCAGAAGACAGCTACAATAGTCCAACTTGGATAGAATAAGGGAACGAACTGCGTTATGGCATGCATCAGCATTTAGGAAACGTCTGATTCTGTTAAGGTTCCGGATCAGAAAATTGAGGGATCGACAAAGTTGGGTTACGTGACTAGTCATTTTCAAGTCATGGTCGAAAACAGCACCCAAGTTCTTGACGGAAGGAGATGGGGAGATTTTAACTTCATGTGACCAGCCAGACGGCGAGTCGCGCTGCCAGGCACGATGTAATTATTTATGGCAAATGTAGAGAGCGCCCTCAATAGAGCACTGCAGGTTACTCTATCGTACGTTCCCGGTCGGAATGCGGGATACTGAATAGTCTTTTGTTTTTTAATCACTTCTTTTCATTTTACGGCCATTACGTGAAGTCAAGCAAATTGTTTGATTTCCAGCATTCACATACTTGAGTAGCGATTGGGGAGTGGTCACTTTCAAAGTCAGCGTTGCAGCGAGTAGATGTAATTTTAAGAGCTCTTGCTCTATCAGTAAGTTTTCCTGAACAACGGCGCCATAGCTGGTTGGGTTCCTTTTTCATAGTTGGACATTCAAGGTCTAGAGTTAAGGCATGAGAGGCAGAGGCTGCAACAGCTGAACTACTTTTATCTCTTGTTCATCCTGTGCTAAGGACAACTTCCTTGCAAGAGCCGAGGGCTTTTATTATTAGGTCCTCCAATTTTGTAGTGACTGTCAATTGTCGTTTTTATATATATATATATTGCATTAGTAAATTGCAAATACAACTTTTAAGAAATTGCAATTAAAATAATAAACTTATGCAGTAATTAATACGTGTGTCAACTGTGACTTTCTTGGCGTCTAGAAATTTAACCGTACCAACCACATCGGTTACATTCATCTAGCTGGAATGTGAGGTGTTGAAGGCGCTTATAATGGTTATGAGAAGAGGCGATGAGGAACTCAGTTTTTGCGCAGTTCATCATCAGTTTATTGCTGATCATCCATGCCTGCAGCTCCTTAAAACACTTCGCAAGTCTGAACAGAGCACAAGCTGCGTCCCCGGGAACAGTTGGATCAAAGCACAAAAATAACTGCACATCATCAGCATAGATGTGGTATTGGATAGCATGCTGCCGGACAATATGACCAATGGAGTGGGTATAATATGTAAAAACTTGGGGTCCAATGACTGATTCTTGTGGGACGCCATATTTCAGTGGGGTTTCTGACGAAACAGATCCTTCGACACTAACTTGGCTTGATCTTCCACTTAAGTATGACCCGAACCATTGATGAACAGCACCGCGAATACCAACCAAAGTCATCAGTAAGACGATGCAAGAGAATGGGATGATCAACCGTATCAAAGGCAGCTGACATGTCCAATAGCACTTGCAAAAGAGCTTCTTGTCGGTCAATAGCTCTAAGAAAAGTATCTGGTTAGGTAAAATTATTTTAAAGACCTACTTGAACGGAAACGGCAACAATTTGTCTTTGCTGAAATTCATTTAAAACGTTTTTCAATCAATAAGGAATTTGAGTTCACGTGAGATTAAACAGATTTTTAATTGTGTTTAAAACAGCAGTTTTAACTTCTCGACTGGTGCTTTTCTGAAAGATTCGCGAAAAGCCTTGCATTACTTCATCACTCATGTTACGACTTATGTTGGAAGCTTCGTTTTCAAAAGCAGCTTTTTTGCAGCATGGAGGTAAAATAAAGCAAACTCTTACAAATTAGTGAAAGAATTGCCATTTCGAAATCAACGGCAGAAGTGTTTCTAGTTTTTCAAACAAATATCTAAACTTTTTATTTAAAATTAGCCTAAATAGCATTCCCGTTTTAAACAAATCGCCCAAGTACTCTTTTAACCATTTTGTTTACCTGATCTTTATTGTTGTTGAGTTGATGTTATGCATACAAAAACAATCGAAATATTTGTTGTAAGAGCAAACTCTAGCAATGCTACCAACAATTTCCTAGTTGTAATGGTGTACAAAGACCTTATCAATTTGCGTACAGCCACACGTTGTAAAACCACGGTTTGAAAACATGCCTACGGTACATGTTTGTCAACCAGTGGCTTTGAGTTTACAAGAAATGACTGGGGTTCCTTTACGATGCGATGTTGTCAATCTAATTCTCAAAGTAAGGGATGCGTATATACTGTTTTATGAGTAAACATAAATAACTCCTGGTTTAGTTATTATTATTTGGTTTCGGTTTTGGTTTGTTGTTTATACGCTGTCATGGACACAGATTTGTTAGCGGGAAATTTCTATTGACTTGCTGTCAGATAATGTGAACTGGTGAAACTGCGACACGCTGTGTCGTCTTATCCATACATACGGATCAAACGTCAATGGAAAAAACTGCACTCCGTTAGTCATGATTTTATCTACAAACAATTGCTCTAGAACCTCTAGCACACAGGTATAATCAAATTGCACTAAAATGTAGAATAATTAAATGCGTCTTGATGGCCCCCAAACAAATAAATTTTGCTTTCACTTATCCGTTCATTTTTCTGTTCACAAATTTGTTGGGTATTTATTTCTATTGTTTGCTTATGTTAGTGACAAGGTGAACCAAGAGACTATTTGGCAACCTAGAAATGGATAGAGAAAAAGAGGAATACAGAAGAGAAAATGCAGTCACAAAACACAAATACACACGAACACAACAGCATGGGCTAGAATCGCAAGAAGGGGAAGATAGTGGACAATTGCGAGAGGAGGGCTTCATCCAATAATGGAGGAACACCTCCCGATTATGACATAGTGTTGCTGTGATTGAAAGCTCAGGCTACCACTATCTTCCTCGATGATGACAAATAATGTCGGTTGTCGTACACATCGAATCTAAAACTATATTGCTTTGTCTTATTATCAACGAAAAGGAAAACACAAACAATTGGGGCGGGGCTTTAAGGCGTAGTATTTCAGCCCAAAGTAATTTTACTCACAACAATAATTTGTTTGATAAAGATATGCTTTACAGTTGCATATTTTGATAAATTTATGTTTTACTACCAAGTTAGGTTGCAAGCAGGCTATTCATTAGGTAGTCTGCATACAACAATATTCAAACATGGTTTGGTTACATACGATATCGTTGCAATTTTTGTTTACAGTTGTTTTCCATGACGAGTTGTATACCCGCACAGTAAATAAGGGGGCGGGGTGTTCTTAGTGTTTTACGCGGCGTATGTACAATTCTTTGATAGGTCATTGTCCCCGGCTGCAGGTATAAGAGTTCAGCGTTGCTGTGCATGCCCCACGCAGGTTTTTTCTATTCTCACAAGATTTTTGATTGTTATGTTTAAAAAAAAAATAATAAATAAAAAATCGGGTAAAATACAAATACAATTACCTTGATATTTGCCAACCTAATTCTAAAATTAAACATTTACAGTTCGAAATACGATGTTTGAAAACAGCAACATTGTGATTAATACTTTCTCTTGACTCCCGATGACCGATTGGGCATAAACATTTACAGGCCTGCTATTTGTTGAGTGTTGTATGTGTTGGGTCACAATAAGTGCAAATACTGATCTTTGACAATAATTGTGCTAATGTTGGTCGCGTGCCTAAGACCCTCCGATGGGATACAGGTCTGCAACATAAAGACCGAAAACACATTTTGCTTAGTTTAAACCAGCTCATTTTCTTGCAAAAACAACCAAAACCCATTAGGTTCTAGCCTTAGACAGGCCCGATTGACATGTTCTATGCCCAATAAGGCAGTATGACCCATGGACTCCGATTATCCAGATATAAAACACCTGTTAAATAGGGTAGTGCACAAACATTGTGCGGTTTTGCAGAGTAAAGCACCACATTTAAAAAAGAGAAAAACTAAAATGTATCTATTACTATTCCTTTTGTGTGCTTAACTATATTTACGAAGTCCAGAAAGGTTTTAATAAGTAAAAACAAAAAAAGTATGAAATCAACATTGCAAATAAGGTGAACACGTTTTCCCAACGGTCTGCACGCTGATGTACCCCATGGAATTCAATATTTTATTTAGCAGTGCAATGACTAGGGACAAAATATAGTATGTTTACACTAACTGCCATTCGGAAACTTCATCATTTCCATACAAATATTCAGTCATCCTTTTCATAAGCTATTTTGGTTCCGGTAGATCCGGAGACACCCAAACCAAACGGTGAAGTGCTTTGTTCACCAAAACAAGAATAGACCCCAAAAAGGGCTACTGAGGAGTCATCACAAAAACAAAGCTTAAATTGCACATAACGAGTCTTATAGAGTGAACTCATCAATTGTATAAACAGAATGTTGATTTAGTAAATAAAGTTTAGGGCCTATAACTTTTCCCTAAACGGTTCTCAAGGGTCGTTTTATAGCTGCATCCTAAAACAACACTCATCGTTTATGAAACGGAGCCGTTTTGGTAAATACTTCATATAAGTCATTACTTTTAGTACAATGATTCCCCGTTACTGGCTAATGGTTATTTTTGTATATCCAATGTTTTTTCATACATATTTTATCCCCTGTGCAGAATATTAGTGTTGATTGGTAATTAGGGTACACTTAGGCAACAGCGAAAAATACGAAAAGGCAAAAACGTCTTATCGGGAAATAAATATTAAAGGAGAGTTACCAAGGTGAGCAACCAAAATAGTCACTGCATGGATGGAGGCGGTTTGAAGAAAACACCCTACAAATTAAGACAACCATACGTTTTGACGATGTAGTTCTAATCACCTCTCCTGATAACCCTCCCCAATCCTTCTTTGTTCTCTTTGCCTAATAATTAAGGTTTCTTTAGAGGGTTGGTGGCCCAAATAACTTTTGCTTATTACTGGGCCAGGCAATCCAATTGTATATAAGTCCAAACAATTTAATGTGGAGTGGCATAGAAGAGGATGATATATGATGATTTAGGTCACCTATATGCAACGCTGCCTATTTTGAATTCTTACTGAGCGTTGGTGGCCAAAAAATAACAATTGCTTATCACTTGGCTAGGCTTTCCAATTTTATATACGCCCAGTGTAAAAGAAGGGGAATATATTGGATGATCGGAGTCTCCTGTATGCAAAGCTGCCTAGAGTAAATTGGTAAAACAAGTTGTCATTGAATAACAAATACTTTTTGGAGAGTTAACGGCTAATATTTTGTAACATCGGTTGTTTACGGTAAAAACAAATCGCATGTTTCAATATTTTGCTTTGGGCAACTGGGGCAGCTCATCAGTTACTGGATAGTTAATTTAAATACAACGACGTAAAATGTACGAAAGCAATAGCCTAATTCAAGTGTGTGCTAGCTCAAGCTTCCCAGCAGCTTTAGTCAGTGCAGGGACTAAACGGTTAAATGTCTATGATTATCTGAATCGCATTAGAGTTAATACAGAGTCTACTTTGACAATGCTTGTTCGAAGCATGGTGTTCTGTATCTGTGTAAGATTGACATAAACGGGAAACACTTTGGTTAGTTGTGTACTTTAAATTTATTTGTAACAGTCTTCTGTGGACAAGTTGTGCCACGAGCATGTTGGGCAGGAAAGTCGACCGCCAGTAATAGGGTTACAAAATATACCTTTGGTTGTTGGAACAGTTCGGTTGTTGGAACAGTTCGATTGTTTTAATCCTACATAAAATGTAGATGTAAAACAAAATTATATAGCCTAGACTGTACACAATTTATTTTAAAAGGTGGTCGCGTTTTTGAGATATCGCAGAAATGTGAATGGGCCAAGCAGGAAGAATAATCCCTAATACTGACAGGAATACACAATCTGAGGAGCGTTTCTGACAGTTGCGTTTCAGTTGGGGCTTACAAATTAATATGTTTCCTACATAACCACATTACTTTGGAGTGAAATGGTTCTCTAAAAAAAAAATAATAATAATAAAGTAAAAATGCTTTATACTATCGAAAGCTGCTGTAGGCTTCTAACCAATAAGTTTTCATTGCCAGTATTGGGTAATTACCAAACGTATACCTTCCCTTTAAAGTCGATATACGGAGGCTAGAATTATGAGCAGGACACGATATCGGTAGACACCTGAGTTGAATCCATGCTCTTTCATCTTCGTAAATATCTCAGTGTACCCGTTATTTGGATTGCAAATTGCAATATTACAAAGAGATGGCCTTTGAGATTATGGTACTTTAAACCGCTAATATTTCTACTCCTCCCTGCTAAAGAAACAGTCAAACCCTTTCTCACTTTTGCTATCTCTTTTCGCATTCTGGCCCCTCTGTTTAACTCAGCTTGCGAAAAAAATTATATCATACGAAAGAAAATCTGTTTACCATGGGATGTCTCCATCTGAATGTTATTCTTATCTTGGAAACAAAACTGAGGTCGGAAGGAAAAAAATCGAATTCGAAGACATTGAATTTAGAACTAACTTTGCTACTGTGTACTCTATGTAAACATTCTCAAGAACAAGTCTTATAGATATCATTGTTTTTGTTTTGGTTAATCGTGGCTTCAGTCTTTGAATCGCTGACTGCATAAAGAAAGTTGTTTCTGCACAAACCACGCAAAATACTCGGGGTTTGTGCAAAATATGTAGTCAACCTATATAGATTGCGACCAATTCAGTCTGGTGAAAGGGCCAATCAAGCCAACAATATTATAGGAAGCAATAGCAAATAAAAGCGAAAATAACGAACACAATTTTCATCATGACCCTTTCCACCATCATCTTCTCCAACCATGGAGCTTCATCCATGCTCCAACTGACCACCGACCAACCAATTAAGTTGCAATCAATATACAGGCATTTTAATTAATTACTATACCTTATGACCGTATATATCCAGTCATTGGGAGTAACTTCACGCCAATCTCAGCTGCAGCAGTAGCCTCTCCATGCTCGGAGGTATCTGCGAGGTATCTGTCTGTAGATCAGAAATGGGGTTGGAATGATACCGCGCTCTGGAGAAGACACTCACACAACATTAACCCTTGAAGGATGAACAGGGGATTCCAGATGATAAAGGTAAAGAACAACCGTAGTGTACTTCATCCCCACGTGCCTCATGCACAACCATGGCCAAGTCAACATCCTAGGGGCGGGTATGAACATGCGCTTGCTCCACAGTCACCGATAATATCGTCGTAAACTCCATTAACTAAATGCCAACTCCTTCCAGAAATGGCCGTGTAATTAATTGAATAAGAAGCGTGAAATGTCCACAGAAGTGACCGTAGAGCTAGCCTTTGTAGTGCTTGAGTAACACCGACTACTTTGCAGAGAGAAAGAGAGAGAGGGAGAGGGGGGGGGGATTTGTATCTCGAACAAATACCAGCATTCTTGTATGGACAATGCGTTACCGGTGATATCCATCGTTCATTATAAAGGCAAATTTGCATTCTGTCGATGGCAGAATGCCTGATTGAGAGTACTTCAATCTAGTTCCTAGCCGATGGTATAGCATCTCATTATTTGCTATAAAATAAATACACACGGCTTGTTAGGTTTCGCTCTACGAATTAAGTCGCGTATGAATCAAAGCGACTTTGACTGTGGCTATGGCTTCTGGCTAGAGCGACAGTGTTTGGAAATAATTATGACTTGTCGGCAATCCAGCCACAGCCAGAGCCGGAGTCTGTTTCGTTCATCTTTATAAAGACAACAAATTATTATTACTATTATTATTATTTTATTTGCTATAAAAACAGTACTTAACAAAATATTATGTTGCCTCACATCTGGGGTACGCATAAATATAAAAACAGATACACTTTTTTGTACAAAAGGCAATAAATAACAGCAGGTAAATAAACATGATCTAGACTACTAAACGGTACACGTGTTCCAAAGGGACTGAAAAATCAACAAACCTCTAAAAAACAAGAGTGGATTATTAATTTGTTCTTATTTTTATAATCATGGGAAGAGAGGAAGATAACAAGACGTTTCCTCAACAAGATTTATCTCAGTTTGAGATTTAACGAGATGTTTAGAGTGCATTTCCTTTTCTTTTTACTTAGGGAAAAAAAGGCATAATGTCAATTTAATGTTACAACAAAACTTGAGAAGATGTAAATTACCTATAACTCGAATTAAATAAACAAATTCTTCGATTAATTTTCCGACGACTTGTATTTTTCATCTAATAATTTCCCCCATCCTCTGGGACTTTGACACTCAGACTGACCACGTTATAAAACATAGGCGTCCGGATGTTGTAGTCTTAGATTAGACGAAAACGACGTGTCATCGACATAGCTGTGCCAGGTAATATAACGTTAGTTTGAAGGAGGCACTTGAAGCCGAAGAGTTGTGCGATCTGTACTTTGTACTCACTGTTTATAATTGTTGTATTGTCAATTTTATTATACAATATTATTTTGAGAAAAAAATTCACCTTTTTAAAGGAAATAAAAAATGTGTGCTAAATTCTTTTTGGACTCACTTGTATTGTGTTGTCGATTTTATTCTACACTAAAATAAAGAGAAAAAAACATGCACCCTTTTAAAGGAAGTTAGATTTTCTGTTAAAAATTTTGACTTTAAGATATTTGATTAAAAAGCATGGTTTTTAACACGAAACAGAAAAACTCCATAAAATGTGACCATAATTTAACTGTTTTGAAGAAAACCATAAGTAAAGATTAAATAGAAATGTTTCCAATACTGTTGCAGAAAAAAACCCAAAACAGAAAGTATCAAGACCTGGCCAAGGAACATCGTAAGATTTGGCAGGTGACAGCTATTGTAATCCCTGTGGTGGTTGGAGCACTTGACACTATTCACAAAGCACTCTGGGGAAACATCTACATTGAGTAGGGACAGTAGGGTAGATCTGGTGGAAGGCTGCGTCTTTGGGAACAGCGAGGATCATGAGAAAGACCCTTGAGATCTAAGGCTTCGGGACGTAGCCCAACCCCAGGAGTTAACGCACAAAGGAAATGATGAATATATATTTTTCTTGCTGTGATAAAATGAATTGCTAATTATAAACACATTTTAAACACTTTATTCCATGTAATGTACACAAGCGCATACAAATCATGAAATATTTAATAAATACAAACAGAAAAAAATATATATCTTATGAAGAGTTGATAGTGTTTGTGTGAGCGTTCACAGTGAAGTCTTCTAACAAGAACCATCTGCAAGTTTTCATCATGGAAGATACGTGGGACTGCGATTGCACTAAGGGCCTGCCATAGAGTACAGATGACGGGGAAACCACTGAAAGCAATAAGCCATTTGCGAGTTACATTTGAATAATGTCTGGTACAATGACTTGTTTAGTCACAAGTTACCGCTTAAATTTGAATTCCTCAGACTATCGAGACAGTTGCTATGTCACATGATTAGGGGCAAGCTTTTGCTTAGTTACGTAAGAGACGGTGAACACCCATACACAATTCTGAATGGATGTGTATGGCACAATGGTACCAGGGTTTGCTCATCTGGAGGTTGCTATACAAAAGCTTGCCCCGAACCATGTGACATAGCAACTGTCTCGATAGTCTGAGGAATTCAAATTTAAGCGGTAACTTGTGACTAAACAAGTCATTGTACCAGACATTATTCAAATTTAACTCGCAAATGGCTTATTCAGGTAATTATTCTTTGTTGTCCTTTACTTCCTCGAACGCACGTTTGGGTCACCGTATATTATTTCGATTCTGATGTGCACGTTTCAAATAGTTATTTCAAAATGCCACAACGAAAAAAAACACACAATAATTTTCCTGTTCAAGCTAGAGATACCAGCAAAGCTTACACTTCCAGAAATGCAATGAAAAATTGCATAATAAGATACAATTGTTCTTTTTACCTTGAGTTTGTTAACAATGACCTTCAGCTGGTTACTTCTTGATCTCTTGAGTAGGCATTAAAAATGGGTCTTTTTACTGAATTGAAAAGAGCACATCCGGTTAAAGCTATTGCATTCGTTAATAGGCTTATCTTAAAGACTGCGACCTCCCAAAACTTAAAGGGGAAGTATACGTTGGTTTTTGGAACCGTTCGATTGGTTCAATCATATGAAAAGGCAGATATATACAATAAAACTAACATCTAAAAATATTTCAAAAGGTGGTAATGTTTTTTTGAGATATCGCCCAAAATCTGGAGCGAATAGATTTTGTCCACGCAGGAAGAATAATCCGTTATTGGAAATTACACAATCTGGAAAACGTATCCGAAAGTAACGTTTCTCGGATTCACAATTTGGAGGATAAAAACTGATATATTTCCATAACCACATTACTTATAAGCGAAATGTTTCTCAACATGCATTGTATTATCGAAAGTTGTTGTCCTTCTAACCTAGTGAGTGTTTAGTGCCATTATTTTTAAGAGTGATTACCAAATGCATACCTTCCCTTTAAGTTACCACTAATGTCGCGAATGATTTAAAGTCAGCATATTTGGTCGACTTATCTCAGATTGTGCAAAAAACTATGACGTCAACAGATTTTATATTTTGTATTTTGGACATTTAGTACAATGAATGTGGCCATGATTGGCAAACTTTGAAAAAATCCCAAATAATACCGACTAATACCAGCGACGCGCGCGGCAGCTATCGTCTCGCAGTAGGAACGACAACATGACGGCTTCTCGGGTGACGTGTCACAGTGGACAAAGTCATTGGTGCAGGAATAAAATGTACATTCAAACCATCAAGACCGTAAATTCACCGCTCAAATCTATTTCTGGAGTGTGTATAATCCTATTACCAGTATATAGCCTAGTACCAGACATACCAAAATCGACACCAATCGAAGCGGTAACATTCTTGTCCCACCATGCATTATACGAATTGACCGTGAAGTCAACTGTGCGGTCCGAACGGTTTACTTGTTCAAATCACAAAATAATGGCATGAGACTGCACATAACGTCACTACCTAGTTTTGCAATCCAGCTCTATATACCTCTGTAGTCTTGAAATGTTAAAAAAGCTATTTTATTTTGCTGTACAAACCAGTCTTTTCCACTGTTCTCAGCGAAGACATCAGTAGGCGATATGGACGGCTGCTGTCGACTCACAAACTTCTCATAAACAGCTTATGAAGTAGTCACTGAGCAAACACCAGTTTGTTTTGCGTGCACAGACGTCACCGCGATGATGAGGAAGATCTGATGTGTGTTGAAAACTATCAATATCATATACCAGTTAAGTTTCATCATCAGTACTGACATTTAATCATGAATTTGATAACAATCTAAGTCCTATTGCTTTTTTGTAAAAAAGAAATCATTCAGTCATCGATTTATCTAATCTTGAATACTTCTTGTATAGCCATTGGTGCAACAAGAATTTGTTGTGGGGCATGTGTATTTTGATCGTGAAGCGTATCTAATCGCAGTAGTTTCTTCCTACGTATTTTGAACAAATTTAAGAATATTATCTTTAACCGTCTAGTCACTGCACCGCCCGAGTTTGCTGACGGAAACGATGTTTAGTTTTCCAAGACTCTTGCAGTAAATTACTAGAACCGTGGTTCAAATTTTCAAAAGACACCAATAAAAGGCTAATTATGTAGGCCTATTATGTACAGTTTTCGTCTATTTTGTAAATATTGTCATTGAATAACATTATTATTTCCAATTCGAAGGTGATAAATCCCTAGGGAACAATAAATGCCTCTCGTTAACGGCTACCGGGAATTTTCCTGGCGATTATTTTTCATAAGGTTAAAATGACACAATAGTTTTTGAAGCCTTATCTGGCATCAAATGCTCATAGTGATTAATTGCTAAGTCATTAGTTTTTGATAGTATCATCATGATGAAAGAAAATTAATTTGTTTTTTGTTACAAATGAGCGTGTTGTTGGTGAAAGCTACACAATTTCATCATCATTAGCGTTACCATCTTTACAAGTCATCTGTGAAGGGGAGTGAATTCAAAATTATTATCTAAACTAGTGCCATTGACTTGGCCAACTGGCCATGTATATTTTTATTTTTATGTTTTGGGGTGTTTTTCTGTTCTTTTCTTGTTTTATCGCAATACACAAGCTTGTGAGTTTTTCCTTCTACCGCATGTTACGGTTTATCGCTTTTGGCGGCTGGGCGGTCCAGTAAAAGGTTAAACCCTATAAGTCATGGCACAATAATTTTTATGTATTTCACCGTTTTCTCCAAAATACAATGATCTTGGGGAGTCAGAGTCCATGATATCCTATCAGACAACAAGATAAGCCCATTCTAAGATGGACACAAATAATAAAAATGAAACTCACCACTCTGACTCGAAGGCCAATTAGAATGGGAGTTTCAAAGCAATATTTAACAAATACAGAGGAAACAATTGAAAGAGAAACTTTGAAAAATAGAAAAAAAGCATAATGTAGCGTGTAAGTAACGTGCTCAAAATGTGTTAAAAACATATTTACTTGCTGTAAGAATATTTGGAAAAGCATTTATTTTCTATTTTTAAGGCTGACCTTAACAACTAAAGTTAAAGCGATGAAATAAATACCTTGAACACAGAAAGAAAAAAATAAGAAGAAGATTAATATTGATAAAAGGATATAATTTAATTAAAAGCTATTTGATAAAAAAACTCAGGTCCTGGAAGTGCCTTCACACTCAGGTAGTCTTTAATGTCTTCTTACGTTTATAAGAAATGACAAAAATAAAAATAAATTATGAACCACACTGCTCTCAGTATTAAAAAGTTGGACAATGCATTACAAATGTCAGCAGGGAAAGAGGCAGTGGTAAATGGATTGTAAAGAATATGCCATTGTCAAACTGCCTAGTCTGTTGGGGAAAAAACTTAATAAACAAAGTAAATTTGCCTGCTTCTAATAAATGGTACAACATGCATAAATTGATTATTTGCATCACAAAATTTGCTTTGTAATTCGTCTTCGCTCAGTTGAGGGACGATTGAAGTTTTCCTGGGATAGTTAAAAGGATGAAAAAAAAACTTAGTAAAAGTAAGGTACAATGTGATATATGGGTAGGCCTACTACTATACCGGCCATAAATTCTGGGCCACGTCACAATAGACATACCCTACTCCGTTGCCCAGCTCAATGTTGTTAAACCAAGCTGGAGCGCAGACCGAGCAATGAGAGCCAACATTGAACGTGGGACGGGGGCCCAACAAGATACAGGCGGCATTGTAGGCAATTATTACACGTAGGTACACAGTACAAGGTATGAGGTACTGGGTGTGGGGGTGAAGTTTATAAGATACAAAATACAAGGTTAATATTCATTTAAATATCAGCAAGAATTAAGAGTCAATCACACAAGTTGCAAAATTAAAAACACATTTCAACGAAATTTACGAACCGAAATATAAACTTACCATACTTGCTGAATGCAAAAACTTAAAAAAAGCCACTAAAAGCAAAACAACCAGCCACTTCGGTTCCCTAGCATACGCTTTCTTCATCAAATTAAACATCTAACCCTTTCGCGCCCGACGGGACTTTCAAGTCCCAGCCCAATCTTTCACTGGCTACTTAAAAAAAAAAAGCCCTTTGCAGTCTATTCAGGTATGAAAGGACTCAACTCAACTCAACTCAACTCATGAGTCACTGTAATATGCTATCAACAACAATGCTGCCCTCTGTTGTTAGGGGTAGCTTTTTCTCAACTGTTTACTTCGACCTGATGCGCGTCCTTTTACTGTCAATTTATGTGCCAACTTCCAGCTCAAGAAAATCAACTTTCCTGTGCAGGTAAGCACTTCTATATTTTTTATATTGATAAAACATGCTATATAGATTGTTCTGATAAAGTAAACTTAGTGGTAAATATGAGTAACGTATAAATATGGGCCATTTTGTTGATGGGACTTGTACATGTACATCCCGACAGGCTGTGCGTGCATAGTGGGGAATGACATGTACATGACGAATGTACACGTACATACATACATACATGTACATGGACATACACGTTCAGCACACATACAATACATGTACATGTATATGTACACATGTATGTGCAAGTTGTTGTATACATGTAAAATACATACAAGGGTACATATTATGATAATTGTCTTAGAGGTATTCAATAAAATTTTACTATTTTGAACTAAGGTTGATTATTTTACCCAGGCACTCTTGAAAATACTGATCAATTAATATTTCGTGGTTGTTTGTATTGATTTTCTCCAGATAGAATCAAATAATATGGCATCTACAAGTACAAAGAAAAGCGTGTCAGCAGAGCTCCTTCTTGAATCCATACTTGAAGGTATTCCAAGCTACGGATCAGATGAAGATATCCCTATTGAGTCGGACATGGATCAGGAGGAATTCTTCTCCGACACTCTACCCCAACCAGGATTGCCATAAGGTTTATCGCGAATAGCAAAATACCAAGAGAGGGCGCTGTTTTGCCGCGCATGATGGTGTAGTGAAAGGGGGCAACCCGGGAACTCGCGCACGACGACAGACTGTAGCATTTGCCCCCTCTGCCCTCCCATGATCCATTGCGATTCTGAATCGCGATAAACCTTATTGGATGACAATGATGTTCCGCAGCCACAGCTAGCTGAAGACTCGGACTCTGATGACGAAGATGACGTACCCCTGAGTTCCCTGCAGAAAAATCGTGATGCAGCACGACGATGGAAGAAGAGAGAATTAGAAACAGTAATTCCTGACTTCTTCGAAAATGCGGGTGTCTGCAACAAAGAGAAGTTTGCAGGCTGCTCCACACCGACTGAGGCATTTCTGATGTATTTTGACCAAGAAATGCGTGATTTTTTTTTGTATCAGTCGAATCTCTACGCCGTGCAAAAGGGTAGAAAGTTCCAACCACTCACAGAGAGTGAGCTTCTTGGATTTGTTGGAATTAACTTTTTCATGGGCTACCACCACCTCCCATCGTACCGCAATTATTGGTGCACTGATCCAGATCTTCACATTGGTGTTGTAGCTGAGATAATGCCCCGCAATCGTTTTGCGGACATTATTGTCCGTTCTTCACTTGAACGACAACCTGCAAATCCCTAAAGAAAACAAAGACCGGAGGGGGGGGGGGGGGGGGGGGGCTACAGCCCCATTTGCCTGTGCCACTGGGTTACATTGATTTACAATATGACATTTCTAATCAAATAGTGTAACTGAAATAGACCTTTATTGCAATAATAAGACCATCTTTTGCAAGTTCTGTCAATAGAAAAAGTTCCATGTAAAAGCAGTGAAAATGACAATAATAATGTACGAAAAAAAGGAACCAGACTAATTTACTTCCAGCCTCGATCTGGTGACAATCATTTTTGTGTGTGATTGCAGAAAATAAATGTTGAACCACCATGATGAAGACTAATAATGTGTCTGTTTGTATTTACTGATATATTAATTTTATTGGAAATTGGATTCAAAACTCGGACCTCGTAGCCTGTCGGGACTTTGAAGTCCCATCACTAATTATGCATGATAATTAGCGAAAATAAAAATAATACAACTTTTTTTCTTCAAATTTTCATTGTACTCGCTATAACCGGTTTAGAAAAAAATTACATGTAAAATTGAGTGTAAGATAAATAATTTGGGTAGGAAAGGGGCACTTTCTTGATGCATTAATCATAAAATGTTAAAAAACTCATTGGTGAGATGGTGATAGTTCCTCCTTGCTTTCGAATCCTCGCAATTTGAAAAGTGTAAGTACAAAGTGAACAGGCAACTTCATTATATAAATAATATCAATAACGCACGTGCATAAAAACACGAAACACGCGTGATGTCTGATGTGTTGTTGACATTAATTTGTGTTTTTGATTAGTGTGGCGATCCCGAAGGAGCATCGGTAAATCCCGATGAGCTTATACGATTAAGAATTGTAAGAAATGTTTTTCACTTTGTTGTCCCCCGGCCATCATGAAAGTGTTGTTTATCAGACGGTACAGTGTTATAATTAAGGACTCTACCCGATTAGAATAGCCACCTTTATTTAAAATGAGAGATCGCCTAACATCACAAGACCATGGACGGCCACTTCAGGGTGAGGGCTATGATTACCTGATATGGGCTAACGACCCAAATCAACTGCCACCAGGGGCACGTTGCCACCTACACCTAGGTCTGAAACAGGGTTACCCCTTCGAAGTCCGTAAGGATTTAGACATGGTTATCATCCACTAGGAGCCTGGTTGGTGGAGCAGAATGCGCTACCTTCCCAATTCTTGTTATGAATCAATTATGGTTAAGTGCCTTGCTCATCAAGGGCAAAAGCGTCATGACCGGGTATTCAACCCACACTCTGCTGCCGGCACAAAAAGAGCTAGGGTCCGGTGAACTAGACCGCTCAGCCACGACACCCCACTTTCACGTATAAGTAAGGCATCACCGCTTCGACCAAAAAGCTCCCGATACCATCACGCTATGATATTATAGAGCAACAGCGACGAAACTAGAGTAAAATCTTAGGGAGCACAAGGAGTGCACCTGGGTTTTTGGGTGGGCAATTTTTGACAATAATTAAAACTGTAGTTCTTCAGTTTGCATTTCTCATCATAGGTAAGCCCCCTTTCGATTCTATTTCTATGTTATTTATTATTTGTTGTGATATAATCTACCATGGGGTAAAAACAAATGCATTGTATACGTGTAAAAAGATAAACAAGTTTTACAAACACTGGGGGGGGGGGGGGGCAGCGGGGCAGGCAGGGTCAATTTGTCAATCGACTTCAAAGGTCAGAAAGCGATTTAAACTTCCATCACTTATAGGAGAATTGGAGAAAAGGTCAGTTTATGATTCCACACCTAATGTACACCTAATGCGTACCTGATGGATAGATAGACTGGTTGCCAAGCGTTGACGTCTATACAACCCATCGAGTTTCTAAACATCTGTCATTGAACCGACCGTGAATCTATAGGTTCGTCCGTTTCTGTCTCGCTCTAACGCCGTCCCTGATGATGGAATTGGAAGCGGTGTTCGTTTGACAAAACATAATAAACAACCAATTAACTTGAACAATAAAAGCGGGATTGGTTTCAGCTAATAGACGGAGTGAGAAAGAGAGAGGGACAGGGAGAGAGACAGATCGAGAGGGGGAGAGAGGGAACAATTTTAGTAGATGGAGATAATCTTTTGTACTGCACAATGATTGATTTCAACGCAGAACAATGGGAAATACGACCCGTGTCTTTGAAAAGCAGAATCCACATACGCAAAATGTATGCTTTTATAGTGCGGTGCATTTATTTCTTCATAATGTTTTTTCAAAGTGAGACAATGCGTTTTCTTGACCACATTTTAATATAATATTTTACTAACATTTTATGCTGAGTTGATGCTACTATCTTGTAAATTTTTGCTCATGAGTAGGACAGAAAAATCAAGTATTGTTAATCTACAAACATTTCTTTGGATTTATAGGGAAACAAAAGCACTCAACCCATACCAGTTCTTTTTGCACACACGCAAGACTGAACAGTCCTCATAAGGACAGAGTACTGATAATAACCATCAGGACAATATACAAGTTTCGAGCTGTAAGATCAGTGACTATTTAATGTTATTCTTACACACTAAAAACGCCTGGGTCAGAATTTATCCAGATTCTGGAGGCCTGACCCATTGTGCGAAAGGTTAACCCGAAAACTGATGAAAAACGAGATTTTGGCCCAATTTCTGCGTAAATTCTGACCCCATTCTTGGTCTTTTTGACACAGATTCCGGGTCATACTGACCAGAAATGGGTCAGGCCCTATTATGCCCATAATCCAATCGTGACACAGGAGTTCTTAAGTGTGTACCAGTTACAATATCTCAGAAGAAAGCAAATCCGTTTCAAAACACTGTAAAGTAAAATAAATGACAACTGAAGAACTCGTGATCGTTGTCATAGTCTCGAATGTGGCAAAAGAACGAATACAAAGTTACTGAACAAAAATTAACTCTTGTTTTCTCCACATAAAACGTAATCACATTTTGGTCGTATGGTCGTAATCTTTCCGTACGTAGCCCTTTAAGGGACAAGTGAGAAAAACAAAATTGAAAAGGTAAAAATAATAATCAAAAATCATTTGTTCCCTCGAAATTTAATTTCGTTCCCCCGAAATACTATTTCGTCCCCTCGAAATATCATTTCATTCCCCCGAAATATGTTTTCGTTCCTTCGAAATCATTTCGTTCCCCCGAAATATTATTTCGTCTTTCCCTCGAAATGTTATTTCGAGAGGACGAAATTTCGGGGGAACGAAATAGTATTTCGGGGGAACGAAACATTATTTCGAGGCAACGAAATAATGTTGGAATTTTTTTTTCCCTTTCCAATTTTTGTTTTAACCTGTCCCTTGAGGGGCTCCCGTAGGATTTAGACTTTTGCTGAGTGATTTCATTACTAACATTGCTATGCAAAAAATGGAGTTGTGCGCTGTTAAAAGTACAAAGTTATTTAATAGAACGAGCGCATACAAAAAATTGGTACACGGCCCATCGTGTAACACAGGTCACGCCCCAGTTCACACAACCAACATTCTGTAAGGGGAAATTTGTATGCAATTTACCCATAGGGATTCGAACCCATGGTTGGCCAGCGCAGTTACGTATGTGTAATTAGAGTGCTCTCTCTTGTTCTATTATATAACTCTATGCTGATGGCATTCACGCCGGACTGTCGAGCACTGGATGGCAGCATGCTAGCCGTAACACTCGGCTCTAATAACGTGGGATTTGAACGTCGCGTTTTCTGATGAACTGTCTTGTAAATTTACCGAAATTATTACTATGGCCAATCGTGTGAGTTTGGAATTATATTTTAGAACCAATTTGTGATGAGTTTTAAGCGACGAGAAATGCCCAGGTGTATTGCCTTAGACTGTAGAGTGGAACCGCACAACCAATGCCGAACACCATCTTTCCTTCCAACGACATGTTTTTGAGGTAAGGCTTAAAGGAACATTTCCCTATAGGGCCTACTGCTGGTTTATTATAAACACATTTGAAATACAGCAGCCGAAATGCTTCAACAATTATAAATTAACAAAAGATAATAAAAGGCAATTTCTAATAAAGGCTAAATTTCCGCAGCACGCCACCACTCTAGCTCCCTCAATATCTGGCCGATTACTCTAAATTTTAGTCTTACCTGTCAAGATGGGTTAACTGAATATATTCAGCAAAAAACAGGAAAATTGAACAATTCTAAAGGCCTTAAAAAGGCGTCAGAAAATCGCAAAAGCTTCGTCGAAAATAAACACCATTTTGTTTTCGTTTTCCTGCTGTGTGTGTGTCCGGGTAAATGTGCAATACTCCAATGAGTCGGTCATCGTTCATGCGCATTGGAAAATTCACCAGGACTTGTTGATTTATGGAATGGGTAAGCCAGCTATAGTGGCCTCTGATGTGATGAACATACCCCCATTGAAGGATGATTCAAAAAAGGGAAATAATAGCCCGATATTGCCCTTATGAACATGAACTTAGGCCTACCCATGACTTGTACTAATGAAATAATCCAAAAGAACCTTTCACGTGACTAATATGTAAATCAGGTTTTAGTTCATAAACTCCTGAATATTCAGTTTATGCAAAAAATTGACAATAACTGCCAATTTTAATATTCATAGAAAATTAAATATTCATTATGACCTTTTACTAAACAGGTAATGGGAGAAATTTGTAGAACTATCAAACCACTTTTGGTATCAATCCCTCATAGCCTAGCGGTAAATAGGCTATGCTCTTGTGCATATAATGTATTCTCTCTTGATACAGGTTCAATTCCCGGTAAGTACATTGCATTATTTAATTGCTTGCAAATGTTCAATTCCTTCCTCAGAGAGTGAGTGAATGATGGGTAGAGGTAGTGGGGGAGGAGGAAAGAAGACTGGGGAAAGAAGCGTGTTTTTTATTTTTCACATTTTAGAATTTTACTAAAAATAATATTTTTTTTAAATCGGTCCCCTATGAAAACTATTTATTTTACATTTTGGGGTACTAACCCTATCGATAGAATACATCCTCAGGTGTATATTGGTAAAAAAAACAAAAAAAAAAACGTCCAGAAGGTGGTGGCGTGCTCCGGAAACTTTTCCCTAATAAATGTTTGCATTTGATTTAAATTGAATGTTTAAAAATAATTAATAATAAAAAGAGTAACATGACCATGAAGGCTGAACACACACAAACAAAAGTAAGGGCGCCAAAATTACAAAACAAATTTTTGTGGGATTTCTATAACTGTTATGCTCTACAGAACCAAAACTAGAGTGAAATTGTAGGGGTATAAGGGAGCACTTCTGGTCAACCTAAACATTTCCGTTTGTATTTGTCTTAAACAACCCTCTTTTCAGCGCTCTTGTTATGCCATTTATGACCTTTTTATTGTTATAAAATAACATGTGAGTGTACAAACAAACATTGTCTGCCTGTAAATGGAAAACAAGTTTTAAACAATTCTAACAAACAGGGACACTCGGGGCACAATTCATCCTGGTTTATAAAGACGCACGCAATCGTGAATATTTAAAAGACAAGTAGTAGCCAATCGGTTGTTTTTGAAAATCAACCAAAGTTTAGTAAATTTACTCAAATATACATTCAAAATTCACGGGAGAATAATGAGTTTTTTTCAAAATTTATATAAATACAGATTTTTTTGATTTTTCTGGGTCGGAAAATGTGCCTTTGGCAGGGAGTGAGTTTGTCTTTCGATCTGACCATGAAAACATCGATATTATGGCCAACCGTACCCAACTCCAAACCCCGATTCAAAACCGTTTAAGACTGAAAACATTCTTTTCCTGCCACGCTTTCATTCAACAGAGCTACTGGTTTTGGGTTCGGTGCTCGCCGATTAACCAAATTCCACTGTGCCGCTGTGCAATGGACAATTTGGCTGACCGCAAAATGGGTGTTTGTGTTAACAGTCACAATAGGATTAGCATACACTGTTAAAAATATCCGTATTTTTACGGATAAATTTTACGGAAACTGGTCCGTAAAAAGGTGAATACGGAAAAAGTTGCACAGAATCCGTATTTTTACGAATATTTTATTTTTGTCCGTTCTTGTACCATTAATTTTTTTCTAGGTTGACAAATATTTCAAGAATTACCACTTTTTTAGTAGATTCCTTCTAAGAATATCAATTTTAATCAAGTTGTATTTTTGTGCAAAAGAAAAAACCATAGTATTTATAAACAAAAGAAAAGAAAACAGTTTTTGTGTACATAGTGTTTGTACGAGGAGGAGATTGTTTTTGGAAAAACGGATTTGTTCCGTAACAAAAAGTTGTGATTTATAACTTCAAGCACAAAAATAATAAATAATTTTATTTTTAAACTTGTTGTTACTTTTCCATAATTATAAATATATATTATATCAAATCCAATTTTTAGATTTTGCATTTACATGTTATTATATTTCCTATAATTATTATTTGTTTGTATTTATACACTATTACTTGAACGTGGTTAACAATTTTACCATTGCATGCCGGGTTTGAATGTCTAGAATCCAACCCTATATCCGTAACAACACGCGTGTGCCAGCGTCGTGCACATACTACTACTTGTGCAGCGCGGGAGGAGCAGACGATCAGGAAACCGCGGGCTGTGAAAAGTTAACTTTTCTTAACAACTTTATTGTAAAGACATCTAGATCATACCAGAACAACTTTTAGCTGAATCTGAAAGGTATGTACAATATTAAATATGAATACACCTTCATTTAAATGTGGTGACTGTTGACCAGGTGTTTTTTATCCAGATCCAGATATGAGCTAAACAAAATTAGTCTTCGGTCAACTAAAAATCAAGTTCAATGACAAAACTATTCTGACCAATGGCAATGACCAGGCAAGACCAAGACCTTTCTAGAATATAATATAGGCCTAAATGTGCAGTTTTTATTTTTTTTATTTTAGTACTAACTAGGTCTATATGCTATGGCTTTGTTTTTGTCAACGCTTGTTTGATCTTCTCAAAAAAAATAATGTGACAAATTTGACAAGTTTACAGACGAGTATGTACTGGCCCTGGCACTGTACTGTCTACTGGCACTAGTGGCAGTGGTGGCATGAGCAGTGGCAGGGCCAAGGCAAGGGGCTGATGGAGTCCAGCTTAGTGAAAAAGTAAGTAGTGTAGTGTAGTGTAGTGTAGTGTAGTGTAGTGTAGAGTGTATAGTCTAAGATTAAGAAGGTAGTGTTAACATGGTTAATGTCATCAGACATCCGTGTTACTGACTGAGTGTTACTGACTGAGTGTTAAACTGTTATTGTTAACAGGGCTAGCTCTGTTCCTTGCCATGCTTGCTCTATGTAAACAGTATGGCCTCTACTCTAGGTAGACCCAGTAACTGGGGCGCTTGTATTTGTAAAATAGGGCCTACTTGTTTTTTTCGAAATGTTGACATCTGCGGTCTTACTACTAGCACCCCACAGGTTATTATTGTATGTTTGGTCAAACAAAGTGATCCAACTCTCGGTTGTATTGACGGGTGCCCTGCCTCAATCGCGTAGTCGTCACTGTTAAGAAAGGCACCTGTCTAATCGACAGGTGCCCTGCCTCAACCACGTAACCGTCACGGTCGAGGCAGGGCACCTGTCAAATTTTAGACAGGTGCCCTGCCTCAACCGTTACTGCTACGCAGTTGAGGAAGGGCACCCGTCGATACAACCGAGAGTCGGATTACTTTGTTTGACCATACGATAATAACCTGGGGCGCTAGCTAGTACGACCGCAGATGTCAACATTTCGAAAAAACTTGTACAGCGCCCCAGTTACTGGGTCTAGCCTCTACGTACATGTACACAACACAGTCATGACATTGACAGTGACTCAAACACAGACTGACACTCATGACAGATAGTGACTGGTTATCCAGTACTGACAAGTTACAAGAATGTCTGACTAGTGACTGTGAGTCAGTGACAGTGGTACATGAATTAACCATACAAATTACAATGTTTACATAATTTTGTAAGCTCACTTTCTGTTTTTGCAGATGTTCAACTTCAAGTGTCAAAAGAGTGGTGTGTGCTACCATGGGCATGAATCAACTTCTTTGAGTTTGTACGTGAGATACTACTTTCATGGACTTGTTGGAAATTTGACACTTCCTTGTGCTGCTTTAGGGTGTAAGTACAGTTCATATACATGCGTAGATTGTACATTCACTTATTCTGGAGTTGCTTAATAAAAGGGATAAGGATCACTTGGTTTCTATATCAAAGCAATGCAATCTTAGATTTTAATAAGTTTTCCTGCAAGACTTAGTTGAGAGCGCAAAGCAAATTGTGATGTCAAGACTGCATGCCAATATTCCAAAAGGCATGTACATGTATTTGTGTGCGTTACCACTCATTTACTTAAAATCTAACTAATTTGTTGCAGGGAACATGTATTCACCTAAGACTGAGCACTAAATTGCAATTGATGGCAATCATCAACTCAGTGAAGGCAGTTAAAGCTCTAACCTTGTTTGTGGCTAACTATGTTTTTGACATACACTATTGCTAAGGAGGCATCCTGCACCCATGATTTTGTTCAGAGGTAAGTTGAATTTGATAGGAATGCAACAATCTTAACACTCAAAACAACTTGATTGTGAAACATTTAATATGTTGGTAAATTTTTATCCAACAAAAATATTTAACACTGCACTTTGTTTTGATGGCCATGATGGGCTTTAAACACTCTGTCAAAGAATTAAATTCAAAATCATTTTGCTTGCCTGGAAAGCTATGAATGATAGGGCTCCTCCCTATCTCAAAGAAATTCTCTCACCATATACGCCAACTCGCAATCTTCGCTCTACAAACCAACTTCTTTTAACTGTCCCTAATACAACCACTTCCAACGGCGTTCGCGCTTTTTCTGTATCTGCACCCACTCTCTGGAACTCTCTTCCTTTACATATCCGAGCTACAAAGTCTCTGGACATTTTCAAAACATTGCTAAAAACTCACCTGTTCAATATTTATTATGATTGACTATCTGTTTTGTTATTTTTTCCACTTGTTTTTGCCGACACATTTATGTAAATCTGTTTTATTCAATGTGCTCTTATTTCTTTCTAAGCTACGTAATTTGTAATCTTTTTGGTTACTCTTTCTGTTTTTTGTTTTTGTTTGGTTTTTATGCGCCTCGGAATAAGTTTAGTCTTAGATAGATGGCGCTTTACAAGTTTTAATTATTATTATTATTATTATTGAACCAGGCCGTCTGTTTGATGTCTTTGACACCTTGATTGTTATTGTACTTTTTTTATTGCATCCCTGATAATGTTTTTGTTTTTACTCTACACATTGTTGCTCTCTGCGACCTGCAAAAAAACAATCCACAGGTTAACTAATCAGGTTGGATCAAACCAACGACTCCCTGTATTCTAGAGCAGATGTCTTCCAAGCGAATACTTTAACTATCAGCAGAGGGCACAAACAATGTAATAATTGTATTAGGGTTAATAACAAAAGTGGTATGTACTGTACTTGTCAAAACAAAACCACCAAGCAAACAAACTAAAAAACAAACAATGTTGAACCATCACATTGTCATACTTTTGTTTATCAAAATGAGTGAATAATTATACTATTGTTTTTTCTCTTTCATAGATTCTTCATTAGAATTAATCGAAGTGATGGATCCAAGTTGAAGATCTGGGGGTGAAGAAACAGGAAGGTCAAGTCAGTGGTAAATTCTTTGCTCTAGCCATTGCAACAATGACCCTCTTACTGCACAAATATTAATAAACAGTAGTTTGTATTGTTTTCAAATACTTTTTCTTCAGCTTTGACAGCACTTAAGCTACAGACGGGAACAACATTCTCTGGAAAAATACACAGACTTTCTTTATCATGGACCTTTGGGGTTGAAACTGAAGTAACTACCAATCCTGTACTTTGTCTTTAAAGGTATTATACAGGATTGGCAGAGCTGACAAAATAATCACAGACAGTGTTCATGTTTTGTGTAATCAACCACATACATGAAATAACAAACCTGTGAAAATTTGAGCTCAATTGGTCATCGAGGTCACGAGAAAATAGTGAAAAGAGACCTTATGTGTTTTCTGTTTTTCAAACATCGAGTTTATTATCACGCGCGATAAAAACTATTGTTTTACTCATTTCTCAGAAACGATAGCATTTTAGGCAGACATTTTTTAAGGAACCCTTTCTACCATTACTTACTTTAAATCATGTAAGTTATGTGTGAATCTGTGAACATTTGTGTTTTTCGATCTTACCAATAGTGTACAGGGCCTTTAAATCAGGAATATTGAAAAAAACAAGTGTTTTCCCCGTTGTTTTTAGGGGGGGGGGGGCTGCACAGTGCTAAAAAAGATGTACCTGTACATGTATAAGACAGTCTCAAAGGTTTTACCTTATGCTACAAAGCCAAAGAAAAATATGTACAGTATATGAATGTTTATGCCAGTCTCATTTTGTTTCGCATTATTAGTATGCAAACTTACAATGCACATTGAACACAATGCAAAAAGATAACAGCATTGTTAATGATGGCAACCACTGCACTTCTTGTACTTCTTGTACTTCATGTACTTCTCACATCAGGGTGTACTTTTAAAATCAAGATCACATAACCTATGTTTACTTGTGACAAATCAGGTCAATGTAATCAGATTTTGCCCTTTTTTATATAAGTTTTGTACATTTTGATATTAATGTAATAATAGTTCATTGAATTTTATCAATTAAGATGCAAAGCTGTTATGATGTTATAACCGTGCTTGTTGCAGTTGTTTCTTACAGATGTCTATTTTGTTCATAAATTAAATGCTCCTCATGGATAAATGGTATTTACCTCAATTGCATCCTTTACAAAGCTTTAAGGAAAACAATTTCTGTAATTTGTCAATAATTAGTTTGGATTTGACAACAACATTACGTAAATCTAATAAACTGTTAATAATTTCATTTTAACCCTATCATTACCAGCAAATATTTCACAGTAGGACCTTGCATACCAGCAGTGTGTTACCCCTCACAATGCTTCTGCACCAACGAATTTGTGTGGATTTTAATGAAGAGCGCCCCCAATGTGCAGTGAGTGATTTTTCATGTGTATTGTATGAACTGTACAGGCATACAGTCTAATCCTCCATGGTGTCAGTAAATCAAATAGCATTATAGCATACCACCAAATCTAAATCATTTTATGTCACAGAACTATTTATTGAAGGACATTAAATACAAATGAACCACAAAAAAGTGTTGACAAACGACCAAATGTACATAATTTTATGTCACTGAACTATTTATTGAAGGACATTAAATACAAATGAACCACAAAAAAGTGTTGACAAACGACCACCCCCTTCCCCCCTTCCCCTCCCCCTCCCCCCCTCTTTCAAAGTTGCCTTGGATTGCGGACACACGAACACATTTTTGGCGGCAACATTGAATAGGGGGGGCAGGGGGGGGGGGGGGGGCTGGGGGCTATTGTTAAAAATGCCTACAAATATGGAGCTACATATTTATTTATGCCATAAATTTAAACCAAGTGCAATGTATGGTAATTCTCAAAGCAAGGAACGACGCACATTGGATATGTACATTGTTTGCAAATCATCCTCGTTTGTTTTCTCTTGTGTAATCGACGGTTACTACAAACGATGCAGTCACGTTTTCTTCCGGAAGGGTTTTTGCCAGGATAATGCATTTTCTCTATCATCCCAACAGGAAGGTTATTCGCATTGGATCGTCTACAACGCAGCATTGTAGAACGCTCCCAACCCGTGAGCAAGCCGTCTATAACTTGAATACGGAAGTCAAGATTACTGACATGCTTATTTGTTGGTATGCTGTTGAAAATTACCGTAGCATTGAGCATACATATGTTCAACAAACAAAAAAACACCCGTTTCCACCATTTCAAACTTCTGTGTGTATGCGTGTAGTACTGACAAATTTGATTAGCGAGATATGTTCCTCCCATGAATTTGTTGTAGTAATCTATAGATTTTGGCTTAGCAATTTCACGCAATCCACTTTCGCTTTTCTTACACCGAATTGTTTTCATTATTACTTGGCAATCGCCTACATTTGTTAGGAATACAACATTTTTGTTATCACGCCAAACAATGCATAACTGACCAGCCTTCTCATAAAATTTGGGGTCATCTCCCTTTTTCATTCCATTTGTCTTTGGGTGTGCTGCACGAGGTATGCCCAGTGCCGTATAACGCACAGGCCCACTACATCCAAATCCTAGGTTGTCCATTTTTGATACCAGAGCTGGCCTGTTAAAGTAATTATCACAATAAATTACATGTCCTTTATGTTCAAATCCATTTACAAGTTCAAGGACGACTTCTCCTGGGATGGTTAGGTCAGAGGGATGGCATTTTGCTGGGGATGATTCGGTATTTACAGGTGGCCTTTGTGAAGTCTTCGTCTCCTTGGGAGCAGCTCCTGTGTACAATACCCAAGAGCACGTGTAACCAGTCTCCGACTCATTCAAAGAGAATGCCTTCATTCCCCATTTGACCGGTTTTCTGGGCATGTACTGTAGAAACCCGATTCTTCCCTTAAATTTGATCATACTCTCATCAGGAGATAAGTTCTGTCCAGGGTAATACAGGTTGCGAAATTTGGGGAGGATGACATCCAGCAAAGGCCTAACTTTCTTAAGCTTGTCACATCCAGAGGCTGGTTGAGGCAACTGGTTGTCAGACAGGTGAAAAAATCTCATAATGGAACTAAATCTATTTCTGGACATAATGGATGGATACAATGGCGTGAGTAGAACTTCAGATGTTGACCAGTACATGCTGTACTGAGGTGACTTGTTGATACCCATAGCAAGCAGGAGTGCGACAAATGCCATCATTTCATTTAAGTGAGTGGGGGTCCAGGACGTTTGTGAAGCACTTTGTTCTGCGTAGCGGTTTGTTTCGTCTACAAGCATATCCCAAACCGTACTGCAAAAGAACAACTGGAATACCTGTGTTGCAGAAAGTCCTGTAAAATCACTGGTGGGGCCGGCATCTCCGGTGAATTGCATCGGCTTCCTGTTGAGACGACCGATCTCTTTCCAACCCGATCTGAAGTCTGGTTTCTTCCGTGTAGATTTAGCGTTTTCCTGCAGTAGGAAAGAGGGAAGAGGCAATATGCATCAGGGCGCTGTAGATCTATCACTTTACGTAAAGTGTGCTATATGCAGAGTTATTTGAGGACCCAGATTGATGAAAATTTTATTATGTAACCTTCTCGTTCCACAAATATAGGGCAAGGGGGTGGGGAAGGGGTGAGAAGGGAAAGGGGTGGGGGAAGGGGTGAGAAGGGAAAGGGGTGGGGGAAGGGGAAAGAAGTGGGGGAGGGGTGTGCATGCAGTTGCCATGTCAAATTGTGGTAATTAACTTTCCCATTGTTTTTGTGCTTTTTAGTGTAATAGTCCTTATCGCCAATAATAATAATAACACTTAGATAGCGCTGGTATCTTAACCGAGGGTTAATTCATTGCGTTGCACCAACAGAGGGCGCCCTTCCGCAAACCATTATGGGATAATTCTTTACATCCAACATGGCCGCCAATGGTGGCCCATCGTTGATGGTCTTTTTGTATTCATTGTTGCCCGAGTCTACACATCATAACTTTAAGTGACAAACTTAATAATTCAGAACGCCCGCAGAAACGCCATTTTATTGTTCTATGTACCTTTAAGAGCCATTGTCCTAAATCAAATTAAAAGCCAATGTAAAAAGGGGTACTTTTGGACAAATTTATGCCCAAGTTATTCCTGCCCTCTAACTGCATGCACGGTCATGACCTACTCCCTAAAAACATCGTGCTTACCTGCTCCACCTCGCTCGCCGATTCGCTGGAGGTTGATTCACCACCATCCTGCGTGTCGATCTCCCCTTCCGAGTCGATCTCCCCTTCCGAGTCGATCTCCCCTCCTTCCGAGTCGATCTCCCCTCCTTCCGAGTCGCTGTCTGCAAATATCTCGGCCAAAATTTCTGCATTTCTATCGCCGTCCATAATGTTGCAGCCACTTGTTCGTTTGAATGAATGCGCGCCAACAGGTCCGCGGCCGGGGGGACGCTATAAATAACAATGGGATTAACGAATTCGCCAATAGAGGGCGCCCTTGTTACTTTCTCAATAAGCATTATGGGTGGGGACCAATAAGCGCCACTGGTTGTTAAACAATACATTTGACAAGGTGCCATATGGAGCCCTGGTCGGGAAGAATGACCCCAAATATGTGCCATTTGTCGCCCGTGGTACTGATAGGGTTAAATCTGTATTTGTTACTCTTTTTATGTGTTTTATTAGTTAGTATATTTTCTGTATCTATTGTTTATTTTAATCTTATTTATTGATTGATTGATTTTGTTATGTTTTATTTATTTTAATCTTGGAATGTTCCGTTAAAAGTGCATTTGTTATTCCGTATTTTGCCTAAAATTCCGTATTTTGCCCAAAAATCCGTTGAAAGAAAATTAATAAAAATGTGTAAAATTACAGAATTATGGAAAAAGTTCTGGCAGCTCTATTACCGGACTTTTTTTTAGATTCCGTAATTTATTTTTGCAGGGAAAGTTCTGTAAAATCTCAATGACGGACAAACATCTGTAAAATTACGGTAGAAAAAAAAATTCCTTAAATAGAATTTACGGATTTTTGTTTTATTCCGTAATTTTACAAATACTGAAAAACTGAAATTTCCGTTATTTTACAGAATTTTTCCTTGAAAAATAAATTACGGATTATAAACAAAAGTCCGGTAATAGGGCCTAGAGCTGCCAGAACTTTTTCCGTAAAAAAACGGATTTTTTTAAACAGTGTATGACTTCGAGGTATTTCAGGCGGCAATGAAATATCTTCTTCCAAGTAAGAAATGTGCAACTCCTTTCGTAGTCTTTTCTCTATACTCGATGTAAAGACTGATTATTAAAGGTAGATACATCAAGTTAACAATATCATGATTAATCTATCTTATCGGAGCATTGCCTATAACTTGCTTGGACAGAATGGCTCTTTCTGGGCAATATACTCCCATGGAGAAACAAACATCAGACCCAGGGGGTAGTCTTGCGTTATAATTATACAATTCCGTATCACACTGGCCATAGCAATAGATCTTACGTTTTACAATGTATGTTTGTCCCACAGGCAGGTGAAGTACTGTTTTCTCTGAGCTGCAAGAGTATAGGTAACATCTTTGTGTCCAGATGGGAGTCGAAGATCTATGGATATGTGGTATGTGGACGTACATTGGAGTTCACCAAAGGACCAAGGTAAGGAAAACTTTGCCGTGTATCCGACCTCCACTTTTTAAGTTCGCCTGTGCGATTCACCTCTTCAGTGTTGGACTTTTATTATTTATTTATTATTTTAATTTTTCAAACAACTGGAACATGTATTTTTTATTTATTTAAAAGTTTGCTGTTCAATGGGAAACAAATTTCATGTGTTTTCACCCGATGAATAAATAAAATGAATTGAATTGAATGCACATAAACTCCATCTTTTGTGATGGTTCTGAAAAGGAACGGCGGTAAAATACAATAGTGGTTAACAATACATTAACTATTGAGCATTATAAAAAACATTAAATTGAAAAAAATATAAAAAATTATTGATAGAGCGCAATAGTGGAGGTCTGAAAACGCAAGTTGGCCTTAAAAATAAAGACAAGGTGAAGACTGCGAATGGTAAGAGAAGATCTAACCCGTTCTCTTGCAGAGTCCCTCCCCTTCTCTAAACCCTCCATAAACGATGCTCGTCGATCTTGTTGATGTTGTCCTTGCTAACTTTCAGAGGTGACTTCACACAGTCTCTGCATTTCTTGCTTTGCATATTGGTCGAAGCCAATGATGCGTTTTAGTTAGGAGACTAGTCTTACTGGAAACTTCTGTCAGGGTTGATACTTCAAGTCGTCAGTTGTCATGTTTATTTATAATTGTCATGATTTTATATATGTCAAATGACACAGTGTTTATGAATTAACAAAGCAAAATCCAAGTAAAACTGCATTCGTAATAATTTTCAACAATTCTTTCGAACAGATTTTGAGGAAATAAAGACAATTAAGTAAATAGATAAAAAGAAATAATATATCTGTATATTTCCCCTCCGCTGCAGCACTTTGTACTGTGAACACAAACCCCAAACCAAGCATTTCATAAGCTATTCAGACCAATCACCATTCATTTGATGATTAATGTTTGATCTAGGAATATTAAATATTTTATTTAGACCAGCTAAATAAATATTTACATTTCCCAATATCAGAATAACATCATTTCTGAATGTAAACATTTTCAAATGAGCATAATAAGAAAACAAATTAAGACAATGATTAAACAACATATACCGGTGACCCTTGCTCATTTTGTACTGTCGCTTTGTACCGTGGGCACAAACAAAACAATTAAGTATTTCATAGTAGTCAAGCAGTCAAATATTTCAGTCCGATCATCATTCTTTTGATGATCAATGTTTGATTTATAAGTTGTAAATATATAATTTAGACCAGATAAATTAATGTTTACATATTCCTATACATCATTACCCCAAGACATTTTCAACTAAGCATGAATATTAAGAATTTGAAAATTAAAAATAATAAGACAATGATTAAACAACAAATCTACAACCCTTGCTCATTTAGGTCAAAGTTCAAATAAAAGAACAAATGGGAAGAAAAACCTGTAGCTTGAACAAGTTATTTTTGAAAATGTTGTCCCAAAATGCAAATTTGCTATTGTAAAAATATAAAAACCACCTTTTGTGAGCGCTGCGGAAAACTCTAGACGACGGGGAACAACTGGAGACGACGAGGGAGAAGGATCCGAGGAGTGAAAGGACATCATCCATGGGGAAAAATGAAGTGATGCCTAGGTTTGTATGAAGGGTAAGACAGTAAAGGCTTATAGTATTTAAAGTGTTGGCCTAGAGATAAGACTAACTCTCTACTCTTTCAGCAGGTTTACTGAACAGGTGAAGTATAAGGTGTGACTGGCGTAGTACTTCGTCTTGATTCTAAGATGCTCAATCTCAATACATTCGCGGTCATACAACTCACGTTTGTTTGTTATTCATTTTAAAGGACATAAAAACATGTCCATAAATGAATAAAAGGAATGTCTTGGACTAAAACTAAGAACTACGCCGTCATCAGTAAACGCAGACCTTGAGTAGACGATGACAACTCTTCATTTGATGTCCTATAAGTGACTGAGTCCAGTGAGGTTGCAGCAAAGGTTAAGTATAACAGGTGATGTATGGTAAAAGTTTGGGGGTAAGTGTGAAAGACAAATAACCCTTTCGTCCGCAGATTCTAACATTTACTTCCACAGCTTTTAACCTTTACTTCCGCAGCTTGTAACCTTTACTTCCACATCATCTAACCTTTACTTCCACAGCTTCTAACCTTTACTTTCTCAACTTCTAACCTTTACTTCAACAGCTTCTAACCTTATTTCCACAGCTACTAACCTTTACGGACCTGTTTGGATGAGCATTTTGGGGTATTCAAGGTGGCGCCTACAACCGGACCTCTTCGGATTAGCATCGTTGGAGGATACAGGGAGTAGTGACTATAACCGGACCTGTTTTGATGAGCATTGCTGGAGGATACAGGTGCAGACTCAACAATGGAACGCTTGGTAAGTTACAAAAAAGTCAATATAAAACCTTTCACCACACAGAAATGAGTAAGCGTTTCAGAATTAACACCTTTGAAGGTTTCAAATTTCAGGAAAAAATATACACCGATTCCCATCATTTACTTCGCAATAACACACCGAACAACCAATATCATTAACATTTAGGAGGTCGAGTTTTCGAAAATAAAATAACCTGGAATATTGTGTGTTCAATGAGTTGAAGAACTGATTGGAGAGAAGAATTTTCTCACACTCCCAAGAAAAATTGATACTTGGATCAAAAGAGTTCAAAGTTTATTTTGACTTTGTATTTAATTTACTACCGCAGATTAAGGCTATGACCTCGAAGATGACATAACCAATCTTGGGACCAATCAACGCCTTCGGACTGTGTGCCACCAGCTGAAGAACTATATCAAGTCTGGCCATATGTCTCTCCGCTACATGTTCAACCATTGAAGTGACGTAGGGATGTTGAGACAAAACAACACTTTTGAAGCTCAGTTTGTGCCATCAGCTGAAGGACTATGTCAAGTCTAGCTAGATGACTCTCCACTACAAGTTAATCTGTTGAAGTGACGTAGGGATGTTGAGGCTAGCTATCGCTTTTTAGACTGTGTGCGACCAACTAAGGGACTATGTCTAGCTGTATAACTTTCCCTTACAAGTTCAACCGTTAAGGTGACGTATTACTACATGGTGCTACATTGTAACTAATGCTTTCCGAACTGTCACCAACTGAAGAAACACTGTGTCAAGTCTAGCTAGATGATTCCCCCTACAAGTTCAAATGTTCAAGTGATGTATATATTGCTACATGATGCTATACATTGTAACTAATGACTTTTGGACTATCACTAACTGAAGAAAGACTGTTTCAAGTCTAGCCAGATGATTCCCCATTTATGTGCAAACTGAAACAAGCTGGATCATGAAGACACTTGAGGAGAGGACCATATTAGGCCGTGTCCGAACGTGCGACTATGGCTGTGGCTATTCCTATACGAGCCTCATATTATCCTTTCACGCATGTTCACGAAATGATCAGGCCGCATCCATAACCGCTAGATCAGATACGGCCTTGGTTAGTTGTTTACTTGGACTTTTCTTGAATCAATCAAACTCTAGTATATTATTGTACAATGAAGCTCGCCACACACATCAGTTGGTTTGATAAAATTGGCACATTTGGCCTTATGCAAAGCAATATGGAAAATTAAATTCTAATTAAATTTTGATGGTGTCAGAATAGCTTTAGGATACAACTCAAAAAAAATGTACAGCTTTTCAAAAGAGAAACAAACACACAATCAAATCAGGTTAGGCCTACCCCAAATGTCAGTAGTATATTAAATGTAAGCGCAATTTAAGCAGTATTGCCTGTCGAAACCTTCTGAATATGAGTGAAAACTTCACTAATAATAAAAGTTGATTGCATGGGAAGATTTGAATAAAAGTAAGTAAAAGTCACTTTAATACAATATGTTGTAAATCATGGCAAGAAAAGTTTATGATACGTCGTTTTATAGGGAACAAACTCTAAACTTATTTATTTGATGAAAGTAAAAAACTGGACAAAATCTTATGACAAAATTGCGATGTTTATTGTTTACAACTATCTAAGTATTTCATTTTGTGAGACTGGATCAATCGGAATTGTTCTAGGTCATCCATCTAGTGAGGCAATCTATACACATTGCCCAATAAGTATACTATTGACAAAATGTGTGGGAAATTTCAAAGTGTACGCTTGAGCGCAAAATAGACAAAATGCACGTTTCTAGCAAACTGCGCGAGCAATACAGGCCTACTCTGTTGTAATGCGAGCACAAACTGTAGCAACAATCACATCACCAGGGCTCGGTTCTAAGATTTCTCATATCAATCTAAATTGATAATCAAGTCGTCACAATACAATTCAATATGGTATTATTGACAAACTCATCTGAAGTTGAATCTTGGCGTTTTGTGAAACCAAGCCCAGTTTTCCTCACCCTTAAACCAAACTAAAAATTCACACTTCAACTTAACCCTTGCACTATCACCAACAATTATTTCATCATCAAACACCTCACCCTCAGCACCAACAACTATTTAATCCGCGCATTGAAGTAGAAAATAGTAAATCTTCAAATTATAAAGCATGCATTTTGTCTATATTGGCGCTCAAAAACATCTTTAGCTATTTAGTAGATATTTATAAACTATTATTTTGTTTTAGTATTTGTTTACTAGTTTATCTGAAATAATGATGCTGTAGGAAAGCGCAAGCAAACATTATTTATTTATTGTAACCATTGTCTGTTTACCCCTGAAGTTTCCTTTGACTGTTTATGAACATTCTTCCTACTTTTTAAGACCTAGTAATTTAAAAAAACAAAAACATGTGTACACTCATCGTTGAGAGAAGGGGACTCGTCCAAATGTTTTCTGTACGTTTGGTTCTTGATATTGGGCACGGGGGGACTCCTTTTTGTGTCTTCATTGTTCTTGGAGTCTCGTGAATTCTTTCGAGAATTCTTTCTGCCACCATATTTGGCGTGGTTTGTATTTCTGTGTGCTGTCATCAGATTGTGCCGCAGGACAGCAGCACCTTGTATAACTTAAGCCCGGTTCATACTGCCCGCGAATGCGAATGCGAATGCGATACGAATGTTGACGTCAAAAATGCGCAACCAGTAATTAGTTGACTCTACTTGTGGGGCAACTCCTGCGAAACATTCTCAGCGAAAACAGCCATGTGACGTCATCATTCGCATTCGCAGGAAGTATGAACCGGGTTTTACACTGTAACAAGATGCTTTGATATCATTGGTGTCATAATTCAAATAGCTCTCTGAAACAACGCGTGTAAAATATATGTAGCAAATCGCTAAAGCAGTTTGTAATATTATCATCGTAAATGATCTTTTAAAATACAAGATATTGCTAAAGAGTGGCTCCATTGTTAATCAGAAAGTCAAACTTAATGCCGTTTTGACTGAATATCATCAAAATTCATGAATGAACTGGAAAATTCTCCAGACCATTATTTGAAATGTGAAGTCATCAATCGTCACACGGTGACATTTTACACCGTTTTAAACTTGAGGCTAGAGACTTACAGCCCCCATTTGTTGTATAATGAATAGATCACAAAACCGAATTTGACCTTGCAGCCCCTCTTTAGCTTAGGTTTAATTATGTTAGCCACAAGCACTAAATGAATACAAATATTTAAGTGTTTAATAATAATATAAAAACATTTATTTGCGCTCATTACATACAAAATTATCAAAAGCGCATAACGCATGTTAAAATGCGTAAGAAAAAGTGTAAGAAAAAGATAAAGAAAACAAAACTGGTCACCAGGCCAGTGCCCAAACCACAGTATGGGGATACGTCTGTCCCGCCAACAGAGAACTAAAAGTTACTTATTACAATTACATATAAGCCCTTTTCACACTACTCTATTCCCCGTGGGCAACCCCGTGGGCAACCCCGTGGAATAACGGTCGGCCTTTTCACACTATGATCGCTTTACCCCCTGTCTGCCCCCTGTCTGCCCCCTGTCTGCCCCGGCAAGTGGGCATACCCCGGAAAATAGCCACCCCTGCTCCGGAGTAGGGGTAAGCGGTGAAACCCCGGGGTATTCTTGAAACATGCAACAGGAACCCTGTGGAATAGGGACCTAGGCGGGGATAGTGTGAAAGTGCGCCGGGGTAACCGTAGGGTAAAACAACCCAAAACGGGGCCTCCCCGGGGCTTTATTCCATGGGGGTAAGAGATGCAGTGTGCAGTGTGAAAAGGGCTATAGGCCTATCCCTGCTGGTATCGGTAATGTTTTGACCTTTTCAGGAGACAGACGCCTCTAACCATACCTAAAAAAAATCTAAACTAACTGGCAAGGCGACCATAGAAGAAAGACAAACAAAAGAACAAAACCATTTCCTTGTTAGACTAGTTAAATACAATGTCACGATGCTGTCATGTGCCCTGTTGTGCACAAGCAATCACCGATAAGCAATCACCGATACTGTTTTTTATTATATAAAGGCACCGGACTATTTTGTCTTCCAGTCTTGGCTTATATAGTAAGGCCGTAAGGAATCTGTGTTAAAATGGCCGGAAATGGATCGATCTAATGCAGAATCTGAGTTAAAGTCAACTTGTTTAGCCACTTTTCGGGTCAGCCTGACCCCAAATGGATTTTGGGTTAATATTAGCCTTTTGACAAGGCCATCGTGGCTTGGACAGCTTTGTACACAGCGGAGCGACTGGAAAGGGAGACCATGCGCGCGAGCCGAGTGGCGAAGAATGAGGGCCTTTTCCAACTTGTTTGCGTTTTTTTGATGAATTATTCATGAAGCATGAAACATGCATTATTCGCTTCTGATTGGTTTGGACTTTTGCACCGTTTGGGTAGCAAAAATCGAGATTATAAAGAAACACATTAGAAACCGCAAACAAGTTGGAAAAGGCCCTTGTGGCGTCGAGACCCTCTCAAGACATTTTTGTTTGTATATGTCTATATTATTTTGTTCATTCCAAATGTTATTTTGAGGTAACGAAATAACATTTCGCCGTAAAAAATATGTTTTTTCGATAGATCGAAATATTATTTCAAAGTAAAACAATAATATTTCAATGGATAATTTATTCATTATTACAATTTTTTTTTTACTTGTCCCTTTTGGGGCTGCACTTATTGATGTTAAATTATTTCCCTTTTCTCGAAGCTCTTGCTGATATTATTTTACCACTGAGTATAGTTTCAAGGTACAGCACCTGAACGGATAATAAGTCAACCGAGTTTGATTCTATCAAAGTGTGGGTAAATCGGTAGTTTGGTAAAGTAGCGCCTCATTTTGGCGCGTGTTGTTTATTTATTAAACCACTTTAAAAGGAAATGACGCTACTTTTGCCTCGTGTTGATGTTCCTTGACCATGGAAGATTAATGGTAAGGTCAAAAGAGATGCTGCCGTAAAAATGGGTCGATGTTCGCTAAAAGTTGGTTTAATTGCGAGCAATTTTGAGCTGTGAATGGAAAATGCTAGCTCGTTGTTTTTTAGTATGAAACTGGGTGTTAATTCCGACTTCGTGTTTAATTATCCAACCTACAGTTGCGCCTCAAACATTTATATGAAAAGCGAGTGTCATTTTTATCACAATGGTCTCTGTAGCTCTCCTGCTGCATGCATTAGTAAACAAGTTATCTATTTAAAAAGAGCATACCATTTCAATATTGATACTGGATTATAAACAACTGGGTTGAAAGCAACTTGTTCATATAACTCAACATAAATTCGTCGCGCGTACCACGAACCGACCTAACTCGTACACAGTATAAAAAAACATGTTTGGAGAAAATCCCGAATGAAGTTGCACTATTTTTCAAACTGCTGTTTCGGGTTCTGCTAACTATTTGTATACAATTTTTTAAGACAAAAATAAAGCCGACTACTTTATTAATACAGAACTGTCAATTTCATTTAATCCCCGCAACTATTTTAATTAGTAAATAATACCTAAACAGATAGGTCACTTTGTGAAAATTAAAATCCGAGTTTTGCCCGCAGAGCGCCGTGTACAAACCAATGCGTAATAGAGACGTATCTAGTTAGGTCACTTTGTGAAAATACCACGCTTTGAGTTAGGTCAGTTCGTGGTACGCAAATTTTACACGCGCGCCCGAACCGCGCGCGCTGTAGCGCATAGTACATCATTGGTAAAGTGGCGTATCTAGATAGGTCACTTTGTGAAAAGACAAAACGGCAAATCTAGTGATACGTCGTTTTTAGTAATTAGTGTAATTACAAAACTACTACGTATTTAGTTCTGAAACTTGCTGAAAATGTTAACAGTAATGAGTATATTAATAATTTGTAAAAAATTTTTTTTGCAAAAGTGTGTGATTTTTGTCAGTTAGGTCGGTTCGTGGTACGCGCGACGAATTGTTGATAATTGAAAGACAAGTTGCATGTTTAATCATTCACGCAGTTAGTGTGGTTACCTCATGGAAAAAAGCACATAAAACGTCAGAAAACGATTGCGAACTTTTTTGTAGTCAACACAAATTGCACCTTTTCCTGAAAAAAAATCGGCAAGAAAGCAGCCCAATTCATTTCATGAATTTCTTTTAAATTGCCCAAAACCATTACATAGAGACCCTTGTGGGTAAATAAAATGAATTATATAATAAAAGAAATTAACAAACAAAGTGTAAAACCATTTAATCGAAATTAATGTCTTGATGCATCGCGTGGGTTGGCCTGAACAGTGCACGTTTCGCACATTATTCTGTTTAGTAATCAAATAGCTAGCTATGTAATTCGGTTTGTATTTGGACAAGAAAAGGCAGGTTTTAAGATTTCGCCAGCGAGAGTTGTCAAACAAATGTGTTCAGAAATAATTTGTTACATGACTTTTTCTAGTTGTGTTTTCTCTGTGGACCTTCTACTTTTATAAGATTATTGTTCCAGATATTAAAGTACTGTAATCGAAGAATGGTATTGTGAATTCCGTATGCCTATGTATAGGTCCATGCTGAGAGAAGATTGTGAAGACAGCCTTGTATCTTGAGGAAAATGCAAAATAGGAGAGCCCAAGATCTTTGCAGAAAATTAGATTCGAGCCAATATCAATAAAGGTTAAAATGTTAAAAAGAGATCGAGCGTTGATTGTTTGGAGACTTTCCAGAGATATGTCTGATGAAGGGAAAATGGTGGCCATTAAGATTGTTGGGAAAAAGAGGGAAGTAATTGTATCTTCTATCGACGTTCCCTTCTAGAACTCCAGTTCGAATCCCGCCAAATGCACTATGTGGATTAGGTTCAAACCCAACCTGATGGCGTGGGTTTTCCCATGGAATAATGTTCTGGGTTTTTCCTCCCACATCTAAAACTGAAAGTTCCTTCTTTGTTTTCTCCCCAGTAACCCTCCCGGCTAGTAAAGTGATTTAGTTCGCTTTTCTTAGAGTCATTGGCTTCACAAACTGAATTATTAAATGAAGAGAAGTAAAAGTCTTCACGTTGGATATAATTATAGAGCCATCATAAAGTCGGAATCCAAAGAAAGGTCAAGATGAGGAATTAGCAATTGATTAAACAAAAATGTTGTTTCACTCCTTGTTCAGCTTAAGAGTAATTAAAGAATTATACAGACCAAAAAGAATAGGGTTTTCTATCATAATTTTGTCATGGTGGTCTCTGTATTTTGTCCGAAACTCAGATAAGTGCTTTCATTCCTTATATTATTTTGGAAGAGAACACAATACCCTCAAAAACATTTGGCCAACAATGGAATGCAGTTCATATTATTTCTCTACTCGGGTTTTCCCGGTATTGTGAGGGTGCTGTTACTGATCAAGCACGTGTAGTTAATGTCTGTTTCAAATTAAGAGCGGCAAAGCTCAACCGTTGATCGGCTTTACTTGCGGAAAATTAACGAGAGAAAAACAAATTAGCTGTAAGAACGTGATTTCATTTCAAGAGATTTAGAAACAATATTTGTGTTGTGAAGATTTTTCCCTAGTCAGCATTTACCATCGTTGCTTACGGGTTTATCATTTTATGTGGCGGGCTAAATGGGGTGTGGAAGAAGATTCTGACATCCGGAGATTGTATCCACCACCCACACGGCGCATTGTGTGGAAATTTCGCTTGATTGCGCCCTCTTTCGAATCAAAAAATTTCCCATGCCAGGTGCACCAAGGATAGCTTCAGGCGCAGCGCCCTCACTAGAAAAACCAATGCTTTCAAAATATTAATTATGGTATAGTTATTTTGTGAGTGAGGGCGGTAACACTCTAAGTCATGGTCTATTTTATTTACTTCACTATTTGTTTTAATATTTGTATTCTAATTTTAAACATGTTTCCAATCAAAATATTAATTTCATACGAACGACTTCAATACTTCACTTTGACCATTCTTAAGTTGAAGTTCTACAGCCTATTTAGAATTGATAGAAAATTAGTTGTTCAGAAACTCTTGTGATTGTTTTCCTACAGAGTTTCTTAAACAAAATGGATACAATGAGCTTTTCAGTTCACGAATTTGTTGCTTTCTTTTTTCGTTTTCTTTTTTCGTTTATGTGCAATGAATTTCCAGTTGTGTATGATCCAATAAAACATGAGTTATGGCTTCCCGAGTAAGCTGACGAGATCTATTTATACTTTCACTTTATTTATAAGAGGCATTTCCGTGTTATTACATTTCACTTACATCCTGTATAATGTTTTAAATACAATATTGTTCCTTTTGCTTTGTCGCCCAAAGCATGTACCCGATAATTTTGAAATTAAAAGTAAATAATATTTGCTATCTAGCCGTGAAATTGTTTGGCCTGGTATTTATATTGTCGTCTCTATTTCATCTTTTGTTCGGACCATGTCAAATTTTTAGAAGTTAGCAAAATACGTTTTAAAAGGAACACATTGGACTTGTAATGGGTGTTATAAAATTTAAAAGCAAACTATTTTTGCTGTGTTTTTTGTTCACAAGTGTTTTTCTTTTTCTTTTCCTTTAATTTTTTTCTTTTCTTTTATTCATGTCTGAAGTTGGTTTCTTTTATGTTCTGACGTGCTAGGTATCTCGACATGTAAGTTTGGCTGTGACTAGAGTAGAACATAATATCTGCCCTTATAATAGGCAAGTACGAATCAGAAAGCAAATAACATAGAATTTGAATGTGAATGCAAAAACTTACATGCACATTGCACAAAGACTTGCTATATGGGGATGTAGCCAATGTTACAGTTTATTTGTTGTTGTTGCAAAGCTGTCACTACCACTATACATATGGAAATCCTCCGGAAAATATGTCCCCCATAATGGGAAATTAACATAGGCTGAAGGAGGATGATCCAAAAGAGGGCGCTATCGGAAGAAGTTTGTACACCGTATGGGGAGGGGGGTGGACACAGCATCTCCTGGCAAACGGGCATTTTCGTCTCAACGAAATAATTTTATAGGCTTAGGACATTTTTTTTTACTCACAGCATGTTCATTAGTCATGACAGTAAAGTTAGTTTGATACTGGACAACGAAAATTTACATAGGTCTGTGCAGTCAATGTCTACCATCACCACAGGTTGGGTGTCAAAACCAAAAGCAGCAGGTGCGCCAGGCACGGCCTGCCGTGGTACACGGCAGGAGTCTGGTTTAGAGCCGGTTTGACAGGAGATTCTTTGTCCCCCGCCCCGGAGATTCTGCCACCCCCCCCCCCCCCACCCCCCTCCTCATACTGCGAACGGTTTACTATTTTCTCCTAAAAGCGCCCTCTTTTGAATCAAGCTCCTTCAGCACATGTTAAGGGGGACAGATTCTCCGGGGGACAGATTTCCATTAGGTTTTCCCGGCCAATTTTAGCCAAAAAATAAATAACAAATAATTCAGTATCATTAAGTTAACACGCATTCAACTCACATTAGGGATTTTCTTTAGCTGTTAGTGCATTCAATTTCGTTTTCGTGGACACACGAATTCGTTTTGTTCTCATTTAAATTCGTTTCAGTCGTTGTGTTTCATTTATAGGCAATTAAGACTACACTTTGACCATTCTTAAGTTGAATTTCAACTACCTTTTTTCAATTTATGAAATCAAATTAAGACTCATCGAAGCGCACATTAATTTGCTGCTAAAGCTTATGTTTTCTTTTTAGGTGTTCGGTCTACAGACCGAACAACTCTTTGTTATTGTTCGTTTTTTTTTAGTTTTTTTTTTAGGTGTTCGGTCTACAGACCGAACAACTCTTTGTTATTGTTCGTTTTTTTTTTTTTTTTTAGGTGTTCGGTCTACAGACCGAACAACTCCTTGTTTTTGTTCGGTTTTTTAGGTGTTCGGTTACAGACCGAACAACTCTTTGTTATTGTTCGTTTTTTTAGGTGTTCGGTCCACAGACCGAACAACTCTTTGTTATTGTTCGTGTTTTTTTTGTTTTCTTCTTTGTTTTGCTTATTCTTCTCAGCGAGCTTTGTCCGCAAGCAAACGCATACTTCCGAATCTTTGATCAACTTGAAACTTCATGTGAAGTTAGAACATAACTAGGAGAAGCCGAGTAAGTTGTGACGTCACGATTACGTCATCAGGTGTCAAGTTACAAGCCATTTTAGCTCGAAAAGTGCCCTCATGCCAATGCCTGTATGTCTCTGAATATTACAGCTACAGTATTCATATTTGGGCATATGATAGATCAAGACACGGGCAACATTTGAAAAGTTAACGCCAAATTCACATGACCTTAACTTCCGGGTCGTTACCCTAGGTCGAAGTTCGCCTTCGTTTTTTCCTTCAAAAAAACACTTTCGAGCTTATCTACGGAATAACTCAAGATTGAGATTGAATTGAACAATGAAACTCAACAGATAGTTGAACCTCACTATCAAGACGACACAAACCTATTTACGTCATGATGACGTCATCGGGCATCGAATTATAATAAATCAAAGTTTAATATTTGTAAAAAGCATAACTCATGAACCATTTGTTTGTTTTTTATAATATACACATCATCGGATAGCTCATTTAAAGTTCGACAAACGCTACACAGAACCCGTCCAACATTTGAACTTACTTCCGGTTAAAATCGGAAGTTGAAAATTTCTTATTATCCTATCTGATATATATCTTTAAAACTACTGATCATTTCAGCATAATTTTTGTATCGGGGTGTAGAACGTTAGTCGTGCTCAAACTTCTGAACACAGACATGACAACATTTTGACCTTAATATATGATCAAAACCGGACAATGAAGCGCCCCTTCCCACTCGTACCCCCCCCCCCCCCCCCCGCTTTGATTGACAAAGCATTATGTACACATAACGTTGAAACTGATGCAAGCTGCAGTTCAGTGTCGTCATTGTTGTTTCATGTGGCGGGAAGCTAGCCTTTAGTCAAGGCGCACCGCGGCACCCCCGGCCCGGATATCACGCACGAAAAAAGACCAGCGCGAGCGGCCTAGCGCCTTTACCGTATGTACAACGTAGTTCAAGATTATCAATGGCGTACTATTAAGATTATAGATCTAAATACCGCTTATATTCAGCGTCTAATTGTTCCCCTATTCGCCCTTCTCATGGCTTAATGATCAATATGGAATTGAAGACGAAGTTTCACTGAGATGACCACCTGCTTCAGTGATTCGTATGACTTGTAATTGTTTGAGAAAATGCAAGCAGAAAAAGACGAACATTGGTTATGTGTTTATCAAACACCGAGAAGCAGAGACTTGACATCAGCTCATGAATGGGTGTTTCGGACGGCGTCCACGGCAGTGTTTATCGATGCTATATCGGTGCCACACGGTGATAAAACGGTAAGCTTTGTGTGAAAATCATTGCTTTTCAAAATGAGTATTATTTATTTAATGCACAGTTATGTTATAAAGTTTATCTTTTATCATCAAGTGGTGGCGTTGGTGATGTTTTTAAAACTAAAGAACGTTTAGTGTGATCGTCGAGGAGTAGAATTGGGGGATTGGTATGATTGTTGGCTGTGTCACTAAAGTCAGAAAATGGTCCGACTGAAGAATGTTTGTCGGCAACTTTGATGACGTTTGTGTTAAGTAAAGTAGGTTTTGTTTATAAGTTGTTCACTTCCAAAACAATATGTGCACCTTCCACTAACCTTTTCTTGTGCAATTTCCTAAGTTTGAATGTTGTTACTGTTTTGACCCCCCCCCCCCCCCCTTTGAACAGGTTGGTCATTGAGAGAGCGCAATATAAATTAAATAAATTAGTATAGTATTATTATATAAATATGAAACGTTTTAAGTCTTGATTTTTGTTTATTTTAACAGTTTCAGCTTGACTTAATTTTCCTAGAGTCATACTTTGTTTATTTTGTAATATTGTTTTTTTCTTCTTCAGAATACAGCACATCCACCGGCATGGTCTTGGATCCAGTGACAGATTTTCCACGTGTTGTTGTGTTGCATTCCTCATTTCCTGTATGATGCACCATACAGGTAGAAATAGAACTTATAAATCATTATGTTATAAGTCAAAATTCAAGAGAGGCTTAGATTTGCCGTCTTCATGATTTGCCTTCGTTTTGCATTATGATTTAAAACAAGTGCCCTTTCAATAGTCTAAAAATTCACAAACTGTTCTGTAGGAAAATCAATATCCAAAAATCAAGCAAATTAAGCTTTTTAAATAATACAACTGCCAGCTCAGAACTTGCTTGACTTATTTTAGCGACATCATCATCAGTGTTGTTGTATTGAACAATCAATGTTTCCTGAACCGAGTATCCACCTCATTGGATTTGAAACCCTGTTAAAAACTTTTCTGAATTGTAACCTAATAATGTCAACATGTATAGTGTGGTTTTTTATCAATACAAAATCGATAACCATCGAAAAATAAATAAACTTACTTTCTAAGTTAATCTTTGTTTTCCACTAGGCACATATTTAAATGCCTATGTCTCGCTAAAAACTTTCTAACTTCATAATGATGTCATAGGTTTTCAAATTTGGCCAAACAAAAGGTTGTTATTTATAAAATTTATAAAATTTTTAGCAGCCCTTTATTTCTTGTGTAACCTATTTATACTTTACTTTCTCTAATATTTCAAAAGCTATCAGGATTGTTTTCAACGATTCAATGATATAGCTTACGCATTAAAACAGCAGTGTGCTTATTCTTCTGATAGTCGTTTGTCCGCAAAAAAAACCATACTTGCAAACCTTTGATCAACTTGAAACTTAATGTGACATTAGAACATAAAGAGCAGACGGTGTGTGAGCAATGACGTCATGATGACGTCATCGGGTGTCAAATTACAAGCCATTTAAGGTCAAAAAGTGCCCCTATGCCAATGCCTGTATGTTTCTGAATAGGAAAGCTATAATATTCATATTTAAGCATATGATAGATCAAGACACGGGCAACATTTGAAAAGTTAACGCCAAAATCACCCGACCTTTACTTCCGGTCGTACCGGAAGGTCAAAGTTTGCCTTTCTGCAATTCTTAACCAAAAAACATTTCCTGCCCAAATTCTTCACTTCTGTTTATATCCGATCAACCTCAAATTTACACCATGTTAGAACCTTGATGAAACCTCCATCAAGTTGTTGTGACGTCATGATTACGTCATCAGGTGTTGAAATACAGTAAATCAAAATTTAATATTTCAAAAAATCATAACTTAATCATTACTCAATGGATTGCTTCAATCAATACATCATCGGACAGGTCTTTTAAAACTCAACAAATGCTATACAAAGAGTTATCCCGGTTGTTCTTGACTTCCCGCTGAAAATGTAAGTTGAACATTACGTTAGTATTAGCCCGCAGGGCTGGTCATTCCGCTCCATTGACCACGCGTAATCTTGCATGTACATGTAAACGGTACACACACTGCGCCATTGATCTTAGGTGCAAAGTCCACGAAGACTGCATTGCTGTGTCGTGATACGTTATCCATGGTGGCGCTATACCAAGTTAATGGTCCTTTGTTACTGCACTCGTCGATAAATGCAACCATCCTTCGGAAATATACGTTGTTCGACGGTGGTCCAATGAATAGCTCATTGCATAACCTTCGTGTTAGCCTTTTGTTGGCTTGGTGGTAAATATCAACTGAACGAGTGTATTTTGCTGAACTGTTTTGGTGATTTGAATAACTTTTGATAACTGAGAAAATGCAATCGGAAAAAGGTCAACATAAATTTGACTCTGATCAACAACGGTTTTTACGCGAATCTAACTTTTAGATCCTGTTGAATACTTCAAAGAAATACAATGTGACAAGCAAAATAAATTCAACATAAATTGCACATCGTGTAAACAGTAGGTTCTTATGCCCTTTTCATAATCATGACAAATGATGTTGCTTCACACATAAGGTAGCAAGCATGCGTAGTTTGATAACATTTATTTTTGAATTGTTAGTGATAGTCTTTTAATTTATCAGTTAAGCATGTTAAGTTTGTGACTATTTACATGAAAATTGTTATACATGTGTATCTAAACTACTTTATGGAGACGCATACAGCAACGATATCACTTTCCCCCGTGTACACTAAAAGTATACAAGTAATAGGTTTGCAAACGACTTTTTTTTGAAAATTAAAAACTTTCAATATAAATCTGCTTACGCATTTTAGTAACATAACAGTGCCCCATCGAAACCCGAACACCTAGTGTTTGTTCTCACAAACACTAAATCTCTAGTTAGGTGTTCGGTCCACAGACCGAACAACTCCTTGTTTTTGTTCGTTTTTTTTTTTTTTTTTTTCTTTGTTTTGCTTAATCTTCTGATAGTCGTTTGTCCGCAGAAAAAAACATACTTGCAAACCTTTGATCAACTTGAAACTTAATGTGACATTAGAACATAAAGAGCAGAAGACGTGTGAGCAATGACGTCATGATGACGTCATCGGGTGTCAAATTACAAGCCATTTAAGGTCAAAAAAGTGCCCTCATGCCAATGCCTGTATGTTTCTGAATAGGAAAGCTATAATATTCATATTTAAACATTATGATAGATCAAGACACGGGCAACATTTGAAAAGTTAACGCCAAATTCACATGACCTTTACTTCCGGTCGTAACGGAAGGTCAAAGTTTGCCTTTCTGCAATTCTTAACCAAAAAACATTTCCTGCCCAAATTCTTCACTTCTGTTTATCCGATCAACCTCAAATTTACACCATGTTAGAACCTTGATGAAACCTCCATCAAGTTGTTGTGACGTCATGATTACGTCATCAGGTGTTGAAATACAGTAAATCAAAATTTAATATTTCAAAAAATCATAACTTAATCATTACTGAATGGATTGCTTCAATCAATACATCATCGGACAGGTCTTTTAAAACTCAACAAATGCTACACAAAGAGTTATCCCGGTTGTTCTTGACTTCCCGCTGAAAATGCAAGTTGAACATTACGTTAGTATTAGCCCGCAGGTCTGGTCATTCTGCTCCAATGACCATGCGTAATCTGCATGTACATGTAAACGGTACACACACTGCGCCATTGATCTTAGGTGCAAAGTCCACGAAGACTGCATTGCTGTGTCGTGACTGTGCATTGCTGGCCCACATGTACATGTACATGTACATGTACATGTACATGAAGCGTAAAGTAAAGTTGATGCGTTTGGTGGCGCTATACCAAGTTAATGGTCCGGTGGTCCAATGAATAGCTCATTGCATAACCTTCGTGTTAGCCTTTTGTTGGCTTGGTGGTAAATATCAACTGAACGAGTGTATTTTGCTGAATTGTTTTGGTGATTTGAAGAACTTTTGATAACTGAGAAAATGCAATCGGAAATATAAAAGGTCAACATAAATTTGACTCTGATCAACAACGGTTTTTACGCGAATCTAACTTTTAGATCCTGTTGAATACTTCAAAATAATGTGAACAGCAAAATAAATTCAACATAAATTGCACATCGTGTAAACAGTAGGTTCTTATGCCCTTTTCATAATCATGACTTGTTGCTTCAGTAATCGGCACCAGACGGTATAAGCGCAGCAAACAGGCGTAGTTTGATAACATTTATTTTTGAATTGTTAGTGATATCTTTTAGTATTATAGTCCAATAACTACGGATTGGATTTCTACAATCAATACATCATCGAACAGGTCTTGCATACGATCAGTTCAGTTTATGACTATTTACATGAAAAACCTCGCCGTTACGTTGTTTAATTAATAGACGTCACCCAATGAATTATTGGGTAATTAAATGTAAATAATTTAATCAAATTTTGAGTCTTTGGTTTAACAACCATGCAGAACTCGCAAACTAAGAAAGATAAATTCGTTGTTTTTTCTTGAAAACAAAGGGTACTGAATACTTATTGTTTTATACAATGGAACAAATCAAGTTTTTCATAGATCTATTAGAGAAATTGGCCTTTAATCTTAATCCATTGCCTAACGCAGAATGACATACCCCCTCGCGACTGGCAACGGTGGGTAGCTAGCCAGTCAATGCACTTGTTACAGACCAACGTGGCACAACGGAGATGTTTACTATCAGTGCCATGTGGGCGTAACGAGAGTTTCCATTCATGTTTTACTTACAACGTAGTGCAATCTTATCAATGGCGTACTTACTACTACATACTAGCATTAACATGAATTCCGCTAAGATTTGGCGTGTAATTGTTCCCCTATTCGCCCTTCTCATGGCTTTATAATCAATATGGAATTGGAGACGAAGTTTCACTGAGATGACCACCTGCTTCAGTAATTCGTCAGATTTTTAACTATGTGAGAAAATGCAAGCAGAAAAAGACGAACATTGGTCATGTTTTGATCACACACCGAGAAGGAAGGATGTGTCATCGGATCGTGAGGGGTGTTTCAGACCCTTCTCACGGCATGTGTTATTGTTGATACACGGGACTAACTTCGGTAAGTTTTCGTGTGAACATCATTGCTTTTCAAAATGATTCTTTTATTTAATGCACAAGTACGTTGTAAAGTTTATCCTGTATCATCAAGTGGTGACGTTGGTGAGATGTTTTTAAAACTAAGGAACGTTTAGTATGAACGTCAAAGAGATAAGAGTTTGGCAATGGCGGATTGGTATGATTGTTGGCTGGGTCACCATGGTGTCACATAGTCAGAAAATGGTCAGACTGAGGAATGTTTTCTGTCAACTTTGTATTGCGACATAATTATTTGAAAACCCTTCCATAAAGTTTCCCCTAATAAGGTTTCGTTTATAAGTTGTTCACATCAAAAACAGGATGTGCACCTTCCACTAATTTTTTCTTGTGTAATTTCCTTACTCTGATATGTTGTATTGTTACGCGCCCTCGAACAGGTTGGTCTTGGAGAGGGCACAATATAAATTCAATAAATTATTATTATTATTATAAAATAATGAAATGTTGTAAGTCTTGAATTTTATTTATTTGAGCAGTTTCAGCTTGACTTAATTTGCTTTGAGTCATACTTTGTTTATTGTTTTTTTCTTCTTCAGAATATACAACACATCAGTACCCGAATGTTCTACAGTGAAAAATGTCATACTCGTTGCTGTGTTCCATTCCCCAATTCCTTGGGAAGTGTATGATGCACCATACAGGTAAAAATAGTTATTAACTCGTTAAAAATATTTTATTAGTTAAAATTCACGAGAGGCTTAAACTTGCCGTCTTCATGACTTGCCTTTATCTTGCATAATTATTAAAAATATGCGTTTTTTTATTTCAATATTATAAATTTAACAAACCGTTCTGTATAAAGACTAATGTCTAAAAATCAAGCGAGCTATTTTTAAAAATGCAACCAAGAGCTCATACTATGCTCGACTTATTTTAACGACATCATCATCAGTGCATATGTATTTAACAATCAAAGTATCATGCACCGATACATGAGAAGCCAAATCACAGTATTTGAAAACCTGTTAATACTTCTAAGAATTGTAACTTAATAATGTCAACATGATTCGCATAGTCGGATTTATTAATCAATATCCATTAAAAAATAAATAAACTTCAGTGAGTGGCATACATGATAGTTGTACTTGTGATTAATTTAAAAGCTCGTTTTAAGATATGCAACCAAAACGAAAGGAAATTCGAAAAATTAATGTTGCCGTGTTTAAAAGGACAATATTGACCCACTGCCCTTTTAAATAAATTATATAATGTACTCTTTTGCTGACAATACGTTTAGTAAGTTCACCTTCGTTTTTCACTTACAATTTAAAACACATAATTTAATACCAATTTCTCGATAAGAACTTATCTAACGTCATAATGACGTCATCAGTTTTCAAATTTGGCTTTAACAAAAGATTATTATTTTTTAAACTCATATTGTGAGGTGCATTAATTTCCTTTGTAAACTAACGTACAAGCAAAGAAGATTTACACTTTACTTTCCTTGAAATTTCAAAAGCTATCAACAATGTTTTCAGCGATTCAATGTTATAGCTAACGCATTAAAACAGCACTGAGCCCAGCGAGAACCCGAACACCTAGAGTTTGTTTTACAAACTCTAAATCTCTAGTGGATTTTTGAGTTTGTTCGCCCACCTTAAAAATACACGCATCGTTGTCCGCAGACTTTGACATCTTTCCCAAATTCGCACGGTCATGAAACTTGGCAACAATATTACACCTGATGATTAGATAAGACATAAATTTCGACAACATAATGACGTCACCCAATGAATTATTGGGTAATTAAATGTAATTAATTTAATCAAATTTTGAGTTTTTGGTTTAACAACCATGCAGAACTCGCAAACTAAGAACGATAAATTCGTTGTTATTTCTTGAAAACAAAGGGTATTGAATACTTATTGCTTTATACATTGGAACAAATCAAGTTTGAAATTTCAAAAGCTATCAACAATGTTTTCAGCGATTCAATGATATAGCTAACGCATTAAAACAGCACTGAGCCCAGCGAGAACCCGAACACCTAGAGTTTGTTTTACAAACTCTAAATCTCTAGTGGATTTTTGAGTTTGTTCGCCCACCTCAAAAATACACGCATCGTTGTCCGCAGACTTTGACATCTTTCCCAAATTCGCACGGTCATGAAACTTGGCAACAATATTACACCTGATGATTAGATAAGACATAAATTTCGACAACATAATGACGTCACCCAATGAATTATTGGTTAATTAAATGTAATTAATTTAATCAAATTTTGAGTTTTTGGTTTAACAACCATGCAGAACTCGCAAACTAAGAACGATAAATTTGTTGTTATTTCTTGAAAACAAAGGGTATTGAATACTTATTGCTTTATACATTGGAACAAATCAAGTTTGAAATTTCAAAAGCTATCAACAATGTTTTCAGCGATTCAATGTTATAGCTAACGCATTAAAACAGCACTGAGCCCAGCGAGAACCCGAACACCTAGAGTTTGTTTTACAAACTCTAAATCTCTAGTGAATTTTTGAGTTTGTTCCATCTCAAAAATACACACAAATCGTTATCCGCAGACTTTGACATCCTTCCCAAGCTCGTACGGTCATGAAACTTGGCAACAGTGTTACACCTGATAAATAGATGAAACAGAAGTTTTGACAACATAATGACGTCATCCAATGATTTATCGGGTAAATTAATGATATTAATTTTTTAATCAAATTTTGAGTTTTTGGAACTCACAAACTAAGAACGATAAATTCGTTGTTATTTCTTGAAAACCACTGCAAGTAGTCATGCGACAATTCATGCATGTTTACTTTCGAGACACATTGTCAATGTAACTGTGAAGCTATCAAAATGTACAATGTACTGGTTAACTGTACACAATAGTGTCTAGACTCCGAAGTTTAATTTAGTACGTACATTGTGTCAGACAATAAACCATTGCAAGCAGCCATGCGATAAATCGGGACACTTTGTCAAGGTAACTGTGAAGCTATCAAATCGTCATCCACCGATTTCACGAACTGACACACACACGTAGACAGTAAAAAGTAACAATTGTAGAAAACGGCATTTAATGTTGAAGGCTTTTATAAAATCCCGCTTTCCTTCAAAACGTCACTAGTTTTATAACAGTGGAGACTTGTTGCTTTGAACTTCATATACATGGTGCTTATGACTGCTTTTCGTCCTAAATTAATAAGCAATAAAGTAAAACGTTTTGTGTTAGTACGTGAAATCAAAAATTGATGCAACATGTTTTCGAGCTTGAAACATGAGTACCGTAGCTCACAGTATTCCAAGATGGGATGGGAAACAACTTCTGACTCGATCAAGCATATTCTGTAGATTTCAAAATTAAACTTATTTTGTTTGACACTTGAAAAATAGACGATTGATAGAGGGTGCTCTATTACAGGTGGTGACTTCATAATTCCTTACATTATAACATAAGAGAACACATAAAGTAGCATACCGCGCCACACAGTCTTATGGAGGTGTTTGTTTTACCACACGGGCCATAAAACAAGAATTGTGGTGAGCGAAATGTATTGACTTTACGTTGGGCACTGGTGACGTCATGATGACGTCGCACAACGTTTAGCCTAACAAACACATCTACAGTATTCCACAAGTACACAATCGAAAACAGTTGATCGGACTTAAACCGTTCGAGATATGGTGGTCTCAAGATTTGCTAATTATATTCATGTCATTATGTATTATACAATAAACCATTGCAAGCAGTTCTGCAACAAGGTATGGATTTTTACTTTCAGGACACATATTGTCAATGTACTGTGAAACTATCAAATGTACAAATGTATGTACTGGTTAAATGTACAATAAAGTGCATAGACTCCAAAGTTTTATGTAGCGTTTAAATTATATCAGTCAATAAACCATTGCAAGCAGTCATGCGACAATTATTGACCTATAACTTTTAACACACACTTTGTCAATGAATGCAATGCAAATGCAAATGCGTATGTGTAGTGTATACATTGTATGAGAAAATAAACCAAACTAGCCTTAACGTGTTTGTGACAACAGACACTAGGTGTTCGGGTATCGCTGGGGTCAGTGCTGTGTCAATGCGTGAGCTATTTCATTAAAGGCATGTACACGTTTGGTAATTACTCAAAATATATATTAGCATAAAAACTTACTTGGTAACGAGCAACGGAGAGCTGTTGATAGTATAAAACATTGTGAGAAACGACTCTCTCCGAAGTAACGTAGTTTTTGAGAAAGAGGTAATTTCTCACTAAAATAATAAAAGACTTCTGGCCAGAAGCCTTTTATTCCTATCTGAAAGCACACTAATTTGTACAACAAGGGTGTTTTTTCTTTCATCATTTTCTTGCAACTTCAATGACCAATTGAGTCCAAATTTTCACAGGCTTGTTATATTTTTATGCATTATGTTGGGATACACCAAGTGAAAATACTGGTCTTTGACAATTACCAAACGTGTTCAGTGCCTTTAAGTTGAACTTTGGTGTTATTACTGTTTTGAGGTGCGTAACAAACTACACACTGAGTATGATGCACCATACAGGTAGGAATAGTTATTAACTCGTTAAAAATATTTAATTAGTTAAAATTCACGAGAAGCTAAAACTGCCGTCTTCATGACTTGCCTTTATCTTGCATAATTATTTAAAACAAGTGTCTTTTCTTTCAATATTATAAATTTAACAAACCGTTCTGTATGAAGACTAATGTCTAAAAATCAAGCAAGCTATTTTTAAAAATGCAACCAATAGCTCATACTATGCTCGACTTATTTTAACGACATCATCGTCTAACATAGCCAAAAACCCCGTGGAGAGGAGACAATGAAGGAAGTTTCAGTTTTAGATGTGGGAAGAACTAAGAGAAAAACACACGCAATCAGGCAGAAACTGAAAACCCAATCCACATATAGAGCCCCTGGTGGGATTCGAACCGGGGTCCAATTAAAGAAGATTTACACTTTACTTTCCTTGAAATTTCAAAAGCTATCAACAATGTTTTCAGCGATTCAATGATATAGCTAACGCATTAAAACAGCACTGAGCCCAGCGAGAACCCGAACACCTAGAGTTTGTTTTACAAACTCTAAATCTCTAGTTCGTTTTTGTTTTCGTTTTTTGCCATAATGTCAACTTGTGTTTTTCAAATTCTACATAATGACTCCGCGTGTAAGCTGACAAGAGCTCTATTTATACTGGCGCTTTAGTTGTAAGAAACGTTTCCGTGTTATTACATTTCATCTACATCCTGTGCTTTGTTTTATTTGTAATATTGTTTCTGTGGCTTTCATCATCATCACAACGCCAAGAGCCGTTGTCTGGCCCGTAGGCGCCCACTTCTGCGAATTGGCTGTGTCGAAAGTTTTTGAATTTCTATTCTGTGCTGCCTAGCGTCCTTTAGATCAGTAACTGAGAGACCACTCCACTGAATCAAGTCGTTCACCCAACTGGCTCGAGGGCGTCCTGGTCCTCTCCTTGTATGCATTGGAAAACCTGCGATCACTGCAGCTGAAATACCACCACTACGCACGGCATGACCACACCAGCTTGCTTTGCGCGCAAAAACTGTGTCAGACGAAAAAGTCCAGCGACCTCCAATGCGTCCTTCCAGATCCTCATTTGTCACCATGTCTTGCCATGAGAGACCGAGAAGGCGCCGCCATATCTCACGACCAAAAGCATCGAGGCGTTTGGCTTCATCAGGTGTCTTAACTATCCATGTGCAGCAGCCATATGTCAGGCGCGAGGCCACCAGAGCCTTTGTTACCCTTGTGGCTTTGTTACCCTTAAAAGTAAAGCTTGTAACCAATAAGTTTGAAATTGTAAACTAAATATTTTGATAGGGCCGTGATCAATATGGTTTGGCCTAGTATTGATGTCGCCTTTTTCAGCTAATGTTCGGACCATGTCAAATGAGAAGTTAACAAAATATGTTTTATCGGAGCAAGTTTGATAATATACATTGGATATTAACATAAGTTTGTGTAGCGAATGACTACTTCGATATTTCCATATTGGACAATGGACATTCACAGGTTTGTACAGTGAATGTCTACTTTCTATTTATATCATTTTGGGTTGAACAAAGAAAAATTGACTAGAGCAGGATTTGAACCAACGACCTCCGGTTGGTTCAAATCCCGCTCTAGACAATTTTTCGTTGTTCAACCCAAAATCATTTTAAAATGTACCCAGTCAGTTTCCCCTGTGGTTTATTATTTTCTATTTATATCATTGGACAATTGACATTCACATAGGTTCGTAAAGTGAAGGTCTATTTTGTAAATTCGATATTGGACGTTGGACATTCATAGGTTTGTACAGCAAATGTCTAATTTGTTATTTCGATATTGGACATTTGACATTGACGTACGTATCATATGTACAGTGAATGTTCACTTTTTGTTTTTGACATTTGTCTTTCACACAAACATTTGTACAGGGTTGTCTACTCTATTTTTGTGGATATTTGACATAATAGGCCTAATTAGGTTTATTACTTTGGTAATAAGCATTGAACATTGACAAAGGTTTGCAGCGAATCACTATTTCCATATTTTACAATTAACATTCACATAGGTTTTTACAGTTAAAATCTACATTGTTGTTTCGATATTGGACATAAGAGACCAATAGGTTTGTGCAGCAGATGCAGTATCTTTTCAACGTAGATAATCTTTTTGGATATTAATGACATATTAGACATTCACTTAGGTTTATTACTTTGGTAATAAGCATTGAACAGTAATATAGGATTGCAGCGAATGACTATTTCCATATTGGACAATTTAAATTCACATAGGTTTTTACAGTTAAAATATACACTGTTGTTTTGATATTGGACATTGGAGATTTCTAGGTTTTGTTATTTCGATATTGGACATAAGAGACTCATAGGTTTGTACAGCAGATGCAGTATCTTTTCAAAGCAGATAATCTTTGTTGGATATTATAATGACATAATAGACATTAACTTAGGTTTATGCAGCAAATGTCTACCTTACTATTTCATAATGGACAAAGGACGTTCACATAAGTTTGCACTGTGAATATCTACGTAGTTATTTCGATATTGGACATTGGACATTGGACATGCATGTCTTTGTATACAGTGAATGTCTACCTTGTTATTTCGATATTAGAAATTAGAGACTCATAGGTTTGTACAGAGGATGTCTGTGTTGGAGGTTTGTGAAGTGATAGTGTCTTTTCAACGTATACATTCTTATACTGGTATGTTTGTATATGAGTGTCCTATGTCAAATTAAAAAAGTATACACTCACTGAACAAAATGTACGTGAATGTCCAATGTCAAACATAGAAATAGCAAAGTAGTCATTCGCTGCAAACCTATGTCAATGTTCAATGCTCAATACCAAAATATCAAAGTAGACATCCGCTGTACAAACCCACTCGAACTATTGTCCAATGTCCAATATAACAATAGAAAAGTAGGCATTCGGTGTACAAACCTACGTGCATGTCCGATGTCCAATATCGAACTAATTTTACCATGCTAGTCTTGTTTGTGTCATATAATTTATAGCAGGCTACTACAGTAGTGAACTATCACCCTACACTAAATTGAGTTCCCATATCTAGGTTATAATTATAAGTTGTAGGCAAATTGAATGCCATATGAATGGTTATTTTGATTAATGAAAGGAACTTATATTATCCCCCTTAAGTTTAAACAATTGTAAACAGTGCCTTCCTCGCAACACATTTCATGTTGTATCAAAAAAACAGCTTCCGGATACGACCAAAGTCTAACATACAACTGCACCCCTATTTACATAAGCACTCAATGCGACGCCCTTGAATGTAACACGAACTGATCACGAGATCTCATTCACTTAAAAACATATCATTTCCTGCAAGTGTATGCACATAGTGTAATCTCTACTATCTACTGATTCTTTTGAGTTTTTTTTAATTTTTTTAAAAGATTCTTACCCAAGTTACGTACAAAATAAGCGTCGAAATGTTTCTCATTGTACACGGTATAGTATGATTTACTTGGATTACAGTACCGTAAAGTGAGAACAAAACAATGGGAAGCAAAATACTGTAAAACAAAAACTGCTTCGACAAGTGTTTTACTCTTGTTAAACGCACAATGACGGGAAGTGAAACTTTGAACAACAACTTTGAAAAACAATCCACTACAATAGCTCTGATCACACCTCCATAACAAACAATCTACTTCAAGAGCTCTGATCTCACCGCCATAACAAACAATCCACTACAATAGCTCTGATCACATCTCCATAACAAACAATCTACTTCAAGAGCTCTGATCTCACCGCCATAACAATGCTTTTCAGCTCTGGGAGGTTCCAGGGGAAATCCCCGTTAACTTTTGCAAGAGTTCATGGCAAAGTATGACGGGAAATGAAACTCTGAACAACGGCAATGCAAGAAATGCTCAACTTGGTAATCTCTGACCTTACCTCGATAAAATAGGATGCAGCTTGTGGGGAGATTTCGGGGAACGCAGGAAAGTCCCCGGAACTTTTGTATTGATCAAAGGCAAAGAATACCTTTGTTTTAATTCTGTATAATTATAATATGCAATAAAACCAATCTGAGAAAATTTCAAAAGGTGGTTGCTCTTTTGAGATATCGCATAACATCTGGAGCGGTTGTGTCCACGCAGGAAGAATAACCCGTAATTGAAATACAAAATCTGAGAAACGGATCATGCATTAATCGTTTGTCAGATTGAATCACATTCTTTAAAACCACATTCCTTAGATTCTAAGGGAATTGTTTCTCAAATGTTATACATTATCAACAGCTGCGGTGCTTCTTACAAAGTAAGTTTTCATTATCAATAAATTTTGAAGTAATCACCAGAGGTATACAAAACGGGATAAACAATAGTGTATAACTAGAAAAACGGTGCTTGTAGAAATTCAAATACTAGGAGTTCGGATTGTATGAATAAAAGGTAAATATTATAATTTAAATCAAACACAACATTTAAAAAAACTTCAAAACGTACACTTTATAGTGACTGTTTGGAAAGGAAGCCCGGTCAAATCAGGTCACTAAAATCATTTTTTTTAAAATCCTGCATTAAACATTCACAGACAAATTCTTAAGGTAAGAAACTTCGGAATAATAAACTTTTGATTGAACCCGATTTTAAAATAGATGATGTCATTATGACGCCTAAGCTAAGTTTTTCATGAAGACATTGACATTTAAGTATGTGTTAAGTACAAACAAATAAAACATGAATTTGCAGCATATTTTCAGAAAAAACCCATGTTATTAAACTTGTCACGAGAGGGCGCAGTTAAGGATAATGACGTCATTATCTTTAATTTAGAAGGCCTTGGGAAAGAGAACTTGTCCAAAATGCAGGTAATAATGTTTGCAGACCTCAAAACGAGGCACATGAATATCTTCTTCACTCCAACTTCCGGTTCCGACCGCACTGGGAAGACAAGGTCAAATCGGGGTCTCGTCGGTTCAACTTTATTGAAGATTGTTTTAAAGCCCTTTCATAAGATATATATATATTTTATATATATTTTATTTTATTAAAACCACAAATCGTGGCCCAGTGGCCAAATTGCATGTGACTGTACAGAGAATGATATTTAAAATTTAACAAAAATATCAAAACATCAACTAAAACAACAATTATTTATTTAAAATATTAATAAAATAAGGGACCGGACTGTTTTGGAAACGGGTGGTTCTCATTGGAAGAGTGGAATATTGTTTGGAATTGCGGGTATTCCTACCATGGACACTCTCTCTGGTCGGGGGGAGAAGAGATTTTAAACGGGAGTTATTAACAAGACTGTTGGCAAAATGTTCACAATGATTTCTCCTCCTCCCAGCCAGGGAGTCAAGTCCGCAAGTAACAAGAGCATCATTATAAGAAATATATTGCCGGCCCAAAATCATTCTACATACCCTTTTTTGAATCTGTTCCAAGTCATTAGATTGCTTAGTGGTAATACCAGGCTGCCACACTACATCTGCATACTCTAGAATTGGTCTAACATAACCAGGTATTAATAGTTAAACCAGCTAATGTAGTTTGAGAGATTTGGTTTTCTGTACAATGTTAAACATTTAATGCAAATGTAGATTAGCAACTGAGTTTACAATAGCGGTGTTATCTACAATTACCGAACATTTACCGAACATGTGGCGTGTCGTGGCCGAGTGGATAAGAGCACCGAACTCAAGCTTTGGTGTTTCTGATCAGGAGAGTGTGGGTTCGAGTCCCAGTCGTGACACGTGTGTCCTTAACCAAGACACTTAACCACATGCTTCGTCCTTCGGATGGGACGTAAAGCCGTAGGTCCCGTGTGTTGTGTAATGCACGTAAAAGAACCCAGTGCACTTATCGTAAAGAGAAGGGGTTCGCCCCGGTGTTCCTGGTTTGATTGGCTGCATATTGCGCCACAGCACCTTGTAAACCATTACATGGTGCTATGCAAAGGAATAGGTCTCATACTTCAACACGTAACCCCACATACCTTGTAGGAAAAATACTGCTAGCGCCATGATCTAGATGGAATGGCGCTATATAAAATCCCGCTATTATATTATAACAATGCTAGTCTAGAGTTTGAACTGCTAGCGCCATGATCTAGATGGAATGGCGCTATATAAAATCCCGCTATTATATTATAACAATGCTAGTCTAGAGTTTGAACTGCTAGCGCCATGATCTACACTGTAAAAAAAAATCATGTAAATTTACAGAAAAATGCAGGCAACTCCATTTCCAACAATTTGCTGTAAAATATTTTTACATAACTGGTATGTCAATTCTGTTTACAAAATTTCAGTCAAAGCCTAATAACGAAATTTTAGTATATTTACGTTTTCTTCAGTTTTTCCCAAATACCGTAATTTTGTTTTAATACACCCTTATTTGTTATTCCTTTGTACTGAGAGTTTGTGAAAATGCATAAACTTGATATATTTTACTATTTTGTTTGTACTCGAAATTTACTGCTTTTATGTTCATTAATACAACCATTGTGTACTTTAGGTTAACAGCAACTGTTGTTTTTTTAAATAGAACAAATGCTATTTTACAAGTTTATTGTAATCGAAATGTACTTTTTTTCTGTAAATATTACTACAATTTCTTTTGAAGGATAACAGCAACTGTCGTTTTTTTAATAGAATAAATGTTATTTTACAGGTTTTTTGCAATCGAAATGTACTGTTTTTCTGTAATTATTACTACAAATTTGTGTTTTAGGTTAACAGCAGCTGCTGTTTTTTTAATAGAATAAATGTTATTTTACAGGTTTTTTGCAATCGAAATGTACTGTTTTTCTGTAATTATTACTACAAATTTGTGTTTTAGGTTTACAGCCACTGCTGTTTTTTTAATAGAATAAATGTTATTTTACAGGTTTTTTGCAATCGAAATGTACTGTTTTTCTGTAATTATTACTACAAATTTGTGTTTTAGGTTTACAGCCACTGCTGTTTTTTATTCAAAGAAATGTTATTTTACAGGTTTTTTGTAATCAAATTGTACTATTTTTCTGTAAATATTACAACAAATTTGTTTTTTAGGTGAACAGCCACTGTTGTTTTTTTGATAAAAGAAATGTTCCTTTACAGAGTTTGTGTGAAAGATAAAAATTACTTTACTGTTTGTGTTTTTAAGAATACACTATTTTAATGTTCTTCAACATATTTGAGGAAAGAATAATAACACATTAACTTTATATTTACAGTTTCAGTGCTTTTCAGGTTCAAAACAGCATGACTTTATTTCAACAACAACTTCGTAATACAAAACGCACAACATTTCAACATGAAGTTTTATCGAACAACTTTTCCCATAAAAACTACAATAAGTGCTGTTTTCAGTTGTCATTTTTTTTTCAAAATGAAGTATTTGAGGTAATTACTAACAATATACCTCCAACCTGCCGAAAAAGTAAACAAATTATCTTAAGTTTTGAATGTCCCAAAAAATAGACATCCAGCCTCATATCACACAACAGTGAACAGGATCAAAAACAGCTTTATCTCTTACCTAGAAGTCTTGCAATGAGTTTATAAGCATGAGCACTTTGGGGCTTACACAGGACCTCTACGATTTTGTAAAACAAATTTAAATAAACTGTTTGGATTACAGCTTTATCTCTTATAACTCAGATATTCTTTCAGATTTGTCCCTTCGTGTCACTACTCATTGTTTTTGGTAAGGTACTCTCCACACACTTAATGTTCGATTATAAAAATAAATGAAAGAAATCTTTTTAAAATTAAAGTATGTTTAACAAAAATTAAACAAACTGTTTGGATTACAGCTTTATCTCTTTTAACTCTGATATTCTTTCAGATTTGTCCCTTCGTGTCACTACTCATTGTTTTCAGTAGAGCATGATGGATATTAATAATAAGAATGATAGGAATGTGTGTGGTACTCTCCACACACTTAATGTTCAATAACTGAAAAAAATCTGTTTAAAATTAAAGTATGTAAAACAAAAATTAAACAAACTGTTTGGATTACAGCTTTATCTCTTATAACTCAGATATTCTTTCAGATTTGTCCCTTCGTGTCACTACTCATTGTTTTTAGTAGAGCATGATGGATATTAATAATAAGAATGATTACCGGTACTAAATGTTCAGTTGTTTCTCCTTATTTACTTTGATTGATGCATATCCAAAAAGAAGAGTAGGCCTAGAATTCAAATTAAAGTATGTAAAAATAAAACACTAAAAACCCAGATTTTCTTTCAGATTTGACCATTTGTGCCACTTACAAATAAAAATAAGCATTTGAGGCACACTTAACACACTAATTGTCAAAAAAATAAATTAAAGCAATGTAAAAATAGAGTATACCTAGAAGTCTTGCATAGAGTTAATAAGCATGAGCACTTTGGGGCTTACACAGGACCTCCACGATTTTGTAGACTTCGACCCCCTGCACGGGTTGATTCCAACCAAGCATCTGTTGAAGAAAACATTGATAAATAAAATATTATATGTGGTGGACCCAAACAAATTGTTCATCCTCATTCTCTTGCTTGGGTCAAGGTATATGTCCTCCAAGATAGATTCATGAATATTATTTATTATTTCTTATTATTATGATATATATGTATATATTTATACCTTTTTTAGGGGGGGTTGGGGGATTGTTTTTGTTTTTTGATGCGTTGTTGTTTTTTTTTTGGGGTGGGGGATTACATACTTGAAAAACAAAGTTTGTTCAACAATTACTGGTGATTTTATGGCAACAAAATTACACATTGATATTCTTACCGTTGCATGAACTCCATGGTGGCATGTGCCTTTCCACTGTACTGGATGTTAAATACATAAAAGGAGGCAAACAAAATGCAAAGTGCATCCACCGGTGACTCAATGCTTTGGAAACAGATTTCTTTATCAATGGCCAACATGAAACTCTTAGCAGTTAAGCTCGATGAACCTGGTTAGAACAGAAAATACCACATCAGTAGAAACTGCAGTTTTTAGTAAATGCAGATGTTCTCTACTATTTCGATGATATCTTGTTATATGAGTATTAAATGCTGTATAGGTTGGAAACGTCTGTGAACAACTTGAAATACCACAAGGAAATTGAAAGTTATGAACATTTTTATGAATTCGAAAATGTTCCGAGTAGGTTTTAACACTGTGAGATGAAAAGTCGCACAGTGAGCAAGTATACATAATGCAAACAATTTCAACTAGTTCTAAGACATGGGGAGAGCTCAGGATGAACCCCTTATTAGGTTTCAAATTTTAAAATGTTACATCAAGACCTGAAAGGAATAAAATGAAAACATTAAGATTTTGACCTTTCACTATCAAAGCTTGATTTGACACTTCAAATATCTTGCAAACACTGAAGTAAAGACAAAGATTGCTGTGGGCTGGAACCCTTGCTTCTTAAATTGAGAAATTTTTAATTGAGAATGTTTATATTTTTATATTATCTTATTATTTCATTCAAAATTGTTCAGCAGGAGCAAAATATTACTTTGAGTGAAGAAAAATATTGAAAAAAAAAAATAAAAAAAAAAATATTAGCTCTTAGGCAGCAGGCTACTCAAAACTTACTCACATGTAAATAATTTGATATGCATGTGATTGTTCGAAAGCATGTTAATATTTTGTGAACATTTTGTATTTTTCAAGCTTTTGACAATTTTTTGCGGGCTGGTTAAACAAACAGCCCAGGGGAATATTTGATGTATTGTTTTTTAGACACAGGCCTGATTATCTATTATTTGCTAAGGCAAAACAGCAATAATGTGAGGAAGGTATATTTTAACAAATTACAAACATCAGAAAACTCTCTTAACGTAACTCTTCATAGAATATAAATGTTTAGTTCTGTGCATTCAAGAATTTGAAGAAAGGTTCATGAAACATACCTGGATTGCCGGGGAGATTTTCAACCAACACCCTTTTCACTTGAAATGAGGTGATAAAAACCTGCAGGGTAAACAAAATGAAGTATACTAAGATAATAGTTATTATTTCAAACATATTGACAGTCCCCATGTGTTTGCAACTGTCCAATGTTAACAGTGAGATACTTTATCTGCTACATAAAAAGATAACTTGAAGATCTAAGTACACTTGACTGTGCCAAAATCCCCTTATGTTTGCTTTTAAAGCCTTATTAATACTCAGTGTTTGTTGTATTATATTATAATTGATACTATTTTTGTATAAATGCAACACACATGGGCTGGGTCACATCCAAAACAAAATATTGGAATTTAAAACATGACTTGCCTAAAGACCTGCAAAGCTTTAATAAGTGAAAACCAAGTAGGCCCAATAAAAAAACACCCCCCCCTAAAAAAATAAAAAATAAATAAATAAATCCCAATAAAATGACGTCAAAACTCCACCACCACCACAACACAAGCATGCCCATTCCTCTAATCATGTACAATTTGTTTATTTAATTTCGCTGAATAAAAACGCCTTTTAGTTGATAAAGAAAGTATCTTTAAATTATCATAGTATAAAATTAGTGCCAAGACGAAGACCACAGTTACGCAGTCGTTTATCACCATTATGTTAGTGTGTATACACCATAGATCCAGTAGGTTATCCAACTTGAAAAATAAAGGTTGGTTCTGGGTGTGTTGAAAACTGCGAGGGGGTACATACAATGCGAGCGCAAATCCCCTATGCGTGGGGTCCGGGGCCCGCTCAAGGGCCCCGGAAATTTTTTTGATCCTAGATGCTCTGTGGTGCATGGTGAATCCTGGCCACTTTCCTCAGACTTTTTTGAGGAAATATTTTTAAAGTTTTTAAGAACACAAAGTACAATACTGGTTTTCTAAACACTTACTTGCAGGCATGAGAATGGGTTATGTTATAAAAAACTGGAAAATATCGACCACTATTTTAATTATCCCAATCAAGCCGCAGGCATGTCCCTAGCGGAAGATGAGGCATGCTGGGGGTCCAGGGGCCGAGGCCCTCATGTAGAAAATTTTGACAATTTAGGTACTGAAAAGTAACATTTTCAATGTAATTTTTAGATCTGAATGTTCATATTTAACAGCAAAAATAAACACAATTGACACTTAAGAATCTTATCATTTAATATAATAAGGCAAACAAAAAAGGTGTTTTGTTCCCGGTTACCCGACCGACCCTAATTTTATGCCGCGACCCTAAACTTTTCATTCGGCTTTTAAAAAAAATTAAAAAAAAATAAAAAAAAATTAAAATAAAAAAATATTTAAAAAATTAAGGTATTATGGACTGTAGAGACACGGGAAGGAGAGCCGGTCCTCTAATTAATAAAGGACGAGGATTCGCCAAAAGACAATACACTAATTAGCAAGCAACAAATTCTACATGATGACGTTTTAAATATAAAACAATGATCTCCTGTACTGACTTTAATTCAAATCAATGCAACACCGCACATCGAATGCAAAGAAAATAGCTAATATAAAATGCACACAGTCACTTTTTGCACATAAAGCTAAATGTCAAAAGGTCAGCGCAACACGAGGCTGGCGGCACACACAGACATAAGTTTACAATTACCAAATGAAATGTCCTTACAAATCACAAGAGTTCTACGACCCTATCCCTTCCGAATAAATAGTGTTAGGAGCATGTACCCACAAAATGGAGAGAAATACGGACAACAAATATAAGGTGCTCCTTCAAGAAACGAAGCTTAAGAAAAAGAGAGCGAATGTCATGTGACATCCCCAAAAGTAAACTTTCTACAATATCAACAATGAGGGCGCACCTGGTCTCCCTACAGGACCAAATGTCAAACTTTGACCAAACTAACATGTTTTTTAACAAAATTGAACGAGAAAACCAGAACACATCCAGACAAGTTTACTGATATCTGCATGATTTGGGTCTCATGATTTTGTGATCCACGGTCGTCGCGTCGTGTTTCTAAAGTACCCAGCGGAAAATACCCACTATGCAAAGTACTGCGCGCACGTGTCTACACGACAGTGCGCTATCTGCAGATTGCGCAAACTTATGATCATTAGGCAAATGAAGCTGCCGACTCTGCATAGCGCAAACTGAAAATTGCGCAAGAGTTTGTCCAATTCGTTGTGCAAATTAATTTATTGCGCTCATGGAACGAGGGATGCATCTGGTTACCAGACGATCACACCTGATGTCGATAAGACAAAATAATCAAAACCAGACTAAAATAGTTTGCCATGCAGCGGGGCGACTCAGCTGCGATAAGTACGTGCAACGAAGTACAATACAATGTATGTGAAGACGAGTCGCTCCACGCTGGAAACTTTATGACAGGCAGACAGGTAGGCCGCGAGAACGGCGTGAAACTTTGATTTTAATAGAAAGTACTGTGGTCTTTCTAGTTTCTAAACTATTTCTGTTGTAAATTTACAATGCCGAGTCAAAAAATGTAAACGTGGCGGCAACATTTTAAAGCTTGGCAGCGATTATAAAGCGTGGCGGTGCGCCACGGCTTTTCTATGGGTTGGAGAACACATAATTCCGAATAACACGAAAACCGCGAGCAAAATGTGTGGTATATGTAGCAATGACAGCTTTGCTTAGGCCTAACATGAAAAAAAACTGTCAATGCACCACAATAAATACAATAAATCCAATAAATACAAGTGTAAATTAAAGTGCAGATATTACACGAAATCTTCCAAAATATGACACTTACTTACCTGGGGAAAAAGCGATCACATTGCAAACAGAGCTCCCCGCGACGCTCGATGGTTGGTTCAGAGTGTGAAAGCGCAACAGTTTGTGTCAGCCTATAGGATCGGAGGGACATAAACTGTTTGACACCACATGGAGCTCTATGCTCTCTCACGCAAAACACCGATGCAACTTGCGCAAGAGCGTGTCTTGGCTTGTTGTACTCTGCAAAGAATTGTGGGATCGCTTTGCACCGCGCGCGCGGCGAATACAATAGTTTCAATGTTATTCTGCAGAAAAATGTTTAAAAAAACATCATGGTTGTTCAGCAGATCCGTCCTCGACACAATTGGATCCGTTCGTTTAATTTTTCTTCGATTTATTCTCTTATTGATTATTGTTATTTTTATTGATTGTGATTTGTTACTGTTATTGTTATACGGAACTACTATAATCCTTTATTCTTATGTCAGTAAAGGTCAATAGGCCTGTAAAGTATTGTCGTAGTGGTTGTTTTGTTTTGTATTATGATTGTTTGTTTGTGTGTTTGTTTATTTCAGTGTTGTGTGTGTTAGGCTTGCTCGTCCGTTGATTAACAGAAAATCAGATACGAATCATGCATGGCCTGACAGCATATCTGTATTTTTACCAAGCTGTTATACAAGATTCTGTAAATATACAAAACATTGAGTCAAATTACCTAAAATTTACTGATAAACATTGCTCATGTATTTTTACAAACAAATTAACAACGATTTGTGTAATCATTCTACAAGATTCTGTAAATATACAAAAATATTTAGTAAAATAACCTTAAACTTATGAAACACATTACTCATGTATTTTTACAAACAAATTAACAACGATTTGTGTAATCATTCTACAAGATTCTGTAAATATACAAAAATATTTAGTAAAATAACCTTAAACTTATGAAACACATTACTCATGTATTTTTACAAACAAATTAACAACGATTTGTGTAATCATTCTACAAGATTCTGTAAATATACAAAACATTGAGTCAAATTACCTAAAATTTACTGATAAACATTGCTCATGTATTTTTACAAACAAATTAACAACGATTTGTGTAATCATTCTACAAGATTCTGTAAATATACAAAAATATTGAGTAAAATAACCTTAAACTTATGAAACACATTACTCATGTATTTTTACAAACAAATTAACAACGATTTGTGTAATCATTCTACAAGATTCTGTAAATATACAAAAATATTTAGTAAAATAACCTTAAACTTATGAAACACATTACTCATGTATTTTTACAAACAAATTAACAACGATTTGTGTAATCATTCTACAAGATTCTGTAAATATACAAAAATATTTAGTAAAATAACCTTAAACTTATGAAACACATTACTCATGTATTTTTACAAACAAATTAACAACGATTTGTGTAATCATTCTACAAGATTCTGTAAATATACAAAAATATTTAGTAAAATAACCTTAAACTTATGAAACACATTACTCATGTATTTTTACAAACAAATTAACAACGATTTGTGTAATCATTCTACAAGATTCTGTAAATATACAAAAATATTGAGTAAAATAACCTTAAACTTATGAAACACATTACTCATGTATTTTTACAAACAAATTAACAACGATTTGTGTAATCATTCTACAAGATTCTGTAAATATACAAAAATATTTAGTAAAATAACCTTAAACTTATGAAACACATTACTCATGTATTTTTACAAACAAATTAACAACGATTTGTGTAATCATTCTACAAGATTCTGTAAATATACAAAAATATTGAGTAAAATAACCTTAAACTTATGAAACACATTACTCATGTATTTTTACAAACAAATTAACAACGATTTGTGTAATCATTCTACAAGATTCTGTAAATATACAAAAATATTTAGTAAAATAACCTTAAACTTATGAAACACATTACTCATGTATTTTTACAAACAAATTAACAACGATTTGTGTAATCATTCTACAAGATTCTGTAAATATACAAAAATATTTAGTAAAATAACCTTAAACTTATGAAACACATTACTCATGTATTTTTACAAACAAATTAACAACGATTTGTGTAATCATTCTACAAGATTCTGTAAATATACAAAAATATTTAGTAAAATAACCTTAAACTTATGAAACACATTACTCATGTATTTTTACAAACAAATTAACAACGATTTGTGTAATCATTCTACAAGATTCTGTAAATATACAAAAATATTGAGTAAAATTACCTAAAACTTATGAAAAACATTGCTTATGTATTTTAACAAACAATTTTACAATGATTTATGTAATCATTCTACAAGATTCTGTAAATATACAGCAAATTGAGTAAAATAACCTAAAATTTACTGAGAAACAGTACTCATGTATTTTTACAAACAAATTTACAATGACTTCTGTAAATTTACAGAAATCATCCCTTTTTACATGTATAAACACTTTTTAAATGTTAATTAACGAAATTTGTAAAAAAACTTCGTTTTTTACATTTTTTTTGTAATTTTGCAGAAATATATCAGTAAAAATGAAATACAAATGGATTTTGTATTTTTTTGTCTGTAAAAATACATTTTTTTTTTACAGTGTAGATGGAATGGCGCTATATAAAATCCCGCTATTATATTATAACAATGCTAGTCTAGAGTTTGAACTGCTAGCGCCATGATCTAGATGGAATGGCGCTATATAAAATCCCGCTATTATATTATAACAATGCTAGTCTAGAGTTTGAAGGTCATTTAGGTTGCCGTAGAGTTGGATGTTAGATACACGGTCTTTCTGACTGGTAATTTGGCAATTAAAAAGGCAAGTATACTTTTAGTTTTTGGAACAGTTCGATTGTTTTAATCCTATCTAAATGTAGATATATAAAACATGGCCCTGCCCCCTGCTCCCTCCCCCTCGAAACAAATCTCCAGCCCCCAGTGAAAAAGACTTGGCTACGACGCAGTCTCCGAAGCACATCCTGGTTTTTATTTCGGTAAATATCCCTTAATTCGCAGAGAGCATGTTTGTAGTATTGGGTATTGGGAGTACATCGACGCCATCTTTCATATTTTGTTTATGCAGGTTTTGCAGGAGATTATATCCCATGGAGCTTCTGTCCCCTACACTGTGGATTGTGAAGACATTCCGTCTGATAGCGCCCTCTTTTGAATCAAATTTCTTCAGCCCATGTTAGGTTACACCATGGTTACACACACAAGGAGGGGGGGGGGGGGGGGGGGGGTGAAGACAAATTCCCTTATGACGCTGAACAACTAGAAAAGGGTGCACGTACGAACTGACCAAACAAATACGAAATAACCGAGTCCAATGACAATGTAATTCCACGTTTTTCAAAGTACAATATTGTTTCAAAGTTCCGTTGCATTCAGACGATAAAAACGGAAAATGTTGGGGAAAGTAAGATTATTTACCACAGATGGGGGGGGGGGGAAGTGTCCTTCAGTTGTTATTGTTTAAAGAGTTTGTCCCTTTTTTTTTTTTTTTTATACATTTTTAATGGTACCTAATTGTGCTCCCCCCGACCACCACACACAGCTATGTATTGCATACACTCTGTGTACAATTTATTGTTCTGTACACTTCAAACGATTCATTCTACTCTTTTTAAACACTGTTAAAAACACTGTGTGGACGTGTGTAAGTTTACATAGTGTTTCAAATCCCTACAGAGACTTCTTCTGCTCCCAGGTCCATACTTTGTATCTAACACTTAAACACAGTCACATACATACAGTCTGTGGACATTTATTTTGTCTTGTCAACGAAAAAAACCTCATACTCTTCAATATTTTTTTGAAATAATGTGTGGGCGTTGGTGAGTCCATGCAGTATTTTAAAACCCTATCTTGTGTAAAAGCCTGTGTTTTAAAACCCTATATCTTGTGTAAGCCTGTGTTGTTCTCATACTTCGTATGTAATGCTTGCCCGCACACACAACCAATCCCCCTGTCCATGAAAGAAAAGAAAAAAGCCCGAACCTGTCAGGACCTTTCGCCAGCCTTATAACCTCACCTTGATGATAGTATTGATTTCGGTTATCAAAAGACTTTGAATTGAATTCCCGAAACAAAATTCAATATGCTTCAGAGAGCAGGGTGTTGCAAAATATGGTGAATAATTGGGGACTTATGGTGCGGAACAGTGACGAAAAGATGTATGCCCAATACAAGCGGGCTATGAATAATACGCATTTATTAGCTTGCTTGTGCTGACCTCAACAAGTTGATATGGAGTTTTACCAAAACAAGGTTCAAAAGAAAACCAAAAAGTATATATTTCCGTACAGACAACAAATTGACCCACTGCCTCATGAAACTTGCGGCTGCCATGGCTTAAAAAAAAAGGTATATATATATATATCTATATATATTTACCGTGTATCCATGACAACATGGTACAATAGGAGCTAGACAATTAAGCTTTAGTTTAGAGTTCCACGTCATAATCCAGTAATGTTACGGATTCAATTCACTTGTTTGTGAACATGTCCACGCATTCAAACCGAGGACTTGGAGAGGGTTTTAACAAAAGGGATCCGGGAAAAAGTCACACCGAGGACGTCCTCGATTCGATTTCGTGTACAAAACCAATGGGGACGTCTCCAAAAAAAAACTATGTCCAAACAATTGGAGAACAAAGAGAAGTCCTCGGTTGACACCATAAACACGAGTTGTTGTTGTGTGTGGGTGAGTAGGTAACCACATTCAAACCGGGGACCTAACAAAAGAGGACAATAGGTCCACGGTTGCTATCACAAAGGAAAGCATTGTGGTCCACGGTTGCTATCACAAAGAGTTGAACAAAGGAGGGTCCACGATTGCAGGCTGTTACACACTTGGGTGTGTGTGTGTGGGGGGGGGGGGGGGGGGGGACACACACAAGATCACAAAATATTATTTTAAAATAAAGTTAACACCATATCTGTATATTCATATCCATATTAAATAATACAATATGTGTACAAATAAAATAATTGTGAACCTGAAACACATCACTACAATAACAGTTCAACAAAACGGCCATTACCAAGCGTACATTCTGTTCACATCACATTGCTGTAGCATCACACTTAGTCACTAAAATCCGTTCGGAGTCACTTTGCTCTGCTTTTGTTTTATACCAACTCAATGTAAAAGTAAGATCATTTCCGGGTTATCGACTGAGCATAACGACACTATAAGTGCCAAAAACTAGGGTATCATTTTAGGGGGCACAAGGGAGTGCACATATTTTTTCTAGGGGGATATTCTGTCCAATAAACTGTTGTTTTCGTAAGCATTTCTCAACAAAAATTGTTGTATTTTACTATTTTTATACGATAATTTGACGTCAAGGCAAGAACAGTTACACTGCGTGAATATGTAAAACAAATTGTTAAACATTGACATTAAAATTAAAACATGCAATATTTTACTCTGGAATGTTTGAAATCTCGAAAGTCAAGATTTCAAATGTGAGTGGCAGGGGGTACAGGGTGAGGGGGGTACGGTCATCAATAAGCCTTCCCCATACCCTCCCCCTTACTTACGCCACTGACGACATTAAATTTAAATACCAATTAGTTTTACATTCAGCAAGGCACAATCACAACATATTTGTTTAATAAAGTTATCAACATATTATATGTTTTGGTCCTCTAGTTGTGTTAATGCTCCTCAGAACATTATCAGTACATACGATACACTTAGTACAAAGACTCCCGAAAGACGATTTCTGCAGTCTATTTATTTCTACATAAGGTTTTTCATACAGTAGTGCACCCTTAGGTGCCCAAGATAGGAATAAATCAATTACTTTCCCCATCCCACTTTTATTTCCCTTCCGATCATTAAGATGTCATCATACACATCCTTGAGTCCAGGTGGTCCCTAGACCCCCACACCCTCCTCAGTATTCTAGGAATGCCCATTACTACCACAATGACCTTCTCACGACCAGGCTGTGGGTGAAAGTTCGGACATGACTAAAATGACATCACAAGGCCAATTATATTCATGAAATGGTTCAATCTGTGTACAAAAAAAAAGAATAGTGAAACAACAGAAACACGTCAATACTATAATATTTAAGCAAAATGGCCATTACCAAATGTATATCTCGTTCACATCGCTGTTGCATCACACTAAGTCACTACTAGTTATTTATGTTTGGAAGATACGATTCCACTTTTGTTTTCATCATCGCCATAAAATGTATGTAATGATCTGTGTAAACAATGAATAGAAAAACCTCACTAGTGCAATAAAATTCCGCTCCAGTAAATTGTTCTTTGTTCAACCCCAAAATCGTAAAAAAATGTACCTAATCAGTTTCCCTTGTTTTTTTAAATATTTAGTATAGGCCTAATATATAACAAAACGGCCATTCCCAAAAGTATATCATGTTCACATCACTGCAGCATCACGATATTAGTAACTAATAGTCATTTATTTTTTAAATCCTTACTTTGCTTTCGTTTTATATAAATTTAATGTACAGTAATAAGAACATGATTTTTATGAATTATGCTATTTCAGTTTCTACTGACATTATATTCAAAAGAGACGTTTAGTTTCAAACAAAGCAAGGCACATCACCAAACTAAGCAATACACTGGGCGGCAATAAATTATCGATACTGATTAATTCCCTGCGAGATTGACACTATCAGCAGAGTAGCAGCAGCTGTTTTCTGACAGCTAAAAAAGGACAACCCGTTGTTTATACTTACCAAAAACAGTTTTAGATATTTATTGAATTGAATTATTTTCTCTTCTGATTGTTTGCAGATACCCCCCCCCCCCGAATATTTATTTTTATTTTTTGAGTCATAGGGGTTCACACAGCTGATCAGGCTGAACGAAGTTCCCATCAGACAAATGAAATTATGTTTTTGTGCTATGTTTGAGTACGTTTAAAAACTAATTAATTATTAACTAATGAGTGATTTTGTGGAGTCAGCCACTGCTAAACTGCCGAACTTACACAGGGTTTTAAAGACATTTCTTAAAACTGCATTTTTACAAAAAGCAAAAGGTGTTCCCCTCAATTCAATAGACACAAGAAATTTAGTGTTTGCAAAAACCAACACGGAAGTTTCGGTGGGGAAAAAAACCAAACAAAACATCAATAATTCATAATGGAAAATATATATGTGACATTTATTAAGTATATAACATATTTGGTGACAAATCCTTATGTTAGTCTATAAAAATATAAATTTTAAGTTTTTGAACATCCTGTTGAACTGGAAGGAAATGTCAATTGTGGTCATTGAAACACGTCACATTGGTTGTTTACTTCAAAATGACACAAATACAACAAACCTATCTTATACATAGTTCAATGTATTCCGATCCCCGATGACGTCATTGTGACGTCATCGTTTGACTAATTCTACAACTAATGACTAAGTTGATACATTATAACGCAATATTTATTTCAATGCGATAAACATGCAAATACTTTTGTATTAACACCCTGTACAAAAATTAAATAAAGTTATGACTTGCGGTGGTTCTGAAAAATATGAAACGATGGTGAAACAATTAAACACACCACTCCACTTTAGCGGTAGGATAACGCAATTTTATGATGAAGTGAGTTCATTAAAAAAGAGGAGATTTTACATTTAAATTAATCTTCCAAAACAACTTATACAATACATTATCTACATTAAATATGTCTTTTATTTCCAAACTACTTGTCCAACCATCTAATGACTTCATGGGTAGCTTTTTAAAGTCATTTACTGTTAATTCCAGACATCTTGATGTACTTAAATTTTATCATGGTAAAGCTCGTACAGATAAATTCAAATACAATGGCATGGTTCGTTTTCCAAAAATGTTTTCTGATCTTGCTCCTGAAACGAGGAACAGTCTCATCACTGAACCTTTCCATGTTTTTAGATCCAACATGAGAGAGCATTTTAACTGTCTTTGATTTTTGCTCATTAATGTTTTTAATCTCCTTTTAATCAAGTTTTCTTGTTTTTGCTTTGCTTGTGGCCCTATTTGTCTTTTTATCCTGTCTCCTTAAGTGAGTCACGTTTGCTTCACATTTTGTATTTAGGTTTTTGTATATAACTTTGTAGTAGAGGATTTTATTGGGTCTGACACATCTATGATGACAGTTTTTTTAACTTTTGTCTTGACCCGGACAATTTTTAAAATGTATATATGTACTTTTTGTCCGAAGATTTAAAATAAAAAAAATAAATAAATAAATCTAATTGCACTTGAATCATGCTACTGTGGGAACATGGATCGATATTAACTCAACGGCTCTTCCAGGAAGCTGTAAATTCAAATTCATTCAACAAAAAGAACAAGTTATTCATTCCCCATAAAATTATCAGTTAGAGATTAACTCCACGGTTAGGCATCCGTTGGCTCACAAAATAAAGTTCAACAGCAGAAAAACGGAATTCTGGGTGTGTCTCGTCGAATAAGTATTTACTATTTATAAAGGTCACTAAAAAATATACTGGAAAAAGTACTATGTTTGCAATAAATTGTGTTGTGTATGTGTGTTTTGTGTGTATGTGTGTTTTGTGTGTATGTGTGTTAAGGTGGTTTTGGGGTTGTTGTTTTTTTCGTTTTTTTTCTTTTTTTTCTTTGTTTTCTTCTTTTTCTAAAGATTTATGAAAAACCATCTTGTCTCATGTTTTGCGATGAAAAGGGCCTAGCTCTTGGGATTTGGAAAGCTCTGTAATGAGCCAAATCTCGCATGTACTCCTTTTGTGGTAATGAAGGACTCGGGGGAAACGGAGCAGTGTCCATACTCCTGTGGCTGCTGATGGAATAGGGTGCAGATAACGGCCTGGGTTTGACCTGGGAGGAAACATTTGCCGGCCTCTTTTGATAGTCGGATGGAATCGGAAACATCGCAAGGTTGATATCACCGTGTTTGGGGGGACTCATCCGTGCATCATCTGATCTGATGATTTCGGACGTGGAATCGCTCACGCGAGATTTAACGGGAATTGTGAGCATGAGGAAAACGGGGAGGAAAAGGAGCCCATGCAAAGCACCGAGGGAGATGACAAGAAACATTGTCTTGAAGAAGGTTCTGAAGATGTACGAATCTGTGAAGGCGAGAACTAGGACCCCGATTATGGTAGATAGAGATCCCTGTACGATGGGCATACCGATGGAGTACAGAGCATGGATGACGTTTTCCTGGCGTGAACCTTTGTTTGCTGCGATGTAGGAGTAGCTGATGTGTGCTGAGAAATCCACACTGAATCCTACGCAGAGAATGAGGTTAATCATGGCGATGGAATCGAGGTTGACTTCCCAAAAGGTCATGTACCCAATCACCCCTGTTACGATGGAGGCTAGAGATAGAGTAACAAGGATAGAACAAATTGGGTTTGGGATCATCAGCAGAGCTATAATCAACATAGCACCGACGGCGATGCCCATGTTTTGCAGCGTGTTCGATAAGATTGCTATGTATTGATCATAGAAGATGAAGGCTGGGTGGTAGACTACTGTAGGAAGCTCTGCATCCTTTGCAATTTGCCTCAGATCGGTCATCATGAACCTTTCTTTATCGGTGGTGTCCAAGTCTTTCGTTGCGACAAAGAATCTCGAGGCATCAATGTTCGTACCATCATCACTGAAAACAATATCTAGGGAGTAATGTTCGAAGGCTGGCTGTTTGAGGAAAATGTCTCGGAGTGTGTCGATGAACTGGGTCTGATTTGGTTCTCTAAGGTTGATTAAAATCAGAAAATCAAGATAGTCTCGAAGCCAGGAAGCAGTCAGGTTCTGGTCTTTACTGAATGTATAATCGTTGGTTTCCATCTTTGCCAATGTCTGTTCCATGTACTCTTGTATCAAGGGATTCCAGACATATCTTTTTTCGGTAAACACCAAGGCAACCTGCGGACCGTATCTCTTAAAGTAGTCACTTTCTGTATCTAGAAAGTCTGCTGCATAAGAATTATCTCGTGCGAGGTTGCGGAGACTGAGACCTTCTTGTACTTGCGTACATCCATAGATAGCGGTACCCAAGTAGCCAAAATATAATACTATAATGAGTATCATCATCCACCATTTTGTGATGAAGGGGCCGTAATACTTCTTAAAGAATATCATCAATGCATGATCGTTGGATTCTCCATCTTCGTTGGATGATGGTTGAGAACCACCTGCGCAGAAGATGGTGTAAGCCTTAGACGCAGACTTCTCCTTGGGTTTGACTTTAAGACATGACATGCTGTGTCTGTTCGCTGCCTCCCGTCTACCAGTTAGTGCCATGCAGGCACCGAAGAAGGTAATCTGATACGCGTAGTCGAAGATGACAGCTACGCCGGTATACATGCAGAATATACGCACAGATCTGAAATATGTAATGGCACCAATACCGAAAGCCAAGGCATCTGTGATGGACGTGATGGTAATCGACATTGCGGCCTCTGAAAAGGCATGACGCATGCGCTGTTCCACAGTCAACCTGACGTCAGTCTGTCGCCAGGCAGCGATCATAATAAACATGTCGTCCACCCCAATACCTGTTGGAAGAACAAAGAAACAGTTAATAATTTGAGCACTAAATCCTATAAAAGGCAGATGGTCGGATTTATATCCAAAGGCAACCATCCTGGAAGATAACAATACTTTTAAAGGCAGCGTACATTTTTGTTAATTACCCCCCCCCACAAAAAAAAATATAAAAAAATAAATAAATAAATAAAAAATATATAGGCCTATATGTGCGTGAACATATTTGCTCCTGATTTTTCGGCGATATATCAAAAACGCGACCACCTTTTGAAATGAAATGTTCACATGTTAGTTTAATTGTATACATATCTACATTTATAAAGGATTGAAACAATCAACTTTGCCTTTTAAGCGAGTAACCAACGCCTTATTAAAAGACTTTACGTGTATTGCGTATGCTCGGCAAAAAAGGGTTTTCCCCCGACATTGCAATAATCATCATCGCTGGTGTGCGGGCTAAAACCGTATACAGCACTGTCGTCGCTGGTCTGCACGCTCATTCCGTTGGCAGCATGGAGTGCGGAACACAGTTTCTTGGAAATAAGCTGTTTACGAAAAACTACCCAGCGTGTAGGCTTTATTTTCCAAGAAATGACCAATTAAGAAACCCTGGATGAACAAAAGGATGTTTGTACTTTGAGTATGATTTGTTTCCTCAATACTTGGTTTGTTTTGTTGTTTGCCGGGGTTTTCTTGCTGGCTTCTTGCGCGAAGTCAAAATGCTTTGATGAAGACGCAATGTTTTCATCACATGCACGTTTGTTTAATGACATTTTGTTTAACCTTCATTTTAATTTTTTCTGAAACGGACGGTTACACGTGTAACCGTCCGTTTCAAAACAGTATAAAAGTAAAATAATATGTTTCTTTAACCCAGTTAGAAAACCTAAAGACTCATCTTTTCGATCACTGAGTACTTGTTTGAGTAACTGGTTTGTTTTTATACCCGCCACCCCCCCTTTCAATTAATTTTAATTTGTATTTCTTCAAAGCTTATAGGCCTAAATTTAAATTTTGATTATTGTGATTGTAAATGTGTTATTGTTTGCAATAGCGCCACAAGCACTTTTGTGGATTTTTGCGCCTTAATTTCTTTTTTTAAATAATTATTGTTTATTTCGATTATTTTTTGTATTGTTGACATATCAGAAGTTAGTCTCAGGCACTCGGGGGGGGGGGGGGGGGGTGTAACAAATTAACACATTTGGTGGATGGACCGATTCTGTGACAATAGTTCTTATCAAACCAACAGGTCTACCTTAAATAAACCTTGAGAATAGAGCAAGTTTCATTACGAAATGCAGGTTTTTGCACATGTGGCATATATTTCAGGAGGTGTTACCTGCAAAGAATTCGTTGTGTTTCTATATACTCTGCCAGACAAATCAAAATTAGGCCCACATGAATATAATAAAAACAAAATACGCAGACAGCATTCGATTTTCAGTCTCCCGTGACATTTGAGACAAACATGTTTTGTTTGTTCTGCCTTATAGTCTGGGACATAAAACCTGTTTACCAGCGCAAAGTCCCGTAACATACAGGCAATGATAATGAACCTTAAAGGGACACGTTGCCTTGGATCGGGCGAGATGGTCTATGAAAAGCGTTTGTAACCGGTTGTTATGAAATGCATATGGTTAGAATGATGTTTTAAAAGTAGAATATAATGATCCACACAAATATGCCTCGAAATTGCGCGGTTTTTCTTTTACATCGTGAACTAACACGGCACGCCATTTTGTGGAGTCAAATTTTTGACTCCACAAAATGGCGGACTGTGTTGGTTCGCAAAGTAAAAGGAAAACCACGCAATTTCGAGGCATATTTGTGTGGATCATTATATTCTACTTTTAAAACATCATTCTAACCATATGCATTTCATAACAACCGGTTACAAACGCTTTTCATAGACCATCTCGCCCGATCCAAGGCAACGTGTCCCTTTAAGGTTCATTATCATTGCCTGTATGTTACGGGACTTTGCGCTGGTAAACAGGTTTTATGTCCCAGACTATAAGGCAGAACAAACAAAACATGTTTGTCTCAAATGTCACGGGAGACTGAAAATCGAATGCTGTCTGCGTATTTTGTGTGGATCATTGTATTCTACTTTGAAAACATCTTTCTAACCTTATGCATTTTATAACAAAAGGTTACAAATGCTTTTCATAGACCAACTCGCCCGATCCAAGGCAACGTGTCCCTTTAATACAACTGCTCATAATGTTTGCCTACAGTTCATAGTTGATATTGACTTTTTTTTTAAAACAAGTTTAAGTTTCACATTTGCTACGTGATGCTCACGAGGAAGAAGACGCGTTCCACGTATTTCACACAATACGTATGATAGGTTATATGCCTTTGTGTGTTGCTATGGGTGTAAGCTTTATTTTCTTTATGAATGATAATATCTGCACCATACGCTTGATGAAAACAAACACAAAACCACACCCAGGTGAACTGACAGAGGGCAAAGGAATGTTGATTAAAAGTTGTACAATGTTGATAACCGATTGATTTAGTAAAGAGTAGTGTGGTAATAAAATGGACACCAAATAATTTTTGAAAATCATACCATATAAATGAATAGTTTTACGGGAATTGTTTTGGCGACTTTTCCCCAGAATCAAATAACTGAATACTGTTACGTGTTATAGCCAAAGGGTGTGGGTATTAGTTGGTAAGAATATACATCAAGTATATATTCACGGTAAAGTTAGGAAATTCCATTTGAAAGTTGTCTGCTTTAAATGCAACAGTTTTTGAGAAATGAGTAAAACAATCGGTTTTAGTCTCGCAAGTCGCAATGCTTGAAAACAGTGAACAAATTTAGGGTATTTTTCACTTATTTTCTCGGGACTTCATTGAGCTTAAACTTTCACATGTTTGTTATTTTATGTATATATTTAGTCACACCAATTGTGGATATGGTCTTTGACAATTGCCAATTTTGACACGTGTGCTTTAATTATGGTGCATCCTTCCACAAAAAGTCCGTTGGTAAACACTAATAAAGCGTGCAGCAGACCTACGTAAAGAAGGAAACCCAATGCAGACTTACTGTTGTTAGAGTTTATCGAAACATCTATCAAAACTTGTGTAGGCCTATTGATAATTAATACATGATTTGTGGTTGAACAAACATAATTTGACCGGGGCAGGATTTAAAACCAACGACCTCCGGATTTACGTGATCCATTGCTACACGGTTGAATGGCTTCTGACTGGCGACCCCGCCCCCCCCCCCCCCCGAACGAAGATATTGTAGGGAGACCGCCAACATACTCATAGGGCTAGATAGCTCGGTGGGTAGAACGTCGTCACATTAATTCCGAGGTCGTTGGTTCAAATCCCGTTCTTGTCAATCATCTTGTCAATCATACCCAGTGGTTTATTATTTGTTAATTATTAAAAGATGCAGAGTGATAATGGGTCAACACAAAATTTCATAATGTAGTAAAAAGAATGACATCCCCTAGCTTACTTACCAAGAATGAGGAATGGTGCAGACCCCACCACACTAATGTAAGGTACTCCGATGTAACTCATGAGTCCGAACGATGAGAGCACTGCCAGGCCGGCCGATATCACGCCACATCCGGCCAACCAAGGCTTGCTTCTTACCCAGTCCAACATCACACAGGAACAAATGCTGAATGTTATCAGCAGTGTAAACGTAATGGTAAAGTCTTTGATGACATTGGAGCTGGCTTTTTCTAGCTCTGTCTCAAGTGTACTGGATACTTGACGAGTGACTCTGATCTCGGTTGCATTGAAGTCTTCAACAACTTGAAGAAACTTGTCCTCCCACAGAGCACTTCGTTGGTCGTCCATGTTGTCTTGATATCGTAAGATGTAAGATAACTGCATCGTTTCTGCTGAAAGTACTTCATCAGATGAACTTAATTTGAACTTCACTCCTCCTAGCTCTCCACCAAGAAATAAAACCGTATTGTCTGAATTGTAGAGAGGATATCTCAGATTGATCGTCTCCAACATGGATGAGTTGTAGTTGTAAACAGACAGTATTGCATTCTCACTACAAACCTCATTCCACTTGACACAGAGATCATTAAACGTATACTCCTGACCGTTATACAGTACGCTGATGTTCATGACTGTCTTATGAAGATTCAGAATTTCTTCAAAGACAGTCTTGGTTAGAATGTTTCCACCATCATTTCTTCGTATGATTACTTTCCCTGATCGACCAAGCCTGGTCAGACGAGTCACTAAGGTGTCGTTGTCGCCATATTCGGCAAAAAGCTCTTCAACTGTTTTCCGGTCTGTTTTCGCCTGCCCATTCTCCGGTGTGTATAAATTCTCCACACTCTGCTCCTCCGTAATGAACACCAATCCAGCACCGAGGGCTCCGGCAAGCACCAGCGGTAACAGTAGAAACGGGAACGGGTGCCTGGCGATGAAACCGCCATAGTTGAAGAAAAAAGACTTCAAAACCTTTTCAATGCAGTCAAACGCCATACTTTAATTGTCTGTAACCTGTATACAGTAGTAACGTTGTGTCGACGGCAACGAGAGTAGTTTGCATTAAATTATGCCGGCTATAATTGTTGAAGGTCACACCGTTTGGATACGTTTTACAGGTCAACCAGAGTAATACACGAGACAACCGTGTAGGCAAGGTCACTATAGTATTGAACACAATTTTGTTTAAAGACTGGGTTTTTCTTAACTGCAGTAAAATGGCCAGTATTATTGTATGTGATCACAGAGCAAGGAAGTGATATAGAATGACTCATACACGCTGATGATGTGCATGTTGTGTTGTGGCCTGCGCCTGCGCGCTTCTTTCATCAACGGCCCATGGAGAACGAATGATGGGCTATAGAGCCATGGCTCTTGCACGGGAGTGAGGGCGCAAATGCAATGTTGTCGTGGACAGTTGAAATTCAACATTAATGATGAATGCTAAAAATGAGTTAACCTATACTACTGTTATTATAAAAATAAGTACTGTTCAAACATTGAGCTAGCATTGTGTGTTGCATAGGACGATGACGATAATTATGATTGGTCGTCGATGATGACGACAGCTCCACAAAGGTGACCGCATATGCAGGGAGCAAGGATACTGAGGACAACGACGACGGCGGGTTAAACCGTCAACGATGAGGGCCATTAGACGACGATTGGCTGGTGATGATAACGTTGGCTAAAGGCAAAATTGGCGAGACAACCATTGTAAATAATTGTAAAAAAAATAAAAAAAATAAAAAAGGAATATCAATAACACGATCGCATGATAATAATACAACAAGGACTGGGATTATTTGATGTGACACAGGCCCGTAACTAAAAATTCTTGAATTTACTAGCCTTCATTTTCAACAATTTTCAGCTGCTCTATGTGTCGATGTACCTTTTTGTTCAACCCTCCTCCCCAATTTCATACTTGCCCAAGAAAAGAAATCTCAGTTTTGGGCCTCTAGTGACAACGACATTATCGTTGAGGATGATTTTGTTATTCGGCATGAAAGACATGACATTGAAAACAACACTCGAAATAAACATGTCACGTAAAAAAAAAAAAAAACATCAAGCTTGATGCAACATAAATTACACTTGTCAGGTTAATGTCACTAATCTATGGACTTAATTATGAAGATAAAAAAGCAATCAATTAACAAATTTAATAAACGCAGCAAACCAAAGTACACACAATAAAAAATATAAGCAGTAAAGGTTGACATGAGCTCAAAATATATATATATTTTAAAACAAAATTGCATTTAGTTCCCGATAAACAAACAAACACAAGAATTGTCTTAAATAAGGTAAACTATACAATAATGGCTTTCAAAAAAACTTAGAAATTTTCCCCAACATCCAATTCAATACAGGTTATTTAAAATATTTTCGAATTAGTCAATAGAGGGCGACATTATCAGAAACCACTTTCAGTATGGTTTGAAGTTCACTAGCCTACGACATCCTCGACTTGGCCCAACATCATAGAGCTGCAAATATTGCTTTAAAAATTTCTACTAAGCATAAATAGAATACCATTCACGAATTGTGCATTTATGGAGTGTTATTTTGGCTGGTAACTTTATTTTGGTAAGCATAGTTATGTGCTTAGGTGTTGTTTTTTTGTTGCTTATGCGGTTCTGTGGTAGGTTTCATGAAAACAGTTAGTCTTGGTTCCAAGACCATCGCATGTATCTATTCCAACAACAGAATGAGTCACTATCCATCGTTGCGTTGGTAGTTCGCACTGAAATGGATCAATTCAAAAAGAAGAGGGCGTCACTATCCGTGGTTCGATTTCCGAACAGTTGTCAGCCGCGCCGATGAATTCAAGAACGAAAAGCGCGCCATCTGTCGGGTTATCACGAGTATTATTGTATAAGATAGTTACGTGTATAGGATAGTGACGTCTTGGACCAAGACTAGAAAACAGTAAGCACACGACGAGAGATCAGCTCTATTTTGAATTTTGATACACAGCACTTAATCAGTTGCGTAAAGTTGTCTTCGTTTTACTAGCAGGTTAATCAAAAGCCATTAAGTACACTCTCATAAGTTAATATAGAACATTTTGAACAAATCTTGCATGTAATGTGTGAAACTCTTCTGAAGTGTCCTAAAGATTGCACCAGAGACCACTCATCATGTAAACAAAATTCCCAGGGCCCTAAAGAAATAAACACTGCCTTAAAATAACCAAATGGGACGACTATGCAATTGAGTACATGAACACGCATATTTTCACGGGGTCTTTCGGCAGCGGTCCCTGAACCCATACCGGGTCCGGAACCCACGGAGATGTTTGTTGTGTTCTTTTTAAGTGTGCTTTTTGTAAATTTTTGTCTCTGATTGTCAGAGTTTTAATATTGTATTTTTCCATTTTGTAAATTGCATGTAATTCAGCCTTTGGCTGCAATGTGTTTTTAACAATAAACCAATTATATAAAATATTCAGCTGTTTTGAGTATTATATCCGCCACTTTACTAAACCTTCAGTATTGGCCTGGACAATAACACCCCATCACATTTATGAGCACGTTTGTTCACACTTGTATCGACATTTCACAAACTGAATATCTGACAATTTGGGGGCCCGCAATAGTGCACCCACGAAACAAATCATGTCCTGCTTTTATTGTCCAGATAGCGCCCCTAGTTTTGAGATAAAACTTTGAGTGGGCGGAAATAAAAGAAATAATCAAATAAGACCGGAGGAGAAAACAATTCAAATAAACTCCTCATTGTGCTCGATCTTCAAAGGTTTTGCTCGAAAACGACGAGAAATGGCTAGGAATTGCCTCAGATTGCAACACAGAGCATAAGGCCACCGGGACTTAAACTTTGGGATTACTGAATATTTCCATTGTGGAAATTACCCCTCAAAGTTTGCGCCCTTCCTAGTACCCTCCTTTTGAAAATCTTGGATACATCCCAAGATTAATATTTGTAGCAACAACTACTTCCTCAGATGCAATGAAGGGGACAAAATATACAATGTACAACACTCCTGAAGGGGACAATTAGGTACTTGATGTACTGTACACTGAAATGAAAGGAACATTGTGCGTAAACTAAAACGAAGGGGGTCGCTTTATACGTAGGGCACTGCATGTACACGAACATGAAGGGGACATTTAATATACACAATGTATACACTAACACCAACATTAACACATTGTCAAACACAGTAGGCTAAAAAATAAACAACATTTTAAGTCTTCCCATTCGACAGACTCCCACTGCAAAAACAAAAAAACTTGAAAAAAATTACTTCCGTAGTGTCGTGATCACTTGTTCCATGAATTACAGCTGACGAACAAGCTCACCAATTAAAATAAGGTCGACAATACTTCAAGCTAACAGTATAGAGGTCTATACAGAAATATAATCAGCAGTTCTTTCATAATTATCTTTCTCCTATAGGAATTACTTCAAGGATAATAATAGTGTTGACTTTTACATAAATAGGTTTAACAGCCCCGATCATACCCACACTGTGTCCACCGTTACCTTTGGGGGTCAGGTCACGATAAGGTACAACATCGACGCAACGCTCAAAGATTTCGATCTCTCGTGTAAATGTTTGCACCTTGTACATGTACCCATAAAATACTTGTAAATCTCTTCTGTTTATGTTGTTTTTATTCATTCTTGATGCAAGCTGAGTTCAGCTGATGAGCCCTTGCGAAGCAAAAGGTTCGGCTGATCAGGTTTCGACTTATGTGGTCTCCTAATTACAAGTAGCAGGAAACCAGAAAGGCGCACAGTTGTACACTGCAGTCGTCAGTTTGTGTAGAACCCTAAATAAAAGCCTAAGTAGTAACTCAGCGCACCTACCCCCCACCAATGGCTCCGTGTAGAGCAGTCTTTGATTTTCTATGGGCGTTCAAGAAGACCCTACTTCTGGTGGCGTTTCCTCTGATTGCTTCGCCTCTCCTAATTGTCATCGGAGATAATGTAAGTGCAATGTTTTGTGTTAAAGAAAACTCACGGGGAAAACAAACATTCAGTACATTTAACCCCAAACTTGTTACAGATATTTATAAAGGGGAACTGTCGTCCCGATCGTAGCAGGCCTGCCTGCGACTGTGTGCTCGGAATTATGAACTCTAACCGTTACTGTATGCGCGGCACCAAGGGTCCAATGTCATTAATCTGCTTTCTAAACAGAAACTAGCTATAGAAGCACATTTTGCTTTCGAAAAAAGGGGCACCAGCTAAAATACCATTTTACGTGTAGCATCTGTGACTGGTATCCTCCTCATTGTCGATAAGCAGAACATTGTAAAGCACTGTTGTCTGCTTAACCAGCTCCTTGAACTTGGGCCCCGATTTAATGAGGCCTCGCACGCGTGCGCGAACTAGGGTTAGCTTCTTTGACGGGGTCTAAATTATTGTGTTTTGGGCAAAATAAAGGCACCCAAGGCGATGCCATTTGCCTCTGAGTGTTACAAAAACCCAAACGACCCAATCACTGGGTGCAATAACTGAATTGTTATACCCTGGTAATAATAGACTGCAGGACGGGGAAACAGACAGTAACATTCAATTTCAATTTCAATTCAATTCAATTCAATTTTAATTATTTCATCACAGTTTACAAGTAAAAAGTGAAAATTGTTTCCCTGTGTGCACTAAAAACATTCAAATTCAATACTGATTACAAAAACAATTTCATTACAAAAAAAAACAAAAACCAAGAAACTAATTACAAAAATTAGTTTTAAACAATTAAAAGGTTTATACTTTAAAAAGAGAGAAACATTATCCAAAGCCTACCATCACTGATTAAAAAGAAAAAACTAAAATTAAGTTACCTTATGAAAAGTGAGTTAAAAAGATGAATAGCACTGGGTAAAAAAGATAGTCTGAACCGGTTTGTACGAGTAGAAAGAGAACGGTACCTTCCTGATGGGAGAATGTGAATGAATGAGTGAAGTGGATGAGTTGGATCCTGGGTTATAACTTTTAATTTAGTAACATACTGTTTGTCTAGGATTTCTTTCATGTGTTTTACTTCAAAACCTATTATCTTGCTGGCAACCTTGGTGATACGATCAATTTTCTTCTGATTTTTCACGGTTAGATTATTAAACCAAACAATACAGCTAAAAGTAATGACAGACTGAACAATACTTTGGTAAAACAGGTGTAAAATTGAATCACGGACATTGAAAGACCGTAGTTTCCTAAATTAATTTAATTTCTTTATTAACTTATTGCATTTCGTTGCTAAGTTGAACTGTGTGGTGAAACGAAATCAGACATTTTATCAGGAAATTATCTAAGTTAATTTAATGAACTTTGGTCGAAAATATATTTCTGCTTTTGCGTTTTGAACTGGAGAGAAACCTCGTTTTTGGAGGCGATCTGTTGTCATCCTTAAATAATGTAAAGACGAAATTGGCACAGTTAATAGAACTCAGACGAAGAGTGGCGAATGGATTTAACCCTATCAGTACCACGGGCGACAAATGGCACATATTTGGGGTCATTCTTCCCGACCAGGGCTCCATATGGCACCTTGTCAAATGTATTGTTTAACAACCAGTGGCGCTTATTGGTCCCCACCCATAATGCTTATTGAGAAAGTAACAAGGGCGCCCTCTATTGGCGAATTCGTTAATCCCATTGTTATTTATAGCGTCCCCCCGGCCGCGGACCTGTTGGCGCGCATTCATTCAAACGAACAAGTGGCTGCAACATTATGGACGGCGATAGAAATGCAGAAATTTTGGCCGAGATATTTGCAGACAGCGACTCGGAAGGAGGGGAGATCGACTCGGAAGGAGGGGAGATCGACTCGGAAGGGGAGATCGACTCGGAAGGGGAGATCGACACGCAGGATGGTGGTGAATCAACCTCCAGCGAATCGGCGAGCGAGGTGGAGCAGGTAAGCACGATGTTTTTAGGGAGTAGGTCATGACCGTGCATGCAGTTAGAGGGCAGGAATAACTTGGGCATAAATTTGTCCAAAAGTACCCCTTTTTACATTGGCTTTTAATTTGATTTAGGACAATGGCTCTTAAAGGTACATAGAACAATAAAATGGCGTTTCTGCGGGCGTTCTGAATTATTAAGTTTGTCACTTAAAGTTATGATGTGTAGACTCGGGCAACAATGAATACAAAAAGACCATCAACGATGGGCCACCATTGGCGGCCATGTTGGATGTAAAGAATTATCCCATAATGGTTTGCGGAAGGGCGCCCTCTGTTGGTGCAACGCAATGAATTAACCCTCGGTTAAGATACCAGCGCTATCTAAGTGTTATTATTATTATTGGCGATAAGGACTATTACACTAAAAAGCACAAAAACAATGGGAAAGTTAATTACCACAATTTGACATGGCAACTGCATGCACACCCCTCCCCCACTTCTTTCCCCTTCCCCCACCCCTTTCCCTTCTCACCCCTTCCCCCACCCCTTTCCCTTCTCACCCCTTCCCCACCCCCTTGCCCTATATTTGTGGAACGAGAAGGTTACATAATAAAATTTTCATCAATCTGGGTCCTCAAATAACTCTGCATATAGCACACTTTACGTAAAGTGATAGATCTACAGCGCCCTGATGCATATTGCCTCTTCCCTCTTTCCTACTGCAGGAAAACGCTAAATCTACACGGAAGAAACCAGACTTCAGATCGGGTTGGAAAGAGATCGGTCGTCTCAACAGGAAGCCGATGCAATTCACCGGAGATGCCGGCCCCACCAGTGATTTTACAGGACTTTCTGCAACACAGGTATTCCAGTTGTTCTTTTGCAGTACGGTTTGGGATATGCTTGTAGACGAAACAAACCGCTACGCAGAACAAAGTGCTTCACAAACGTCCTGGACCCCCACTCACTTAAATGAAATGATGGCATTTGTCGCACTCCTGCTTGCTATGGGTATCAACAAGTCACCTCAGTACAGCATGTACTGGTCAACATCTGAAGTTCTACTCACGCCATTGTATCCATCCATTATGTCCAGAAATAGATTTAGTTCCATTATGAGATTTTTTCACCTGTCTGACAACCAGTTGCCTCAACCAGCCTCTGGATGTGACAAGCTTAAGAAAGTTAGGCCTTTGCTGGATGTCATCCTCCCCAAATTTCGCAACCTGTATTACCCTGGACAGAACTTATCTCCTGATGAGAGTATGATCAAATTTAAGGGAAGAATCGGGTTTCTACAGTACATGCCCAGAAAACCGGTCAAATGGGGAATGAAGGCATTCTCTTTGAATGAGTCGGAGACTGGTTACACGTGCTCTTGGGTATTGTACACAGGAGCTGCTCCCAAGGAGACGAAGACTTCACAAAGGCCACCTGTAAATACCGAATCATCCCCAGCAAAATGCCATCCCTCTGACCTAACCATCCCAGGAGAAGTCGTCCTTGAACTTGTAAATGGATTTGAACATAAAGGACATGTAATTTATTGTGATAATTACTTTAACAGGCCAGCTCTGGTATCAAAAATGGACAACCTAGGATTTGGATGTAGTGGGCCTGTGCGTTATACGGCACTGGGCATACCTCGTGCAGCACACCCAAAGACAAATGGAATGAAAAAGGGAGATGACCCCAAATTTTATGAGAAGGCTGGTCAGTTATGCATTGTTTGGCGTGATAACAAAAATGTTGTATTCCTAACAAATGTAGGCGATTGCCAAGTAATAATGAAAAAAATTCGGTGTAAGAAAAGCGAAAGTGGATTGCGTGAAATTGCTAAGCCAAAATCTATAGATTACTACAACAAATTCATGGGAGGAACAGATCTCGCTAATCAAATTTGTCAGTACTACACGCATACACACAGAAGTTTGAAATGGTGGAAACGGGTGTTTTTTTGTTTGTTGAACATATGTATGCTCAATGCTACGGTAATTTTCAACAGCATACCAACAAATAAGCATGTCAGTAATCTTGACTTCCGTATTCAAGTTATAGACGGCTTGCTCACGGGTTGGGAGCGTTCTACAATGCTGCGTTGTAGACGATCCAATGCGAATAACCTTCCTGTTGGGATGATAGAGAAAATGCATTATCCTGGCAAAAACCCTTCCGGAAGAAAACGTGACTGCATCGTTTGTAGTAACCGTCGATTACACAAGAGAAAACAAACGAGGATGATTTGCAAACAATGTACATATCCAATGTGCGTCGTTCCTTGCTTTGAGAATTACCATACATTGCACTTGGTTTAAATTTATGGCATAAATAAATATGTAGCTCCATATTTGTAGGCATTTTTAACAATAGCCCCCAGCCCCCCCCCCCCCCCTGCCCCCCCTATTCAATGTTGCCGCCAAAAATGTGTTCGTGTGTCCGCAATCCAAGGCAACTTTGAAAGAGGGGGGGAGGGGGAGGGGGAGGGGGGAAGGGGGTGGTCGTTTGTCAACACTTTTTTGTGGTTCATTTGTATTTAATGTCCTTCAATAAATAGTTCAGTGACATAAAATTATGTACATTTGGTCGTTTGTCAACACTTTTTTGTGGTTCATTTGTATTTAATGTCCTTCAATAAATAGTTCTGTGACATAAAATGATTTAGATTTGGTGGTATGCTATAATGCTATTTGATTTACTGACACCATGGAGGATTAGACTGTATGCCTGTACAGTGCATACAATACACATGAAAAATCACTCACTGCACATTGGGGGCGCTCTTCATTAAAATCCACACAAATTCGTTGGTGCAGAAGCATTGTGAGGGGTAACACACTGCTGGTATGCAAGGTCCTACTGTGAAATATTTGCTGGTAATGATAGGGTTAACGCAACATCGGCGGTCAATGACACTGGTCCCAACGGCATATCGCACAGGACTGTAATATATTTACCCAAGACCAGCATCCTCATACCCGGGGCTATATTGCTAATAATTGTACAAAGCTGTGGGAACATCCGATGGTGGGTATACGATCAAGGTAATGTACCCGAAATGAAGTATATCACTAATGTTCCCTTGAACATGAGTTCATATGTCGTTGTTGTGAATCATGTGATTGGTTCTCGGCGAATAAAGTTCACAATCTATAACCGTGGTAAAATAAATTTGCATGGACAGTCAACCATATTATTGGGGAATGGTCAGATATAGCAATTAAAGGCAGGGTATACTTTTGGTAAATGTTAAAGACCAGTATCCTCATCACGTGATGTAACCAAACATAATTATGCATAATTTGTTATGCATAAAATAACACCTGTGAACTTTTTTGGCTCAATTTGTTGCAAAAGAGCAATGACAGAAAAATACCTTTGCTGCATTGAATTGTGAGCTTTCAGATGCCTGAGAAAGGCTTCATGCCTGGAGCCTTTCTCAGATTCAAGTTTTCGGTTGAAACATAGGCTATTACCTCTATCTCTAAAACTACAATACTTCAAAGGGGGTCAAATATTATAATGTTTTAATCAACTGCTCTCTCCAGTGCTCTTTACCAAGTAAGTTTTTTGTTTATGGTCTAGTGGAGTAATTACCAAAGTACACACTGCCTTTAACACTATCCCAAAGTAAACGATGGAATGGAATCTTCAACTTCCTCCCCTCCACCCTTTTTCCAGCCAGCAAAATGTGGCTGGGTGGTGATTGTTATGGCGGGTTACTGGACCTGCGAGGTAGTCCCCCTTGCCGTCACCGCTATCCTGCCGGTCTTACTCTTCCCTCTACTCGGTCTTCAAGATTCAGACGATGTCTGCCGTAACTACCTCAAGGATACAAACTTCTTGTGTATGGGCGGATTGATGGTTGCTGTTGCAATACAACACTGGAATCTACATCGGCGTATTGCCCTTGGTGTACTACTACTGTGCGGTGCTCAACCAAAAAGGTAAAAACTGGCTGTGAAACAATTCCATGTTTGAGCTTCAAAATTATCCAACGATAAACTCACGGCTCGTAAACCTTAAAATGTACTAATATCATGTTCACATTTTAGCAAATACATTTTTTCAAAGATGGTTTGTTCATTTAGCTAGCTGTATATTAATAGCTCTAGCATTTGCATTTGTAACCGTAACAGGCGAGACTAGTTGCGGTAATTTTACAAAAAGTGATATGCCTACTTTACAAGGTGTTTATAAATCTACACTCGTCGTAATAAAAGTATATTATTATTATTGGTTTATTAAAAACATTAAAAACATCGCAGCCAAAGTCTGAATTGTGTTTAAAATTCAACAAGAGTTGTTATACAAAATAGATTTAAAAAAGTAGAAGAGATAGAATTATAAAATAATTTTCTCGGACTAAACATTTTTCTGCAGATATGTTTCAATCGGTGTGTAACAGGCAGCAGTTATAGATCGGTGTAATGGCCCAAAAATGAAAAACTGTAACATATTTCATACCTTTGAGTTTTTATAAGAACCGGTGTCGTAAACGGGAAAAAACAAAACAAAACAAACCCAGTATGGACGGCTTATTAGTTCACTTTTTTATCATTTTAATTTTCATAATTTGTATATTTTATTTATTATTGTTTACTTTATCTACACTGCCACAGATTGATGCTTGGTTTCATGTCAGTCACTGCCTTTTTGTCCATGTGGATCAGCAATACCGCCACCACCGCCATGATGGTGCCAATCGTTAATTCAGTACTCGCACAGATAGTTGGGAAAGACAAATCAGTGAGTACCAATTTCAGTGCTATGGGAATGGTACTTTTGTTGTACCAGTTATAAACAACAAGTTTTCAAAATTAAAGCACTTTATATCTAGCACTTTATCAATGAATAATGAAAAGAGTTTCACATTTATTTGACTCCATAGTTCTTGTGATCAGAAGATTGTACTATAGCCATGATTGTGGCTATAGGCACATATAGGTAAACCGTTCGTGCAGCACATGATCGAATGTAGGCCTAACTATAGCCCGGGAGTAGCTCAAATCTAAATATAGCCTGAACCATGTGCCTACGGACCAAAAGTTTTCACTGAATGATATGAGTTTTGGAGTTTGCTCAGAGATGGAAGCGTGAACGAAGTAGTGACATTTCCCCGAACCTTGGCTCGGTCTCCGACTCCGGGAAAACACCAGGGACAGGTCAAACGTTCAAAAATAGTATTTATTTAAATTTTATTTTGATTTATTGCTTATGGGGGGGGGGGGAACTGATACTTTACACGGTGAATATCTCTATTGAGAAAACAACCTGCTATAATAGTGGACGGTAAAAAAACGTGGATAAAGGGCGCCCTCCATGACGTGAAATTCACAGAAACCAATATTTTAATTCTACTCACCGGTTTTACTGTGACTCATAGTAGGGTAATTAAAATACTGACATTCACCCTGGAATCCACTTCCCCAAAGTCATTTGTTGATCCTGACCCACCAGCCTCCTTGCTGGGAGGTGTCAAATAACTGAAATGCTGAAGAGCAGGGAGAAAAGGCTCCGATGTTTTTTCTTTTGATTTCTCGATAGATATATTTGGTTGATTTTTATGACTCAAAGTTGCTTTCCAAATAATATTTTAACACTGTTTCCAAATACTTCACGATAAAAACAAATACCTGTGAAGTTTTGTCAATAATTGTTGTCACTAAACTCACAGACAGTGGCACCCGTAGTACGGTCGCGTGGGTCGCGTTCGAAGTAGAGTGCTTCAACTGCCGTTTTTCTACAACAGCCATACTCTAATCATGGGTTTTTGTTTGGATTATAATTCTGTTGTTGATTGTTCAGCGGACCGTGGCTTTTAATACCGTTTTTAATACGTTGCCATTGAGAGAATCACCTTGATCAAGTGGAGGATAAAGTACAATGAACTTTCTCTCAAGAACTGTTTTGATTAAGTTTAAAGGGAGATATATTCTTCCTAATCTTTCGGAATAGACCTTATGGATATGACGTCATTTTTGAGTAGGGCGCCCTCGCCTAGAGGTCAAAAGGAAGCCGTTCATTGGCCAGTCTAGTGCGCCGCGCGTACAAATCAGCGCGTTTCCATTGTTTCATCATCAGTTTACCTCTAAGATGGCGGCTTGGTGACGTCAATGCATAAGGTCTATTGCAAGAGAAAAACAAACCCGATTGGGGAAGCTATTGTGTGGATGTAGACAGACCGAGAGAGTAGATTGGTTGAATAGAACAGCTTGTTAAACACTGTAATAACAATGTAATGTTTTGGCTTAGCAAAAACCTGTTTACCTATTTAAATAACTCTGATTGTTTACGGGTTTTGAGGCATTACATGGTGAGGTATCAATGTTTCTGAAGTTTTTTAATGGTGGTTGCTCTGATCAACCTTATTTTTTACCAGATAATATTGGTGTTTATCTAAGAGGTTTCGTTAAAGGGACTCACGTCGCCTTGGATTGGGCACGTTGGGCTATCAAAAATCACCGTTTTGTGGAACCACACTTTTGACTCCACAAAATGGTGGACCCTGTTTAGTTCAGGAAGTAAAAGAAAAACACACAATTTCGAGGCACATTTGTGTGTGAGTATGTTCTCATTTTATACCATCTATCCAACCATATTCATTTCTGCATAACAAACGTTTTCAAACGCTTTTTATAGCCCAAAGCGCCCAATCCAAGGCAATGTCTCCCTTTAAAGTGCAAACCAAATCTTTTCGTAAAACTGTTTCCAATAATAGTAATAATAGTGTATTGTTAAACAAACTTTTCTTATGGTATTTATTTTTAGAATGTTGAGTCGGAAGACAAGGAAATACCAGACAAAAACGGCTGTATGGAATCAAGCTTCGACAACATACAGATTACAGGTGACACGGAACTACCAATGGAACAACAACCAACCACGACGAAGCTTAAAAGCCCATCCCACATGGACGAGGACGTGAAAATAAGGTTAAGTTGGTGGTATAGTTATGCCAATTGTGCTGAAGATGTACAAATGACTTCACGTATTTACAACCTTGAACCCAAACATCGCCAATAAGTTCCACAGTTAATTGTGTTAAAACATGTCTGTCGGTCTAGCGAACCAGATCCGAGAACTGGTGTTATTGATCAGCAAAAAATAATGTGGGTTCGAGTCCCAGTGGTCGTGACTTTTGACCATTATTGTCTTGTCCTTCGCTGTTATTTTTTTAATGCACGTATTCTTTTTATGAAGGGGTTCACCCCGGTGTTTTCTGGTACAGTTCGCTGCATATTTTTGTAGCACCTTCTGAAACCTTACAAGGTACTACCAACAAAATCCCATAATCATAATTTTGCATACTTGTTGTAAAGACGAAGTGTGGGTTAATATCAGGGCCACGCGCACCCATCTGTGATTTTTAGGTTTTCATCAATATACCTGCAAACACCAAACAGCAAGGTCCTTTTTATTTTTTATTATATCATACAGTAAACTGGAGCTCGAGAAGAACAAAGCTGAAATCGATGTCAAAGTTATAAAACCCTCAACCGAACAAGACGAAGCATATAATATCGACTTCTCTGCCTTAACACCAGCGGAGAGCTCTATGTGTAAAGGCATGATGTTGTGTGTGGCATGCTCTGCATCATTCGGCGGTACGGCGACACTGACGGGAACGGGTACAAACCTCGTTCTCAGCGAAGTGGTGGGCGAGTACGTAATTATTTTTAAAGGTTATTAACTTTTGTGACCCAGTTGACATCTAGTCGTTTATACTATATCGAGAAAACTGCTCAGAGAGCTTGAACTACGCTTAGAACATAGATCTGTACAGAACAATCATAAAAATAATTTACAGATCTGTAAAAAGAGTGAATTCGATACCGGCAAATGTAGACTGGGAAATGTACGTATGCCCAATCATATCCTTAGATGTAGCCCAGGCTACGAACAGGACAGGTCGATCGGACCTAGATTTAGGTACATGATAGGGGCTAAATTGTAGGCGATATCTACCCTAACTAAGGCTCGATCTACATAAGCACAAATTCACCAGTAAAAGTACGCACAATTTAAACCAAAAACCTAAAGACCACAAAATAAATCCAGGAACAATAATTATTTGTAATAAAAACATATAATGCATAAACTAAATTTTTAAACTAAAATTACTAATATAAAAAATCATGATATACAAAATACAAATGACGTCAAGACTTTGGCAGAGAGGGGGGAACAGGCTTTTCAATAAAAAAAATTTCTGAAGAATCGTCCTCGGAGTTCTTTGAACACACCCGTGTTGCCTACTTGCTCAAGTTGAACCTCAAAACGTAAACCTTCAAGTCCTTCCTCTCTCGCTTCTTGGGAACCTTGAAAGGAAGAAGAAGAGAAAAGAAAACAACTTGGAGATCTTTCATCCGTATCTTTTTTCTACTGGCCAAGGTCTCGTCTTTAGTCATGGTCCCTGTCAAAGTCTTCAAGCCCCGGTAAGAAGCACGGATACGGAAATTTCCTCCGTTTTTCTTTGCTTTATTTTTTCAATGTGATCAAGACAGAAATGTGCACCTCAGCATATCATTTTTCTTTTTAGACGGTTTCCCCATAAAAATCCATCCGAGGTCAGCCCAAAAAGTTGGGATTCATACTGCAGTCGTAAATGTTTTTAGTTTGTTATTTTTTTGTCACAGCTTGTACGGAGAGGAGGCCGGTCTTAACTTTGCTTCTTGGCTGGTCTTCGCACTGCCGGCAATGATTCTGTGTGTTCTGATTGGATGGTTATGGCTGCAATTCTTCTTCCTTGACAGAAGGTACATTTGTATAATCTAATTCTAAATTTGTTTAATAGGTTTAGACATAGGTGTACAACCAGGGGGGGGGGGGGGGGGGGGGGGGGGGGGGGGGGGGGGTAAGTTCAACTCCTCCCATATTAGGGCAAAACAGTAAGGGCATTTCGGGCACAGCAAAAAGAGGGTGAAGGGGGCAGAGAAAGCAAAAAAAAATATATAGGCCTATTGTAAATAAAGTATTTATGTTCCCAATTGTTTTTAAATTCGGGCAAATCAACACCCCTCCCACTCATTAGCCAAAGAGTACTCAAATGCCCCGGGTTTCCAATTGTAGTGTAATATGATCAGTTTGCGTGGGTTTTTTGTTTCCTTTTTTCCCCTTTTCTTTGTCTTGTTTTTAACTCAAACATGGCATAGTGACAAAGATATTTGTAATAGAATAGACATTGACATGACACGAGGCAACACTTCACACAAGGTGAACCGAGATTCGAATTAAGAAATATGAATTGAATATGTTTATTCATAACTTGCAAAGTGTGTTTTAAACCCATTGCAAGTAACCTACTTTTGAAGAAAGTGAACTGTTGACTTGTTGGTTATCCCGGCAGGATACTTGGATGCTGTCGTGACTGCGGCTCGTGTTTCTCATGCAAAGACGGACAAAACAAGAAAGGGCAGAAAATCAAAGCTGTCATTCGGGCCCAGTACGATGCTCTTGGTCCAATGTCGTAAGTAAACGTTGTGACAATTAACAAGCACCATTTTTCATACAGCGTTGGCTAGTCCCTACTTTCCTCCTTACAAACAATATCTACTCTAGACTAAGACCATTTCCGAATTGATTTCCGAATTGATCGATTCTGCAGTGGCAAAGGCTATATTCTTTAACATTGTGGTTTGCAGCCACCGTCCGAAGCCATAGCCGTGATGCAATGCATGGGCTGCTCAAAGTCAGCTCTTCTTAATGATACAATAGCTACATCTCCTTTGCTCTTTTAGCGAAAGCGAAGCGAGGACGCCCTTGCTAGGCAAAAACACACATGTTATTCTTTTGTTAACGTCCTCTTCCAACGGGTAGACAACCCCCAGTTCCTCTCCATGTTTGAAAAGGAGACAATGTCATAACTTTTCAAGACGTTTATAGATCACCAAAGAGACATTATTGACTCTCACAAAGATATTTGTTCAAGACATGTTTTGCTGCTTAACGTTCTTGATCAGATTTTTATTTTTAATTAAGTATTTCTGTATGCACATTGTATATTTAATGCCAGGCAGCGGGTTCCGCGGTTGTAAGGTACTATTATACTCTAATTAGTTTGATTTTTCCTTCGTCCATTGTTCTAGGTGGGCGGAGTCATGGGTATTGGTACATTTCATAGCTCTAGCGCTTCTCTGGTTAACCAAAGAACTCTCCTTCATCCCTGACGCAATGGGATGGGCGGGGCTTTTCCCAGTTACCGAGTAAGTATTACTAATAACTGTTTCAGTTTGCAACTAATAAAATGATTTACAAAGTTTGGGGTTGAACAAAGAAACATAAACTAGAGAGGGATTTGAACCAAACAACCTCAGAATTAACGTGCCGGCGCTCTATTAGCCTGGATATCTGACGTCACACTTCGTGGCTCGTGAATAACGCCAGATACCAGCCTGACCGGATGTTGCCAGCTGTACCTTTGACCTCGCATTCATTCACACGGTGGAGATTCTTCATATACAAACATTATGCACTTGCAGCATGCAGCAGACGATCAAACCTACATCACTTCAGAGCAGACCAATCATAACACAGATATGGAAAAGCTTACGTCACTGCACGTTTATCCAATTAAATCATTGTATCCATTAAAATCATTAGGCCTGTAAGACTAGTGCCTGTCTTTATCCAGGGGGACCAGTCTATCGCTCTACCAGCTGAGCTATCTACCCTTGTGGTTTATTATTTGATAAAAGGATTTACAATTACCACAGAAAACAATAAATAAAGCATCTGTGTCCAGGGCAGTTAATTAATTTGTTTATTACCCAGTTTACATAATCATGTTAAGCCCCTTGTTAAAACAGTTCATCTGCCGCTTATGGTAATTGATACTTAAAAAACCCAATAAAGATAGTCTAAATTAAACAGTATTGTATTTTTTTCCAAAACATACCTAATTTGGATAATACTTATACCTTAATTATTCCCCTTACAAACCATAATTACATATGTTTTGTAACAATTCTCTTTGGGAGAAAGTTTCCAAGATAATGATGTCTGTTTTGATGGAATTTGTCTTATTTGAATAAAACTCATTATGAAAGCAATATTTCTTTTTTTATGAGTGCGGCCATAAAAACATAATAGTAAAAATGTAAACTAACAAGAGGAGGAATAATAATAATAAACAAATAAAATAAAATAAACACATGCAAACAAAAAACTGGTTTTGCCACTGCTTACATGGTGCCGTTTCAATGTTATAAACTAGTTGTATTATGTCAGCAAGCAAAGAGCTAGCCAACCTACCAGTGCGATTCTTAAGCAGATCGATCAGTGAAGTGACAAAACAAGCCGATTGTAAAACGCCTACACCAAACTGCGTCAGTTCATCTTGATTCATATTAGCCTACTGACCTACATTTTAGACAATAGTTGTTTGCTACAGTATACAAAACAATGCGCTCACCAATAGACCTTATGCATTGACGTCACCAAGCCGCCATCTTAGAGGTAAACTGATGATGAAACAATGGAAACGCGCTGATTTGTACGCGCGGCGCACAAGACTGGCCAATGAGCATCTTCCTTTTGACCTCTAGGTGAGGGCGCCCTACTCAAATGACGTCATATGCATAAGGTCTATAAACAACTTTATGAAAATTAGACCTTGTGTTTATAATTAGGGCAAGTCCATACCCTCACTGAATATTTAGGTCAGGCCGTTACGTCATCACAGTATTACTTATATAATGCACATTATTTTTTCGTAACCCTTGCAAAAAGGGCCACCTACTCAAAGTAAAATAATCACACTGATATTATTGTCCCCGTGTAAACTATTTTCTTTTTAATGAAAGTGTTTCCTCGCATTTGGAGGACCTCTATCCTTCCGATTGACAATCTTTTAGAAGGGATTGTGTTCACCAAAGCAAACATTGATTACTTATTCAAACCTACCGCCTTAGAAAGTACGGCTGAATGACGCTGCGCCGGTCGTAGATTTGCATGCTACACAGCAGGGTTTTAAGGGTGACGTTACTTTATTTATTTCCATGAGTGGCGTTCTTTTATTCATTTCCTTTGGGAATTATTACATGATTAATCTTTTGGTGGGGTTTACGGAGATACAACTCTATGAATTGTGGTGGTTCTGAAATTTAAAAGAACCGGTTGACCAACTCGACCTTTCGATGCTCTGATCGTCTCATTCAGAGATTGAAACGTGAGTTGTCAGACAACTGGTTCGTTCAGAACCGACCGCAGCTGATAGAGAGAAGCTTATGGGCACGTTGTCTCCGCAAACATCACTAGATTGCAAATCCGTCATGCCATATTATTGCAAATCTTACTTATGAATCATCTAATTTTGTATTTTTTAGATATGTAACCGATGCCACTGCAGTCGTCTTCATATGCTTTCTGCTATTTATTTTCCCTTCAAAACCACCAAATGTCTTGTGCCTTCGGGGTGAGTTGAAATAGTACCCAGTGGCACATCATTCGTCAAATCCAACTTTAAAGAGGGGTTCAAATGTCAACTGATTTTTTGTAATGCACTCATTTTCCATTAGATAGAGCCCCGATTGAAGTGGGAAAAAAATTTCTAACTTTACGTGAAAATGGTGTAAAGTGCCATTTTATCTGATGCTCTTTGACATGACGTCATCGGACATCTAACAAAATAAGAATGCACATTCTAAAGAGGAACATTTATAGACCATTATTATTTGAAATGTGACGTCATCGCACGTTTGTGTATTTCAACCCAAATTTTTACTTGAAATTAGTGGCTTTTTACTACTTGTTAGTGTGTGGTTAGAGACTTGTAAATATTTTTATAAGGATTATATTCACTCATTTTATATGTGGAATTTCACTACAGAGACTTTAAGAAACAAACCCCACAGTTGTGGCCATACATGAATTTTATCTCTTAGTAAAATTTTCCTCGGTGCTGATGCATATTCTGCCAACAAAAACCCTGACATCTAGTTTTTGGAAACTCGTTATTTTGTTCTTTTCTTTATAGCTATTTGTTTGTGATGCATTGATTTTTGTTTGTGATGCATTGATTTTTGTTTCTTTATAGTCAAACCATGTAATGATTTCTGTTGGTTGTGAAGAACAGAAACAATGCAAGGTCACTTATAGAAACTCATCGGCTTGTTTTATTATTGATTAACCTGCGGAGGTGTTAATAGAAGAGAGTGAAAATACAATAATGGACTTCAATTAAGATTTTCTTGTAGCTTTTCTAGATATATGGTATAAGCAATTGGGCAAAGACAAAGGAAGTGCTTATGGATTTTCAACACTACTATCGTTTTCTGAAAAGAGTCCAAGTTCACAGTATTTTCCTTACGACTATTAGTAATGTTTGCACTTTCCTTGCTACGAGTGAAAGTTTTGATTAAACAAACTTGTTGTCCAAAAATGGGCTATGCAGCTTTAAATCTTTTAGTGTGATGATGTGAAATCCAACATTTTAACTCCAATCTTTCTTAAAACCTGTACACAAACTGGACGGTAAGTTCCTTGACAATGTTTTTTTTTGTATACTGACAACCGGTTTTTGTATCCCATCGCCTAGATGGCACACCAGTAGGTCCCCGGGTTCCGTTGTTATCGTGGTCTATGGTTCAGAGGAAGCTACCGTGGAACGTAGTGTTTCTCCTAGGTGGTGGATTTGCTCTTGCCGATGGATGCAAGGTAACAAACTTCACGGCCATTGGGATTGTATAAAATAATAGTTTGAAACATAACAGTATACAAACCGATAAAATCAACACATAACTTAAGTTGATTCACTCAAGATGTTCGTGTACTCGAAAAGGGTACGTTGACCACTTGTTTTATCCAGGTTCTGAGTCACAGGAGGCATGACTTCTTTCTGTGTCAATATGACCCAGAAAGAGTCAGACAAAAAAATATATTCTGTCAAACTGACGCAGAATTTGAGTCAAGAATTACAGTTTTTAACCATTTTCCGTGTCAGCCTGACCCCAAATTGGTCTTACCCCTTGGGATCCGGGTCAAGTCTGACCAGGGCCCAAATTTCATAGTGCCGCTTAAGCACAAAAGTAGCTAAGCACAACAACATTTCGCTATTATAACCAGAATAAGGTTACCAGCCAAACTACCATGTCACATGTACAATTGTTGACTGGTATCCTGCTCATTTCTTCTTAGCAGACAATTGTTAAGCAAGTATTTTCTGCTTAAGCAGCTCTATGAAATTGGGCCCAGGGGTTGTTTAGAGTGTGGTACGGTATTATCTCTTGTTTGTAGTTCAAAATAAACCAGTCGGATTAAATAATTCAAACCAAATTATCTCCGTCGTGCAAAATATTCAGACACATCTCCTAAGTCGATTATCACCCATACGAGCTTGACAATAAGCTTTTAGAAAAGAAATAAGATTACATGTAATGTCTAATCATCCAATTCTAACATAATAGCATGGGTCAAACAAGTGACGGACCGTGTAATCGTCTTCAATGTTTTATTGAAAAGGCTTCCTGAAACAAACACCATCAGCGTAATGCTCTCATGGGAAATCATAAAACGAAACTAATAAATCAACTAATAACATCATGTATTGTTTGTCTTTCTAATGTTGTTAAGTTGTACTTCATTTATTCCAGGTATTAGTGAACAGTATAACACAGCGAATTATAAACAATGCTTATTAAAGAGAATCAAACTCAGAAAACAAGAAATTAGAAGAAACAAAAATGAAAGTTACAAATGACAACTTTTTAGAAAGTGCAACATTTGCGCATACGTAAATTTGAGCAGAGTGAATTTAATTTCTCCTATAATTACACAGCGGCTTTGAGTTGCAACGTAAATAATCAGAGACTTTTACTGCCCACATGTGTACTGTTAGTTGTGCTACTAGATTTGAAATATTTGTTATTAACATTAATAGGGTGGTCGGTTCGGTGTAGTGGTACCTTTCCTTGTCTTCCACCTCAAGGGCCCTGGTTTGAATCACTCCGGGGGCACATACGTGGATTTGGTTTTCAGCCCCTACCTGCCTGCGTGGGTTTTTCCTGGAATAGTTCTCTGGGAACCCCCCCCCCCCCCCCCCCCCCCATCTAAAACTTCTTTCCTTGGGAGTCCTTGGCTTCACAACCAGAATAAATGAAGTGAAATGAAATCATTTTTTTTTTCTTTTTTCCCGGGGATAACATTTTATTGCTCTCTTATCAACTTACATTAACATAGAAAAGAGAATAAATGAAACATCTTATCTTACAGTAAATAAGAATTAAAACTTGGTTACAGTAGGCTATTCACAGAGTACATAATACTTATTCCATTTCGAATTAAAATTCTGAGAGGTTCCGTTGACAACTGACAAATATTTCTCGCAAATGTAATAGCTCTTCATGTCTTTTTTTTTTTGCAAGGACGTCTGTCGTCCATTTTCGTTTTATAAATGTGAAAACGAGCAATTAAAAGAATAAGATTCAGGCATTTGAATGTGTTACCAGTAATACCGAACAACATCAACTCGTTGTCTACTACGAGACTGCCCTTGGTCTTTTCCTTGGTCCAATCGAGAGTAGAGTTCCAGAAAGAGGTTACGTAATAACATTGGCAAAAAAGATGAATGAGGGATTCCTCTTCAGTCTTACAAAAGGTATACATACATTGGAATCTTTTTTGTTGATTTTGAAAAGAAAGGAATTTGTACCTAAAATCCTGTGTGTCAAACGAAACTGGAACCATTTAAGCTTGAAATCATTGTTAGTCCTAACAAACGAAAGGTATGACATACAACAAGATGGCTCCGCCGTGATAAAGATCTATGGCAGCATTATACCGCCAGACCATTGGGCTAGTACACAGTGACACGAGCGGCCAGCTCGCAAGCAGTGGTTACCGCAATCTATGTTTACGGTGAATACAACCTGTTGATTCTAATGCAATTCTTTCCTTCATGTTACAGGAATCCGGCCTGTCACAGTGGCTCGCAGACCAGTTTAAAATCTTTCAGGGTGTCCCCGCGCCCGTCCTCATTCTTATTATCACAATCGTAATCTGTATTTTTACCGAGTTTACCAGCAACGTCGCCACGGCAACCATCTTCCTACCCGTCCTTGCTGCATTGGTGAGCTTTCATTTTTGTCAATATTAACGAAACACTGCATAAGTGGACCTTGATAGCGAAAGCTAAAGTCTACTAGTGTTCCGATCGATGTCCAATATTCCATTGTCTTTCTGATCGTTTTTCAAACGACGAGTAGCTTCAAGGCCCGCTTGTTATTTGCTATTATTTTCGGATATATTGGCCATCGCCGTTATCATAAGCGCCACTGGACAGAAAGGAATACATTTCGATTTGCTTCTTATCAGGCAATTGTGGAAAATGATTGTGATGGGCAAAAAGAGTAGAATTTAAAACTTTGTTGGAGTGGGGAAACAGAACCTAGTAATTAAGGTTTGCGGTAACATTCGGAAACTCTCTCCCCCTTTATCCCTCTCTCTCTTTCTCTGTTACTTTTTTAAAATAAAAATGTTTGTTCTTCATTTCGGTCAAGAACCATCTTCGTTTTAATCAAACCTTCTCTATTAGCTCGTAAACTAAGTAAACTAATATTCCTGTTTATCATAAACAAGTGTGTTTATTTAATTTTTTATAAATTAACTATATATACATATTATATATATTTTTTTTATTTGGGGGGAGCTCGTTTTTGTATTTTTGTTTCTTCTTTTGTCCACGCTTTCAAAAAGCCAGCAACAATCGATATGTTTTGTACTAGGCTTTACAGTCAAACAAATGGCAGGTCCAATTGTTCCCTCCAATATTTTGTGACAGATTATTTACGACCTTGGTTTGTTTACAGGCTGAAAGTATTTGTATCAACCCACTGTACGTTATGATCCCTGCTGCATTGTCCTGCTCTTATGCCTTTATGCTACCGGTCGCAACTCCGCCTAATGCCATCGTCTTCTCGTATGGTACAGTTACTGTACTTGATATGGTAAGTGAGACGGCACCTGACTATCAGAATAACAATATGACAGATTTAGATTTGTTATTTTTTTAAATATTGTTATTATTATTATTATTATATTTTGTTTACAGTCGGATATCTAAATGAAGTTCAGAACACTTGCTGACTAACATTTTAAATCGGGAGATAATATTGACTATTTAGTAGACAACTGATTTTTCTCCATAATGTTTCACTTCTATTTTATCAGGCAGCAATTATCCGTCTCAAAAAACCTTAAAGAAAACCATAAAACGGAGAACCCCATCATAGTTTGCAGAGGGATAGGGTTAGGGCTTTGTATGTACACAATCATACATTGCAACGTCACCAAAGATGTCCGATACTAGGGTTGAATAGTGAGGCTTTGTATGCACATTTTAACAAACCGTGTTCTCTAAATGACCTGTTTTGTACATTCTCACATTCGTTCATTGTCTACATTAGCTGCAGTAGGCCTCTATGAACCCATTTAGAAAAAACCGAATAGATGAAGCAACTTCAATTTCGTTAATATTTCAAACGAATGCCAGTCACATTTTTATTTATTTATTCAATAAGAGGCTTACTGTAGAAAACATGTTTTTTTAAAGAGTTGGGTCTTAAACTCTTTAGTACGCTCTTACTGCTTTGTCGTGTTCCTCGTTAACGATGACAGTTTAATGGAATTGCTGATTCTTGTTAGACTAAAAAAAAGTGTCCGACTATTGTCCTTCTAGCCTCGGTTTGGTTACATTGGTTTTAATGCATGGTGCTGAGTAGTACAGGCGCTCCGGTAAATTTCATCACTTCTTTTAGTTAAAGTAAAATATATTGGCAGCAGTGTAGAGCCAGTGGTAGATATTCCACAGAAAAGATCTGTAACACAATTCCTAGCTTTAGAAATGTATTTGTTGCAACGCAAGAAGGTGAACCCTGACAAATTCCTCACTGGGTATGATTTGTGACATACTTCAGGTGCAATTTACTTATACACAAACCAATAAGTTAATAAATCCAAACAGCAACAATGGCTGTCTTCTCTGTGTGTACAGGGCAGGGAAAACTAAGCAGGTATTTGCAATAATTATGCAAATTAGATTGAGTAATTGATTGTACAAACAACCAATTATAGACGATAGTAATGCACAGACGTTATGTATTATGCAGCTACGTAGTAACGCCACTCTAAAACGTCTGAATACTGTGATTGCTAGACATATTGTGCCCATCAATTCTGATGTGTTATTACTTTTATTTAAGATTCTCAAGTTGGATGGCACCAGGCTTTACGCTAACTTAATCAGCATGTATGATATGTATTGTATAGTCTGGTGTAATTTTTGACTGGAAATAATTAAATTAAGGACGAACGCCTTTGCACCAATATATTTCTGCGCACTGCCTTTATCGCCATGCAATCAGTAGCTTCGTCGGGTAACCTGAGTGCAGTAGCAATAACGAGTATGAATCTCGATAAGGGGACACACTATTTTGCCCTTTCCACCTCGGTTCCGTTCAATGGTGTTGAGGGAAGAGATCAATGTCTAGTTTCTGATCCTGTCACTATTTAATCTCACCCAACACGTAGTAGATGGAAATGACACGTTTACGATTTTGTGTTTGTTTTTTTGGTTTACATTAAACGTTGATCATGATTAGAATTGGATAAATCGACTTCTTTTCAGAACTGCAAACTAATGAAAACACAGAATCAATAGGCACAAAGCATATACCATGCCCAATAAGGGGCAAAGGGTACCCCCCCCCCCCCCCGTATGTTTACATAGTCTAACACACCACCTTCCTATGCACAGAACTATGTTCCATTAAAGCACATTCACATTGGTATTTGTTAAAGACCAGTATCCACACTTGATGTGATTCAAAATATACATGAAATAACGAACCTGTGAAATATTATGCTAAATCGGTCATTAGAGTCACGCGAAAAAAAGTTGAAGAGACAAAACAAAAAACTTTGATGTTTCACTTTTTTGAAACATTGACTTTTGGACTCGTGATAAAAACACCAATTGTTTTACTCAATTCTCAAAAACTATAGCATTTCAAGCAACCATATTTCAAAGGAAGTTTCCCACCATGACCGGATTTATTTCATGTACGTTGTGTGCAAATACGTGAATTTGTATTTGTACTCTTACCAACGTTATACACCATGTCCTAATCCTCAAAAGAATTCCTGAGATTAACACGATGAAAAGCGGAATGATACACCAAGCCCCATATCGAGCACAAAATGGCAAAACACGAGGAGGATGTTTGCGACAGTTTACATGGAAGTTAATTAGTGTAGAATGTTGGGTGATAACTGCTTTTCAACATATGACAGATTACTACAGAACTGTTCTTATTATTAGTTTTAACCTTACATCGAACATCGACGTGTGACAAGCATTTTTTACTCAGTGCTTTCCCGAGTCATGCCAAAAAAAAATCCCATCGGGCGCACTGACAACTCAGGTGGGAGTCGAGCCCGTTCCCTGCATTCTGTCTTCACCTTGTTATAATTTAATAATGTTCACTTCATATTGGGCATTGCAAAGTCGAACTTACATAAAGGTCCCGGGCCACACAGGTGATGGAAAAAAGTACGCTCGGCATTTATTTGCTTATTAAAGAAAACACGAACACCATCTTTGATGAAATTTTTCCCCCGGTAAAATTTGTAATCATGCAGCATAAACTCTAAAATTGAGTGCATGGATCTAAAATCAAATTTCCTTCCTTCGACGTAACAGTGAACATGCATCATTCATCGACTGTCTAGTTTTGTTTGAAGAACATCCATCACTGTAATTTAGATTAGTAGTACCGTGTCTCATATTAAGAATATGATTTCGTCTACAATAACAGCAATTTTCATTTTATGTCATTCCCCTTCCAGGCAAGAGCTGGAGCGATGATGAACCTCATAGGTATCGTCATGGCTAACGTTTTGATAAACACTCTAGCAATTCCAATGTTCGACGTGTATAACTACCCACCGTGGGCGAACAACTCAACGTGCCAAGCATAGAGCCCTGGGGAACGAAACATGCCAAGCAGGACAGTTTCGGAAAAGTCCGGTAATATTAATTATTGGAAGAAAAAAATATCAATAACAATAAGCTTAATTAAACTCTGACTTAATGTAATTTTAATAAGATACTTTAGATATACGTACATGAAGACTCAAATGCCTTTAAATTATTTACACGTCGATCGCGAAATGCTTCAAGGGAAACACCGGCTCCGTTGGGCTATTTTGGAAAAAAATAAAAATAATTAGACTAAAACATGACTCCAAAGGTCTTCCAGGAATGGAGAAGAACGGTTCCTAAAAGAAACCATCAACTTTGGCCGTTTTTTTAAACATTTTCAAAAAACGAAGGTCACGTTGGTTATCCGAACCACTCGGAGTATAGTTTTACCTCCAGCCGTATATAAATTAATTACTGCACCAAATTCAACTCTGTTTTTTAACAAGTCTTTATGAGTATTTGACAAACGAAAATTCGTATTCAAATTATGGATACAAGTTGTAAAAAAAATATAATAACCGAACGTAAGATTTTGTTTCAGAGAGTCCGAGCAACGGAAGCGTGTTTTACAGTGCACAGCGTGGTGACTAGCGGTGGGACTCAGCGCGACAGAAACCCCCTACCTAAGAAATAGTTGTAAATGGAAGCTCACGAACATGTGGGAGGGGTAGGGAGCAAGACCACCAACTACGTTGTTGTCATCGCCGGTTTGCCAGTCGGTACACCTCGCTGATCGAATCCGCTGTTTCAAAATCGCAACGTTTCAATGCTCTGTGTACGTTCCTTCCCCCGATTTGTACTGAATTTCTTGGTAATTAAGTAAGATTTTTGTCAATACATAGGAATACCACTTTTGCGGTGCAATTAGTTTAAACAATTTTTGTGACAAAACAATTTTAAAAAACGAACCCCCCCCCAAAAAAAACCAAAAAAAAAAACCGCAGCCCCTGAAGGGACAGGTGAAAAAGAAATTAAAATTTTAAAGGTGGAAAAAAAATACCTCACTCGAAATTTCTATTTCATCCCTCGACACACAAAATCCCAATAATTGTTTTCGTTTCCTCAAAATATTATTTTATTCAATCTATGATTTTGTCACACAAAATATTATTTTTTATTTTGTCACACAAAATATTATTTTTTATTTTGTGAACGAAGTGTGTTTTTCTAGACTATTTAATTATTCCTAGAAAACACGTTTTCGTTCCCTCGAACATGCTTTCTTTCCCCCGAAATATGATTTCGTTCTCCAAAAATACGGTTTCGTTCCCTAAAAATACGCTTTCGTTCCCTGAAGATACGCTTTCGTTCCCTGAAGATACGCTTTCGTTTCCTTTAAATATGACTTTGTTTGCCCAAAATATACTTTCGTTCCCTAAAAATACGCTTTCTTTTCCTCGAAATACAATTTTGTTCGCCCGAAATATACTTTCGTTCCCCAGAATTCCTTTCGTTCCGTCAAGATAGCTTTCGTTACCCTGAAGTCCAATCACAACAATTTGTTACATTACCTTGTGAGGGGCGACTTTGAAAGGGGGCGAGTTTGTATGTGAGGGGGCGACTTTGCTGGGGGCGAGTTGACTGGTTTCCGTGTCCGTTGTTTTTGCACACTTTCAGATGGATAACGTAGATTGGATCATCATGCCTTGCCATAGTAAAACATTTACATAAACAGAGCACTAGTCTACTTGCAACATTGCGCAGCATGTACCCCGTAAATTTGGCACTTGCAACGCCTGGTAAAGCGTATACGCTGACCTTTGACCGCTTCTGTTTTTTCGGTCATTTCTCGTTAAAAGTCCTGCAAAGTTTTTGAAAATTTTCAAAATTGTCAAAGTTTTGAATAATTGTTGTTGTTTTTATATGTTTTGTTTTGTTTAATAATTATTACTTATTGTTTAAGTCATTAGAAATGGTTTAAAGATTTGAATAAAGCACTACATTTTACAGTAAATTATTTAAGCTAAAGTTAAAACAATATTCACCTAAAATAACACAAATTACAAGGAAACGTCCAGGGTAAACCCCACTCCCCAGAAGCGTTGAAAGGTAATCGGATACACTGCACAAACTGCATGGGGTGTAACATTTGACACAATGGTTGTTGTCACATTATATGTACCCAAAAAGAATCAAAATTTATCAAAAAAGATTTTAAAATAGCCCTTCTTTCTGCCAATTACATTGGTATCATTTTAACACCCTAGGTGTTAATTTTGTATTTGACAACAACCCCAGTTTCAGTGTTGTAGTCGAGACCCGACAGTCCGGGGAGCGACCTACAACACTGCCCAGTTTCAGCTGTGAAGGAACGAGGTATTTTGAATGGTATTAATCTTATGTTGAATGAATGATACGTTTCGATGATATCGGAGACTTGAGTACGACTCTCAAGCTTTGCAAGGGTGTGAAAAAACAGCATCGAGATGTAATTATGCTTATTATTCACGTAATGTGAGTTTACCCTGCGATGCCTTTGCACTTTTAATACTACATGAGTGCCATTGGGTACAGCAGCCAGAAGACCGTTGGGGAAACGTGTCTACTTCTTTTGCAATGATGATTTCATACTTTTTCCACAGCTATAACAACCTTTCCTGATGGGACGTTGTAAAAAATATATTAGCACACACACAAATTGCAACAACAAAAACATTTTTTTATTTTTTTTATTTTAGTTGTAAAGTTTTTGCACTGCAGAATCACACAAAGTGTTTTATAACTGATGGAAACTCGAAATCCATGAGTCATACTGCCTGAAAGGTCAAAGACCATGTCAATTAGGCCTGTCTGAGATATAACTTAAAAAAAGGTTTCACGACTAATTAAGGAAAATGTGTTTATGGTCTATTGGTTGCAGACCTGAATTGTACGGTGAAAAATCACGTATACTTATGATCCTATTACTGACTTATGCCCGGCCTTTCTAGGTAATAACCCCTCGAGTTACAGAGTAACACAATTTGTACCAATCTTACAATAGCAATATTTAATCGCTTAGTGTTTTGATAAGATTTAAGATTATATAGTGACAGCACGTACCTCAGGATACAAAGTGTTAAACGCTTCACAGTTTAAGGTATTCCGATTATGATCCGAGTTATACATTTAGTAAAGTGCTTTTGATTGTAATCTAATTAGTTGTGTGTGAAATTTAGATTTACATTCTTGTTATTTTAGTGTACTTTTAAACCGTGTTATACTTGCTCGTAATTTCATTATAGTATACCAATACATAAAATGCGACAAAATTATATTAATTTTTATTTATTTATTTGTAATTAGTTTTTTTTTCTTTCTTCTTTTTCAATTAATCAATCACTCACTTTATTTCCACAGCAGTACATAAAGATACATATTAGTTTCACAAAGATCAAATGAATATAGTAAAAGTAAGCCTAAATGGGACTAGAAAATACCAACGGTATGCATAGAACATGAACTCGGCAAAGACATGGAGGAGGTAAGCGAAAAGCAAAGCTTTTCGAGTGCACACCCCCCCCCCCCCCTAAATCATTTGTATTTGACGAATACGACTCCATCTATTTCATACTCCAAAAGACATCAGGAACACAAGTAAAAGCCAGAAAAGTGGATCAATGCAATTAGTACACAGTATTTGACATTATGTTAACGATTTATATAAGTCAAGGTACAAAACCTGCTGGTGGTGTTCTGAAATTGGTAGAAAAGATAATGCCGAGCACACACAGGAAACATTAGCAAAGTGTAGGTATTAGTAGCTTGACTCTAGATTTTTTTCATCAAAATTAAAGTAAAGGGTGATATTTCTATCGTGAAAAATTAAGAACTTTCACTTTATATATTTAGTTATTTACTTAATGTGTAAGGGCTGTATCACATGAACATTTTACAGGAAAACAATCCCAGTTAATCTCGAAGACGAAAACGTTTTACATTTTACATCAATTGGTTTGAGATATTTTTAAAAAAGCAGAAAAGAAATTACCTTATTGCTTTATCGAGGTGTTCCATTTGCGTATAACGCATGAATGGCATTAGATTTACCTCATCTGTTATTTAATTAAAGTAAAATTATTATTACCGAATTGTGAGCTGCTTCTATCACTTTGACCTGGTCGTTAAAAGAACTATTTGGTGTATTCACGGTGGACCGAGTGACCCAATTCCTTCAACCAACCCTTGTGTATGCGAGACAAAGAAACAGATCCAACATGAATCTAAAATTAATTCCACATGATTTGACAATGGCGCCAGTCAATCGATGTCCCTTTTCTTTTTTGTGTGAGATTAATATTATTCAGGTGGAAAATTAACAGGATAAAAATAATACCCTTCAAACGTAACTCGTAAAAATCGGCGCATAATGTATTCTTCGTGGGACCTTGGACTCGAAGTCGAGATTCTGAACACATTTTAGCACGCGGAGGAAGGTCTTGGAATCAGCAGATCCTTGTAACCCACTTCAGTCTTATGTCCAAAGTGACTGTAAAGAAATTGGGTTCGTCAAATCAATGAACAATCGACGGTGCATTAATCATATATAGGCCCTATGTTGTTTTTGGTTACGTTGCTGTGTAACTTGCACCATTGATAGTAACATGCACGAGCATGGCATCACCTTTGAGAGGTATTTTTATGATAAAGTGAAATTCGTATAGGTGCGTGATGTACTGGTATAAGAAACGGCGTCGCTTTCCATTAGAAATAATCTTGTTGGCAGAAGTTCTTCCTTGGTCTATTCTTTCTCCGTTTTTACACGATTTAATAAGGAGGGACGGCTTTAATTTAACAAGAAGTTTTTTTGTGTTTTTTTTTTAAGTTTTTTTTTATTGTTATTTTTGAAAATACTTCCCATCAACAAAACTGAATTTGACCTTAATTAGACTCCCTCTTAAAAAAGGGTTCGTCAGTGGGTGAGGAAAAAATGTGCACAAGAGAAATAAGAAACATGTGTTATGCATCACTCCAGGATTGTAATAAAGACACTTCTGTACCTCATTAGTGGTTTATTTGGAGATGACAATAGGCTTTTGTTAAAGTTCTTCCGTTTTCCGAGGCTAAAACAACTTAAATTAGAATCAAGGTAATCATTTTCTCGTGTTTAATTATAGTAGTGGTTACAAAATGACTTTCGCTATACTGACGGCTGTTTAGAATCACACTCTGTGTCTTAGGTCAGAGCTGGTAAATGTATCAACGAAATATGAGACTGTCCGGGACAGCAATCCCGGTCATGTCTTGCTGCATGGTCCCCGCCCCCCCCCCCCCCCCCCCCCCGTTCAATGTTGCCTCTCATTGCGCGGTCTGCGCTCCAGCTGGGGTTAACAACATTGTGTGGGGAACGAACGGGAGAGGGTATGTTATTGTCACGTGGCCCAAGCTTTTTGGCTGGGATTGTAGGTGGAAGCAGACTTACCAGGTAAATCCAGGGCTCCCGGTAAAAGTGTGCGCAAACTCAGAACTAAATTAACAATGGAAACTTATTCGGTTAGTTGCCCCAAACGTTTCAAAGTCCCCAGCTAAGTGTTATTTCATCTTGGAAATTCACTCTTCCTCTTTTAACGTACTTGTATGGCACTGTTTTATAATTCATACACGGCTTTATTTGATAAACTCATATTGTAAAATGTTAATGCCTGAACTCGAACCGTCAAAGGTTATTATACAACAACAAAAAACTACACTCGGAGATAAAGGCTTGTCAATTAAGGAAAATAAAAATGCAGCACGAAGTGCACTTACCATTAAAGCATGGTATATAACTACTATGAAAATGTAGTAAGCGGCACCATTGACAAAAAAACATTACCTCTTAAAAGCGCAAGATGCAAATCGATGTTTTCAACTGGGTGCTCAGTAACAGTGCAAATCACGCAAGCTTTTTAGATATATTTTTATGGAAGCAAAATCAATTCGATAAAAGATGGTCCGACTGAGAAATTAACTAAATGTTTTTATACAAAGATAAATTACAAATTTACAGTCGGCTGATGACTACATAATAATTATACATGATAATTATACATGTAGAAAATAAAATTAAGAAAATGTATACAGCTACTTCGCTGTTCATTTTATTTCTGAACATTTTTTTTATTCTACTTTATAACTACATCCTGGTATTTGCCTTTTGACTATACCAAGTGCTTTCCGACCGACTCATGTAGTACAGACAGGCCCATAAGCTAAATAATGTTTATTTATCTTTGTCCAATATGTATAGAGACCTATCTATTTTATTATTTTTACACTGAAATATCTTTGCTCGCAATTTCATTCACTGTTTACGTAAATTTCTCATCACAGATTGGACATTTCAAAATTAGTCATTAGTGTTTTTGCATATAATCATGCGCTACTTCAAATGTCAAAAGGCAAGCGAGCTAGAAGTAGGCATAGTGAACTTTTGAACTTGTGTCGTACACAGCACGGAGTACTATTTGTTTCAACGTTTACAGAGAAACTCCATAGTTTATTACATACTTCTCTTTTTCTGTTAACATTTCAAACACTAGGAATTCTGTCCAATAACAACTATGGTGTGTACTTTTTCGAAGAAACTGAACTAATAAATATGTGCAACTTTTTGCGGTTCTCAAAACGTAAGATCTATTTTCAAATTAATTTGCCATTCCTATGTTTCAATGCGAATTTCGTTTGCAAGTTAACTTTCCGTTTCTATAGAAACAAAAGAGTTTTACGAAATCGTTTTCAGTCAGCAATTTCATCCCCAGGAATCTATATGCATTTCATTAGGCCTAACATTATTAGTAATTCACGTGCATGAAAATGCACAGACATATAGTATACATAAAACAGCCGTTGAATCAATACCAGGACCATTCATTTATATTATTAACATTGACAAAAATAGACAAGAGGGAGATCAACAAGTTGCATTGATGAATTTCCGCTGACGGTAGAGGTCAACATTGGAGAGTATTACGCTGAAGGCTGTGGCTAAAAGCTACGGACAACATTCAAGACAAAAGCCAGAAAATATTTTAAATTTTAATCATTAACAAAACAAAAAACATACTTATATAAAAATATAAAAATTAATATTATACATATATTTTCCCTATGATTTTGTATGTCTGTTGTTGATGATTCTTGAATAAATGGAATAAAATAACTACACTCAAAAGAAGAAAAAAATAAGTAAATAAATGAAAAAGGAGTGAGTAGTGATTCCAAATTATGTTTGCCAAAACTCAATGCAGGTACCTACCATTTTGATAAGATGTTAAGCGTTGTCTGGCAGATTGCTAATCGGCACGGTAAATAATTAAAAAGTCAGAGTATATACTTTGGCATGAATGCAGCACCAAGAAACTTACTTTAGCTGTTATGTTTGGTTAATAATTGGCGCCATTTTTTTCCCCCAGCCCTTTCTTCTAATACCCCACCGAGCTCATGTCACACAATGATTGAAACTGTTTATATCTAATAGGTGTGTATATTCAACTATACACATCATTACATGTACAGGTACGAAAAGCAGTATTTAAAATCGCTGCACACATTTTAAAATAAGACGTGCTTTTGAAGCCGGTGCTTCTTTTGCTGAGATATCCGATGGACGGGCAAATAACAGCAGTTTGTTGTTCCGAGAAAATTTCATTTTAAGCTGACATATTTGTTTTATTATTAATAATATTAGTATGACTTTTATTTGTTATTATTATTTCTTTGGGTTTTTTAAGTAGAAGCCTTCATATTAAGATATTTGTTTTTATTCGAACCTGGAAATTAAAACAAATCACACTAAAACATAAATTCAAATAAAATCGAGTAGATTGACCACTTCTACTATTTAGTTTTATTGTTCATGCTGGTATTAAACGCTAAAAGAAAGGTTTAATTGCTGAAATGGTATTCCTTTCTTGTCTTGGTAACAACAATATAATAACTGACGTGAAGTGACGACTGACTAAATGAGTTATAACCTGAATGACGTCAAAATAATATCAAAAATAATGGCCGCTTTGTCTACATGTTGCAATTAAAAGCGCGTTATTGTGTAGTACACCATTCAACAAGCACACCTCCATTTTTAGCTTACAATTCCCATGTACAGTGAAGCTGCAATGTGGGTTTATATGTCGTCATGGCAACGACGCTAGCTCGTTTGCAGAGGCAGGTCACATGATCGATCCATCCAAGGGCGTGCGGGGGGGGGGGGGGTGGGGGGTGGGGTAGGCCTACTGGCTACCTTCGTTCATAGCTCTCAAAGCATTATTAGTATGGTTTACTTAGCGTTAGCGTGTAATGAATTGTATGTACACAAGCCGGCGACTCGGTTGTATGGGCCCATCTCATCGCAGTGACAAACATCCGCAGTAGACTCAGACTGTTTGATAAATTGGAGTCCTGTTGCTTCCCAACCTAATGTTCTCTTTGACATATTACAAAGTACAGCGTGTCGTGTACAAAAATACAACGTGTACCATCAGTTTCGCTTGGAACGAGTGTATATTTGGACCATTATGAAGACCATTGTGTTTTTATGACTGTCGTATTCAGAAAGAAAAAAAAGACAAATCGACATGACGTAGTTAACGTTAAATTTAGTAGCTTTCGAAGGATATCTCAGCAAATCGAATAATATTGTTGTTGCTGTTGTGGTGGTGATAGTGGTGTTGTTGTTGTTGTGGTTTGTTTTTGTTTGTGTTGTTGGTGTTGTTGCTGTTGTTGTAACTGTTGCTGTTGTTGGTGGTGTTGTTGTTTGACGACTGTCGCACAGGTATCACACCTTGGTTTCTTTCTGTTAATATGGATGGGCAAAACAGTTCTCTAGAACCTACTGCTTTTACCGATTCTCCATTTTCTTGACATGAATTGAAATTTCGTTTAAATGTAGCATTGCAAATATTTAAGGGGAAATATTATTGTCTTATGTATACATGGGCGTTTTATTCGGTTAAATTGACAACGTAACGCAATGCATACTAAGATAAATATATAGTTTAAAAAAAGGCCTGCTTGGTTATATATGGCTAGACAATTTGTTAATTGTTCCCTACTGAATGCACATAAATCTCAAAAGCAACACAAACCAATCACTAGAAGTAAAATGTTCTTTTACACTGATTAGATAGAGGCTACCTTGGAATTGACACAAATATTTTATCCTGAAGGCCCGAGGATGATTCCTCAGAAGACAAAACATGAAGATTGCAGATGAAGAAGAGACGATGACTAATGTAAAAGACTCGATTATGGGAATGGTCTTCTGTTTGTCAGGATACACGACTATCTCGTCTCAAGCGTGGTCAAATCACTGCTGCAATAATCATCGCCAGCACCACGAAACTCGATCACATTACTCCAGTTCTTCATTACTCTACGCTGATTGCCAGTCCGGTATCACTTTCATTTCAAACTGTCCCAATTACTACTTACAAAGTCATCAACGGCCTTACCACAATACATCAACGATCTTACCACAATACATCAACGATCTCATACCACTTCGGGTATATATAGGCCTATGTATATTTTTATTTATTTATGAATATTGGTGTTTGTTGAAAACAGTTTCAAAGGACAAGAATCTATGTGCGAGTAATAAATAAATAAGGATCAATTTCCTTTGTGCTTTGTCGAACGACATTAAATCACTTGGTGAAATATGGCATTTCAATTTCATTTCAGCTTAGTCCACATTTCACCTCATGGTTATAATATTCTGTGACATTGCACTCATATGAACACAACGTAGACAAATCAAAGGATGTGCGTATAAAACAAACCAGGACTCACTTTCCTATTTTGACATGCTCGGCTTTTATGGTCCGGAAAGGGGGCATGTAATTGACATTAGACTGTGATATTAATGGTTTGCCATTATTTTTTGACAAGCTGCTGAGTAGAGCTGTCGGCTGGCACTGATGTGCCTCACTCCGGCCCTTATGACATCATTGGTGGATGACTTGCTTTCATTTTTTTCCATCCACAATGAGTTTTGCTTGTTCTTTTGGGGCTTGGTGCACAATATCTTTGATTATACCTTACCATGTTAGCGATGAGGTTGTTATACCGTTTTGAATTGTTCTGTCTAGATTTGTAATAATGGAGTTTTAAATGAATTGGCAAAATGGCTTCAGCCTTTGAATTGCCTTGACCATAAGTAGAGTAAACACATTCACAACGAAACGGATCCAACGACAAGAAATTGAATTTCTTTAAAAACTATTGTAGTGATTGGCTGAATCGATGCAAAGTGTTATACGCAATAAGCCAGCCATGTGTGACGATGGGGGGGGGGGGCGGGGCGGCAGCTTGAATAGCACCCCAGCCATGAGTCAGTCGTGTTGTACCAGCTATCCAGTGGTTCTCGTGTGAGTTCACTAAGAACGCGACCAACTAGAGCAAGACACGCCACTAGCGGAGTGTTGGTAGTAGTTAATATTAAACACTGCACCATCAGACACCACAGAGGCAATTTCTATGGCTGATTTCTATAAGTTTGACTTTCACTTATTATCTCCATTTCTTCCCTCTCACCCTTTTCTCCTCATACTTACACTGTCTTAGTTCATTGATTGTTTTCACTTGCAATTTTGTTCTTGGATTGAATTGAAAGTGTGGGTATGCTGAGATTGCGTTCCGTTGGTTTCTGGAACCAGTCGATCGTTTTAATCATATATAAATGTAGATACATACATTCAAACTGGCATGTGACAATTTAATTTCAAAAGGTGATCGCCTTTTTGAGATATCGCCGTAAATCCGGAGCGGTTCGCAGGAAGAATAATTCGTCACTGGAAAACACAATCTGCTGTGAAACGTATTTAACAAAAAATAAGTTAGTGGCCTGACGTTTCGACCCTAGCAGAGTCTTTCTCGAAGGCTAAATGACAACACACAACACACATACAAGCAGACAAGAGTTGCAACAACCTGTAACAAACAAAACAAAAAACAAAATATGACAAAGAACAAGGGAGGTAAGGAGGATCACCAAAGGGATACTTTTGTTTGTTACAGGTTGTTGCAACTCTTGTCTGCTTGTATGTGTGTTGTGTGTTGTCATTTAGCCTTCGAGAAAGACTCTGCTAGGGTCGAAACGTCAGGCCACTAACTTATTTTTTGCATTTATACCACAGGTCCTTTTGGTTGGTAAGCAGTTTGCAACAGCTAATTCTATTTTCTCAAACGTATTTAACAGTAACACTTCTCAGATTCAATTTTTTTTTTTTTTTTTAGGGGGGATAAAAGCTGATTTCTTTTTGTATAACCACATTACTCTGCAGTGAAATGAATCTCAATAATATGATACTATCGAAAGCTGATGAACTTCTGACAAAATAATGTTGTATTGCCATTCATTTTAAGAGTGATTACCAAAGTATATATCCCCTTTAACCCAGTTGAAAAAGTGGTACGATTTTGGCCTTAACCCTTTCAGCCCAAATGGCGACTTTAGTCGCCCAAGATAACACACAAAAAGCACTCAAGCCTGAGCACAAAGGACATTTGTTATCAATTTCATCATTTCAAAGATGAAGTCCTACCATTCTGTCAGGAATTGCAGTGCAACCCACTTCTAAATCAGTCTATTTTGTAATCATCTGACGTTTGTTATAATACAATGTTTTTATTAGATATTCCACTTGCAAAAGTCACTTTTTCCCCCCATCCGATTATAGTTGGTTTTTTCACACAGAAAGGTCACTGCTTAATATAGTATGTAATCCAATTTGTATAAGTCGAGGTCTGTCTGTTTCGCTTAATGCGCTCGGTCTTGCAAATAATTTCCAATCTATTTTGGCATTGTTGTTGTTCAACATCCAATGTCAAAGCCAGAAGGGGTGTTGTAACATGGTAACATGGTTTCTCAGCGTGTACTAATTCAAAGGTCATCCAGTTCGGATGAAGGGGGGGGGGGGGGGGGGTAATACCCTTGCAGATTACAAGACACATTTCAACAAGAGACCTTGATTAATATAAGATCGATGTTTAAAAAAGTCAAGTCGCATGAAACATATCCTTGTTCAACAATAACCAAGGACCCTTGTTATTTTTAACAGAGATTAAGACCTCCTCAACAGTGTAGTTACCATGGTTAAAATATATGTAGTGTGAAACGTTACGTTTAGTGTGATAACCAAAAACCCTTTCTTTGGCGATATCATTATTCTCATCTACAGAACGTGTCAGTATAAAGTAGAAATTGTTCAGTGAAAGAACGTTGATGACCTTAACCCCACCCCCAGGTGAAAACAAGGAACGTCGGTTATTTTGTGTTTTAAGAAGTCATGTGAAAGCTTGTTAAATTATGCAATCGAACGGAAGACAGACAACCGACACCCAACACCGAGAACCTCTGTTACTGGTGCTCATGTGGAAGAACCATTAAGGACGTATCGCTATTTGTTGATTCCATTTCAAGATAATTTCAACCGGAAACGGTAGCAGCTCCTTATTTAAATCAAGAACAGCATGCAAATTTCAAAAAAACTTCAGTTGTAACATACTTTATAGATTCATTGAAATCAACAAAAATGGGAGATGTGATTAGGTTTTTGTCGGAAACTATTTTCCCCACATTTTGAGTCATGATTGTGCACGCTTGTTTAAGTACCCCCAACATTGAAATTAAATAAAACAACACAACTAACCTTAGTTTGAAACAGCACTTAAAGGTATTATACAGGATTGGCAGAGCTGACAAAATAATCACAGACATTGTTCATGTTTTGTGTAATCAACCACATACATGAAATAACAAACCTGTGAAAATTTGAGCTCAATTGGTCATCGAGGTCACGAGAAAATAGCGAAAAGAGACCTTATGTGTTTTCTGTTTTTCAAACATCGAGTTTATTATCGCGCGCGATAAAAACTATTGTTTCACTCATTTCTCAAAAACGATAGCATTTTAGGCAGAAATATTTTAATGAACCCTTTCTACCATTACTTACTTTAAATCATGTAAGTTATGTGTGAATCTGTGAACATTTGTGTTTTTCGATCTTACCAATAGTGTACACAGGGTCTTTAAATCACATATTTATTATGACGACACATACACACAAAACTTATAGAAATGAAATTTACTTTCAAAGGATTTTAATTTAAAAACCAACATCACGTCCACCTGTCATCATAATTATTTATATTTCTGTTTTACCACTTCTATTTCTTTTGGGGGGGTTTGGAGTTCTTAATCCAGGCGTATTATTTGTATGTTGCGCTTTTGTCGCAGTATACTTCACATAGTTGCATGAACATGTTTTATTTAGTCAAAATGCCAGCGACATTATGTAACTCTTCCAATTCTTTTGCCCAATTTAATTATATATAAGACCTTTATCAAGGTAACTCTAAAGTTAACATCTGTATATTTGTGGCACAAAATAACTAATCAATAGTTTTTTGTTTTTTTCGTTCTTTTCCTTAAAGGGTGTGTACAACATTGGTAAGATTGAAAATATAAATGTTCACAGATTTGCACATAACTTACATGGTATAAAGATGGCCATGGTGGAAAACTTCCCTTGAAATAGTTTTGCTTGAAATGCCATAGTTTTTAGGAAATGAGTAAAACAAAAGTCTTTATCCTGCAGGATAAAATCAGATGTTTGAAAAAAGTGAAAACATATAATGGGGTTGTTCACTGTTTTCTCATGACTCCAAGGACCTATTGAGCTTAAACTTTCACAGGTTTGTTATTTCATGTATTTGTTGGGTCACATCAAGTGTGGATACAGGTCTTTGGCAATTACCAATGTTGTACACACCCTTTAATATAGATTCAACAGTGACCGTATTCAGATCTGCAGCAGTATCACCTGGTACAAAGTATAAACCGACATATCATTTGAGCGAGTGTGTGTGTACCGTAAAGTATTACAAAGCATGATATATCGATGTTGTTCGGTTTAGACCAGACACGATTTGGCTGTTTGTCTTCCTGAGTAAAGATTTGAGTGTTTAATTTCGTGTTAACTGGAAGGGGTCAAAACAAATATTAGCGCACATCGTAAGCCAACAGTCTTTGAATAATAAATTGAAATACAATCAGTGTGCCATGGGGGAGAGGTAGCTTTTCGATAACAATGATGAGGAAGTATTTCTTCCCCTTTTTGTATGTCTCTTCTTGTTTCATTTTGTTAGCCCTAAATGGTACGTGTACAGGAGAGGCATCTGATTGATATACTGGCATGTTGTTAATCAGTATCCACCCAAGTCTTGTTGGCTTTAATCCTGTTATGTTGTAAAGGTCTTGCTCCACATTGCGTGAGGTGGGTATACCCCGGGAAAATTAATCAAATCCTTTGCTGAAGATGCCAGATACTTGTTTTGGTTTTAATTGGTGATGAGTAGTGATTAACAAAACCAACAAAAAACACACACACCAAAAACAAAACCACAAACAATAGTTTTCCTGAATTACAATTAGCGGAACATGCCATCCGCCACTTTTGTGAAATCAAAATTTTGTTCTATAGTGTACCGTGTTCAATCAGTGAAATTACACAAAAACCAACAAAAAATTAAGGTGTATGTGAATCATAAAAAAAATACATTTCAAGCCCGTATCCGTTAAAAAGGAAAATAAGAGTATGTCACATTCGATCGTGGTCCAACATAATTCGTAATTTTAAAAACTCACACAACGTTGATGAAGTAAACCAATGTTAGGCTTTAGGTTGTATAATGTATGGGAGACCAAGGGACTGCGTCGAAATGTCATTCAAAATTTCGACTCCGAATTTAGTCCCCCCCCCAAAAAAATAAATAAATACGTGGTTAGAAATAAACTGGATCCGTATATGGATCAGCACAATCCGGAATCAGGCAGGACCCGGAACCCATGTTAAACTGTACCACCACGAGGTGAGCTAGATTCAAAATCCGAGTCTACCAAGACGATGCCTTGCATATACAACGCCATTGCTGAGTCAAAGAGCGGGAAAATGCACCGTGTATACTTTGTGAGGCTTGTCATGTTGCTTAGAAGCTGAATAATTGCGAAGGATGCGGCTACAAAGTGTTCGCGCCGGAAACATGCAATGGCGCCTTTGTCAGCCAGCCATATCGAATCATGACACGGATCACAGCCGAATATCGAAATTGTGTGATTTTTCGGTTGCGGACTGCCCGGAGAAAAACTCTCGTGGCATATAGGAGAGAACCAACGCACAACTGTACTCACACATGGCCCTAGCCAGGAATCGAACCAGGTCCACAGTGGCTAGAGGCGAGCGCTTTACGCACTAGCCGCTCGTGCCGCCAACAGGTCGGGTTAGTGTGAAGTCAATCATACGTGCCAAAAGGAAAGCTTCCATTTACCTCATTGAGGTCGCTGGTGTTTGGTTTTTTTGCTCTTGGCGTCAACTGCAATGGCTCTATTCCCGGCTTAGTAGGGCCAAACTTGGAAGTCTGGTCACAGTCAACTCAACTCAACTCATGTAATTAGCTGCCGCAAGGTTAATGACGTGCTGCGGAAGTCTTTGCCTCCTTTAGACTGGGCTGACGCCGTAGAACACTCTTCAACGTTAATCACATATCCACCTTGGCAAAGATCAGACCAGGATTCACACTACGAGATGGACTGGGTCCCTGGGTGGGATTCGATCACGAGAGGCTATAAGTTAAACGGGCACTTAGGCGTTTTTTTTTTCTTTTACGACGGTTTTTTTTTCTTTTACGAGAATGCTATTTAAACTTGCTCAAAATGTGTTTGTTTATCTGCATTTAAATGTAATTAAGATATTTGTACAATTCTGAATTTGTCAAAAAAATTAGGCCCAAACCTCAAGGCTTTGAAAACTTAGAAACACTTCTGCCGTTGACGGCGTGCGTCAAAATTACAATAATTTGACGTCATATGTGGGCGTTTGCTTTTATACACCTCCATGCTGCCACAAAGCGGCAATACATAACGGAGCCCACACATATGACGTTACACGATTGTAACATATAAGGGCTTTTCGGGAATCTTTTTGAAAAGCACAGGAGAAGGGTATTCAAAATGATTGTTTTTTTAAACAGTTAAAATCTTTTAATCTTATGAGAGCTGTAATCCCTTAATGGTTGAAAACGTTTAAAATGAATTTCAGCAAAGATCACTTGTTGCCGTTTTCGTTCAAATCGGTCTTTAAATACATGCGACTACCTTACTTTTGACAGATAGCTGTAATCCATCCAACCTATCTGCGCAATTATTGTTGACATTTGTAGTAGACCTTTCAACAATTTTGTTTTGTTTTATTAAACTCATTTTTTCTGCCTCCAGCAGTATAGGGGTAGAACTTTCAGTATTTTTCTTTGCCCCATTAAAATCGCCCAGACGGCCCTCATGCATTCTGATCCTTTCGTTACGCAACGCCAGGTGCGTTTCTCCGACTCCACTCACGCACGTGTCTATAAAAGTTGACTGCACACACCCTCTCTCTCTCTCACTTATATCTTTTCGACTCCTGGATGAGGCCACAGTTATAGCCAGCACCAGAGTGTATGTATAATAATTGCCACCTAGCGCTCTTATCTTTTAGAGAGGACAATTCAGCACTTGCATTACTTTCTTAGGGCTCTTGTTGCTGTGGTGTGCTGTTTGGCAGTAGTACTACCTCTATTCTTTGTTTTCACCTGTAGATGATAATGTATTCGTCTGAGACAAGCTATGTGCATCCATGTATGTAGCTCATTCTGATGGCAGCTGCAACAGCAAGTGAGGAAATACCAATTCATATATCTAATTATGTACAACAAAACCGACACATCATCAGTTGCACTTGATGATATAAAACATGCAGTAAATAAACACAAGGGGTTAGGATTCACCACATAATAATGCAATCGATTTAATGGTTCTGCGAATACACCCGTTAAGAAATAATCTTCACTCGTATCTTCAGGATTGTGCACCTGCCGAACGAGTGCGATTAAACTGCGAGAATTTACGAGACGGACTCGAACACGTCGGCATATGTAGTAAATTACAATATTACACGGTTTTTCTACAACCAGAGCCGAAATTCGAGAACTGCTTATTAAGCACAACAAGTAGCTCAGCACAAAACGATTTCGCTTTAGTCTACCAACCTTGATACCATTTCCCATTTACTGTATTCGACTGATTTCCTGCTTACTTTTGCTTTGCAGAACATTGTCAGCTAAATCTTCTTCTTATGCAGCTCCATGAGATTGGGCTCTGAACTTAATTTCAAAAAGTAGGTAAGCACAGAAAAATCATGCTTAGCAGAAATACATTACACTGCTCAACTCGTTATATATAACAAATATGCTAAGCAATTCAGCTTGATGAAATAAGAAAGCGATTGCCTCAGTAATCAAATGAGAAAAAAGGGACCTCGCAAGGGTAATTCCTCCACCTTTGAATAATACGTGCGTAACTCTATTCGACCAATAGGCCTTGAGTAGGTTTTCGGGCAACGAGCATGTAGTTCAACTCTCCTTTAGGAGAAGTGTGGGTTCCGAAAAGAAGGGGTTAAAGATTAACATGGGGTATTCATAATTATTATCTCGAACACGTTTTGTTAAAAACAACAACAAAAACAACAACAAGAACAGCAACAGCAACGTCGACGACGACGACGACGACATCAACAACAACACCAACAACAATCATTAAGACGCCAGCTTGAAAACGCAGTATAACATTGGAAATGTTTTATGAACCACTCATTAAAAATCCGTCAGTCACTTTGATCCTCGCCAATATATTCTTGTCACTTAATCATTCACAAAACACTTCGCTGCAACTATTATCAGTGTGGGACAAAAATAATATCTGGATCGATATCTGGTCGTGTTTGTCAAACACTTCTCTTAATTGGCATCCACGTTTTCGAGTGTCAGTTTTTCATTATGAAAAACAGTCCGGGAAAGTCTGCGCATGTATGCAGCTTGTGCAAACATGAAGCAGTTGTTGACGGTACACACGTACTTGGTTTTTGGTCCTGTCCTAGTAAAAGAACGATCGATTTGTTTCGCGAGGCTCATATTAGATAGGGGAAATAGGGGAAGACAAAAGCTCAGCTACATGTAGTTGCCAGGGACATCGGTATGCCTCCAACTGATCTCCTCAACTTAATGAGGGAGGACCACACTGGGCAAATCTCAACATGATTCCCACCTCGGTCGACTAGAGAGGGAGGGGGATGTTTTTCCAATAGTTGGTCCTTTGTTAAACCCTTGCATTTTAATCAGACGTCTTGTTGTTGTGATTGTTTTTATGTTTGCTTGTTTGTTTGTTTGTTTGTTTGTTTGTTGGTGTGTTTGTTGGGTTGTTTGTTTGTCTGTTTGTTTGTTTGTTTTATTTGTATGTTGGGTTGTTTATTTGTTTGTTTGTTTTATTTGTGTGTTCGTTTGTTTGGGTTTTTGTTTGTTTGTTGTATTTGTTTGTTTGTTTGCTTGTTTGTTGTGTTATTTTTTTTATTTGACTGTTTGTTTGTCTGTTTTTTTGTGTCCTTCTTATCATCCCACTATATCCTGCTTGTATCCTTGCTTGTAAATAATTCAGTAAACAGCCCACGGAAATTGACCTGTCTCGTCATCAAATTTATAAATAAATTGGGATTCTACCTTAGGCCGTGTGTAATTAGTGATTACGGCTGTACAGCTGTGGCCGTGGCTTGAATATCAGGTGATTATACGCTGGAGCAATCCCAATTACAACACCCTTTATAGCACTAGCCTCAGCCGTATCCGCGGACATGGTCTCGAACTGGTAGAAGAAGTTATCCACTCAAAATTAATAGTAAAACAAAAAACAAAATCCAATACATACATGACACGTGGTGGAAAATGAAGACGTCAGCTTGGCATGTGAAGAACCATTTGCACAATGATGTCTAGACTGTAAACCGTCACGTGCTTTCAAATAGTTTTATAACAGTGTTTTCAAGGGAACCAGATCAGCTGGTCAATCATATTATAAAATATCTTGCAAGGCAACTGCTTGTCAGCCCCCGTTGTCATGCACACCCTCTGTGTCTAAGTTCTCTGTCTTTATTATAGCATTAGTCATATCGACTTTGTTGTTCGGCGACAAGGAGTTCAGACCACCACCAAGCCCTTCCTCGTTCATTGTGTGTTACAACACGGACTTCCTTCAAGATTATAATCAGACCGTAGAGCTATGTATAGCTCGAAGACCATGTCCGTGTCTGAGACCTTTTCGTAGTTGTGCCAATTGGCTTTCAGCCGCAACGTTGAAGAATAGCCACTGCCAAAGTTGTTATTTTGGCTGTTTTTAACAGAGGAAAAACAGAGTGGTCGCTTTCAGACAAAGATTTATTGTTTTAATCTTCCTAATAATAGACTTGTTCGCAATTGTGACGTAGTAACTGACACCATAACTAACGTCACGCTGTCTCCATTAAGCTGATGACTCAAACGATTGCCAAAAGCGCACCAAGCTATAGTATCATTGTGGAGTTATGTATGACAGAAATATGGTTTATTATTTGAAAGAAATATATTGTTACCACTAATTGCAATATCGCATGGTTTTCTTGGAATTTACAGTTTCTACATATTATTGTCCTAAAACTGATTTAGAACGATGGACACGAACGAGTTTATTTATACACAAACGTTTGCCAGTTTTTTAGTCAAAAGTAGTGAAAACTTTGCGCGCGTAGCAGATGCACGCATGCCTCACTTATTGACATGTATATTGATGTGCTATCGTCCGTCATAAATGACTTTGCCTGAATTGGCCTGTGATCTGCCAAGTTGAGTGGAACAACTCCCGCCCCCCTTCGTGTACTTTTCATAATAAATGAGTTTGTGAAGCTCTTTAACAGACAACAGTAGAGATTAATGTGAATTATAATCTCATGTGGGCCTATGATTTATTATCATTTGAGTCTATTTAGTTATAATGACACACAATTAATTCTCATAATACTCCTGTTTGACTCGCTTTGCTCTTGTTGAAAACAATAATTTAAATTGTTGTGTGTGTTTACTGTTAAGCATGGTGTACCTTTGATGTTGATACCTTCATTGGGATACTAGATAGGTTTCAATCGAGGTATATTCTGTTTTGGGGTAAGGCACAATGCAAAGCATACTCAAACGTCCTGGTAAAGAAGAATGAAATCACCGTACAAAAATATACTAAGTGGTGCCTTCGCAGCTGATGGTGACAATTAATACCCGCATTGGGGGAAAGGGTTTAAACCAGATAACCCATTCTGGGTAGCTTATGTGAAAACAGCTCCGTGTACTGGCATCACCTGCATATTCCTAAGACACCAAACAATTGCACATTCATCGTAAAAACTCAAGTTTTGTGTGTGCACTTAACCTACAGCTCTCGAATTCATTTAACAATTTTCCCGTTGGTGACTGAGTCTGGACGTCTTTAAGAATAAAAACATTATAATAATTATAATATTAATCCGTTAAACAGTTTATATTTTTATCAAATAATAAACCACAAGGGAAATATAAACCACAGTTTATATTTTTGTTAACTTTTGTTTTAAGTAATATTAGTCTATGTTTAATTTCGGGAGGCTAGCTGTTTGTTTGTATGCTTGTTGGGGTGTTGTAGTTGTGTGTGTGTGTGTGGGGGGGGGGGGGGGGGGGTTCTGTAGGTTTTTAAAGTTATCTTTTTAACAGTATTTGACCCCCAGGAGTTTGTAAACAAAGGCATTGGGGTCAGGTAATCAAACTGCTGAACGGCGTGAAAACTTAACAGATTCTCAGGAAGCCCAGCCCACCTCCTTTTTGTCCGCCGCCTCCTTTTATTTACTATTTACTATTCAGAAAAAAGCAAAACAAAAATAATAATAATAAGATCATAAATAAGATTTCTTTGAAGATTTAAAGCCCAGAATGCGGCGCTTTTATTTATGTTTAGTAATTTTGGGGCTTTCTTGCCAAAATTTACGCACTTCAGATTTTGTTGATAAAACTGAGTGGCATCTAAAATATGTTGAATCTCCTGAATACAATTTGATAGGCAAAAAATAGCAGCTTTGCCTCAAGAATTCAAAATTATTATTATTATTTTTTTGCGTTGATATGAGGATGGACTGCACCAAAAATTCAAGTATAGGTGTATGTTACAATAAAGGGGAATGAAATGAGAAATGATCAAATTTACTTGTATGTAACTTATGTAAATAATATGAAAAACATTGAGGCCTTTACAATAAGTAAACAAAAAAAATCTCTTAATTAATTCTATTCGATTTGTTTTATTATAGCAAATAATTACCGTTTTACAACAAAATATATCACATATATAGCTTCGAGCATATCAGAAACAAATTAAATGAAAAAACAATTTCGTGTAAATAGTTCAAAATCATTCTTACATCTAAATTAGTGATAAACCAAACCCAATGGCTATAACCTGTACGTACTCGAAAGTACACCCCAAAAATGTTACCAACATGTGAATGAAAATTCAGGGTTAACTGTACAATAGCCCTAATGCATTGACGTCACCAAGCCGCCATCTTAGAGGTAAACTGATGATGAAACAATGGAAACGCGCTGATTTTGTACGCGCGGCGCACAGGATTGGCCATTGAACATCTTCCTTTTGACCTCTAGGTGAGGGCGCCCTACTCAAATGACGTCATATGCATAAGGTCTATAGGCCTATTTTGGTTATTTTTTCGTCTTCTTCTTTTAATCATCTTTAAATTTCTTTGAAAAGTGGACAATTTATTTTTTTACAAAATGTATCCTTTTGTTGTTGGAATTTGAGAGTACCTGAAACACACTGGTGTGAAAAAATAATAATCAACTCAAAATATTATCAGTAAATCTGCATATCCATTCACGTGTTGAAACACGTTTGGGAGGTTTCAGGTACTTACAACAAACTACAAACATTAATTTGGAAAAACTGCTTAAGTGATGAATACAAACTTACTTTTTTTGTAAAAAAAAAGTTTCACATTGGTCTATAACATGGATACAATTGTCTCTAAGTCATGTTTTGCGTACCTATCAAAAAACCAATTTTTTAAAGTTGTTGAGACATCTTTTATAGTAAAGTTGTAATATAAAGATGGGCAACCGAAGCGCACACAAGATTGCTTAACATACAAAAAGCTTGCTTAAAAATACAGGTAACCAGCCAAGTTGTCACGTAGTGCATATGCATTATGACTGGTTCCTAATATGCCTTGCAAGCAGCTAAATAATTATGTTAAGCAATTTTCAGCAGCTTTGAGATATGCCAATTATAAACTCTTTGAGGTTTAGTAATTTTGCATATTGGGTTGTTACCATTAATTAACAATTCTTTAGAAGAAAACAATTTTGTATACTAACAAGCATGAAAGAGCTAGTTAATATAACTAGTGTATACAACCAAACCTTAAACCAAACTTGGGAATTATATTGCAATAATAATAGTGGCTTCTTATACAGCGCTCATATCCGTCACTCAGTGACGCTCAAGGCGCTTCAACATTCAGTATTTTCCTGCAAGGTATGTGGAGCTAGGTTTTTGAAGTATGAGACCTATTCCTTTACATAGCACCATGTAATGGTTTACAAGGTGCTGTGGGGCAATATGCAGCCGATCGAACCAGGATCACCGAGGCGAACCCCTTCTCTTTACGATAAGTTCACTTGGTTCTTTCACGTGAATTACACAACACACGGGAACAACGGCTTTACGTCCCATCCGAAGGACCCAGCAATATTGGTCAAGTGTCTTGCTTAAAGGCATTGTACACTTTTGGTAACAGCTCAAAATCAGTGTCCACATTTTGTGTGATTCAACATATGCATGAACAAACAAACCTGTGAAAGTTTGAGCTCAATTGAGCTCATCGAGGTCACGAGAAAATAGTGAAAAGAGACCTTATGTGTTTTCTGTTTTTCAAACATCGAGTTTATTATCACGCGTGATAAAAACTATTGTTTTACTCATTTCTCAGAAACGATAGCATTTTAGGCAGAAATATTTTAAGGAACCCTTTCTACCATTACTTACTTTAAATCATGTAAGTTATGTGTGAATCTGTGAACATTTGTGTTTCTCGATCTTACCAATAGTGTACATCGGGCCTTTAAAGGTATTATACAGGATTGGCAGAGCTGACAAAATAATCACAGACAGTGTTCATGTTTTGTGTAATCAACCACATACATGAAATAACAAACCTGTGAAAATTTGAGCTCAATTGGTCATCGAGGTTACGAGAAAATAGTGAAAAGAGACCTTATGTGTTTTCTGTTTTTCAAACATCGAGTTTATTATCGCGCGCGATAAAAACTATTGTTTTACTCATTTCTCAGAAACGATAGCATTTTAGGCAGAAATATTTTAAGGAACCCTTTCTACCATTACTTACTTTAAATCATGTAAGTTATGTGTGAATCTGTGAACATTTGTGTTTCTCCATCTTACCAATAGTGTACATCGGGGCCTTTAATTAAGGACTCACGACCGGGACTCGAACCCACACTCTGCTAATCAAACACCCCAGAGATCCAGTGCTCTTATCCGCTTGGCAACGGAACGTCATGTTTCTTGCTTAATTATTTGCACATTTCTTGAATTATTCCTTCTATCTTTAATATTTTGTCATGTTTTAGTATTGTTTTTGTAGCTGTGTGCACAGGGAGAAAATAGCATATGGAAAATAACCATAATGTGCCACCCTCATGGAAAGAACGAACTCATCAAGCGCACCAGCGAGATGAAGGTCTAGGCCAATTCACCAAATCAAGGCGCACAGAGCACAGTAGAAAGCTCACCTAAACGTTCTGTGGCATTTCAAATGCGAATTGCAATCTCGTCATTACATTATTCAAGAGGTTGTCTATTGTTACGAGCTAAAACGCATTCAGTAACTGCAAATGTAATTCTTCCCTTCGAGGACATACATCTGGGATAGAAATTACAGAATTGTACGATGTGCAAATAGAGAGCTGTGCAAATTTAACGAAATGAATATTCTGGCGACAAGTAAAGACTTGATTTGCAAAAACAGAAAGGGGTCTTCTGAAAAACAAATAACTGACCCTTATATAAATAAGAACTATTCCAATCAGTTTTTAGTTAAGGGCCTAACGATTTCTCCTTAAAAAGCTGTGTCATAGGAACAGAAAACCTTAATTATAAATCAATTCATTGTATACTTCAAGTTCATTGTCGTCCGTTATAGTTTTAACTCCGAGTTAAACCTTTAAAAGAACTTGAAAATAATTGAGCTATAATATAACTTTTTTGTGATAATATCTAACAAAATTACCGGTTTGATGAAAATCTATATTAAACTTTGTATCTGTTTTTTTCCAAACATATACAAACGAGTAACAAATTGTCCACAAAATGTGTCCACAAATCGTTGTTTGGTTTTCCAAATATATATCTCAATCATGAACAGTTTATTTAAATAGTTACCAATTTAATTGGATTCTGTTCTTGAACAGTAATGATCTTGCTACGATTTTCATTAAAAACTTATGTTTACTTCTTTACTCTTTGGCGTTATGTTGTATAAAACACACACCGGTGACGCTTAAGAAAAACATCAAAATGTTAAAATTTAAATAAACACAAACTGCACTTGATTTTGAAATACAAATATTAATGCCGATAATTCTTAGTTTCTTCGGGTACCTTGTTCAATCTTGCTCTATAAACGCGAGTTAATCGAAAATGTAAAACGTTTTCACAGCGTCCATTCTCCTGCAATTTAACCTTTACATATTTTAACGGCACTTTGTCCCATTATAGTGATTACAAATTAAAAACAAGTGCTAGGCCTACGTCTACAGTTTAATGTTAAATGTTACATCCACAAAACGAAAATCATTTGTGAGTAAATAATTGTTTAGGACCACCACTTTCCTTTAGAGGTAACCATCTTTGTTTTGTTCCCTTTTCATGTCGGATAAAACATGTGCACGATAAAAAGGCACCAGACTTCCAGCCTCGGGTTGATGAGATCGATTATAACGGCAGCTGATGACGTACGGTATGATATTAAGACGGACCTGTTGATGGTTAAAAATACCGGCAAAAACTTTCACCTTTTCCCGAATTTCTGTCACATAGAAAGAGTATTCAACCGCTCTTTGCAAATACCAACATAGCTGTAATTCCATGAGATTTAAACTAACTGCTTTATATAGAGATAAAGATTTTGTTTGAGGAATCAATCAGAGATGGACAATCTTAGCTTATGGGTTTTGAGGCATTGTGTGGTGAGGTATACACGTATGTTCGGTTTGCGGTTCTCCTCGGCGGCATGCAGTAGATTTAAGCAATACAAGTTCTCAAACAGGCAATCTACAGTTTGCTTTGTAGATAACTGCGGAGCAGATTTCGGAATTCGGGAGACTACCAATTTCTGAAAAAGACTGACATGTTTACTAAAGTACGACCCGAGGAAGATCGAAAATCACCGAACTCTTTTTAGAACTAAAACAGCATAGCTGTATAGACACAATGATGTTAACCGCAAACAGAATGTACATTGACCATCAGCTTGCATTGGCCTTAAATTTCTGGCTCCCTGTATTGACGACAGATTAATATTTTTACACCGTTTTCTCGGATGATTGTTTTCAAACAGATTGCATTTTTCCTTTGTTTATTATGTGAATAGTCAATATGGTTACTATCGGTCTACTGCATATTTGTTTCTACAAAGCAAACATTTTAAGAGAAGGCAATCATGTTTTCCACCATTGCCAAATTTGCACATTTTAACCCCTGCCATAGAAATACTGTTTTGAATTTATACGTGGACATTTAAAAAAAAATATGTACACAACCTCTAGCGTTTAATTTCTGCTCAATAAGCCCAATAGTTCCGTGATTGTCCCTTTACGTTTTAAAACACAACTTTAAAATAGAATTTCAAATTAACCGAAAATCAGAAATTTAGAAAACATGTGCTCGTTGTGGTAATTTATCTGGCTATATTAGACTCAATTTATGTGTAGGTTGAACCATGATTATGGGGCACTTTATTACAAGTTATTGTGATTGTGTTTTAGACAACAATGTTACCCTTGTTTTTAATGGGGGGGGGGGGGGGGGGGGGCGTTTAAGGCATGGTATAATTTTGCTTTAAATAACCAATGTGTGTGTGCAAATTCGAAGTTACACAAAAGTAATAAATGAAAAAAACCAAAATGGTTACATGGAGTTATGTGCTTTCAGATTTCTTAGAAGGGCTTCATGCCTGAAGCCTTTCTCAGATTCAAATTGATGGGTGAAAAAATTCCCTGTTTCTCGAAAGACTACTTCAAAAGGGGAGGACTGTGTTGCATAATATCAACAACTCTCCAGTGCTCTTACCAAGTAAGTTTTCATGGCCATTAATTCGTTGACTAATTACCAAATTGTAATCCAGGTTACATAATAGTACGCAGAGCACAGCCATAATTAAAAATGGTCTGTATGACAAAATCACAACAACATCATTCCGGGGGGGGGGGGGGGGCAAATTGTGTAACGTTTGTTACAGACTAGTACTAATAATACAATAAATACTGTTCTGTGTACCATACAGAATCGCTTCCGTATGCAATTCTGGACATAACCAGTCAACTGGGTAATTTGGGGGAGAATAGCACACATACCATAGTCAGTACTGTTCTGTAAACCACAGTGGTTTAATCTCAGAGTGATCGGAGAAGAAGAAAAATTCAAACACCTCAAAACACGCTGAGATTAATTCTTTACTAAGAAACAAGGGTGTTCTGAACAAACTGGTTCATTCTCAGAGTGATCGGAGAAGAAGAAAAATTCAAACTCCTCAAAACGCTCTGAGATTAATTCTGTACTAAGAAAACAGGGTGTTCTAAACTAACCGGTTTAATCTCAGAGTGATCGGAGAAGATATTTTATGAATCGTTTCCATTTTCAATGTTTGATAATTATATCCAGCCAAAATCATCAAATCTTAATGAAATAATTCGGGGGCTCATTGTGTATTTTGGGTTACAGAATAGTGCATTGGAAAACAGCCATAATTGCTGATCTGTACTTCATCCATTAGTGAACTATTTCCATCAAGTTATATTCGAGCAGACAGACCACGATTCGTTAATTATATAGTTCTCGTCTGACACGAACTTCACATTTCCCTTACGAAATGAAAAATTACCCAAATATAGGTCTTGAGTGCTCACATTATACTTATGGCGGTATCCGTGATGCATTATCACCTACTATTACATTCCATTATTATTTCCGTTTCGTAGATGGCGTAACTCTTTAACCAGTTTACCATTATAAATGTACTCTTTAACCAGTTTACCATTATAAATGTACTCTTTAACCAGTTTACCATTATAAATGTACTCTTTAACCAGTTTACCATTATAAATGTACTCTTTAACCAGTTTACCATTATAAATGTACTCTTTAACCAGTTTACCATTATAAATGTACTCTTTAACCAGTTTACCATTATAAATGTACTCTTTAACCAGTTTACCATTATAAATGTACTCTTTAACCAGTTTACCATTATAAATGTACTCTTTAACCAGTTTACCATTATAAATGTACGTAATACCTCAATGCAGCGCACATTTCCTTTTATGTCGTCCGTAGCCGAAGGCGAAATGAAAATGTCTAATATATTCGTCGCCAGGGATGTGAGCGGGAAACTGCGCGTATATTTGTGGCAGTGAAAATGCCTTGCTCGTATTCACGGATTCTCGTTACTTAACACACATCAACGAGAAAGGGAAAATGTCGACGACCGGCTTGTAATCTAATCAACGACAGCATCTATAAGTTCGGCCACACGAAAACGTGGGTCAGCATTTTTAAGCGAAATGGAAAGTGATTGGAGAATACAATTTTCTCAAAAGGCTGTTAATGAAATGAATTTATAAGCGTTGTAACTGCATTACCCTCGTGTCGAATGGAGAAAAAACGAAAAAACGCAGCTGGTCATCAGTGTAGGTTAACGCCCCCCCCCCCCCCCCCCCGGTACGCTGACAAGCTTTTTCCATAGGTTAATGTGGTTTTGTTTTGCTGTTTTTTCAACGATTTTATGTTTGAATAGATGTTAATTTTTGCAAAGGTCTTGGGTTCGAATCCCACCCGAGTGATTTGCCTGTTGCGTAAACAATGCTTAAAACACATCGGTGTAAGGGTAAAAACCAAATTATAGATGTTATGTTTGTTTTTATCTGGCTGTGTTGTTTACATGTTCAGATATTGCCTGGGTTAGTTTAAGCTTTTTTAAATGCTTAATTAATTAAGTTTTATAATTTGGTTTTATCTATACATTGACTATCACCAGACCAGTTTTGTGCACAAGGGATGTGTGTAGTTTTTATCAGAGGCATGTGAGCTGACCAGTGTGTTCAATGTTGCTAAAAATACGACAATGACAATAATATAATGATTATGTCAGCAATACCGTGTAGCATTTGTAAGAAACGCCCATGTTGAGTTTTAGTATGTTTAAGCTGTAATATTGCACATTATCCCAATAAAAGCAAAGTCCAGCTCAATACACAACGCAAGTGGACCTTGTTTTCCATCTTGTTGCGTTGCTAACTATTTATCATAATTAATTATTGCGACTACGAACGGCCGCGCCGAAAAGCAATGACACGCTGTAACATTTCCAGTGTTCGTGCGTAATAATTATAATGGTCAATTTTGTCTTTGTTCATTAGGCAAATTAATTTGAAATTTAATTTTGTTATCTTAGATTTGCGAAATGTCACACAATACTTGGAAACACGCTGCCCTTATAAAAAATAAGATTTAGAATGTATATAGCGAATAGTTATGAATTAAATCACATTAAACTGGCGTCCTGTTGGGAGCCGTTGACGCCGAGTCTGACAAATCTATAACACAGGGTCAAATTACATTTCAAATAAAAGTTTTATGGAAAGTCTAGCCGAATTTCTTGCGGGTACCATGTAATAATAAATACATAAATAATAATAAATAAATAAATAATAATAAATAAATAAATAAAAATAAATAAATAAATAAAAATAAGATAAAGAAAAAAGAAAAAAAGAATAATAATAATAATGAAAATAAATAAAACAATATAGCCCCTTAATTCAGTAAAAAAAAAAGATAGTCATGAAAACTATACCCGAAATTGTGGATGGGGTGAAAAAGCAGTTAATAATTAAATTGTTACGACCGACATCAAGTGCAAGTTGAGTAAGTTCGCATGTTTTTACACTAACACCTCGCCCTGCGTGTCAGTGACAGACATTTAGTGGCTTTTGAAAAACTAAACAAAGCATCGTGCATCTCCATCTGCTACAACGTAAATATTGTGTAACCTGCCTTAACAGAGTATTCCGTTATTGCGTACCAATCACACAAAAATTGAAATTATAAAATTTAATAAAACATTGATAATAATAAGTAACTCATTTTAGAGACAAGGTACACCATTGGTTTTGAACAGATGTGTTTACTAAATGAAAATAAACACTGGTGGCAAAATTCCTGCTAAATAATTCCAGTTTCGTAAGCCTAAACCACACATAGGGTGTGTATATAAAACATTGGAAAGAGTAAAAATATAAAAACTCATAGATGGTATAAAGATGGTCATAGTGGGAAACTTTCCTTTGTATTTTTTATTTGTTTGCTTGAAATGCAAAAGTTTTGAGGAAATGAGTGAAACAATTGGTTTTGATCTTGCAAGTCCAAAACTCATTGTTTGAAAAAAATGCAAACATTAAGGACTTGTCCCTTTTGACTCCAGTGACCAATTGAGCTTACACTTTCACAGGTTGTTTACTTCATGTAGATTTTGGGACTCATCAAGTGTGGGTACTAGTTTTTGGCACTTACCAATGAGACGCATGTGCTTCAATAGTAGCATTTTTGTCTCCGCAGCCCAAATTATTTCAATTTAAGACAAAGATGTCCAATCTTAAAGCAGCTTTTACTTTTTGTTGGAAGAGATTGTGAATGGGGTTGTATTGTTAACTTCTAATTCAACCGATGGTGTACCTTAACTTTAATTTGCGAAGTTTAAGATTATAATTATGCAAAATGAGCTTTTTGTGTAATACAAATATATGGAGAGCAAACACTGTTGTGGTTATTGTGTACTGAAACTGTAGCTATAGCACATTCTTGTTTACTTTGTACAAATTATACAAATTTGAGGATGTTTTTCTCTTCTTATCAGGACTTTTAAAATGTCAAGATATCCGAGCGCACTTGTTAAACGATACGTAGCTCTAAAAGTCCAAAACTAACGACCAATACGAGCTCATTCAACTTCAACGGCGAGGTGTAAAACAAAATACATCTAGTTAATTTCGAATTTATTGCAATTCAATTAAAATTGCGACGTTACACACTGCATGGTTTAATCTCATTATGAAAAGAGTTTCGGCAAATCTTGCGTTTTACAAAGACGAGGCACGTTGTTAATAAGTACATTCAATTAAGGCACTGTCATTGCTCCTATTTGTAATATGACGACAACATGGCGTCACAGAAACTCATGAATATTTATAACATTGAGTTATATCGATGTATCCAAAGGACTATCATTTTGAATGTCAAAACTGTTGTCACGCTAAGTCTTCGAGAAAAGTATTGCCAGAAAAAGTGTTAAACCACCATGTATTTCCAGGCAAATGTAGCAGAATGACACCCTCTATGATGTCATGATTACGTCATAGCCAATAGGGGACTCTGATCAACAGATCCACAGATCAACAGAGAATCAGCTAAATTCACCAGGTGGGTTCAACCACCCGTAGCGTTTGTGAGTCTCTACAATGTTATTAAAGCTCTCCAGTGCCTCCTGCTTATTAAATGGTATCTCACCAAAGAGTTTCTTCTTATTTTGACAGATTCGGGCGTGGCCTGCAACAAGGGATGCCCCCAACTGCAAGATAACCGCTTCAATAGTGTATGAGCTAGACCAGCCTTGGGGGGTCAGTAGCTCCATGCAGATGGCACCGCCGTCCAGTATGTACCCGTTCTCTATGCGAGGTGCCGTGACTCGGACAAACGGCGGGGAGAAGGGAAAATTGTCCGGGAATGTCATGTTGAAGTCGATAGATGTCGTCTTTGTGACCTGCATGTCGTTGTACAGCTGTGAGATCGGGTCAACCTGGAACAGCTTGATGCTCCACTCGTAGAGATTATCGGATACCAGACTTACCTCAAATGCAGGGTCGTCATTCTCGCTGATGCGACTAACTGCACCGAACTCTTTCATGATGCGACGGTTGCGTACATTCGTCACGTACTTCTTAGTTGGTTGGGGTATATCCTCAAGATCAGATGACGATATACCCTGTCCGGCTGGTTTAACCTTTGATGTGCTTGCTTCAGACTTGTTCTTTAAGATGGGTCCTGATTTACTCCGAACTACCGGCGATTCCGACGAAGGGATCATGCCGGGCAATGCAACCGCGTTCTCGTCTGAACAGGTACCATAAGAATCCTCACTGAATCTAACGATATTCATCTCTCGTCGTATATCCGGCTCTTCATTGGTGATGATCATCGCTTGTGCACCGCCTCCTCCTCCGACACCAGGACCACCGCCGGTTGCACCCCCACTACCCGCAGGTAGGGTGACAGAATTCTCTGGTGAGGTCGTACTGTCCTGATTACCTATTCGGAGCTTTCTCACCCGGCTAAACGAGTGTCTTTTCCGGCGAACGCTCGGTGGTGCCCGGTTGCTTTGCCGTAGAAGCTTGCTCAGCCCGGCCGCCATAATTAAACCGTCGGTCACCACCGCCAGCTAATACTCCCAATGCGACGGCGTTGATATCGATGCAAACGATTAGTAGATAACACTGCAGCAGAGCTCACTACCCGATGCCAGAACTCTTTAAAAAATACAACTCACGCTTGGCTTGCTTGCATTCCAGGCTAGTCAATAAGCTGCCTTGTTGCATACGTTTTGTTGTTATGAAATTTTTAGTCAGTAACTTGGATGATACCTTGCATTAAAACCCACGAAAGCATTGTCACAGTAAACGAGTCCTTCCAAAACGGAATGTTATAATGAGGCCTCGTACAACATACAATCAAACAATACATTGCATATTGTTGAAGCGCAGTCGAGAAATATTGCGTTCAGACTCACATCATAGCCGCCAGCCTGCTGTATTGAGCGTGGTTGGCGACAGACGACCATTGTGTAAGCAATGTAGGTTAATGAAACAACTCAATGGTGAATAAATGATGCGTGCCCAACCACTCGTGCATTTTACGGACAGGCTTCGCAGGTTAAACATTCCCTTTTGAGAGATGCAGTTCTCCGTACATCAACTCGTGAAGCGCGCTTCCTACGGTTGAATTTGTGCTCGAGATGTTCGAGTTAGCCGATGTTTAATGCACAACCATGTGTCCCTTTCAGATCAGAACAGCCATCTCATCCAGAGTTCTTTGCCCGATGCATGCACAAACGACGCCAGGTGTGTTGTGCACAAGACAGTGATGTCCTGAATTAACTACTATAGCGAGTGTTTCCTAGCGAGCAGATGGATCAAGCGAGCCTTGTTAGGCGATGAGATCATCAACTACACGTTGTAAAGCCCTCCGTTTTTCCGCAGTGTTGCTGAGTCGCCAATTACCAGTGGAGCCAGTATTTTACCAGTAAGCAGTGAAACAGTGATATTACGGTAATGGTCGGTGTAGAAAGGCATTCTAAAGGGAATAACCGCAATCAAGTGACACTTGTTGAGACCGCCATTGGGTTTACCTTTTGACATTGATCATCGATAAGGTCTTAAAATACGGTAAATAATGAATGTGCAGTTTTATGTTAAACAAAGTAGCCAACGGGGAAAATAGAGAATTTGTGTATGACCTATCATAAATTGCCCGTACACTAATTAGGTCTGCACACAAAAGCGCCATCATCCCAGGGAATGTCATAATATGCCGAAAATATCTCGTGTCTCAGCAACATAACTGTTTTGTCGGTGTTGTTGTTCTTCAATCTTTTGTTTGTTTGCTTGTTGTTAAAACGTTTGCATAAAATGGATCTTTTAAAAATAATAATTTCAGTGCTTAATAATTCGTCAGAATTACATTGTCTCCCATCAATCCTCTCTCTTTAAAGCATTGTTTAATGTTTTACTTTTATTTAATCGGCTGCCCTGTATTATCATTTATAAACAAAAATATGAGCACAAACGACTGCTGTTAAAAATTGTGTTGTATAGCCTTTCAGACAAAATGTGAAAAGTATTTCTTTTCACACCATCACACCAAATCAGATGTAAATAAACAACAGCAACGCAAAAAGGGGTAAAACCCGATGAAATTAATTGTCACCTACACCAGTAAGCTAAGATAGTCCCGGTCAAAATCAACTCAGTTCCGGGTGCCGTAAGGCCTGACCCATTTCTCGGTCGGATTGACCTGGAATTTGTGTCAAAATTGCCTAGTTATGAGTCAAAATTACAAACAATCTTGGTTAATAAATCACCCTTTTTTTACCACTATTTGCCTACTATTGTGACCCAGAACACAGGGAAATTCTTACCTGTAATATTTTTTAGTGGCCGCCCCTACACGAAATTCGCCCTTTTATAATACTTATAGTTGTTCATTTTTGTTTTTGCAAAAACATCGAACAATCCCCAGATCCTTTTCCGAGAAATCCACTTCGCCACATCATTGCTTTTATCAGCCTGGCCAAAAAAGAGAAGTCAAAGTTGCTTTCAATTTTTTTGTTTACCTTATTTCATGAATATATATTGTATTTTTTATTACAGCTAAAATATTAAATTAAAATAAACTAATAATAACTTGCCTTTTTGCATCAATTGAAAACCATCAACTGAAACCGTCTCCTTTCCCCGCCTCGTTGCAGTTGTAAGAACAGCCACAATCATTCCTGACAAGGTTTAATTTGGCTGCAATGAATCAGGTATTGCGTATATCAATAGAGCGTTTTAATAGAAAGAAACCGATGTAATCATCCATATGGAACTAGTCCGAATACTTTACAAAATTAATTTGTTGTGCTAATTGGAATAGCACGAATAGAAATCATGATTTAATACAAAGTGCCTTGAGCACTCGCGGTGAGCTTCAACAAAAGAAAGAGAGAAAGCAAGTTAAAAGATGAAAATACATAATAAACCAAACAAAAAAACCCTCCCAACTTGGTTGAACGAACAAGAGCATCCGTTTTTAAATTAGTTTTCCCGTTGCCCTGGTTGCGATCTGTGGTGCTCACCGTTCAAATTGTGCGCTGTCAAGTATTAAGTTTGAGTATCCCCACCCCTTACTTGACAGCCTGTGCAAGGTTCTGTAGTTTCCAACACCCCTCTGCCGCCAATCAAACTTGTTGGCTTACAGGGTGCTAGTAGCTACTTGCCCCTGCATTTGTGTAATAGCTGGGGAAAATCCTTGACTTAAAGATTAAATTATCTAGCATTTTATACATTAATGTAAGCAACGTTTATACCCACCCCCTCCCACCACCACCACCACCACTTTTAACACGGGTCTAAGAAGATTCAATTTCATGATATGCCGGATACGCAAGAAGTGACGCTTTTCAACCGCTAGATGGCAGAAGACCATTAGGCCTATGTCGTTTTCAGGTAAACGAAGTACGGAATGACACCCGAGCAAAGCTAATGACAAAAAAAAAAAAAATAGGGAGACCGCAAACTATCGGGCTAGATTTAATTTAATTAATCCGGCATTTAAATTTAACCCGGACATGGCAGGTTCAAATCCCGCTCTAATCATTTTTATTTTGTTTTAATCAACCCACCATTGTTTTAACATATAGGTCCATATGTTATTTATGGATGTAAATTTGCATCCCCGATAAAGAATATACTATTGTGTTTTTGTTGTTGTTGTTTTTGCCCTTACACCGGTCTGTATTGAAGGTAGTGTCATAGATTGATAGGTAGGCTTAAGCCGCCTCAACAAATCAATTACCATAAATATTGTTTTATTTGTGCTTCAAATTTTAGACTGAGCCTCACAAATTAGCACTCTTTTGAAACATTGTTCAGGGATTTTAATTAATTTAATAACATAGTGGTAGTTATCAAATTAGAAATAATGTTTTGATTGAAAAGGAGACCCTGTTCTTGAACGGAGTATATTCCGATCGGGATTGGGTTAGTATAACAAACAATCTTGTGAGTATTATTTTCTAATCTGTTGTTGAGGCAGCGGAACTGACATATATGACTCATTCAGAGCTAGTGAGGGCGCCAATTTATTTGTTCATACTATAAGGGTGCACTACGCTAATAGTCTCCCCATATCAACCAATAGCAAGTGTATAATTTTATTTTATTCTTTTTTTAGTGTGCTGAATCGTCAGGGGTTGCTTTGGGAGATCAACACATTAGTGAGCTCAGACCATTAACAAGAATTTACTTTTGTTTCCATTGTCGTCGAGTCATTAAAATACCTTTATTTTGTGATATTGTGAATCAAGTGTGACCCAACTGCTATCCCCACTGGGAGAAACGATTCCAATTTGTGTAGAGATATAAACCATTTGGGATATATTGGATGCCAAAGTCATTTGAATAGGCTAATAATCAATTAAAGGTTAATGAATAAAGATTATTTTCATTTTAACAATTTGTCTTCTTGCAACCCTTTGGCTTTAGCAAGAGTGGCTTTTAACGTTGTTTTGGTCGACCTTGCATAAAACAGTTTACAATTAATGAAAATTAAAACAAAATACAACAATAAGCGACAAAAAAACCCCCAGAAAATGTGAAAGTATCAGCTGAAATTTCTTCGACCTAATTAATTTGTTACCCTCACCTTTGTTTAATAATAAAGGGGTCATTCACAACAATGACTGTAACTGAAAAACATGTCTAATACTTTGCTGAAAACAATTACGCTTTTTCTTTAAAGAGTAACAAAACATTTATAATAATATTGTAATCCAATCACTTATATCATAGTGTATCTGATCACCACATCTTTGTGCGAGAAGACCTCTTCACCGTCAATACCAAAGGTTTTTGATAGCCTAGATAAAAAGTCAAATTTTGATACATATTCCGGGTCCAGTCGTTTCAGAAGTGGGTCTTAGGACCTGAAATCCACGTTAATTTTGATCCTGGATTCTGAATGTTTCTGCGACAGGTTTGCCACACCTTCCTTATGATACCTCTTATTTTTTGAAATCTTAAAGAAAGAAGTCTTCTTCTTTTTTCAAATGAAAATAAAAACACTGCAATTATATTAATTAGGTCCGATGTCAAGAATTTCACGAGTGAAGAATTCTATAATCAGGGTATAGTGATGAAACAAAAATTCAACATATGAACAGAGTTGTCAACGCAAATGCCTGTCACGTCCTGCTTCGAGCATGGAATGACAGGATTTAAGTGTTCCCCCATGATGCAAACATTATGCACATTTCTTCGTGTGAATTATAAGGAGTGCGTATACGTAAATATTTTCTGTCGAACCGGTTAAAACCCTAGCGTGTTTGTGCGACTTTTTGTGTTAATTCCTGACCACCTAATTACCTCCCTGTATGGTGAGCCTCCGTCCGCGCAAAAATAAAATAGAATACACGTTGGGTTGTTTGTTTGTTTGTTTGTCCCATTTTTCGGTACTGTCATCACACGATTGCTTAATGCATTAATATCATATGTAAACGTCTCTTAGTTTTAATTGTTCTTCATGACTGTGAACTGTGTATAATGAATTGTAAAATTACCCCGTTGAAATGGGCGGCAGAATATGTGAACTGTTAGTGTGTAGGGAGGTTTCCTCCATTCTGTCACTCTCACATTCGTCTCGATTTGCAGAGGTTCGTCCCACTAAAAGCGTATTGTTTTTTGACATTTATGTGACAGTGAGAGCGAAATGTGGATGACTACTTCTACTAAACCATTTGTATTATATTCAGGATTGGGTGAGTGTGTTTTTCTTGATTAACTTTGAGGGTTTTAGGGTAAAAATGTTGAATTGTAATGTTGGGATGTCAGCCATTGTTTGTCCCTTTTGAGAAACCATGGTTGCCGCAATTACTGACTGTACACGTACATGTATTGATCAATCAGAGTTAGTTTGCATACGTAATAAAACGCGGATAAAACGATTAATAACACTTACCAACTCAAATTATTTCCAGCGTAAACTTGCATGTCCATTATGTAGAAACATTTGTGGTGGTTTCTGGTATTTATATATAACAACCATCTGGAAAACTGCTAACGTGGTGATAAACTTTATTTTGTTTTCCGTCGTATACCATTCCTCAACCAACTTTCTAATTGATACCTTATTCTACATATTCATTTTATTATGTGAGAAACAGAATTTAACCTCCAAGCCTATTTCTAGTATACACCGTTACCATGACAGAACATCAAATCGAGTAAATACACCAATACCTTGGTATCAAATTCAAATGGGTAGTTACAATTGTAAAGATGTATCTGTAAAAACAAAACTTACAAAGGCATGTTGTTGAAAACACAACATTTATCACTCTATCACAGTCCGTTGTGGTTTATGAAAATACAACATTTATCACTCTATCACAGTCCCTTGTGGTTTATTCATTTAATATCTACTTATTTTACTTAATTTTATGTTATTTTATTTTATGGTATTAAATCAATTTATTTATTTATTCAATTAAAATCTACGAACCAAAGAATACTATGACATTTTTACGCATAAATCAATATACTAACCTAATATAAAAACCCATAAAATACCATTAATAATGCATAGAGAAAAATGGAAAATATAATTTTACAAACTATTTTTGAGTTCGTTTATTTGTTGTAATATTTGTTATTTAAGATACACATTTTAACGTATAGAAAACACCACGACTTTATCAGTTTTAAGATTTTTCAAGCAGTTTTAACAATATGTGGTAATTTGAATACTTTAACTTCACTGAGCTTTTGAAAACATATTAATTTACTGTCGAATGTCATTGTAAACTATTTTAGATGTCTAGTTTTGTAACCCCTTTTGATAAAAAGGATTTGCGACGTTTGTTTCAGTGATTTTTTTTTCAATTCCTCCGCCACATACTTACTTTAAATTTTGAACAGACTGATATGATTATTTTTCCAAATGCCAATGAAAAATGAAAAACTTAATGTTGAATTTAAACTGAAACCCATCAGTGCCTTGAACAAATGTACATATTGAGGTTTTAACCCCTTTTTGAGAGAGAATTGTGTCTGATATGAAATAAATAGGCATGTACCCGTTCAAACACTGCAATAAACTTAATGCAATTATTATTGATGGACAATCATATAGCAAAGAACAAGCTACTCAACCAAAAACCACAATTGACAGTAAACGGTACACTTTGATCGATGTCTTAATATTATGATATAGACGTATATGTGTTTCGTTTACCTTTTAGCGATAGATGTACATACGGTACAGAGTTCCTTCAAGACCTCTGCAGATCTGGTAAGAATGTACATGTGGTTACCTTGAAGCACAACCTTCTTGAATCGAAACCCTCTGGTCCTCTGTATTTCCCAACCATCCAGCAATCCTGGAGATATAAACGTGTCCTCTTTCCCGCCGAACACTGTGATGCCGCACTCCAATGGTGTCCGCAGTTTGATTGGGTATGCTTTGCACATACCAACTGCAGCTTCTATGCAGGGTACCAACCTACGCATAAGTGGTATGTTGGAAAGAGTAGAGTTGTCTAGAAAACTAAATTTCACCTTCTCTTCCTTCAGCACTTGTTGGAGTATTAATGAATCCGACTGCATTGCCATCTTAATTCTCTCAAATGTTCTGGGAGAAACTTGCAGCTCTTCTGGGTGAGGATATGGCGCTGTTGGTGCGTACCAGGAACTGAGAAACAGATGCTTTGGACTCATGTTACCTTCAGCCATAAGAAGATGTGCAACTTCGAAGGCGATCAGGCTACCCATACTATGACCGAAAAATACAAAGGGCGTACCACGTAGTTTAGTCACCAACTCGTCATGTATCAGTCGTGTGATTTCACTCAGGTTGTTTAAAGGCTGCTCGTCATCTCGACCTTCCCAGCCTGGAAGCTGAATCATTAATACTTGGACGCCATATTGAATCAAGCGTCTGATCCAAGAAGCATACAGCGATGGTCCTGCACCATTTGAAGGGAAACAGACAAGCTTGACTGCAACAGTTGCAGATGCTTCGCCCTCAACGACAACAGCCCTTGGGGTAGATGATACTCTGACGTCACTTTCCACACTTTCATTTCTTGCATCTGCTTCCTTTGCGAATATACTTTTTGTTATACTCTTTGCCAGTTCTTCGATTGTATTCTTATCGTTAAGAAAATCAACTGCTCCAAGATTAACTTCAAACTGTTGGTTGACGTGTTGGCTGAACTCTGAAGCCTTAAGTGAGTCCAGTCCTAGAGATATGGGTGATGCATCATAATGTACGGGATCTGTTAGCCCAAGATGCTGGCTTAAGAACTCAGCCAACTTTTCCATGACCTTCTCACGAGCTTTAAGAACCGGGAGTTTCAGAACAACTTGTCTTAGTGTGTTTTCGGCCACTGTCAGATAAACATCTCGATCATGAAACATGTCTTTCATCATAGACACTGTTCCTTGTTTTTCCTTGAAGTGCTTCAGCATAAGACCCCGGTGTTTCTTTGCGTACATATTGCGGTTAAAGTAACCGGAAACACCGAGTAGAGGTACCTGGGTTAATAACGCACAACCAACACCACCAAGGACATCATTAGGAGTCATGCTTTCAATGCCGTTCTTTTCCCACACCCGTACCAGATCCTTACGCACTGCAAAGCCAACATTGCTGATAACTCCTGCTTGCAGAGCAGTTGCTGGTAAACCTCGTTTGTGTCTATAATGTGACAAGGCGTTCAAGAAGACATTGGCAGAGCAGTAGCTTGCTTGACCGGCATTACCGATGAGAGATACAATTGAGGAGATCATTACAAATCTATCTAGCTCTATGCCTAGCTTTTCAGTCACCTGGTGTAAAAGCAAAGCTCCATAGGCTTTTGGCGCCATCACACTGTTCCAGGATTCAGCAGTAAGATTGTAAAGGAAGCCGTCATTGAACACAGCAGCACCGTGAAAAATGCATTTCAATGTTGGCCATTTACCAGACCCTTTTTGCATTTTCTTTAACTCCCTTTCGACATCATTGGCATTGGAAACATCCATTTGGATGTGCTGAACGTTAGCACCTGCTTTGGCAGCTTGTTGGACAACTTCCAGGATCTCGTCATTCATTGGTCGCCTGGAACCAATGTAGATATATCGAGCTCCTCTGGCTACCAACCACTCCAGCAATTTCAGACCAAACCCACTGGTACCTCCAGTAATGAAGTATGCAGATCCTTCATCAGCAATAAAACCATCTCGTTCAAGAGACAGTGGAAGACGAATTACATTTTCTCTTACTTCAATGATATCTTCTTCTGGAATGGGTGTATTAGAAGCAGCAAGAGATGAGAAGTTCTTAGAGTTGTCAAGGTTACATGATAAATGACCCACTATGGTTGGATCAAACATCTTCCATAGATCGGACAAAGCAAGTGACATCTCATCAGTTGTTAAACCCTCAATTACTGCCTGAACTTTGGAATCAAACATCATCATTTTCATTTTGGGAGGGAGAGTTGGAAGATGTGTCAGGTTTCCCTGACGCTCTTCTATTATCACAACAGTGGCGTTTCTTTTGAGCTTCGGTAACAAAGACTTGAGGGATCTGTCCAGTGTTGATGAACGGACACACAGAAACAGAACATCAATTGATGACTCGTCTACCTTGTTGAAGTCTCTCACTGTGGCACTTGACTTATTGGTGTCATTATCATCGTTGTCATCATTCAGAATAACCGTTTCAGCTCCTGAGGCACGTGCTAATTGCTGTGCAGCTATTATACTACCGTCAATTGTATCAACCTTGAAACCCAATAGCATGCCAGAAGACACTGGTATAGCTTGACCAAACAATACTGCATACGGTAGAAAATCCTTAACAATACTGACAGCTTCAATGCTGGTCAAAAAACTAGGCACTTCTGTCATATCAGAGAATTTCGATGTCATTATTGAAGAGACCTTCTGACAAGTGGTCACTCCAACGAAGGTGCTACTGTTTTGGGCTAGATCTGACTCTTTGACTGCTTTCCCTGCATACATGCACAAAATTGACGCACGTTCACAAGGGATATCCAGACGAGATGTGTAAAATATAAAAGCTTCAACTTTAACGGAGAAGGATTCCCCGTCAACTTCATCACCAGCTTTCATAGGAGGGTTTCCACCGAAGATGCGGCTGTTACCAGAGGATGCTTGGGCATCTAAGGACCAGTCTGATGTGGGGACAATTCCCGAACTCTCGGAGATGTTGTCTAACTGTACCCGTGGGCTTAAAATTTCAAACGACATTTCCCTAGCTCCATCTGTTTCTCCAGATGTTAAACTTCGGACGGCTAGGCAATTCTCGTCACACAGAAGGGAATCTGCCCTTTGAAGTATTTGCCGTGAAATCCTAGCACAGTCTTCACAATCTCCTGTGATCGGTAGGTCGAGTAAACTTCCACTGAGAGAAGGCTCCTCGTGTCCCAAAACCAGTGGAACAGCTTGAATAGCTGCAGCAAAAGGATGAACGTCATCTCCTTCCTTAGCATAGTATCCTCCCTTTGTGACGAGCAGTAAATGCAGTCGCATTCTTTCAGCCATCTGCCTGACACCATTAAAAACAGCACAACAAGCCAACGGTCCCTCTTCTTGCAACTTCTCAAATTGGTTCTTCGACATAACAGAGTTTGTATTCAAGTCGATGTCAACAGCTTCTGAGGTTTTCATCAGGATGAAGATTGTGTCAGAGTCTTGATATTTAGACAGAACTTCAAGTACCTTCTTTATTATTTCCGTTTGACTTGCTATGACCGTCAGATTGACGCCATCTTCTTCCAACAGGCGTATCAAGGATAAACTTGTACTTGTGCCGTCAGAAAATATGACGATCTTCTTGTGGAGAGCTGCCGTTGACTGCGTTGATTTGAAATCCAGAGACCCGAGGTTCTTCCAGGATGTACTCCACACCTGATGCTGTATCTTTTCGGTTTGAATGGTTTCAAATAGAAGCTCCTTTACTGTGCAAAAGACTGTCTTTGTTTTGCTGTCTGCTATATCAATGTCACAAAAAGACTGCTGGTTTTTGTGCTTTACCCTAATGTGGATGATGACATGTGGTGAAGTTTCTGAATGGAGAACAAACCGAGTTATACTTTTGGGAACGCGGAAAATGGTTCGCCATGTTTCATGGGACAATTCTTGTTTCGACTCAGCTGTTTTCATAAGGAGAACGGCGAACGACTGTAAAATGGTGTCCATAAAGGCCGGATGGTACACGTAACGATTGAATTCTCTTTGCACACTGGAAGGAGGCTTAGCAATCACTAAACCCTCTTGGCAATCCTCTGAAAAGGAAAAGGCTACCATTCCTCTGAATGTCGGTCCAAGCTGAAAGCCGCACTCAAGAGCCAAACTATAGAATTGTTCAACTGGTAAAGTGCGGATACATCTTTTGGAAATGCTGTCAACATCGATGCTATATGCAGAGGTTCGTTGTGCATTACCACAATCTACAGGCCGAGTAATGTTAAGATGACAATGCTGTGTCCATTTGTTGGTTGATGCTTCGTGACTTCTTAGTGTGAACAAATGTTCATCTGATGTAATTTCCTCTACAGTTGTCTCCAAACAACCTTCGCAATCGGGAGCAAACATGAAACGGTCAAACGACAGACCTGAGAGTACCAATGGAAAGCGGTTTTTAAACAATGCTCTAGCTGCTGCAAGAGCCGTCTCTGTGTACGCAGCAGCTGGGACAACTACTGCACCTTGCAGTACGTGGTCTTTAACCCAAGGAACTGTAGACGCATTCAAGTTAGCCCGCCATATCTTCACTGGGGATTCATTCAAGTAGAATGTCTGGCTTTGTTCACCAAGTAGAAGATGTGCACCTTCATCTATCGGAAACAGAAAGTCCTTTCTTGCAGATTGCGTAATATTTGAACATCTCTCTCTTTGCCAGGGGTAGTGTGGAATCGATACAACGCGGCGGAAGGCTGGTTTGAACAAATGTCTAAAGTCCACCTTTATACCGTGCACATGAAGTTTCATCTCAGACATAAGAAGGTTTTCTGAATCCGGTGCTATCTTGCTGGTATCTCGTGGTCTCAATAAAGACCCGGTGGAGATAACCTTGCCATCTGCATCAAGAAACTCTGTGATTGTCTCTCGAAGAGCAGGAAGCAGCGATGGATGGGGACCTACCTCGATAAAAACACGGTAACCATCTTTTGCAAGTTTCTGAGTGGCTTCCATGAAAGAGACCTGTTGACGTACGTTCTGAAACCAGTACTCTGGTGAATTAGCTTCCTCCACCGTTAGGTAGCGACCAGATACGGTCGACATCATGGGCAATGTTTTAATCTTACCTACCACTTTCTCGGTGTTCAAGAACTTACCGACTTTATGAATGAACGGATTCTTGACGACATCTTGATGTCTGCTGTGGAATGCATTTGTTACTTTAAGTACAACACAATTTACATTATCAGATTTAAGATCATTCACAAAACCCTCGACAGACGAGCTCTCACCAGAAAACACAACCTGGCCTGGGCTATTAACAGCTGCTACATCAAGCAGCTTTCCATGTTTGCTGTTCTTAGCTAGCTCTAGGGCGTCTTCTACACGATGCAGGACGGCTACCATCTTGCCTGATCCGCTGGTCTTTTGTAATTCTCTCCCTCTACGGTAGATGAGCTTTATTGCCTGCTCCAAGCTGAGTAATCCTGCCGCATAGGCTGCTGCAACCTCTCCAACACTGTGCCCAACCACTGCATCGGGTACCAGACCACGCTGCCTCCAAAGGTGCACAAGTCCAATGGCCACTGCGCAAAGACATGGCTGGCTGATTTCTGTTAGGACAAGACATAGTCAAACATCTGTTATCTATTTTAAAGAAACGATGCAGGGTAATGATTTAACTGCAGTTATAAAGAAAAGAAACAATTATGGTTATTCAGTTGATAAAAACTCGAATTGAAGAGTTTTTGAGAAGTGCGGAGTGTGATGCTGGCCACCGCAGATAGATATGGTTGGCTGATTTCAGTTTGGGTGCCGAGTTCTCCTTTACAGTTGTGGAAGAGCATTGTAGGGTAAAAAAACAATGTTTCCAGCCTCATGATTCATTTGATTCAAACTAAGATTTAAGAGTTCTGGGAAAGGGGAGATTCCTTTCAAAAAATAAAACACGAGCACCTGGACAAAATGTGTGCATCATCTTAAGAATAAAATGAAATAAAAAGGGGAAATACCTACCAGTTTTGTTGATCTCTTCGTGGCTAGTTTCGCTCGTGAGCATGGCAACCAACGACCACTTCGTTCCGCACTTACGGAGAATGTCGTCAATAGTCTACAAAAATGGGGAGGGGGGAGAATGAAGCACTTTTGAGATACATCTTATGCCTATGTACTAAACAAGGGAAACTGGCTAGGTACATTAATTTTTTGATTATTTCAAAAACATAATTTACTAGAGCAAGATTTGAGACTGTGATTTTGGGATTCACGTGTCGGTGCTTTATCAGCCAGCTTATCATGGGGTTGAGCCAAGGCGTGATCCCTATTTTGTGCCCTACTTTACGGTTGTATTTTTGTTTTGACTGCCGACACGCCCCAAACAAATATGTACAAAATAGAGAGATGTAGAGCATATAGGCTGAGTATCTTAGTTGGTATAGTACCGGTACGTAAATCCGGAGGTCGCAGGTTAATATTCCAATGATGAATTTACCTTCGTACATAATTGATTGAGAGACATAAAAATTTAAATTTGGGACAATGGTTTCCACAGCTATTTATCAGGTTTACCTTAATCTTTGAAACAAAAACAGGCTGCGTGCGCATGAGCTCCCTGGCCATGCCCCACCACTGTGTTCCCATACCGGAGAACACGAAGACAATCTGCTGCTTAGTGTCTGAAGTTGCTGAAGCTATGCCTTCCACATATCGAGCTGTATCTTGAGTGACGTTGTCCAGTTTGTGTTGGAGTTGTTCAAGAGCATCCTCCTTTGATCGAACAATGAATCCAATACGGTAGGCGTGGTGATGGGATCGAACAGCTGCCGTGTACAGTGCAGCATTGAAAACAGTCTTGTTATTGTTATCAGTGTCTGCCATCAAGTAATTCTTCCAGTCTTTTAGTTTCTGGTGAAGCGCTTCTTGGTTAGCTGCAGATAGGAGAAGACAGCCCAGTGTGTCATTTTTTTCTGTGAAGCTCATGAAGCCATTTGATGCAGTTTGTAATCTCTCCAGAACAAGGTTAGCATTTGCTCCACCGAAGCCGAATGAGCTGCAGCAGGCGAGATTATGTTTGTCTTCTTTCGGCCAGCGGGTTAACGTCTTTGGAATATGAATCTGGAGAGTTTTGAGGTCCAAGTTATCGTTTGGCGCTTGAAAATGGACTACACGAGGGATCCGTCCTTGGTGTAGACTCAGTGCTACTTTGATTATTCCAGCCACTCCTGCTGCACCCTCCGTATGACCCAGATTGGATTTAACGGAACCGATGTAGAGTGGAGGGTGTTGCGGACCGCGATATCTTCCCATGACCTCACCCAAGGCACCAGCCTCTGTCTTATCACCAACTTTTGTTCCGGTACCGTGGGCCTCTGCATACACTATCTCCAAGGGCTGTACTCTTGCGTTGCGGCAAGCACTCTTCACCAAATCAACTTGTGCTTCATAACTGGGGTTTGCGATTCCCGGAGTACGTCCATCGTTACTTAGTGCACCTCCTCGTAAGACCGCGTAAATGCGATCTCCGTCCTTCTGTGCGTCACTCAAGAGTTTCAGGACAACAACACCAGCCCCTTCGCTTCGAGAATAACCGTCAGCTGCTTGGTCAAAACTTTTGCATTTCCCATCTCCAGACAGCATTCCCGCCTGACAAAAACCAATTGTAGCAGTAGGCATTAGTATTAGGTTGACCCCGCCAGCTACCGCAATAGGACATGACTTTCGTTTTAATGCCTCGCATGCTAAGTAGATGGAATAGAGAGAGGACGAACAAGCAGTGTCCACTGAGAAACTCGGCCCACGCAGATCGAACTCATAGGAGATACGGTTAGACACCATGCAAGAGTTAGTGCCGGAGTTACTGTACTGGTTCATGTTGTAATATGGTGAACATGCGAATGAAGAGTACTCCTGTGCAGTAACGCCCATGTACACACCAGTCTTAGATCCCCGTAGTGATGACGCAGGTATCCCAGCATTTTCCAGTGCTTCCCACGTGACTTCAAGAAGCAATCTGACTTGAGGGTCGAGATGGGCTGCTTCATCTAATGCATGAAAAGATATACAACAATTTGATTTAATAGAATAAATTTATTTAATAATCTTTTTCTGATTGAAAGTTTAATTTTTGCACTACATTTTTCTGAACATTCATGGTGTACCTGGTGGCATCTTGAAGAACTGTCTGTCGAACATGTATGGATCCTGTGAGATATATCCACCATTTTGGATGTACATTTTCCCTGCTGTTTTCTCTCCCGGACTCAGGAAGTAACTTGCGTCAAAACGATCAGGTGGTATCGGTGTTGTACAGTCCAGGCCTTCCACCAACATCTCCCAGAACTGTTTGACGCTGTCGACTCCATTGCCATAGCGACATCCGATGCCGACTATGGCAACCTTTTGATTTTGATTGGCGCTCTGAAGTGTTTCCATACTTGTATCACTTTAGGGTTTCTCCACTTTGACACGTTTAGTCTGTAGGAGAATTAAAATCATATTATGAGCATTGTTGGCTAACCTGCCTTATGAATAAAAAGAGTTCCAAACTACGCCCATTTCACTGTCTTTTTAGCTTGGTTACAAGCAAACTCTCTTTTGAGTGTGTGTGGTTCCAAAAGAAGTCAACGTTTTGGACAGTTTATTCTGCCAGTCATCAGGAGACTGCCGACATGGTTCTTACGTATAGAAGGACGATTGACTCTTTTCCTATCCAAAAATATGAATAAGAAGAAATCATAAATGACAGAGCCCTCTGGTGACAATTTTTTGCTGAAGCTTGTTAAATAAAAATAATAAAACAAAAGAAAAATCATTATTACAATTTTACAACTAGAGCTCGAGTGTTTGTCACCTTACAAATACTAGGTGTTCGGGAACGCAGAAGCATAAAGTTTCACAAGAAAATATGCATGTTTCTTTTAAAACTGCACCTTTAATGTGACGCCACGTGACACTTGATGACTTCATTATAACAGGGACCTTAAATATGGTGATGTTACACATCCCGGCTTAAAATACAAGCAAGGTTTCAGCTCGAACACGCATGTTTTTTATTGTCAATATAAATCTTTGAAAAGTGCACCTTTAAGGTGACGTTACGTGATACTTTACGACATCATCGTGATGCAACCTCAAATTAAAGATGTAACAAACCCCTGTTTAATAAATGCAACGTTTCAGCTCGATTGCGCTTCTTTCTGTAAAAATACATCTTGAAAAACTGCACATAAGGCGACTATATTCGACGTCATTAGAATAGTATCTATTTCGGACTTCATAAAACCCCGGCCTGAATACATGCAATGGTTAAGCTTCATCGTGCATTATTGTCCGCACTATAATAACGTTTGAGAAGCGTTCCTTTAAGGTGTCGTCAAGTGACAAGTGATGACATTATCGTAATGCGATCTCAAATTGAAGATGTAAAACATCCCGGCTTAAAGAAATGCAAGGTTTCAGCTCGATCACGCTTTTCTGTACAAATACATCTTTAAAAAACTGCACCGCTAAGGCGACGATATTCGACACTTGATGACGTCATTAGAACATTATCTAAATTTTGGATTTCACATAACCCTAGCCTGGGTACATGCAATTGTTAAGCTTCATCTCGCATTTTTGTCCTGCAATATAAGCGTTTGAGAAGTGTTCCTTAAAGGTGACGTCAAGTAACAATTGATGACGTCATCGTGATGCGATCTCAAATTGTAGATGTAACACATCCCGGCTTGAATACATGCAAGGCTTCAGCTCGATTGCGTATTTTTTATGAATGTATAGATCTTGTAAAACTGCACCGCTGAGTTGACGTCGCGTGACACTTGATGACGTCATTAGAACAGTACCTCAAATTTTGGATAGTACATATCCAGGCTTGAACACATGTAAAGTTTCAGCTTGATCGTGCATTTTCCGTGAATAAAAATCTAAAAAGTGCACATTTAAGGTGACGTCACGTGAATCGTGATGGTGTCATGATAACATAATAGTAATATTAGCGAGATCTTATCAAGGTTTTGTTACCTTACTTGTTTATTAATTGATGCCGATGACTGAAGCAACTTTATTGTAATGATTACGGTTTCCCTTGTGGTTAATTACTTGATTACGGAAGAGCATATACAATGTTTACACGAGGACGAGGTACGCAATTTATGCTGACGTTGTTTTGTAGAATACAATGTTTTTGTTTGAAGTATTCAACAGTATTTAAAAGTTGGATTCTCATAAGTATCGGTGTTGATCAGAATGCAACAAAATTTTATCTTTTCTGGATTTTTTATTTTATTTTTTTTCAGTTTCAAAAGTAAGTTAATAGTGGCCTGACGTTTCGACTCTAGCAGAGTCTTATTCTGTTTAGGCTTCGGGAAAGACTCTCTATAGTCAAGCAGCCAGCTTTTTTTGCATTTCTGTTATAAGTTCTCTTGAAGAATTGGTGAGCAGTTTTCAACAGCTAACTTTGTTTTTCTTAAGGCATACAAATTATAGGCAGGCGGACATTTCAGTGGAAATTCACCTTTTATTGGATGTTAACCATGAAGTGATCAGATTCAATATTGCTTGTGGAGTTCCAATGCTCATTTCACCTGCAAACTCAGTTCAAGGGTCGCCTGAAGACCTTTCTTTTTAACAATGATCTTGTGTAAATATTTCTTTTGAAACCCTTTTCAACGTTTCTATGTCAGTTTTCTTTTCGGTATTGTACGACAGGTGTAGCGCGTTATTTAATGCACGCGCTTACGTAACACGTTCTGTGTTCATGCCTATATAATGGGCTACTCGCTTCTTTCATTTCATTCTCGGTTGAGCAGCTATACCTCGCCTTTTATACATTACAACCTGTTCTTAACCATGAATTCATCCGACCTCGACGCTTCTAATAACGAAGTTCTACGGGCTATACAGTCCTTGACCAACTCGATCGACAGTAAGGTCGAGTCCGCCTGCAAAAAACAACGAATACTCGCCGGTGATTTTCCCGACTTCAAGAGTGAGGGTAACAAGGACCAATACAAGTACGCAGGGCAACTTGGCGGTTTGATCGACAGCGCCCTGGCATCGTTGGACACCGGTGACTCCACAGCGGTCAAAGAGACTCTCGTCGAGGCCAGTGAACTTGTTAAACAACGCCAAAAGCTAATTAAGCTCGCCGACCGATCGTCTCTTGGCTGGGCAACAGTCAAAGAATACGTAACCGACGATTTAGCCGACAATTCAGACGATGAAAAGCGGCTACGAAAGGCAGAAAAGTCTGCAGCAGCAAAGAAAGCCAAACCATCGACAAAGTTCAGGGCTAAAGCACGTCCTTCAGCGGGTTTTGCTTCGACTCCTGGTCCTTTTCGTGCTTACAACCACTACCAGTACCGCCCCGACATCCGTACCTGTTTTCAATGCGGGATCGTCGGCCACGTGCGCACCAACTGCCCGTCCTTGCGAGCACTTCGTCAGCCACGAAGACCTCAGTCATCCGCTACCACAGCCATTGAGCCCTCCACCGTATAGGGATTGGGAGGCCTCGCAGCCAGATACGATCGACCGAGTACCTACAGGTGTAAAAGGTAGGCTTAAACCATGTCTGGCTTTTTGGAAAAATGTATTGAAATGCAGTCTCTTTTTACAAGAGGTTATTTGTGCGGGGTACAAAATTCCATTTTTTATCGAACCCCCACCTGTTTTCATGGAAAATAACCAATCCAGTTTGCAACATGCGCAATTTGTGGAATCTGCCATTTTTGAATTGACAAAAAAGAAATGCATTACGCAATTGTCACGACCGCCATATTGTTGTAATCCTTTGACAGTTGCGGTAGGGAAAAAGTTAAGATTAGTCCTTGATCTTCGCCACCCCAACAAATACATTTGGGAGAAACAAATTCAAATACGAAGATCTAATTCACATCTCCCCATCATTGGATTGCGATCAATATTATTTTTCATTTGACCTAGAGTCGGGCTACCATCACGTGGAAATTTTTCCCCTTCATTCCAAATATCTTGGATTTTCTTGGCGGCATACCGACTCGGTTATTCGTTATTACAATTTCACAGTCCTACCATTCGGTTTGAGTAGCGCATGTCACTTGTTTACCAAATTAACCAGGCCTCTTGTCCATTATTGGAGGAAACAAGGTATCATGTCGTTCATGTACATTGATGACGGGTTAATTGCATCCCCAACACTTGAAACGGCTAAAAAGAACGCCGAGTTTGTCCAAAGTACCATTTTGCAAACGGGTTTTGTTCCCAGCAAAACTAAGTGTAAGTGGTGCCCTACTAAACACTTGCAGTATTTAGGTATTATCATCGACTCCGAAACATTTCAGTTTTTGGCACCTACACATAAGATTGACAAATTGCTGGCCTTGGCTTCACACCTTCAGTCATTACATAGCGCGAGAACCCCGATTCCTGTTCGGGAACTCGCATGTTATACAGGTCAAATAATTTCTTTGTCGTTGCCTCTTGGACCAATTGCCAGGTTCGATCATGACCAGATCATTGTACAGGACAATTGAAAGCCGTAATTCATGGCATGATTCTGTCCCTCTCTCGGAGGAAACGATCTCCGAGATCAAGTTTTGGTCCACCAACTTGGTATCCCTCAACGGTTTCACCATTAGAGGCGTATTGGTCACTTCCGTAGCTGTGTACTCTGACGCCAGTGGTACAGGCTACGGAGGCTACATTGAGCATCAACCAAATGCCATAATTCACGGTACTTGGTCACGGCAGGAAAGAACAAAAAGTTCTACCTGGCGTGAATTGTCCGCAGTTCATCTAGTACTCTCGCAGTTACAAAACACTCTTTCAGGCAAAAATATCAAGTGGTACTGCGACAATTCTAGCGTTCCACGAATTATTCAGCATGGCAGCACAAAGAAAGATTTGCATGCCATAGCTATTCAGATTTTCCGTCTTGCCCGTTCAATTGACTGCATTATTTTCCCAGAATGGTTACCCAGAGAACAAAACAAAGTCGCAGACAAGATCAGTAAGTTCCTGGATTATGACGACTGGGCCATTGACAATGATTCTTTCGCATTCTTAGATTGCATTTGGGGCCCTCACACAATTGACCGATTTGCATCGCCACACAATGCCAAACTATCGAGGTTTAATTCTCGCTTCTTATGCAAAGGTTCATGTGGAGTTGATGCTTTTTGCCAACACTGGCAGGGGGACAACAACTATATTTGTCCTCCAGTGTCTTGCATAATTCCGGCTATTAAGCGTATTATTTCAACTAACGCAACCGCAACATTGATAGTGCCTCATTGGCCTACCTCATCTTTCTGGCCTCTTGTTTGTCCAGACGGTGCTCATTTGCATCACAAAGTGGCAGATTGGCGTTGGGTGAATATTTCTTTCACCCCACCCTCTTTGGGTACACACTCCGTTTTTTCTTCATTCCCGTCCTTTGCCTGTTTGGCACTGCGTTTCGACGCCGGCAGAAAATCCCGGTTTACAAACGCGGGCTTTTGCCTCTTGGACGCCGGCATTTGTCGGCAATGCGCGTTTAGCGCTTGAACCGGAGGAGTTTATTCCTCGTCGTCTGTTTGTGACGACAGTTGTTACGGCACATTCGTGTTACGATTAAGTTTTTTCGTTCAAATTGAACGAATGTTCTAACCCTTTGCCCTTCTGTTTGCGTTCTCTGCGGGGTGAGCATGCTCCACCTTTCCAAATGTGCTCCAAAATATTGCTTTGTATCTTTCAATTATTGCTGTTTTTAACACATGAGGGAAATATAGAAAAGAAAACATTTTCTTTCGGAAGAATGGAGAAAGAAAGTCAGTTTTCTTTTCGGTATTGTACGACAGGTGTAGCGCGTTATTTAATGCACGCGCTTACGTAACACGTTCTGTGTTCATGCCTATATAATGGGCTACTCGCTTCTTTCATTTCATTCTCGGTTGAGCAGCTATACCTCGCCTTACCCGCCCTCCCTCCCTCTGAAACCGTTGGTTATCGTCACTCGGAACAAGGGGGCGTGACCTTCGTCCAACATCCGGGTCACGCTCACGTTTCCTCCACAAGTTGGGGGTTTTTCGTGGCCGCCGAGTGCTGGTTCCAGTAACCAGACTGGTGTTGGGCGCCGAGTTGACGTCAGAATTTCTGCGTTCAGTACAAGTTTTGTGCAGACTTATGACGAATAGATCGCCACAGAATGTCATAGATTAGCCAAATTTTGGTATTTTTTGTTTCAATAACCTTTTTGGTTTTCGCAGCAAATTTTGCTATTTCCAGTCTTTCTGGTTCGATTTTTGTGTTTTGTTTTTCAGAAGCATGGAAGGAAATAGCTCGCAACATGGCCGATCCCACTCTTCGACGTATCGCCGAAGACCAACTCCCAGCCTTACTCATTTCAGCCAAAGCCCCATCTACAATTAAAACCTACAAATCAGCGTGGCAGCGTTGGGAATTGTGGGCATTAACCAAAACGGGAGTTTCTGTGTTTCCAGTCCGCCCGATCGATTTCTGCCTCTACCTGGCAACAATGTTACCATCGGGTCACAAGTCCACTGCAGACGCCGTAGCCTCCGCAGTAAAATGGGCACACAGCATGGTAGGACTACCGTCGCCGACAGACGACCCAATCGTCAAGACCGCCATCCAAGGCTACAAGAGACTGACAGCCTCGCCACCGAACCGCAAAGAGCCAATATCTCCGCAAGTGATGGCAAAGCTTTTTGATACCTACGGGCATACCACGGCCACATTAGCCGATCTGCGGGTACTGTTCATTTCTTTCATCAGTTATGCGGGGTTTCTTCGCTTCAGCGACCTCGCCAATATCCGACGCCAAGATTGTATCCTGAGATCTGACAGTCTGCTTATTCACCTAACTAAATCCAAAACTGATCAATTTCGACAAGGTGCAGACGTTGTAATTGCCAGAACTCGATCTACAACATGCCCAGTCGGCATAGCGGAAAGATATTTCGATGCGTTGGGTGATCCACCCACATCTTCATTGCCACTAATACGCAGAATTGCTCGCTCAAAATCTGGTCCGATTTCCACTAACCACGCTTTAAGTTACACTAGAACTAGAGAGATTGTACTTCAAGCCTTGAAACCCTTTGTACCTGACGTAACCAAATACGGTCTCCACAGTTTTAGGTCGGGTGGCGCATCCGCCGCATCTGATGCCCTAATTCCGACTCATCTTATTTCTAAACACGGTAGATGGAGCTCCGATAAGGCAAGAAACGCCTATATCAAGGTCAATAACAAAACCAGTTTACTTCCGTCGTTGGCTTTGGGAATATGAGTTTATAACGTTTTGGTACGTGAGTTTATAACGTGAACGTAACATTATTAAGTAGATGAACGTGCGTGTTTACGCAAATTCGATATTATGTTGTTGAATAAAGCGGGGTGAGCATGCTCCACCTTTCCAAATGTGCTCCAAAATATTGCTTTGTATCTTTCAATTATTGCTGTTTTTAACACATGAGGGAAATATAGAAAAGAAAACATTTTCTTTCGGAAGAATGGAGAAAGAAAGTCTTCTTATCATGGACACAATAAGTGGAATGCCGTTCTTAATTTTGTTTCTGCACTGATGGTTTCCCTGTGCTTGTATACATGTCGTGTTCTTTGATGCGTTCTGTTGGTTTTTCATGAGAGGTTAAAATATTTAATTAAATTTATTTAAATATAATTTATTTGTGCTATTTAATGTAAAGTGCAATCTCATGCCGCTTGGTTTTAGCTTTCTTCGCTTTCGTGTTTTGTTTCTTGCTAATGTTGATCTTGCCACACTACGAAGCATGAGTTTGAACTTGCCTACTTCTTTTTCAAATTTTATTTGGCTTGCAACTTGTACTTTTATCTTTGTAATTTTTTGTTGTTTTGTTGGTTTCGTGTTTTTGCTTGTAGACTCCTTTTTAATATTGTAAAGCGCTCAGTGACTGGTTTGATGTTGGGCGCTGTATAAATCCTGCCTATTATTATTAATATTAAGACCATAAACCACGTGGAATCTGTGCTTGCCACACACAGCTATTGTGCACAATGAGCTGATGTGTATTTAGACTTGATTCAAGTCCCTTTCTCGTGCGAGGTTCCTAACGTAACGCGCCAGCATGCAGCCCACTGATCTCTATATACTGTCAGTATATAGAGATCAGTGATGCAGCCACAGAATACCAGTGCGCCCTCACCGACAAAATGTAGTTATTTATGCGGTGGCGATCAAGGGACTTGACGGGGTCGTTTCCTACTCCACGCATTTGAATAGAAAAATCTCCCCAAATGGGGAGATGTACAAATCCAATGGGAGCGTGGAAGTGCCGCCCCTTTCATTTAGTATTCATCTTGCTCTGTGACGTTTGTATCATGTATCTATGGACGTAAGCATCTCCAGAATGGCTGCCGGGCGGAAGAGGGGGTGGGTGTTTTAAGTCGCTAAATTGCATTTGTCAACAATTCAAAGTATGCATTTGCAAACAATACCAATCCCAATGTATACGTAATATTAACTTGAATTCAAATAAATTTGTAGTTTTTATATATATTCATGCATTTCGATCCTCGACAAAGTACTTTACCACCCCCGCAAATAAAAAAATCAACGAGTCTTCTTTTTGAACGCGTTTGATTGGACAACAAGTAATGCGCCATAACTTTGCATATTCGTAAGTGAATAAATTTACATATCAGGCAACTGCGGGTTCGTCAAGTCCCTGTCCCGCGCGCGGAACAGGTTGGGGAATGCAGAGCGCAAAATAATAGTTTTCTGACGATGAGGCAAGGAAGGGCCTTGCACGGGATTGGGACTTGAGTCAAGTCTAATGTGTATTCGCCTCATGGACTTTTTCCATGTAGTAAATTACTGTATTTTTATATAAAGGATGTGTTGACTTCGTGGAGGGATGTCAGCGATACTACCAATGAAAGGCGATATCTTCCCAAGTACACATCCAACGTATTAATTTCCTCATAATGTGACAATCATTCTGAAAACATCTTAACAAGAATGATCATTTCCTGTATAAGAAGACGGAGAAAGTTGTAAGTCTTTCAGAGTCAAAGGTGAGAGTGATCCTCAGACGTATTGCTGCCGATGAGGGCGCGCTAACCAGTTTCTTTAAACAAGTGAATTTTGTGAATAAAATTACAAAAAAGGGTATGTGTTTTCTTCTACCTGTCACATCAACTGAAACTGGTTAGCGCACCCTCATCGGCAGCAATACGTCTGAGGATCACTCTCACCTTTGACTTTGAAAGACTTACAACTTTTTCCGTCTTCTAATACAAGAAATGATCATTCTTGTTAAGATGTTAACTCCTAAAACTTCAAGTTGTAGTCTAAATGCACGTAGTAAGTTTCAAGTTAATACAGGCTACACAACTTTTTTGAAATAATTAATATTGTTGCCGTCAGATCATGACGTCACAACTTCTCTTGAAACGTCAAGTAATAGTCTAACTGCACGTCAAATGTCAAGTTGATTCAAGCTTTTCAAGTATGCATTTTGACTGCAGACAATACCATGCAGAAAAAGGAGAAGGAGAAAATGGGCTGATGCCCGAACACCTAACAACATTCCTTTACAGCAGGAATTTGTCGCCACTGCCATAAGGGACAATAATTTGCGCGCTTTGAGGAACCTTACAAACATGGATATGCAATCAATAATGGCGTAATATTAGCTTATAATATAGGCTTTGCTTTGTGCGGTGTGAAGAAATCAGTAAAGCATGGGGAACCTTTGTACATGTAGAAGAAAAGAAAAAAAAACTTGAAAAAAGTTCAAGGTCTACCGGTCACAGCCAAGCCGACCACCTAACTATGACACAATAACTTTTCCTGAAATCCACGGTTTAATACTTCTACAAACTTACTGTAACAAACCTTCCATCTAGAAGCAACGATGTTACATCTTCAAGTACTTTATTGTGTGAACTACCTTTGCAGTCTCAGTCCCAGGCTGCCATTTGGGTGTTCAAGGAAGCAATGCCGCATTGGTCTAGGACCTAAGTCCTGCGCACGGTGACCATAAGTTAAGCAGAGTGATTGATATGCACGATAAGTATGTCCTTCAACTGTACCTGAACAGATGACAGATCACCGACCAGTCCATAAGTGGGTCACACGGTAGTCCTTAAACATGTCTACCGGAGCGTGTAGTGTGAAACCCAGATCTCGCATAAACAATATTTTGTGTGCATCTCACTTCGACCATGATACAAACGAGTTAGTTATTGGATCTCAGGCCAAGGCTACCTTTGACTGGCCATCATGTCCTGAATCACAAAAGAGGTTTCAATATATTGTCTTTGTTGTGAAGTACGTCATCATTTCTGCCAGTGACTTGAGTTCTTTCAATAATCAACGCGAAGGACTTTTGCTTTACGTAAAGGATAGCCTGTCACAACTATCCTTACAAAAAATAATGAGAAAGGTCTGTCACGGACTAACGGCAAGTCTGATACGGATCAACGAGTGATCAGCATCATAGGGTGCATAATGTAACACCACAAAGATTCTGCCTTGTGATTGGTTTTGAGAGTTTCAAAAGATATCGTCACCGTTTTCACGAAGGGCCACTCAGTTAAAATTACAATTAGTAAAATGAGTAATACAGGAGTACATCTCAATAACTGCATTATGCATTTTTACGAAGAGCCTATAGCAGCCCTATTATTGAATGTAATAGGTTGCAACATGAGCCGAGAGCGTAAAGTGTCAACTTATTTTTCGGGTTTCACGAAGAGCCGATGTCAGTGTGTGTAGATCACATGACAATAGGCGTCCTTTCCTAAAATAAACACGTTGTTCATTTTGGTGTATTATAACTAGGTCACTTTTGAGGTTTCACGAAGTAACGCGTATAACTATGGCAATTAGCCAATATTTCAAAAGAAATCAGTCACTCAATGGATCTTGAACAAATAGGAGTCTTAAACTGCAAACCATGCTTTTGTTTTATTTATTTGTTTACATGATTTCCAGTTTTAAGCTAAGCACAGAGTAAAATGTAAATCTCTATAATGACTTTTGAAATGATGTGGCGCTCCGTGAAAATGGTGACGATATGTCGTATTTTTACCAGAAAGCCTTGCGGGCGGCAAAGGCCATACCCACCCAGCAACAAATTACGTAGACTGGTCCCCTGTCTTTATCCTTTACGGATAAAGACAGGCACCCAGACCCAATGATTGCATTGGATACAATGATTGCATTGGATAATTAACGTGCAGTGACGTAGCTTTCCATATCTGTGTTATGATTGGTCTGCTCCGAATTGACGTCGTTTGTCGGCTACACCACCAGCAGCAACTGGGCCAAAAATGTCATGGCTCCGCTTAAACCGTAAGCAAAGAATCAGCGCTTACGAAAGCAGGAATTTCTGCGCTTAAGTCAAGCGTATTTCACGGGTTAGCAGAGATGTTGTGCTTGTGTGCGAGCGAATCGAGTCCACTGTACTAGACATTTTTCGCTTACACAACTAGCGCAGAAATTCGGCGCTTGCACACTATATGCTGAGAATGGGGATCGCAAGCACATAATTTGGTGGTAAGCAGATCCATGAAACTGGGGCGAATTCGGTCTTCTGCTGCATGCTGCGTGTGCATAATGCTTATAAATGTTGTTTTATTCACACTACGAATTCCTCGCCGTGTAAAAAGGATAGGAGGTCAAAAGTAGGCCCACACATCGGGGTGTTGCGTTATTCACGAGCATCGAAGCGTGTCGTCAGATATGCCGGCTGGCATAGCGCTAGACTTTGGTACCAAGTCTGTAATCGTGTTTTGTTTTTGTCTACTTGTGTATGATGGTCAAAACAGTAATGCGCCCTCTTGTAGATTCCCTTTCCATCACAGACTTAGGAATACTGTTTATCGATTGGTGTAATGTACACACCCGGACACCAAATTCGTCTAAAGGTTAACTGTACAATCTGATTGGGTCAGAATTTAAATTCCTATTCTACGGGATATAGTACAGAAATACAACAACTGTTCACTTGAATTCATTATGTCGTTGCTTATTTAATTCAACTTGCATCTTTTGAACAACAACATAAGAAAATTATAATTAAAGAGCAATACAAATAACAACATCGGTTCTGTTAATTTTATTTATTTTAAAAATCTCTCGAAATCATACTAAACAATAATTACGTTGAATGATTAATTCTACTAAAACCAAAGGTAAAAGTCGGGTACGTTTTTATTATTTTAGTTAACAATGTTAAATACCATCACGTAATAATAATAATAATATCAAGCATTTATAAAGCGCCATCTATCTAGCTAAGCTATTCCGAGGCGCATATTATTACCCTGGGCCATTTTTATCATTTCTGAAACCATATCAGCTCCCTGGGGAGTATATACAGCCTGTGCTGCAATATATGCGCTACTACAGGCTAAATCCATCACAAGATCCATCTCTGCCCTCACAGGTACCCATTTTACCCCTGGGTGGAGAGAAGCAATTATAGTTAAGTGTCTTGCTCAGGGACACAAGTGTCACAACCGGGACTCGAACCCACACTCTGCTGAACAGAAACACCAGAGCTTGAGTTCGGTGCTCTTATCCACTCGGCCACGACACCCAAGGTAGTATAAAACAAGACTAGACAATGGTATAACCAAACATTGGAGGCTACAACAAAAGTTCTGGCCCCGTTTGTAACGAGACGTTCCGCCAGTTTGTGGAGTCACAAATTTGACTCGACAAAATGGCGTGCCGCGTTAGTTAACGATGTAAAAGAAAAAAATACGCAATTTAGAAGCATAGGCTACTTGTGTGTATCATTGTATTCTACTTTTAAAACATCTTTCTAACCATATAAATTTTATAACAAACAGTTACAAACGCTTTTCATAGACCAACTCGCCCGATCCAAGGCAACATTCCCATATGGGTCAAAATTAAGGGCCCCATGTGGATTAACCCATATTGGCCCCTGCTGATCCTGCACCCGGGATTCATATGGGGCCCATTATGGGTAGGCCCAGATAACCCATATAATAATAATAATAATACGAGAAATTTATATAGCGCATAATGCAGAAGCCTCTATGCGCAAAAATGGGCCCCATATGGGTCAACATAATGGGCCCATTATGGGTCCCATATGGGCCCCACATGGGCAAACATATGGGCTTCATATGGGGTAACCCATATGGGCCCCACTGGATCCTGCGCCCAAGATTCATATGGCCCCATATGGGTTTGCCCAGATGTATCCCATATGGGATACATCTGGTGGAAAAATCAACCTGGGTTATCCCATATGGGCATTACCTGGGATTCGTATGGGCAATCTAGGCCAATATGGGGGGTCCATGTGGCGTACATGGGGCCCATAATTATGGACCCATATGGGCCAGCTCAGATAGTCTTTTAATTAACTCAAGTAATTATTTAATGTTAATAAGTAGTCTAATTATATGAACATACATGTATACTAATCTACAATACCACATTAGCTTATTACAAACTATACCAGTCAGTTATAATATGGCGTATACACCTCTCCCTACATCATAATATGTATTATGTATATAGTCCAGGAACTGAAGACTTATTACAGTCATGATGGTTAATAGTTTATAGACCAATATCTTACAAAAAAGTACAAAAACAACTTTACAGGGCTAAATTTCACTAAATTGTTATAATAATTATCAATGAAAACACACTATTTCAATGCGTTGTCCCACAAGTTTGCATATTGCCAAATGGGTTTGCCCAGGTCTTACCCATATCGTACCCATATGGGTCTTTGTATACACGAAGCTTGCTTAGGTCGTTCCCATAGGATAACCAAATGAACCTTTTCATATTACTGCCCACAAGGGATTGCTTATAGGTATCTCCGTTATTCTGGCTTTTCCATTATTGATTAACCCAGAGGATTAACCCATGGGAAGGTTCATAAACCCTTGGGCTCGCTAAACTTAGCAAATCTATTCTAAACTATACTATTAACCCCGTAATGGCTGAGGTCTCCTATGGCTGATATCTTTCTCTGAATTATCTTTGCCTAGGTCTTTCCAATACGATTCCCATATTAGCCTTCCTGTCCGTATGTCCATATAGTTTCCTATACCCATTTGGTCTTTAACATTATTCAGACAATATAAGAATGCCACATTTTCCGAACATGATACAGATATGGGCCTTTGCATTATTCTGCCCATAGGGGGTTGCCCATATTTTCCCCATATACCCATATGGGCCCTTGCATAGTCTGCCCATATGGGATTGCCCATATTTTCCCCATAAAAAACACCCATATGGGCCACTGCGTATTTTTCCCATATGGGATAGCCCATTTTTCCCCATATGATACCCATATGGGCCCTTGCATAGTCTGCCCATATGGGATTGCCAATGAAACCGATATAGGGCACTGCATATTTTTCCCATATGGGGTGCCCATATTTTCCCCTTATGATACCCATGGGCCCTTGCATAGTCTGCCCATATGAGATTGCCCATATTTTCCCCATATGATACCCATATGGGACACTGCATTCTTTGCCTATTTAACTCCGTGTCCAATTGGCGGCAAATTGGTTCCTGTCTTCTACTTAACTTTTGCCTTGATTTCCTTAATACGTTTTAAACTACTAGTCCACCTCCTCCATTCAGGTAATTTCGCCAGGATAGGCCTCTCGACCAATTAGAAGACTAGATTTGAGTGCAATTAATAAAACACCTTTTCACTAATTTCATAAAACAGAAAAACATGAGTTTTAAAAATTTGCTTTATTTACAGCGTACTGCTCTGAGAAAACAGGATAACTTCATGACACTAAGTACTTAATTTCAAACAATATTTACGATATTCAAAATGCTTTTTACGCTATTCAAAATTTTGATTTGTCTAGTATCCATCACCAACAGAACATTCCCGGAACCCTACAGGAAGAAAGTAAGGTTCTAAACTTTTAATAAACCAACAACGTACAACCAATATTGAAACATAAACACACAAAAACAAAAAACAAAACAAATCAAGTGTCCCAATCCTCACAATGCGTCTGATGAATAACGGCCGACAAAAGCTAGTTCTCATCAAACTCTGGGGTTATGTTCACATAATCGTGTTTTTTGGATCTCGGTAGAAGGCTCATGTATATCTGCAAGGGAAAATGATATATTTGTTTTTATCGTACTTGTGGATTTGTATTTGATTTCTTTAATTTCATAAATAAATAAATGTAATCTCTTAGTTCAAAAATGTTTCTTTCAGCTGAGTTGTAGTTTGTTGCAAGAAAATATATACCATTGTGGACACCCACCCAAACCAAATCCGCCTCGCTTGTTAGTGTTGGTGATCTATCACGTTATACCATGATAGCATCATGATCCGTTTATATACGGTGCGCCTTTGCTCGAAAGCCTTACTTATAAGTGACGGTGGCTACGTGAATAGGGTGCCATTGAAGCTTGCAAATTCTGGATTATTTATTCATAATTTCGGAGGCTTTTGAGGAATTTATCTTAACAAAACTAACGAAACACCTGTTTTGATGATTGTATTATATCAAGGTTACTTTTGTGAAAAAGAATAATACTTATAGGAAACCCTGTAAGTAGCGAATATTTTGTGATTTGCTCCGTGGAACGAAGGTGCTCACGCGGTAGGCATATTATGTAATTAGTGAAATTGACACATGAAACAGCCACAGGGTGAAAACAAACAGTAACCAGGTCACCTATATATACCCTGAGGGTATTTCTGGGTCAGGATTGTAAACAAACCGCTCTGGTTTCCATTCACAGACAGATGACAGAGAGCATGTATTGGTACTGTCGGGCAAATTTTGTACACAAGGGAATTGGCGCCTTGGCGCAGACCCACTCTGTGACAGCTGGCCTACCCGGTGAACGACCTCTAGGGCAAAATCGGTTCAGCCACTTTGTTAAGGGGTGTTCAGGGTTGGATGAAAATTAAGTTCAGCGAAAAATTTTTTTAAAAAGTGTTTTAATTAACAAAATTAGATTAATTGTTCTACCGCTTGAGACTATTCGCTACTTGCAGAGTTAAAAGATAATCAAATTCCATATCTGGCTCTCAAGTTTAATTGTATTATTTGTTTGTTTGTTTTGTTATATGCTGTTGAATATAAATACCGTTAGCACTTGGGCAATACCTGATCATTTTGGTTCGCTGTCATTGTGGTAAGAACGGAGACGATTTTCTTAAAGGGAGGTCGGTTGCTTGGTTTCTCCTGCCAGCATTTGAGCATCAGGTCGTAGCTGCAAAACATTGTTGAGATTAATCATATTGCTGTATACATCAAACGCCAATTGTGACAGTTTATTCTTCTTCTTGTCTTGCGTACGACACAAATGTCGGTTACACATTAATTTTAAATAAAGATAAGTTAGCTACTTGACTGCTTAGTTAGTGACTTAAAGAGGAAGGGAAATGAGCAATTCAGTTTTGTGGTGTAATCATTTTCCAATAGTCCTCAAGTGAGATGGGAAAAATTACAAGTCTCTAACAAGTTAAAATGGTGTAATTAGAGTGCAAAATTTGTCAACATCCAAAACATATGATGAAATCAATCTGAGAAAATTGCCTGGGTCTCTACATTTTTGTACGGGGATGTTTTGGTTCATAACTGACCCTTTTAGAGCGAAATTGGAAACATGACGTCATTGGATTTCAACAACTAATGGATCTTTACATTCCAATGAATTTTGTTTTGTCAGTCAAAATGTCAACTTATAAGTACCTTTTGATTGTACATTATTGGAAGTCAGTTTAGAACAGAAAACATCCCCGTATAAAATCTGTAGAGACCCTTTTTTCTCAGAATTATGTCATGAAATGTTTTGGTATTGGACACATTTTGCACTGGAAGGGTATCCTTCAAAGGAGGCGCCTCTTTCGACTTAACGTATTTTCAGATGACTGTCAGTCGTGACTGGCACACGTAATCAATCACTTAAGAGGGCTTGCAAGGACTTATCTCCCATTTTCTAACCGCAGAAATGACGGCAAGACATCAAAGGACTCCCAGCTAGTTGGGGAACAGATGTTTTCAATCAACTCAATGGGTCCAGGACTTTTGGCGACCACGCGCGTGCCCTCGGTGTCATTGACATTAACCAGGCGGCCATTTTTTTTTCTCAGCCCCTCTGACCCAAGTTACCGACCCCTGTTGGTTGACACCCATTTCAGACTGTGTGTAATGGTACTGCTGGGGATATCATGGACTATCGCATGCCTGGGATTTACCAAGTGGGTGCTGTTATGTTTTTCTTGACTTGTGACAGTCGCTTTAAGCAATTCCTCTGCTGTTCCTTGGAATCTCCTCAACCACATGCACAACTGTCGGGTAGGTGTCTTTAGGCATATTTTGCGGATGTAGTCAGACAGTCCATGACAGGATCACGGGTGATGTTTAGAGAAATGCAAGTCATGATATTGGCTGCGTGATTTTATGGCTCACTGACTAAACATTATAATAATCCCTCGACACAGATTTATTTTTGGGTTCGCCCTTAACCTTTTCAGTAACTGGCCAGTAGGACCAGTTATATTGTCATTTCACAAGTCAATAGTTTGTTTTTACTAGTCCCTATTTCAAATGAAACAGAGGTAGGCCTACTTTCTGACACTGACCTAGCCAGGACTACTTGGAGTGAGATGTGACTGGTCCTCAGGTGTTTTAACTAGCATTTGGCCAGCGGGAGAACACTGTATTTCTGAATAAACTATTTCAAACTTATAAAATATCCTTCTTTAAAATTTCTAAGGTGGATATGTATGGCGTGAGTATATTTGTGAGAGAGGGGACAGTAGAACAGAGGAACAAAAAAGGAACAATGCTTCACGCTGGAAATTATCATTTGTATTGTTGTGTCCTCACTTTTTGCTTTGCGTTTAGTCTTTGGAGATTGTTAAGTTAGAGGGACAAAGGAAATTCATGAAATGATAGCAATAACTTGATTAATGTATGTATGTATGTATGTATGTATGTATGTATGTATGTATGTATGAGTCAGTAGATTTTTAAAATGTCAGCGAGAGAATTTAGAGAGGATGCGTTGTGTACATTCGAAACTAAATTCATAAAATAAAACAACCTTGTGTTTCTCAAAACATGTTTTGTGATTGCTTTAATTGATAATGTAACTTTTGTTTGAGAGAAGGAACCTACAACGGCACAGATAAAATGGAAGTCCAATCGTATAAAGTTGTGTATCCCATATACATACATCTTAATATCGCAGTTGGTTGGTTTAGGCATGCGATATCCACTCTTCAACATCGACATCAACACCCCATTTTGTATCCCCGGGTATGGTGTACCACCTGTTAAACAAAATTAGCAAATGTTAAAATCAAAATATTTGCGGAGGAATTAGAATTGAACTAAAAATACACACGAATAGATTCAAACCCTAAGGATACATTTATCAATTCTCACTGAAAATTTATTGCACAAAGCAAAAATTAAAATTTATTTTGCTCCCCGTTTATTATTGCCTATTTTACACTGAAGTGGTTGTAAATGTTATTCGTAATAACAAAAAATAGCAAATGCAGAAATAGTTCTTGTTCTCGTTCATGTTCTTCTTGTTGCTGCTGCTGCTGTTGTTTTTGTTGTTTATTTACAAAAAAGAATAAACATTTTGTGAAAAGTCATGTCATACCAACAGTTGCAATCTCCCAGAGCAGTATTCCGTAAGACCATCTGGAAGGGAATGTTACAATAAACATAATTGAGAATTGTCATACAGTAAAGGAAATTAGTATAATGTACATGTACAATAATCTTAGACCTGCACTGTGATGTTATTTTGCTTAGCACATTATTATGTGAATTCTCGAAGAGTTTCGGGTGACAGGTTTTCTTATAAAAAGTTTAATCATTACTGAACTATTTTAGATTTTTTTAAAATAGATTCAACTGCCTTTAACAAAAAGTGCATTTATTGTTGGTACCCAAATGACAAAAGAACGAAGGACAGATTGTAAACTCTTCAAAAATTCACGTGTTTTTCTCCCCTAGACCTTCAAAATTAATACATATTCATAAATACCCCAGACAGTTTCGCTATTCCTATTGGTGGAGAGCACGTCACGTGGGTGTGTTTAAACGGCTGATAAAGACTAGCTGGAGCTGTTTAAGACCGGTTGTTTTCGGATAGCATTTGTGCGGGTTAGCCCACAACCTCGTTCTCATGGGTGATCGATCTCGCCGCGCCATTTTAGTCCATGGATACGAGGATGCATTACTACGCGCACCAATGCATATCCGAAAACTGTCTCGTAAAAATGCACCACACGTACAGAGCTCAAGGACGTCGGAAAACAGATAAGTTTTTACAGAGTTTCCTACTTTATTACGTCTTTTAACCAAAAGGGCATTTATGAATGGGAATAAAAGGGTAGCGACGAGTTCTTAAACGGCCGTTTAAAACCTTGCAGGGTCGTGGCCGTGCGATAAAGGCCCTCGCCTTCGGCTCGGGCCTTTATCGCACGGCCACGACCCTGCCGGTTTTAAACGGCCGTTTAAGAACTCGTCGCTACCCTTTTATTCCCTTAATAATAGTAGTGAGTAAAATAAGCCATTTTGAGATATGACAGTCAAAACACTTTGACACTATGAGGTTTGTGTAAATTTGTCTGTATACAGCAATCCTTCACCGATCTTAAACTCTTGGTGGCAGCAGACATGCCTCCATTACTGCGGTGTACCTGGGTGGTAATGCGCTGTTTAGCGACTGGTATAAGGTTTGGGCTACACGGCGATCATTTGATCAGTCACGGGTTATTGGACTTGCAAATCGCTTAAACCCGTCGCTAGGCAGCACAGTACCACCCAGGTACCACCGCAATAATGGCGGTATCTGCTGCCACCAAAATTGAGTTCAAGATCGGTGAAGGATTGCTGTATACACCCAAACAAAACAATGCACAGTCTCCTGTAGTGTCAACCATCTGAAAAGCTATCAAATTTGGGATGAAAACAACTTAAAGGGTGTGTACAACATTGTTGGTAAGATTGAAAATATACAGCTTCACAGATTTGCACATAACTTACATGGTATAAAGATGGTCATGGTGGAAAACCCCTCTTGAAATAGTTTGGCCTGAAATGCAATAGTTTCTAGGAAATGAGTAAACCAATAGTATGTATTACGCGTGATAAAATCCGATGTTTGAAAAAAATAAAAACATATGGGTTTTTTCACTGTTTTCTCATGACTCCGAAGACCTAGTTAGCTCAAACTTTCACAGGTTTGTTATTTCATGTTTTTAATGTGTGGTCATCAAGTGTGGATACGGGTCTTTGGTAAATACCAGTGTTGTACACACCCTTTATATTTCTGTATTTTACACTCACACGTCACTCTTTGTAGTGTAAGTTTTGCTGGTCAACGACTCCAAAGACAACCAGCGTGTAGGAACACGGGTCTGGAGGGAGAAAATAAAAATGCCATTCAAAGTGAAATTGATACATTTGGCTTATGAAATTAATAGCAAGTTGATTGTTTAGAGGAGTGGTTTACCTTCGACATCTGCACATATATATCTTCTCCTCGTGACAAGCCATAGTCAGAAATCTTTGCAACCAGGTTTTCGTCAAGAAGGATATTTCTTGCGGCCAAATCTCTGTGTATCACCTGTGGATGCAAGAGTGTATAAAACCGTAAGGAAGAGTCCACATTGTCTATTATAAAAAGGAATTGAAGTGTTTCGGTATGTATTGATAACACAGTGTCAGTTTCTCCTGTATTGTTCAAGTATTTGTAATAAAGGTATTATTATTTGTTTCCCTCCATGTTGGTAATTCTGACTGTAACATAAAATTATGCTCTTCATTTAACATCCATAACTTTTAGATTTGCTCCGTCTAGTTATGTTACTCTATAATATCAACTTCCCTCTACACTTAAGAATCCCTTGCCCCCTACTGTAGCAACTGTAAAGACACAGTACACAAATTTGAGATTGTGATAGGTGGGGGAATTTGCTGCTTTTCCTGGCTGGTCCAGATTGTTTAACCTTTGTCTTCATTGTATATGTACTTGTTGTAACAATAATTATGTGTTGTACGTATTTCCGTGGCCTTTACCTTAATTTGGCTGTTCTTAGTAAATTTATTTTTATGTTATTGTTTGTTTGTTTGTAGCTGCTGGGCACCTCTGAAAAACAGTGTTTTACTGAGAGGTCTCCCCAGGGTAAACAGGAAATAAATAAATACATAACGTGACAAATAATGGGTCACATTGATTGTATCGGGTCATGGAGGTGATAATGCTTGGATGCATTCAAGTCCTAGTACTTGCTGAACAACACAATGAAATGAGGAATTTCTTCCATCTCAGTACTCACACCTGATGTAGCAAGGTGTTGCATTCCTTTAGCGACATCCAAAGCAAACTGAAGCAGCTTGTCAGGCGACAGAGATTCGTCACTCTCCATTAATCGAGCGTTCCTAAGGTATGAGCGAAGGTCACCGTTGGGAAGATACTCCATGGCTACGTATAGTTCACCTTACGTTTTAACAAATTGAGATGAGAAAAGTTCAATCCTATTCAACATGTTTGATTAAGCAAATCAATTGGAGAACAATAGTTATTAAATTAAACTGTTTCGGGTTGGACATGACGTGCGGACGTGTTATAATGTATGATAAATGGTTTATTTATTATATTTTTTATTTTATTTTATTACCTTTATTGCACAAACATCAAAATACAACGTAGTGCACAAGGGAAACCCCGAACAGGCACGCAGGCCCCTTGATCACACAAAGCAAAAAATCAAAAATCAAAATAGAAAACATTTGGTAGAATTACCTTCGTGTTGACATGCACCAAGAATCCTGACGATGTTTGTATGGTGTCCAATTGTGGTCATGGAGCGGAATTCGTCCAGGAAGATCTTTCTGTCGGCTGGGGGTGCATGTTCTGAAATCAAAATTGCCATGAAACTATGCTTAGTGTTGTAGAAAAATATCAACCACAGACCAAAAGCACTTTCTAACACATGTTTAAACAGCAACTTGAGCGAAAAATTGCTAACGAAGATGCTCTTTAAACTTTAGCTATAATGTGTTTGTTCGGCATTTATTAAATGCAATTTTGATTCTTTTCTGTGTTTTTTGTGTGTTATAAAAATTAACGATCGAAAAATATTTCGGATGTTGCTTTACAAAGCGGCTATACTAAATGGAGCTCCCACAAATAATGTAACATTAATTATGACGTGACGGGGCTTTTCGCGAAATTTCTGAAAATCTCCGGAGAAAGGCAATTCAAATTCAATTTTTAATATTGTAAAGTGATCAGTGACTGGTTTGATTGGGCGCTGTATAAATCCTGCCTATTGTTATTATTATTCAATTGACAGTTTTTTCCCCCACAATTAAAATCTGTTTACTCGCATGTAAACTCAATTTCCTTATTTGAATGAACACATTTTAAATGAATTTCAGCGAAGATCACTTGTGTTCAAGCTGGTCTTTAAAGCACACAATTTGAAGACGTTCTGTTATTATACATATTGATGGAAGGTGGAGCAATGCTTACCCTGTAGTTTCTTGATAGCAGCCTTGCAGAGTTCTCCCTCAATCATTACTCCACCGTACAAAACATCACCAAACTGGCCCTCTCTTAGCACTTTAGTTCCTACCATAAAGTTGTCCCAGAGTACATTCCACGGTTCAGCCCATGTAGGTAAACCAACATATTCATATGTCGGAGACGAATGGTCGTCTCGAACTGGTTCATAAGAAGATGCTTGATTCTGACCAACTTGCTCAAAGTCAATTGCAGATGGTGTGTTGATTTTATGGTCGGGTGCTATTTTATTTTCGTAACCGGTCTGTGGGGAGGTTGGACATGTCTATTCGTGTTACACATAACTTAAACTATTTCACAAAACATTCAGGTAATTATTTTTGAACATTTTAAAAGCTGAAAAGAGCAAAACATTTTCGAGAAAGAAAAAATAATAATAATATCTTTTAAATGTTCACCTTACTTACTCGCTTAAATTGTACGACCAAAAGTTTTAACTTATTCCTTTCTAAGTGTACTAAAATACAACAATTAAGTGTATAAACAAAGAACATCACTAATTTTTGTTGCCCAATGTTTTACTATAAGGACTTAAAAACGAAGTATCAAAAGCTTTGTTGGTATTTCGAATCATGAGTTAAAGGTGATTAAGCCACGAGGATAATAGTTGCAGGTTTTATGCAAACTTGATACCAGTCTAAGTCTGAGATGGCGTGTTTGATATTGTTGGATCAAGGTAATCCAGGACTCGAATGAAACTTCCAAGGGATGGGTGGGTTTTAAAGACAGTCAAGCATATTTTCACCAAATATCTTTGTACAACTTACCATTTCTTGGTCCCGTGTTGATTCTTGTGGCTTTGGTTGCTGGTGTTTTCTCTTTCGAGCTCTAAGAAAGTAAACCAAGCACCCCATCACAAAAATGACGACAACGACGATCACGCAGATGATAGGTATAATTACAGACGATCCAGCTGAAGGAGCTTCATCCGTGGCTGCAAAACATAAAACGCTAATAAAAATGTGTTTATGTATTTCTGCTATTCCATATAACTTTATCCAGTGAGTTTTTGTAACTAATATTACAAATATTTTATTTAATTTTTTCGATTTAACAATACAGGAACAAAAAAACAACACAAGGCAACTTTAAGAAATAGAAAATCTAAATAGAAAGAACAAAGCAAAACAATAAAACAAAAAATAGGCCTAGCCCTATAACAGACAATTTCCATTTCATTTGTGTTATAGAAAGATAGGGAGAAATCCCAGCCCCAAAAAAATTATGAGGAATTAATACTTAGGGCGGGTTTTACTAAAACCAGTCTCTATATTCCCCTCCCTTTTTTTTTTTAAGTTGCAAATAGCTTCCTGTTAAAAAGAAATTAACGGATATGAATATTTGAAAAATGTATCACTTTTTGATAGGGAGTCGAAAGTGAAACCACAATTGCCCCATAAAGGTGACTGTGCCTTATTGACCCACAACATTTTACCCATGTCAAAGTCATACCCAGTGTAGTGATTCTTTGAGTTGATACTGAAGTTGGTGGCAGGGTCTGCATCCTAGGAGCCCATCAGCCATGATGGGCTCCTAGGTCCTTCCCCTCCTTGGCCGTCTCTTACTGCAGCCACGCTGAAGCTGTAATCCGTACCTGGCTCTAAGTTTTCAACCAGGAAACTGTAACTATCTTGAGTTGTGTCTGTGATATTTCCAGCAGATACCCAATTTGAGTCACCCATAGAGGTGAAATAGACTATGTATGCAAAGATTGGCCCGTCTCCGGTATCCCTGGCGTCATTCCATGCCTGCCATTTGACTGTAGCTGATGTAGGTTCAACAATTACCATGGGAGGCTGGCTTAACATAGGCAAAACTTGATTAAAAAACAAAACAAACTAAATTAATGAACCACAAGGGAAACTTACTGAAAATAGACAACAAAAGTACTGAAAATAGGCAATAAAGGTACTGAAAAATACAGGTATATGTACATATTACATTGATTTTGTTATGCCAATTTTCTTTTAGGCCAAGTTATTCAAAGCTGCTTTATATAACCATGATTTCGGAAACCGAAACTAAATTAAAGAAAACCACAAACTGGATCAAAGATACGAGGTCACTAGGCCTACTGTACATGTATCAGATTTTCTGTGAAATAGATACGTAAAATTCAATTATAAGCTTCGAACATGCTGCCATCTAAATAGTAAAAAACTTTAGTTTGAATTTCTAGATTTTCGTTACCACGTAATTTATTAAATTGAGATGTCTTTAAAAGTTGAGTAAATTTGTATGGTTTATTCAGGGTTCCCAAAAGATTCCTTTTTTTGTAAACTGACGAGCCTGGTAACACGAGAAGAAATAAATAATTGAATATAAAGCGAATCTCTTGATATTATCAAGTATATAATCAGTAAAACCATGGCCACATTTCCAATCAGAGCTTCATGTAAACGTAAATGTCTTTAATTATAGAAAAAGCTACAGTTTACCTGATACTATGACATTAAATGTACAAATTGCCGAAATGCCAGCCTGATTAGTGAAGATGTACTTGACTGTGGTAACTCCATCTGTGAATCTCGATCCAGGTTGGTGGGTCTCAGTTTGTGATACTCCAATGGTTTCAGAAGTTGATGGTTCAGCCCATGTGACAACCACATCACTATTACCTTGTGGCAGATTTACATTGATGGGCACAGGACAACCTATTGTTACTAAGGGTGTCTGTTCAACAGCTGTGTTTATATAAAAATAGAGTATAAGTTTTGCAGTTTTATCATGACAAAGCCTAAAGAATGTTTTGTTATTACCTTCATAATAAATATGCCTCATTATCCCTCCAATTTTGAGTAAACCAAAGTATTACATCAAGTTTTATATACCTAGGTGGTATTTACAACAATTTTCTCAAACCTGTCAAAGTGTGGCATGGTCCAGCTTAGGATAATGGCTTATAAGCTGACGAGTGTGTAATGTGGGTAATTAATATGACATATTACAAGTATGTCGGCATGTGCTGACAACGTTTCACTTTTCGTGGTTAAAGCATTGATTTGCTGTTCTATACTGGTTGTCAAGCTTAAAAAACAAAAGAGTAACATTAAAACTTCTTGTACTTGTTGCCATTCATAGTGCAGTAAAATGATTGCAAACAGTTATTTTGATTCAAAGGTGCTGTATACGTTTGGTAATTGGAGCCTACTGATTGTATTAATCCTATATAACTTTATGTATATAAAATAAAAGTAACCTGTGAAAATTTCACTTTAAAGGGTGGTCGCGTTTTTGAGATATCACCGAAAAACCGGAGCGAATATGTCCACGCCGGAAGAATAATCCCTATAGGAATACACAATCTGAGAAGCGTTACGGCTGTAACGCTACTCAGATTCAAATTTTTGTGGGATAAAAAGTGATATATATTTCCATAACGTATTCCGAAGTGAAAAGTTTCTCAAAATGCATTATACTATCCAAAGCTGCTGTACTTCTTACCATGTAAGTTGTTATTGCCATTAATTTTCAGAGTCATTACCAAACGTATACAGACCCTTTAACGCATTGTTTTAAGAGGGAATATCAATCCCACTTTTAGCTCCTCTGAGTTATTTTCATCTTTAATGTTTTCTTCCTTGTAGCCCCTTGCCAAGAGTGGCTTTTAGAATTGACTTGGGGCGAGCTTGCATAAAAACTTGTATTTACGCATCTCGAGGGTTTCAAACTAACTACTCACAGTCAGACGTAGAGTAAAGTTAAACATTTGAATATTAATGTTTTGGTTTTATATGGGTCCTTTTTTCACCCTTACCAAAAGTGACTTTGAGCCTTGTTTGGTGTGAGCTTGCATAACAATTTTTTTGTAATGCATTCGTACTGAATCACAACATGTTTTAAAGCAAAACTTCATACAAACGTACAAACTGCGTCTGTGAGACTTTTAAAAAACGACAACCAAGACCCGGTATGACGGCAAGGTCTACCAGTATAGATAGTTCCCAGTAGACGCCATCTTTACGGGCAAATCGCATTTTGGCTTGCAGGCGCGTCAAGCGCTCAAATTATTAACGCAGCCGCGTCGTTCACTAACCAATCATGCAATGAGTTTTGTGAAATGTGCGCGTGCTGCACGCCGTTCTCACGCGTAACGCGGGACTGTGTGTTCCAAATTGCCCGTAAAGATGGCCGACTTACGTCATACTGCAACCTATCTATATGAAGTCTTATCAGGTCTGAGAGTTGCATCCGTTCACAGTTAACAAAAGGTACTCACCTGGGCTAATTACGATGACATTGAATACGCATTGAGCAGATTTCCCTACGATATCCTGAAATCGGTACTCCACTGAGGTGGTTCCGATGGGGAAAGTACTTCCTGAAGAATGAGTATTCATGACGAGCCTTGTATGCCCAGAACCGTCATAGGCAGTTGGTGTCGCCCAGGTGATTGTTGGCAGCGATGTGGCAGAAACAGCCGTTCGTTGGATATTGCGAGGACAAGATGTTATGACTGGATTATTCTGATCATTGCCCGCTGTGTGGAATGGTACAATAATCGTTAGACATCACACAAATAACTGTTAATGTTATTGACCCGATTCGCCTCGCGCCATCTTGGGAACCGATGACCCAATGTGTTTATGGCGCATTATAGGTGACGCTGCATTTACATGCTTACCATACATTGTACGTGAAATTTGACTCAAAATATTGTGTTTGGCGGACAGTGCAACTGGGGTCGATGAAACAGGCTTAATATTTTACTCTAAAGAATGATTTGTAATTGAGTACAAGATAAGGTTTGGACGTTAAAACGTCTAAACGGAAGTCGCAGATTGAATTTAAACATAGAACATTAAACGTCGCTGCCATACACTATACAAGGGCAGACCTATTGTATAGTTTTTTGGTGTGCTTTTTTGGTGGGGGTAGGGGGGAGGGGTTTCAGGCTATATTAATAAGTTTCTGAGGGTAGCAGAAAACGATAAATTTGTTGAACAAAAAGAATACCGGTAGCATACCTGAAAATAAAACTTTTATTTATGTTTTATTTATTCTATTTTTTCACCATTATTTTTCTCCTTGATGTTTGTTTCTGCTATTGATCTGTTTGCTGGGATAACGTGCTGGCAATTCATGTGATTGATCATTAAAGCTGGTTTTGATACCAGTGATTCTTAGAAAAGCGAACTTACTCACTATACTAGCCAAGAACTCCATGGAGAGAAGACAAGGCAGTCACTCGGTTTTAAATGTGGGATGAAAACGCCAAAGATTGTTTTCAGGGGAAAACCCACGCAATTAGATAGGGACTGGAAACCCAATTCACACACAGTGTCCCCAGCGGAATTTGAACCGGGGTCCAAGTGCATGGTGGAAGGTGAGAAAAGAAACCACTACGCCAACCGACCGCCCATTGTTGAAGAGTGAAGTTAATGACTGTGTAGCCATATTACTTACGTGATCTGCTTATGAGAAATGAGCAAGTGGCACGATTTCCTGTGGTGTCAGTGACAGTGTAGGTGACTGTCGTGAAGCCTACAGGGAGTGTACCTCCAGAATTATGGCTGCCTTGAATGGGTAAAACGCCAGAAGGATCAGTCGGCGTTGGGACTGTCCAAGTTGGATTTGCTGATGTCGTCGTAAAATCGTTGGGGCATGGCAAACTTGGTACTGTATTGTCAGTTCCTGTGAAGAGAATTCAAGCTTGGGGAATTAAAACAGTTCAAAAACAAGAGGGCAAATTAAATAGAAGAGAGTTTTTTTTAAAGCAGGAGACGAATACGTAATTCGGGAAGTTTAGAGACTTTACAGACTGTTTGGAACCGTTCGGTAAAACCCCCAAGTGTCCTTGGCAATAGACCATCCTCGCAAAATATTTCACTCTACGGTGAATCAATACCTAAATGGTCGTCTTAGAAAGACCGTTGGTCCAAAGCAAATGATAATTTGCCCTGCAGTACCAAATCCTACAAGGTCAGACAACTACATAGCCATGTACTTCAAGATGCCTCAAAATCTCCAAAATGATCTGCAACTCCAATTGCAATTTTGTATGTGCCCCTTTATATCAGTGCACGGTCTGCCACTGCAGAAATTGACCAAGGTTTAGACTAAAACCCTACCTCTTCCAACAGTTGCCCAAATTCCATTATTTGAGGGCAGCGTTGGTCTCCTCGTGTTTACGACTCTCCTTGAAGCACCTTGGGCAATGGTTCTACCTCAAAAATGCCATTTTGTGGTATACCTAGTGATGTATGGGTTGGTTATCAGAGGAAGCACACTTTATAGGGTTACTGAATTGTTGAGGTTTTGGGACCATTGTTTACATGCTTTTGCAGCTTTGCTATACCCTTTCTCATGCTGCCACCATCTTGTTCGTGTTCTGTTCGAGCTTGTATCAAATACCAGCAATGAAAAAATAACATAATACGTTGTATAAAAAAGAAACCGGGTTTCTCCTTTCAGCCTCGGTTTGCTTACATTGATTTGAATGGGAGAAAATCAAGGTTTTCAAAATGAACTTCAAACAACCATCAAATAAATCTTGTTTAATGCAACTCCCAATGGGCTTCTGGTAATCAGTGGAGCCAGTTGGGATGAGGTGGACGTTGTTTACAATGTATTTGTAATAACGAACAAGATATACTTCTCTCTATGTGAGACTGGGTGGTAGGCCTACCTGCAGTTGACACAGTTACCGTGAACATGCATACTATTGGCGTCGTTGAATTTGATGGAACGATCCATCTGTACGTCACTTCTGTAATACCCAATGGAAAGAAGGTGTTGGGTGCATGGGATCTCCATGACCTTCTGACAATGTTGTTGTTATCCACTGGTACAGGTTCAACCCAGCTTGCAGCCCCTTGTGTACTAGAGCTGCCTACAGTAATGGTCTGATCACCAGGGCAGGTCACTGTTTGCGGAGCAGTATCGTACAAGACTTCGAGAAAAGGAACAAATAAGAGTGAGATGCTTTACAATTTTCGAACAGGAAGTTTCTGGTCCCATGTTTCTCAAGTTCTAGACTTATTGACCATAAGTAGGATAAAAACATATATTAAGGATCGATTCATAGTAATTTCTCTCAGTTTATAAGAAACTTAAATGCAGTGAGTGAGAAAAAGAGACTGTTTGTTTTAAATAAGAATTAAACTTCTTTTATTACAAAAATGACAAATGTCTTATTGTGTTTTTATCATGAATGCTGTTTGAAGCAGGGGTTCTCTTGGTTGATCAGCAAAAAAAGGTGCCATAAATTTTCAGTAAAACTAATAAAAGGGGGGGTACAGTTAAAAATGCATGTCGTGGCCGAGCGGTCTAGTTCACCGGACCCATAGCTCGAGTGTCTGTCAGCAGCAGAGCTTTGGGTTCAAATCCCGGTCATATTACTAGTGCCCCTTGAGCAAGGCACTTAACCAGAGTTGCTTCGGAACAAGCTAGGGTTGCGCATTCTGGTCTACCAGCCAGGCTCCTGGATGATGCCTACGTTCTATAACGAACTGTGAAAGGGGTAACCCTGTTTCAGCCCCAGGTGACAGTTCAAGTGACTTGGGTCGATATCCCAAATCAGTTAATGTTTAGCCCTCACCAAAAGTGGCCGTCCGTATTTCTCATAAAGAAAAAAAAAGAGGGGGGTAAATTTTAAATGAGTATATAGTAGGGGTTCAACAAAGATATTGACAAAAGCGGGATTTGAACCCAAAACCTCTGGATAAACGTGCTAATGTTCAATTTACCGAGCTATATTGGCGGTCTCAATATTTTGTCAATTTCCGGTGCCGTTTATTAATTGATTTATGACATAAAAAACCGCATCCCCTTAAGGTGATCCCCTGGCTGCTGCTTCTCAGGTTAACTTCTCGTTAACTTGGTTGTGATCCTATCAGCAGTACGTTATAGAACCGCTTCTGACTGGCACCCCGAACAAAGATATTGACAAAATAGGGGGACCACCATCATAGGGCTAGATAGGCCTACCTCAATTGGTAGACCGCCGGCACGTTTCACCAGAGGTAGTTGGTTCAAATCCCGCCCTCGTCAATTTGTCTTTGTTCAACTCGAAATTTTACCCGGTCAAATCCATTTAATAATACATCATTTGACGTGGCTAATTGAATCTACCTCTACTATCCACACTTTTAAATTTCCCGCCATTTCTAACTACAATTTAACTTCACGCTCACCTGGTATGGCCACAAAGAACGTACAAAGTGCAGTATTTGCCGGGCCTGGAGGATCTGGGTTGTCGATATACTCATACCCAACTGTGGTAAACCCGTAAGGGAATTCAGTGGATGTAGCTTGTCCATACAGGTTGCTCTCAGAATATACCAATGAAATACCTATATTACCGGTTGCAAGATTAAAAGCAGCAACAGTGTTCCAAACAGCACTGCCTGTTCCTCCGATGGTAGTTGCAGTGTTGCCTGTGACATCTTCCGTTGGACAGAAAAATACTTGTGGAGGTGTAGTGTCTACGGGGAGGAAAAAGTAAACAAGACAAGGCAGTAAATTATAAAACAGGATAACAAATTTTGGTGCTATCCCATCCAGTGTCGCTGTATCAGTTAACTTTTAGTTTATTTGAAAACTGTATTTATGACAATACAGATCCAAATAATGGTAATTAACTGTGCTTGAATATTTCCACCCGTGTAATTTTAATAGGAAAGTGGTGGGGAAATGGTTAAGAGGAGTTGTGACCTTTTCCAGCGGGCAAAATACGTTGAAATGATTTTGAAACAACGTCAAATGTCTACATTGGAATAACGTTGATTAATAATTGGATATGCAAATTGAAATAACTTCGAAATGCTTACGTAGAAACAACGGGGATACGTTGTTTTAATGCCATCATTGTTGTTTAAACGTCAAATTTCTACGTTTAACACATTGTATCGCTTAAACGAGTGTCATGTCGTGCCGCCACCCATAATTCATGTTGTACTGTTGTGGATAAAAATAATGTGACTAACTTGGTGTTTTAAGGTATACGTTCGTGCTGGAGTGCAGATACAGTTATGGCTACGCTGCTGAATAGTAATCCGCCCGGGCGGAATAACTCCCTTTTTACCATGTCCTTACACACTTCCGTAAACCGACCTACCCTTAAAAAAAGGGCTACTCTGGATATTTTTATTATTTTTAAAGGGAAGAAATATTTCATTTAAAGTCTATATTATAGAAATCAGTTGTAAATACATTTGAAACCTTTTCTGACCGCTTCTCTTCAATTGTATGGCGGTAGCGTCCATTTTGGAGTGCACATTGTTTTACACAACACGAAGAAGACTTTCTCGTTCAATCAGTCTGCAACAAGTGTTTAGATGATGGGAAAGATTTTCCAAAATCTAGGCCATTTAAACACTCTGAAAGGTTAATATTGCTGGAGTGTCCTATATCACAATAGCCTATCTATTAAAAGAAATTAAAATAAAAAAATAAAAAACGACCTACCCTCCCAGTGGGCAAAATACGTTGAATTAACGTTGAAGCAACGTCATATGCCGACGTTGGTGTAACGTTGAATGATGATTGTATTTGCAAATTGAATTAACGTTGAAGTACTGACGTAGATACAACGTTAAACCCACTACGTTGTTTCAATGTCGGCATGTATACGTTGTTTTAACGTCAAATTTCTACGTTGAAATAATGTTGAATAATGATTGAATTTGCAAATTGAAATAACGTTGAAATGCTGACGTAGATACAACGTTAAACTCACTACGTTGTTTCAATGTCGGCATGTATACGTTGTTTTTACGTCAAATTTCTACATTGAAATAATGTTGAATAATCTGTAATTATGTTGGCTCAACATTGCCCCAACGTTGGGCCAACGTACAGTTAATCTAAAACAATGTCTTCGAGTTGAACTTTCTTGTTATGTAGTTAATGCCCATTATAATTAATTCAAGTAATTAGTATATGCTTATTATACTTATAAGGTATATACATGTAAGATATGATACCGATAACTAAATACATTCTACACTATAACTACAACTTATACAGGCCTATACATCCTTCTCCACTGCATGTCTTGTATTTATATAGTCCAGGATCTACAGAATTTCCAGTCATGGTTATAACACCTTTTTAAAATAAAACTATTTAATTTTTAATTCACATCTTGGAATGACAAATGTTTCTTTGTACTTTTGATGTACATATTTTCTTACAAACGAATTACAAAAAAAAGTACAAAAACTTGCCTGGGAAATTCCTAAATTCAACCAAAATTGTTTTGATATTGTCAGAAAAAGTCATACACTTCTAAGTCCCGCCCACAAATTTGCATAAGTTTCAACGTAGTCCCAACGTTGTCTCAACGTTGGCTCAATTTTAGCATCTTGTCAAAAGGCGCTCATACCCAAAAGGAATGTATAGCTTTTTGCTTGCCAAATGTTAATGCAACATAGGAATGATATAAAATTAGGTTTGAGATGTCGCATCAATTACCTGAACTTAGTATAAAAACAACATTTCCATACACAAATAATTATCCCCCAAAATGTTAAATTTTAACTTCTTGTCAACATGTTGTGCACGAAAAACTAGTAGAAATGTTAAGCTTTTTACTTGCCAAATATTAATGCAACACAGGAATTGTACAAAATTGAGTTTGAGATGTCGCATTATCTACCTGATTCGAACTCGGTGTAAAAAATGTTTTTCCATACAAAAAAACTAGAAACAATTACACCTTGTCAACATGCGCTCAAAACCAAACTGTGAAGGGCAACTTAGAAGTATACATTTGGTTTGAGGTTTCAATCACCTGTCTGAACCTTGAGTGAAAAAACATTTAGATATTTTGTAATTGTTAAAAAAACAAATAGCAACAAAAATGTGAATATTTTAATGGTTGGGGCGACCTCAAGTGCAGTCGTGAACTAAAAGCCTAGAGAAAGCCAACTTTGATCGCATTTTTAGGGCTGGCTTTAGGCCTACATGTATATCGATCCCATTGTAGAATAGGTGACCTTTTTCAACATCACCGTCCTTGCATTTCTCTATGGTCTGTGGTACTAATGGAAATATTACATTATTATTTGGACCACGAATAATGCCTTTTATTTTGCGGTGATTTCAATCAATGTTATCTGGGCTATTTCTTGGAATCCTCGCCCCTCATGTGTCTATATTTCTTGTGATCTTCTTGGTAATTTTCTTGATGGAAAAATGGTTAAAACGATGGCAATAGATGGCTGGTAATAATAATATTAGTATGTTACTGACTGATAGTCTGACCGGACGCAATTGTTCAATATTTTACCATAGAGGAAGGATTTTATAAATTTAAGTGTTCACCATAATTAAGTATGCTAAATTCAATGTAAGAGTGTTTGGTTTAGCTCAAATCTAGATAAAAAAAGCAACTGCAACTTTTATCCAACATTGTACATACGTCAAAAACGTTACATTGAAACAATGTTACCAATTATAATGATGGATCAACATTGATTTTAGGTTGTTATTATCGCAACGCAATTACAACCTTTATCCAACATTGTACATACTTCAATATTGTTACGTTAAAAAAAAACTTACCAGACTGACGTTGGATCAACATCGATTTTAGGTTGTTATTATCGCGACGCAACAATAACCTTAATCCAACATTGCATTAACTTTTAAAAGTATACGTTTTGAAATGACGTTACCCAACTGACATTGGATCAAAATTGATTTAAGGTTGTTATTATCGCGACGCAATAACAACCTTTATCCAACATTGTTCATACGTAAAAATCATTACGTGGAAAAAACGTTCCCAGAATGACGTTGGATCAACATTGATTTTAGGTTATTATTATCGCGACGCAATAACAACCTTTATCCAACATTGCACGTAGGCCAAAAACGTTACATTGAAAAAACGTTACCAGAATGACGTTGGGTCAACATTGATTTTAGGTTGTTATTATCGCGACGCAAAAACTACCTTTATCCAACATTGCACATAGGCCAAAAACGTTACATTGAAACAACGTTACCTGAAAGACGTTGGATCAACATTGATTTTAGGTTGTTATTATCGCGACGCAATAACAACCTTTATCCAACATTGTACATACGTCAAAATCGTTACGTGGAAAAAACGTTACCAGAATGATGTTGGATCAACATCGATTTTAGGTTGTTATTATCGCGACGCAATAACAACCTTTATCCAACATTGTTCATACGTCAAAAACGTTACATTGAAACAACGTTACCAGAATGACGTTGGATCAACATTGATTTTAGGTTGTTATTATCGCGACGCAATAACAACCTTTATCCAACATTGCATCAACGTTAATTAGTATACGTTGAAACTACGTTGCCAAATTGACGTTGGATCAACATTGGTTTTTGGTTGTTATAATCGCGACGTTATTTCAACACTTTTCCAACGTTTACACAACGTCAAACTACAACTTAAAACAAACATCGCAAATGTGACGTTGAAATAACGTTGTTTTATGGTATTTCGACGTTGTGACGCCATATCAACCAAAATTCAACGTTGAAATAACGTTGTGTGCCCACTGTTTTTCTGGCTCGTTACGCCAGCCTATTTGTTAGCCTATTTTTTTGTATGGGCCTATAGTAGACTCATAGTCTGTATTATAGGATTCATAATATGGAGGATCGGGAAGGCGGTCCTATTGGAAACATTGGGAATAACAGTACCCCATTTATAAACCAGTTTATATTATTTTTGTTTATTATTGTCCCATTGGAAACAATTATATCCTACATTCGACCTAGTCCATGGAAACAGTTCTCTGTCCGTACTGCTTCTTTCATTTTTTCTATATGTTTACTTTCATCTTTTTTACGAAAATATTGCCATTTGGCATGTGCACGCCGACCAGCCCCAGTCCACGATAACATAAGCGTTTGAAACCTGACGTGCCAATTTGTCCTGGATAAAATATATTTCATGTCGTTCTGGCATTCAAGTGTAAAGACTACACTAAGTTTGAACTGTTTTTTTGAATGAATATGCATGAAACCAGAATTGCAGCGACCAGATCCAAACGCGAGATTTGTGGGATTAACATTTTCTTTGAGTCAAATTAGAAGATTGGTGTGGATCAGAAGTTCTTAAAAAGTGTGTCTATTTCTCGATTTCAGGCACACAGAGGCTTGATTTGTCAACCCTCACAAAATGGCAAAATCTCAGAGCTTCCGGGGTCTTCGCCCCCTGGACCCCCACCCCGGGGCCTCACCCCTGGACCCCACCATCGATGTTACAGAAATTTTTCCAGTAAACTTATAGCAGATTTATATGGATCTGATTTCCAATAAGAATATGTGTCTATTTCTCTGTTTTAGGCACAATGGAGGCTTCGTTTTTCACCCCTCAAAATGCCCAAAGCTCAGAGCTTCCGGGGGCTTCGCCCCCGGACCCCCATCATCGATGTTACAGAAATTTGTCCAGTAAATTTAGAAGATTTATATGGATCTGATTTCCAATAAAAGTGTGTCTATTTCTCTGTTTTAGGCACATGTAGGCTTGATTTTTCACCCCTCAAAACGCCAAAAGCTCAGAGCTTCCGGGGGCTTCGCCCCCTGGCCCCCACCAGGGCTTCGCCCCTGGATCCCCACCATCGATGTTAGGGAAAATTTTCCAGTAAATTTAGAAGATTTATATGGATCTGATTTCCTATGAAAGTGTGTCTATTTATCCGTTTTAGGACATGGAGGCTTGATTTTTCACACCACAGAACGCCAAAGGCTCGCCCTGACCCCACCAGGGGCCGTAAGGCCGCCCCCCCCCCCCCTGGACCCCACCAATTTCTTTTGCATGGGGTCATATAGACTTGGTTCCAAGTCTGTGATCGTTGTTTTTAGTCTACCTGATAGCCAATACATTATTGCCTGAAATAGTGCCCTCTTGTGGATTAACCACATGCCGTCTTTAAAACCCACGATCACCGCGACTTGGGAATCTACAGTGTCGGTCGTTGGAACACACCAGGGCGAGTTATTCCAAAAGTGGACGGAAACCTCTTATTGGTCAGAATCGCACTCAGTCTTCATAAATGCATTTTCAAAAATTAAGCATTTATATCATGGACAATAGTATAAAAATACAACATTTATGCACATATGTTACTGCTAATCTGCGACTGCCCAGTAATTCAACTTGCAGTTTCAGTGGAATGAAGAAGCCAAATAGATTCTAGTTTGTTAAATAAAAAAATCTAATAACAAGTTGGGATGGGAAAACTCACTCGACGATTCCATTCAAATTATAGGTCTCTTTGTAAATTCAGATTTAATTCGGCCCTTTGGCCGCAAGTTTTAAATGTTTTTAATAGCCAGATTTGGTGACAATAAAAGTAACTTATTGTTCGTAGGATCAGGTTATTTGTTATGTTTATTTTTCAACATGATAACCCGTATACAAAGCACAATAACAATAAGAACAATGAGATTTTACAGAAAATGTGGAAGTGAGTATAACCTATTGGTAAAAGACGCAACCAACAATGAGTTTTGTATAGCCTCCTGATCTGTGGTGTGTATTGTGAATCTATAATGAATATCCCGTGAACACAAGAGGGTGAAGTCTGGTCTGAGGTTGCGAGTTCTGATGAGCGTGCCAATCTGTGCAGGGAAGTTTGAGTAACAATAACCGCGATCTCAGGCTTTTGAGAGTTCATGTTTAAAGCGTGTGATAGCGGGGGAATATCGCGTGGCCGATGCCGAGAAATAACAGCGATGTCAGACTTGAAATCAAGTCTAGTCTCATGCAGCTTTCCGGCCGGACGTGTGCTCAGCCTTCCGGATGACCAAATACGGTAACATTACCTCATACCTGATGTATGCGCACAGCAAGCGTACGTAGTTCATTTTAGTACTGTGCAGAGTCGATCGTGTTGCAGGCTCTATATTCTCTCCCTAGCTGTCATGGCGGCGTCCACGAGCAGAAGCAAGAGCTGTCAACGAGTGGATCGTTTTAAAGATTTATGTGAGAAGACCACACATATTATCCACTATTTAACCACCGGGACATATGTAGAAGGATCGACAGAGGGCCAGAAGAGGGTAGTTCGAAGCCAAGCCAAAAATTATACGTATGATGAGACCAGTAAGTAATCATTCAAATCAAGTCTGCTGTACTTTTTACTACTACTCTTTTACGACTAATGTAAGCCCACCTTGGGCTGTAATGGCTCTCTTTTAACATCGGTCTCATAACACTCACCATTATGAGACCGATGTTAAAAGAGAGCCATTACAGCCCAATAAGGTGGGCTAGACTAATGTCTACTCTAGGAGTAGTAGTACTAGTAGTGACTTATTTTATTTCTAATAATCTACTTTATAACGTAGTTGTTATGTACACAGTACACACTACTCGAACAATCCCGTGGCATCGACTGTCTTGGTCTGATGAGGATGGTCTGACCATGATAGAGTCCGACACTGTCGGACCATTGCTCTATAGACTATGGTCAGACCATCCTCAGACCATGACCAAGACGGTCGATGCCACGGGTTCGTTCGTAGTGTGTGTTTGAACTGTGTATATATCCTCCCCTGTCCGGTTTTCGATGTAGTATGCCTTTTTCTTTGAATTGAAAAAATATATATATATTCCATAATCAACTGATGCCCAAATTACCTTCCTTTGTTTATAAGAAATATGCAAACATATATTAAAACGTGATGGACATTGAAACTTTCACACCACGCACCGATCTTCGATGACTTCAATAGCGTCCCATTTGTTTTTAGTTTGACCTGTTTTCGATGCAAACAAGAAAGTATGGTGTCCGGGTGAAGCCATACGTGGAAGAAACATCTGCAGTGACTACAAGTGTTCTGTGAGAATTAGTGTATGACTCTATAGCCAGCAGTTTTCTTCATTTTATTCAACATTTTTTTTATTTAGTTTTAAAAATAACCATGGTATTTTTCAAAAACTAAAAAAAAAAAAAAAAAAATGTAAATAATTCTTGGCTTTCAAATCTTATTTTTATTTAGTTTTGTGTCTTTTTATGTTTCTTAACATTTATAATAAAGCATATAAATAAACAGTGATAATGGAAGGCTAAATGAAAACACAACACACATGATACAAGTGTAACAAAAGCAGTCAAGTGGAAATACATGGAGAGAGAGGGGGGGGGGGTGGGGAGAAGTAGAAAGCATTCAGAAAAAGCATGGGATAAACAGGGATTATGGAGACAAAGGGGGTGGGTAATGGAGGGAAGGGGCTGGCTTGACCACAAAAGGTTGGAAACACAAAGGACAAAAAAGTAGGTTAGAACAGGGAGAAAAAGTAAATAACTAGTGAGGCAGATTAAAAATGTGGTTATCTGTTGGGGAAAATGAGAAGGCAAAGACAAAAGGTTATTGGTCATTTCCTTCTGGATATTCAAACCATGGGGTTGAATGGTCTGGAGGCGCCTTATCCACAGTTTCTCCCTACTCATTCGAACAGTCTCTCTAGTTATGCCCTGTAAATTCATGTCAGAAATGGAGTGATTAGGAAGATTGAAGTGGTGTCTTTCCAGCTTTTGGGTGTTATTTATTTAAAATATTTTGCAGATTACTTCATTTGTTTTTGTCCCTTAATTCAGTTACTTACAACAACAAAAATCTAAATTCCTGTGCAAAGCGTTCAGTTCTTTGTATAGTGCTATACACGTGCGGCCCAAGATTATCAGTAATTGTCTGTTTTTTTGTGTTTTTTTAATTTAAGGAGATAAACTGTACTACACTGGCAGCAAGGCAGACATCAAGAAGAAGGTAGTTCTGGAAGAGGGTGAAGCACTAGGCCTTGTGGAACACTACCACTCATCAGCAACAGGAGAACATAGTGGCATAAATGCCACACTGGCCAAAATTTCCATGCATTATACATGGAATGGAGTGAAGCAGGATATTACAGACTTTGTAAGTGGATAAAACTTTATAAATTGATGATGGCTTGTTTAGGTGTTGGCACCTTCACAATCCCTGATAACTTTCAAGTTTCTTTTGTTGTGTGCTCTGAAAGAGTCCAAATGACTACTCCAAGTTGTGACATTGATTTCATTTTTGGGACTGTGTGTGGGTAGGTATACATGTTCAAACCGGGGACCTATAACAAAAGAGGACAATAGGTCCACAGTTGGGGAAAGGTCCACAGTTGGAAAACGTGTACAAAACCAATGGGAGCTGGTGCAAAAGAGTTAGAGTATAAACAAAAGAGGGACAATAGGAAGTCCACGATTGCAGGTGTTTACACACTTGTGGGTGTGTGAGCGTGTCTACCCATTGAAACCGAGGACTTTAACAAAAGGGATCCAGGTGTTTGACAGAGCGAGGACGTCCTCGCTTCGTTTTCGTGTACAAAAACAATGGGAACGTCGCTAAAAAAAAACTATGTCCAAACGTGTGTGTGTGTGGGTAGGTATCCACATTCCACGTGGACCTATAACAAAAGGGACAATAGGTCCACGGTTGCTATCACAAAGGAAAGCATTGTGGTCCACGGTTGCTATCACAAAGAGTTGAACAAAGGAGGGTCCACGATTGCCGGTATTTACACACGTACACCCACCCTTACAGATCCGGTTTGTGGGGTACTGCTATTGTTGTTCTATTATTCCCTTTTCTGAAGAATTCCCTTGTGGGGTCCAATTGTTCCTATTGAAATGACCTTGTGGGGTCCATTGTTCCATTGTTGTCAGGACCCCACAAGTGCCAATCCGTGCGAACATGGGTGTGTGTGTGTGTGTTTTATAAGGTGTTGTATTTCCACAATCGTTTTCATACATTATGCCTTTTGCAAACACAGTTTCCTTTGTAGTGATTTTGGTGAAAAAAGGTTTCCTCATTCAGCCCCTGATCATTATTCACATGTTCTCTTAATCGCTATCAAGTGCAAGTCTAATTCTTGATTGGCCAGACAAACCCCGAGGTGTTACTTATTTTGGAACGGTTCATTGTGATAGAAAATGCATTTGCCCTACATACATGACATACTAAAAACAATTGTGTATGGTTTCTTGCTGAATATTTTGTCATCCTTTATTTTTAAACAGATCAAGTCCTGTAATCGATGCCAGGGACGTGTCAAAATTAAAACCCAGGCTCCAGAGTTGAAAGTAATCAAAACGACAGAGCCCCTACAACCTGTGGGAATGGATTTAATCGGTACATATAACTTTAACAATGTGTCTTATATTGGTATTGATTTCACGGATCAAAGTATTGTATCTAGTGTTTTTCTATCCTTTACTTTTGAAAGACTTGTCGATCTTGCTCGAAATTTGTATTTATCATTATTTAACTAACATGTAAAGCAGACAAATTTGTTTTTACATCAATTCGTGATTTGCCTAGATTACTTTTCCAAAGGGCCATCTGTCATGGTGGCGTCCACGAGCAGAAGCAAGAGTGGCCATCGAGTGGATCGTTTTAGAGATTTATGTGAGAAGACCGCACCTGTTACGCTTTATTTAACCAGAGGGACATTTGCAGAAGGATCGACGGAGATGCAGAAGAGGGTAGTTCGATGCCAATCCAAAAACTATTCGTATGATAAGACCAGTAAGTAATCAAATCCAGTCTAGTAATATTATGTACATGTGAGTTCATGTTAAATGTATCATATGATGTTAACAATAGTTCTTGTCTAATTTTGTTTTTACCCTACACGATGTGTGTTAAGCACTGTAAACTCAGTACTTTCCTGAGTTCTGTTGTAAAAAATCCACAGGCAAATCATTCAGGTGGGATTCGAACCCAGTTGTTGTACATGTACACAGTACACACTACGAACGAACCCGTGGCATCGAATGCCTTGATCTGACCATAGTGCTATGATCTGACGATGGTCTGTCCATAGAGCAATGGTCTGACACTGTGTTTTGTTGAACTGTGTATATATTATACACAACTAAACTGTTCTGTGTTATTGTGGAGATATGGTTTAAATTATTTCACTTTCATTTATTGAATAGGGTGTGGTGTGCTTTAACCCTAACTCCCAAAGCGTTTTTACTAGAATCCATCCCTAACCCAACACATTCCAACAGCTTATACTACCATGAGATGGGAACTGTACCCAATCTTAGGGGGACGATACACAACCTAACAAACTCCAACAGGCCTTTTTTGTTTGATTTTGTTGGAGTGTGTACACTTGGCATGTGCAAAATTTGATCAGTGAAATCACACAGTACCCAACATAACATAATCCAACAACTATCTCATTAGACCATGGAGGAAAGAGCAATGCCAGACATGTACATTTCACACATCCACCATACCCACTCAATCAAATTCCAACACCATTACTTGTCAGCAAGGATACACAATCCCACAGAATCAAACACCCAATCCTAACTTCACTGTACTTAACCTAACAAAATTAAACACTTTGCCCTGTTTGAATTTGTAGGGTTAGGGATTGTTAGGGTTAATTGTTATGTTAAATTCGAAAAACTTTGAACACAACACTGTCAACAGGCTTGCCACTATTCTATGGCATCTCTCTTGTCACATAGCTTCCATAACCTTACAGTCCCACACACAAACTATAGCATTATCAATGGACAATGACCTCTTTAAACTCTAAGATCTGTCTTCTGTCTTGAGCCTAAAGTTACGGTCATGGCAAGGAGGGGGGGGGGATGTCGGTGATGAGGGGTTGCATTAAGATGATTTAAAATAAAATCTTCTGGAGAACATTGCTTTTCATTATATTCTCCATTTGTAGCAGTGTGAACCACTATTGTAACTTTTTTTTATTATTGCAAATTACTATTAAATTGTTTTTGTTCCTTAATTCAGTTACTTAATCATTTTTATTGTTCTCAATTCCTGTGTAAATCGTTCCGGTTTTTTGTATAGTGCTATACACATGCGGCCCAAGATGGTCAGTAATTGGCTATTCTTTTTTATTTTAAGGAGATGAACTGTACTTCACTGGCAACAAGGCGGACATCAAGAAGAAGGTAGTTCTGCAAGAGGATGAAGCACTAGGCCTTGTGGAACACTACCACTCCTCAGAAACAGGAGAGCATAGTGGCATAAAAGCAACACTGTGCAAAATTGCTATGCATTATACATGGAATGGAATGAAGCAGGATGTTGCAGAGTTTGTAAGTGGATAACACTTTATGAATTGATGATAGTGTTGTTTAAGTGTTGGCACCTTTACAATCACTGATAACTTTCTTTTTGTAGTGTACTCTGAAAAAGTCCAAATGACTACTCAAAGTTGTGACATTCACAATCACTGATGTCTTTCTTTTGTTGTGCACTCTGAAAGAGTCCAAATGCTTACTCAAAGTTGCGACATTCACAATCACTGATGTCTTTCTTTTGTTGTGTAACCTGAAAGAGTCCAAAACTCCAAGTTGCGACATTGATTTCATATGTGTGTGGGTGAGTAGGTAACCACATTCAAACTGGGGACCTATAACAAAAGAGGACAATAGGTCCACAGTTGCTATCACAAAGGAAAGCATTGTGGTCCACGGTTGCTATCACAAAGAGTTGAACAAAGGAGGGTCCACAATAAGCCATTTGCGAGTTACATTTGAATAATGTCTGGTACAATGACTTGTTTAGTCACAAGTTACCGCTTAAATTTGAATTCCTCAGACTATCGAGACAGTTGCTATGTCACATGATTAGGGGCAAGCTTTTGCTTAGTTACGTAAGAGACGGTGAACACCCATACACAATTCTGAATGGATGTGTATGGCACAATGGTACCAGGGTTTGCTCATCTGGAGGTTGCTATACAAAAGCTTGCCCCGAACCATGTGACATAGCAACTGTCTCGATAGTCTGAGGAATTCAAATTTAAGCGGTAACTTGTGACTAAACTAGTCATTGTACCAGACATTATTCAAATTTAACTCGCAAATGGCTTATTGAAGGCTGTTACACACTTGTGTGTGTGTGTGGTTGACTGTTTTTTACCTCCCTTGTTCTTTGTCATATTTTGTTTGTTACAGGTTGTTTTACAGTGTACATTTCCTTTTATATTAAAACCCTGTTTCCTCCTCTAGAGTAATTCTGACTAAGCTATCCCCTTCCCTTCATAACCCCCCACCTTTGTCTTCATAATCCCTGCTTCTTACCCCCTGCCTTCTCTGAATGCTTTCTGCTTTTCTCCCTCCACTCTCTCTATTCATGTATTTCCACTTGACTACTCTTGCAACTCTTGTCTGCTTGTATGTGTGTTGTGTTGTCATTTAGCCTTCGAGAAAGACTATGCTAGGGTCGAAACGTCAGGCCACTAACTTATTTTTTGTTTTTTAAAGTGTTACATTTCCACAATCGTTTTCAAACATTCTATCTTTTGCAAACACAGTTTCCTTTGTAGAGATTTTGGTGAAAAAGGGTTTCCTCATTCGGCCCCTGATCATTTTTCATATGTTGTCTCAACCGATATCAAGTGCAAGTTTAATTCTGATTTGGCATGACAAGCCCCAAGGTGTTACGTATTTTGGAACGGTTCATTGTGATTGATAGATGCTTCGCCCTACATACATATACAACATTGTGTATGGTTTCTTGCTGAATATTTTGTCATCCTTTATTTTTAAACAGATCAAGTCCTGTGATCGATGCCAGGGACGTGTCAAAATTAAAACCCAGGTTCCAGAGTTGATAGTAATCAAAACGACAGAGCCCCTACAGCTTGTGCGAATGGATTTAATTGGTACATATAGCTTTAAAAATGTGTCTAATATTAGTATTGATTTCATGGATCAAAGTATTGTTTCTAGTGTTTTTCTCTCCTTTTCTTTTGAATGGCTTGTCGAAATTTGTATTTATCATTGTTTATATGGGATACGAGGCATAGCATGGTGAGGTATCAATGTATATTTGGTTTGCGGTAACACCATGTGTTTATCTACTGCGGAAGTAGAATAATAATAGCAAGACAAGTTCTCAAAGAACAAAATATACCTAGCAAGTAGATAAACACATGGTGGTATCGCAAACCAAATATATAATTTGTATATTATTTAATAAACATGTAAAGCAGACAAATTTGTTTTTACACCAATTCTTTTTTTGCCTATTACTTTTGCAAAGGGCCTTTGCCAAGCACACAAGATGGCTTCATTTACATCCTCACCTTCACCGATTACTACACCAAATTTGTTGAACTCTTACCACTGAAGACCAAAGAGGCCAGTGTTATATCAACCTGCATCCAAACATTTGTTTGGCGATGGGGGGCCCCAAAGAGATTTCTTTTAGATCAGGGGCGAGAACTTGTTGCAAAGGTTAGTTTACCCAGTCTGTTGAAGCTGCTATAATTTGATAATTACCAACAGTAAACATGGTCACAGTTAATTTGTATAAGACTGCTTGGTAGTACTAGTAGCGAGACATCGAATTGTTGACTCCAGTGCTGGAAACCAAGATAGTTTTTATTTTTAAATGTAATTTAACATCATCTGGTTTTTTCAGATGCATTGTGGTCTCTTACTTCCTCATGCTCTGAGTTGAAACTCATGTATGTTTTACTAAAACATAAATGTCCTTGATTGAGTGTTGTTTCTTGGAAATTCTTTTGAGAAAAGCGTTTTTCTTTTTGTTTGATTATGTTATAAGCAGGTCGGTGTTAAAATACGAGCACATTATTTTATATGAATCAATTCTGTACCACAGGTAAATGCTGATCTGTGCAAGAAACTTGGTATCTATCGTTCAGTAACAAGCGCATATCATCCTCAGACGAACGGACTTGATGAACGTAGTAGCCAAAGTTTACGCACTCGTCTAAGTAAACTTGTAAACGATCATCAGACCGATTGGAATGAGTACTTAGATGGGGTTGCCTACTCCATCCGAACGCAGAAGCAGTCCTCAACCAAGCACACCCCCTTTTTCCTAATGTTTGGACGTCACCCTAGAACACTCCTTGATGTAAGTTTTTGTTGCTCTTGTTGATTCTTTAAATTAAATGTCTTCATCTCTTAAGATCATTTGGTGCTCAGACTTTCAATTTGTTTTGAAAGAAAAGTAGTTCAGGTACTAAGACTATGATATTATTTCTTGTGGTTTAATTTCAATGTTGACATGTCCGTTTAATACTGAGATATGCTTAATACCGACATCTTGCAATCTTTTTGCAGATGGAAGATTCAGATGATGAGTTGACTCTCCAATTAAAGGACGCAATTGACCATAGAGATTCTGACGAAGCTGTATCCAAGAGAGAAGAAGTGATGGCTGCTTCAACCTCCCAGGTAAAGCAATTATACAAGATTTGCCCCCCCCCCTAAACACAATGAACTTTAAATGTAATTGCACTCTTTAAGCCCCATTGGTTGTTTACGTGATTTGAGTTCAAAAATTGTTATGCCTTTATCTCTTAAGTTTATACTTTTTTTGATATTACAGAAATTACATTTCCATGAGTACCAGGGCAACAGACACTCGTGGAACCCCCACTAGATTGACAGAAGCTCTACTCAAACTTTTGCCAGCATGATACCTACGGCTGTGAAGTGTTTTTCTGATGGTAAACAACTTGTTCAGGTCTTGTTTTATTTAAATGGACACACCGGTTTACTGTTTATGTAATTTAGCGAGGTAGAATCATGGAGAATTATTTTTAGATGATGATTACTTATTTATTTTGTTATACAAAAAGTGTAATTTAATGAGCGAGAAATGATCGAGAGAAAGCTGCTAAAGGTCAGAGTATAACGCTTTACCAGCTGTTGCAAGTGTCAAATTTACGAAATATTGCCGCGCAATGTTGCAAGTAGACTGGTTCTCTGTTTATGTAAATGTTATTACTATGGCGAGGCATGATGATCAAGTATACGTATCCATCGGGCTCAAAGACGTCTTTGTACAAACAGCCGATAAATACACGTGTTAGTCCAATCTGCGATCCTTCCAAATCTGAAGTTGCCCCCCCCCCCAAAAAAAATGTATATATATGTTTAAAAGAAAAGTGTTTTTTATGACTTGAACAGTTAGTTCAATAGGACAAGTGCATATCCCAAGTCCCCGGTGGAATCCAAGTTTTTTTTTCAAGAAAAACAATCTTTCTTTTTACATGTTATGAAATTTTACTCAAGGGCATTGATACCTTATATTGAAAAAAGAAAACTTATTAACTTGGAAACTTAGGAACACACAAACAAAAAACACACACAAAGAAACAAACAAAAGATTTTGTAGAACAACACAAGTCCCCAAGACGTATCTTGAGGGAACGAAAGCGTATCTTGATGGAACGAAAGTGTATCTTGAGGGAATGAAAGCGTATCTTGAGAGAACAAAAGGGTATCTTGAGGGAATGAAAGCATATTTTGAGCGAACGAAATCGTATCTTGAGGGAACGAAAGCGTATCTTGAAGGAATGAAATGTTTTTGAGGAAATGAAATAGTTTGTCAGAACGTGAAACATAAATAAAAAGCTTGCTTGGAGAACTTGCTAAAAGACTAAAAAACTGACATCACAAACATTATCTTCACTTTACATGGATGTTTATGTTTATTTACAGTTTGCAGAGCAGCTAGCTTCAAGGGCATCCCTCCATGTGTACTGCGCCAGTGCCACGTACAATTCCGAGTGTATGTTTTTTGTGTTTTAGCCATCCATGGGCCTTAACCAAACCTCGTCTAGGGTTCCGTCTCAGGCTTGGGCTCCGTTATTGTTGGTGCAGCCCTGCAGCGCGTATTTGCACGCAGTGGTTCGAGCACCAGACGAAGCTTGGAGTCAGAACCCAAGCCGATGTTTGAGAAAGGCCCCATGTTTTTAATTGTTGCCATTATATGCTTTTCTTTTGTTTACCATTCATCAGAACGTCCATTGATTTCCAGTGGGTTGTACATTTGTTTGTCTTCGGATTACGGGTCTCTTTGATGATGTTTGAAACCCAAATACATAAAAAAGAAGAAAACTGTCTGATTTAAAACCCAACTTCCAGAGTTGTTCTTTTCTTATTTATTGTTATTTTCTTATTTATTGTTATTTTGCCACTTAAGACTATAATTATAGTGTGCACAATGTTCCCTGACACCCTGTCAGTGAACTGAAAATTCGCTGTACACTAATTTAGCGATCTATGCACATGCGCATTGGACCATTCTCCAATGCCTAATAAACCTGGTCACTTCTTTCTGTTTACGAAAGATTCGACTAAATCAATGTGTAAATAGAGTAAATACATTGTAAGTAATTATTGTTAAACTTATGGAATATGCATCACATGAATACACGGTGTCATGTATTTTCTTCGACCACATTGCATACTTTAATACATAAACGAGATTTTACCTTGTGCAAAAGCAACGTTTGCAGTCAGTAGGAGAACTCCGACAATTAGCAGATTGGACACATCCATCGCTGAGTTTTGATCGTTGGTTCTCATGTATAAACAGAAAGACGCGCCAACAGAAAGTTCACGTCTGCTCCACCAAGTGTCTGGCAGATCGGTTTGAGCAGTGGCCCCGTGTATATGTATCCCTGCTTCTTTATGGGGAAGGTATTGCAAAACCTTTCACAACACACTGGGCAGGGCGCTGCGTCGTGTGACTCAATTCGCAAAAGGGCAATAATGCGAAATTTACTTAAATAATGAAAAACCATCCAACCCTACAAAACCCTTTCATATTATTTTCTCTTCTGTAACACTATTTCAAACTGTTGTTTTCATCGCCCACATGAATGTGTACTTTGTGTACATGTACTTTGTGTGTATAGTTGAGCTGGCAATATGCAAATTAGGTAACTTCTGGGTTGAAACTCTTGTCCCATTTTTGATATGTCAACAATATACCGAATAAACCAGAATCAACAATGAAAAAAAACCACTTTGCAATATTATTTGCGTGACTGATAACTTTATATCCGTTTCTCTATAAGCATTGATATTTAAATCAGTATACCGCGACCTTCATGGAAAAACACATTCAGATGAAAAATAAAAATTCCCCTGTTCTTAAAATAAACGTGTTGTTCCTTGCAGTCGTTGCCTTGACCTTCTCTAATGTATTGGGTATCGCTGTGATTTCCAAGAGCATCGGGGGTTGAACAGTCCAAGTGTTTTGAATCATAATTGAGGTGATGAAAGACCTGTTCACTTGGTTACAGATTGATAACCTGAACGGTGTTTCTTCAAAGAAGAACATAGTCTTGACCCAAGACGTATACGTAATCGATAGTGGATGTGTACCGAGGGATAAACCAAACTATACTGATAGTAGGCCTATTAATCTCACAGTCTTCCAGAGGGTGTAGATATTGTATTTCACCATTCCAGGGGCGGATCCACGAATATTTATGCCAGCAAAAGACTTTTTATGGGGGAGTTCAATTCTCCGAAGACTATTGAGCTCCCCCGTTCAATCTTTTATTGGCAAATATCGTGGGGAAAATCCCGAGACCAGTCGACCAACACAACGTAGCGGCGTGCAACGACCTTGTCCTGCGGCCACTCAAACTTGAAACTATGTTTCTCAATCATTATTCTCTTAAAAGTCAAGAAAAATGGGATTTAAACTTAATTCATGTGCAGAGTAATTTTAAAAAACCCCACTTAATCAGCCAGTTGCTGAGGTTAAAGGCCCTGTACACGATTGGTAAGATCGAAAAACACAAATGTTCACAGATTCACACAAACTTAAAGTAAGTAATGATTTAAAGTAAGTAATGGTAGAAAGGGTTCCTTAAAATATTTCTGCCTGAAATGCTATCGTTTCTGAGAAATGAGTAAAACAATGGTTTTTATCGCGCGCGATAATAAACTCCATGTTTGAAAAACAGAAAACACATGAGGTCTTTTTTCACTATTTTCTCGTGATCTCGATGACCAATTGAGCTCAAATTTTCACAGGTTTGTTATTTCATGTATGTGGTTGATTACACAAAACATGAACACTGTCTGTGATTATTTTGTCAGCTCTGCCAATCCTGTTAATACCTTTAAGTGCAAGAAACAAAATAAACTTCTGTCTGTGGTCGATGGTCGTGAGTGTCAAAGTTGTGAAGGTTTGCCAGCAGCCATGCCATTGCTGAATTGAATCTGACTAGTAATACTAGTAATACTAAGAAAAGCACAGCACAGAAAGAACTTCAAGAAGCTCCCTTAATTATGACTCTTCCTCTGTGCTGTACACATAGTACAATAGGTAAGTGAAAGGCCACCAAAGGGTAGACCCTGTTTGCAACGCTTTGAAAATAGCTACTGAAGGAAATTTCTCTCGAGGAAGATGCTTCCACATTTTAATAATGGGCACAGCAAAAGAAAAGGCATAGATAAAGACCCGTTAGCTTCTTCATTTCTTAAAAACCGTTAATCCACAAGAGGGCGCTGTTTTAGGCAATAATGTATTGGCTACGATCACAGACTTGGAACGCAAGTCTACCGGCCCGCTGGCGGATTAACTATTTCGCCCGGTCGGATTAGTAATCGGGCGGAATAGTTTCTAAATAGCCAAAATACACTTAACTAACCCACCCACCCCGCCCAACCCAACCCGGTACCCTGCCTCTACCCATTACGTTGGGGCCGGGATAGACCAACAAAAAAATTAATAGGAAGTTGAAATGTAGTCGACCCCGAACTTGTAAATGAGTTCGAGGTTTATTTATACATCTGGTTACGAGGTAGGTTTTGAGCACCGAGTTCGAACAAAATGGCGCGCTTCATGTCACTGTCACTGATGTGTTTTAGGTGATGACTCTTTTGTGAACCTTTTTGCACAGGTAAGACTAAGAAATAATAAATAAATTATAATCTAAATTGATGGTGATATAAAGTGTTACTGTTTAGTGTTGGTCGGATACGGCATTTTTGTCTTTCGTCTGACGTCTGATCGTTGGCGTTGCATGGAAAACCGGACACTTCGGCACCTTGTGACCTTGCAAACTCGACACACACAAACCGACTCGGCACCATGCAAACTCGGCACCATGCAAACTCGGCACCTTGCAAACTCGGCACCTTGCAAATTCGGCACCAAACAAACTTGGCAAACACTCGGCACCACGAAAGAATACAAACTCGGCACCAGCTGATTTTTTACTATTAGTAACAAACTCGACACCTGTTCTTTAAAACGCTGGAGGAGTGGAACTGGAAAGTGGAAGGGTTTTATTAAACTAAGCATGGTTAACAAAGTGGCTTAAAGTTACATACCAACCAAGTAGATAGAACTAGAAGAATAGAAGTACATTGTTTGTACATTTACAATAAAAATGAGGGATGCTTTGATTATTTCTCTATATTTCGATTTACAATGTGCAAACATGGATCATATCTCGTGAAAAGAGGGCAGGGTAAATTCATTTGAAGGTATCATCATGGAGGGGGCAGCTACGAGCTAGTTGCGAGCGCTAACAAATAGAACATGACTAGATGCAAAACGGAGATTTGGTGATTTACATTTAATTTAGTCAAAGGATCATCCCATGATAACTTCCTTTTGACACGCAATTAACTAAAAATTAATAGGAGGGAATGTGGACATTTAAAAAAAAAATCATTTATTTCTGGCCATGGAAAACTGTTTAAAAACGTGAAACAAATCCAACAAAATCAACTTTATTGATTTCTTGTTTACTTATTTATCAACTTGTTTATTTATTCTTTATTTTATTTCTCCATTTAGTCAACTTTTAAATTAACAATTAATTCATTTTACTCATAAACATTGCGTGATTGTTTTTAATGGTGATTCAATTTGTTAAACAGTCTAAAACAAACTCATTTATTTATTTATTTGTTTATTTATTTATCTATTTGTTTATTTATCATTGTTATTTATTTTAACTAATTTTCATTTGCAGTGAATAAATAGTGATTAATTTTGTTAAAAACAAGACACAATTTGATTAAGAAATTAACTAATTAATAAATAAATATTGTTTAACTAATGAATAACTTTTAAACAATAACGTGATTTTATGAAAAAATTTACTTTTAGTAAATTAAAAAATTTACCTAAAAAATAGGGAAAAAAATACATTTATTATTTAGACTGTTTAAAACCAAACATTGTTATTATTCAATGGAAAATGAACATTGGTCAAGTATACAAAAAGAGAAATCTAATAGCACAAATCGTGTCAATTTCATGTAACTAATTTAATTATTACTCAAAAACCCAAAAGAACCTATTGTATATAAACGCCAAGTATGGTTTTAGTGGCCTGACATTTCGACACTTCCTCCAGACTGTTCCTCCAGATGTCCGAAAGGTATTCTATAATTATTGGATCGTATAAATTCCACCTGCATTGATGTTTCAGCTTTCAAGACCATGTACGCAGCTCGGTAAATCGGCTTTGTGTTTGTGCATGTGCCGAGTTTGTGGGTGCCGAGTTTGTCAGGTGCCGAGTTTGTTGGTGCCGAGTTTGTCAGGTGCCGAGTTTGTCAGGTGCCGAGTTCGTTGGTGCCGAAGTGACTGGTTACCGTTGCATGCCATGCATAGTCATCTGACCAGTGACATCGGTATTCCTCACAGAGTGACATGATCATTACTCAATTCTCGGTCATAATCAAAATCTTTATATAGTAAAATTGTAATCGGATCGTGATGACTGAGTGGTGATACTAACATTAACAAAGTTGACACGTACATGTAGGCCTATCAATCTTAACCAACTAGATGGCTTCATTGCTCCTGCCTGCCTGGGTTTGTAGCTAGCCCCAGTTTGTCACAAAGTTTGTGTGGCCAATAATTTAGACATCTTTGGCCACACAAACAAGTGGGGCTAGTTTGTTGCATGAAATGATTTGATGAACTAAAAACCTGACAAGGTCGGCACCAACAAACCTGACAAGGTCTCATTCTATTTTTATATTCAATGTCAATGTGAAAGTGAGAGGTTCATAACTTCATACCGCTATCGTCGCCACAAACCTAATCTTTACTATTCTCCTGTACAAAACCATGACTAACCTCATACTTTTCAATCATAATCTAAATTATTCATTGTTTTAAAAATGTGTGATTTGTGTGCTACTCCTGTAGTGTAAGCCGTAGGATATTTTATTAAAACCCTAACCATGCTACATGTATGTAAATGCAACAATATGCACAATAGTTGTTGAAATCTGTTGCATTTGGCAGTCAAATGAGATGTTATTCTTTGACTGAATTTGTTGCATTTAGCAGTCAAGTGACTTCATATGACTTCATATATTGGTGTTGCATTTTGTTGTATTTGGCAGTCAATTATTTGGCAGTAAGACACAAAGCAGTGCATGCAAGAATACTGAGCCCCCTAAAAAATGCCACACACCACAGGAAGAATGACTTGGATATTGTTGCATTTGGCAGTGCAAACACCCTTGCTCAATCCTAACACAAACAACATGCCTGCACAATGCAACAAAATCCCTTGTTGCACTTTGTTGCATATATGGCACTGCGTTGCATTCTGTTGTATTTGGCAGGGGAAGTAGAGGGACCATAATGGGGGTTAGGGTTTTTAATGAGAGTTTTTGTGGTGTTGTTTCTGTAGGCCAATTCTATAGACCATGTGACCTATTTACATACATGTAGTTTCATTTTGTTTCTTATTTTCCTAACTGAATGAAGATGAAACCCAAACCATAACTTAGGAAACAGCTACATGTAAAGTGCAGTTTAAGATGCTACATATATATGTAGGAATAAGATACAAATTGATTGAAATAGTTGTTGCTGTTGATCTCCATCCATTTTGGGTGGCATGGCTGGCTAGAGTGAAAGCGCTCACCTCTTAAAAATGTCTCCCTAGTTCGATTCCAGGCTATGGCCAGTGTGAGAAGAACTGTGCATCGGTTCTCGCCTATGCCACCAGGTTTTTTTCCTGAACCCTCCGGTTTTCCTCCTTCTGGACAATTTTTACACTTTCTATCTCTGGCTGTGCTCCATGGTCATGGGTTGATGTGATAGGCTGCCAAAAGGGGCACCCTTAAATGCCTGCAGCTTGAACATGTTGAAGCCACGTCCTTCACAATTCAGCTTCTCTGCTGCAAGTAAAGATGATTAGCCTCCCAAATTATTTGTCTTCTTATTTTGTCCGATGCAGGTCATTCTCCCTACATTGCCTTGAGACATGGCCACTGAGAAACCCTTTACATTCAATACGAGGACGGATGCAACCTCGAGAACCAATGCTTGGGTGAACCGAGCTGGGGTGGTTCTGGATCCTGACCCTGTCTTTGGAGACCATGCCCAGCAAAACCAGCCGGGGGACTCAACGAGACAAGCAAATTTACCGATGCCACCTGAGCTTCATGCACTTTTGCAAAATGGTAAGTTGACGTTTGATTCCGCTTCAGCTGGGCCAAGTTGCACCAAGCTCAACAATTCTATTTAACCCTCCTACTATCAGCATGTTTCCTACTATCAGCCTGTTTCTGGAGAAAGCCAACCAAGACCGCAGTATGCCACAAAGAACAGTGGCATTTTGAGGCACGCATTTGCTGATGTACAGAGTAGAGCCATTGCCCAAAGTGCTTCAATGAGAGTGGTAAACTGGAGAAGCCACAAGCTGTGCTCAATTAGCCCTTCCCATGAAATATGCTAATTACATTCATGCATGCATACAGACACTATTGGTTGGCAAAAGGCCATTGAGATGTGCACTAGGCAAACGCCTCCATCACGCCTCCATCAGCCCTATACAAAAAGCTGCGACTTGCGATGTTCCATCATTTTGCCAACCAATAGTGTTAGTGCACAAGCGCGATGTGCAATTTACATATTTTAAAGGATGGGTCTATTGCAATGGAATTTGGGCCACTGTTTCTAAAGATCTAAGCTTCTCAACCTTAGTCAATTTCTACTGTGACAATCTGTAGCACTGATAGATCACACGAACAAATATAATGTCAATGACTGGAATGGTGTGGCATGGGATACTTGATCATTATGTGCCTAGCATTATGGGAAATGTTGATGCATCTTGGTGTATACAGTATATACACTACATGTAAAGGAGGATGGAAGACAAGATTGATCATCCTCAGACCAAGAAGTACTTTCAGTTTAAAAGCTTGTTGTCAGAGTAAAGGGATTCGGAACCCCCAAATTGCTGTTTACTTTTTTCTGAGAAAACATGAACTGTTTTCTTTGTTTTCACTTAAATGGGATTACCTAATTTAATGTCATTTTTGGGAGGCCGGATTATTGACAACTAGACGGGGAATAGAATGAATTTAGTCTTCCAAAAACAAACAATGTGAAAATATACCGTACATTTGTTAATTCATTTTAAATTGTTTTGTTACCTCCATCATCAAACTATCTGTTTAAAGTTAAACTTGCCATTTTTTAAAACGAATTTCCATGAGCAGATGCCGTAGTCGATCAAGCAGAGCACCATCAGGCCAAAGAGCAGGCTAAACTACTGCAGCGCTTCCAACAACTCAAGCAGTGGCAACACCAACAGCAGGAACGCTTGCTGCTTCAACAGCAGGGACAACTTCAGATGCTCCAGCTGGAACAGCAGAGGGTGGAGCAGACACTGGTGGCACAGCGACAGAAGCAGTGGGGAGGTAAAGGTCAAAGTATAAGTACATTTAAAATTTCAGTTACCTTCTTTTTTCAATATCCCTTCAAAAATAAGATTTTAAGCAGTTATCATGTCTTTGCCCAAGGCGTCAGTGAAGCTCATTGGGACGTTGTTGTATAATGCACTATATAAGAACTAGTTATTATAATTATTATTATTATTATTATTATATTAATTCGTAGTAGCACGCCCTCTTGCGGCATGAGTTAACCAACTTTATAATATTGTGCATTTATAATGCGCCATGTCGCTATCGTCAAACATGTACGTGGGCCTGTACATTTTTGCACACGGTTTTTCTTTTTTCATCCCTGAGTTTTGATGATTTCAATCAAAATGTCATTGAAATTGACCTTTTGACTGATGCAATAATTCCTCTTTTGGAATGTACAAACCCTTTTTATTTGATATCCAATGTTTCGCCCGGAAAGAATATCAAATAAATACTTGTAAATTTGTCCCCACTTTCATAAGGACCCTATCTGTTGAAAAAAGAGTGCATCACTCCTCTTTCATACATATGAGGAATTGATGACCATGTATTTTATTCAATTTCAACCCAAGGAATTCAACAGGTGAAGCAGTCACCACCTCGACCTCGTCCCAGTCCCCGTCAGCCTAGGAGTCCACCAGCCAGCCCCCATGGGTCAAGTCTCTGCGATGCGCTTGCCAGAGCACCCATTTCACTGTCGCAGACAGCAGGCCCGCTGGTACTCAATCCACTGCTGTTGAGCGCACAAAGGGATGTTGTGAACACTCCTGATGCAGTAAGTCCTCTCTATTCTTCTTATCGTACGCGAGTGGCGAAGCTATGAGGGCCTTTTCTAACTCGATTTCTGTTTTTATTTTAATGAATTATTCATAACTCGATTTCTGTTTTTATTTTAATGAATTATTCATAAAGTATGAAACATACATTATTCATAACTTGTATGCAAATAAGTAAAGTGCTGAATGATTACCCATTGTTAACTTGCATAATTTGTTAATGTATGCTGACCTGCTGACTCTGGTCGCTTTTGATTGGTTTGGAATTTTGCTACCCTGTTAGGGTACCAAAAATCAAGATGCAAAGAAAAATATTAGAAACTGCAAACATGGAAAAGGCCCTCGTGTCTTCCTTCGCCACTCGCTTGCGTGGTCTCCCCTACCAGTCGCTTGGGATCGCGGCTCTCCGAAGCTGTCCAAGCCACGAAGGCCTTGACAAAAGGCTAGGACCAACAAGAAAACAAATCACTTGTTATCGATCAATTTAGTTTTGAGAGAAAGTAGTGATTATACGCAGTTCTTATTTAGCACTGTATCACATCAGAGGACGCCTTAAAGGGCTCGCTGTTTGTTCTACAAGGCATGTGGAGCTTTGATGGAATTATAAGACCCATGTACATGTATGTACTCATCACCATGTAGTGATTGACAAGGTGCTGTGGTGCAATCTGCAGCCAACCATACCAGAAAGTACCGGGGGCAAACACCTTCCCCCGAATGATGAAGCAATAATGGTGAAGTGTCTTGCTTAATAAGGACACAAGTGTCAAGACCGGGCCAGGACTTGACTGATCAGGCCAATACACCGATCCATTAAGCCCCACCCATTTCTCATTGACCAATCACAACCGCGAAATCTGATCACCATTTGAGCCGTTTGGTGATCTTTGCTTTAATGGTGATCGGGTTTCGCGGCTGTGATTGGTCAACTCGTAAGGAGGCAGGGCTTAATGGATCGATCTATTCACGGTGAAGACATTCCACTTTTACTTTGCAGAGAACCAAAAATCCTGAGTGCATTTTATGAGAACATTGTTGTCTTTACTCTTGTTTTTGTCAGGGTTTCAATGTGATAGCGATATTTTTAATACTGCCCAGAGGCATTGTGAAATTGTTTAAGTGGTTAACAAACTAATCATTTTTTCTGAACCAGAAGCCGGATGTTGACTCCTTGAGTGAGATGGCAAGCTCCATTATAGAGGAAGGGGTGTACTCTCTACCAGAGACAGCCTCTGAACTGAGCTATGGCCACATAGAGGATGAAGAAGATGCAGCAAGGCTTGGAAATGATGATGAGGAAGAAGAGGAGGAGAATGAAGACGAGTCTGGAACGGAGGAGATTTCTTTAGACGAGAGCTTACAAGATGCTGCTTCCTTGAATCATAAGGTGTGGTTTGAACAGCTTATTGAATTCACCCTCAATCAATCGTTGTGTCATTGCAAAAAGGAATCATCCAATACAGCCCTTACGCTGCATGCATACTTTGGGCACAAACTTTGTGTCTTAACCAAAAATATCCTACATGCCCCAAACGAGTTTGCTCTTAACTTTGTTAGTGGCCGTTTGTTTTTGCGTTATGCAAATTAATTGTTTAGTTTGGAGTAGATTACAAATTTGTTGCTTTGGTTGTCGTGGCCGAGCGGATAAGGACACTGTACTCAATCTCTGGTGTTTCCGATCAGCAGAGTGTGGGTTCGAGTCTCGGTTAAGCTTAGTCCCGGTTGTTACACTTGTGTCCTTAAGCAAGACACTTAACCATTATTGCTGCGTCCTTCAGATGATGCGTAAAGCCTTAGGTCCCTTGAATTGTGTAATGTACATAAAAGAACCTAGTGCATTTATTGTAAAGAGAACTGAAGGGGTTCGCCGCACTGTTCCTGGTCTGATCGGCTCCATATTGCGCCTCGGCACCATGTAAACCATTACATGGTGCTATGTAAAGGAGTAGGTCTCATACTTCGATATGAAGACTCGCATACCTTGCAGGGAAAAAATGCTGAGTGCTTTGAGTCACCCTTTGGGCGTGATAAAGCGCTTTATAAGAACTGGGTATTATTATTATTATTACACAGCTCAAGTCTAAGGGTCACACACAAGAAGTAGCTCAAGGGTTTGATGACAGACCAATTCAATCAGCACTGGGCTCTAAAGCTAAGACGTTTGAGGAGCTGTTGGAACTCCAGCTCAAGGCAGAATCAGAGTCTAAGGTATTTATTCAACTTTCTCTTCCAATAGTTGTGTGTGCTTTAAAAAACAGAAAGGGAGAGAAGTGTATTCCATATTGTGTTAAAGCCTGTAGTTTTGAAGTTCTGGGCCAATTTCATGGCTCTGCTTATTGTAAACAAAGAATCGGCACTTTACGGAAGCAGGGAATACCGCGCTTACATATTTCACAGGGAAGGCGGGAGGGCCAGAAATTCATCTGGAATTCTGATACAAAAAAACGTTGACTCTTTTTCTTTCAGAATCAACCTGCTGTTCAGAGTTATCCCCAAGATGCTCCATGTGACAGCCCCAGACGTGAGTTCCTCCGCAAAGGCTCAGGCACGGCCCGCTTTGGCGTCATCTCAAAGAAGCCACCCAGACACCCATCTTCAAGAACCACCCAAAGAGTTCCATCCACACATGACCCCTCACTGCCTTCCAATAAAAAGGCTTCCAAGACTGTTGGTAGAGATGAACAGTCCTCAAAGCGAGATGAGGCTGGGGGTCACCAGAAACAGGCATCTAGTGGCTCAAAGAAGTTGACCTTGCTGAAGCCAGAGATGCGGGAGACGAAGAAGGGTGAAGAGAAGAAAAAGAGGAGCGCCAGGGAGAGGAAAGAAGAGCCACCTCAGGTGAGTTCTGATAGTTTTCCCTAATTCCTGAGGTAATGAGAATGAAGACAAACCTATCATTAAACAAAAAGTGTTAAAAACTATTTTCCTGAAAGCAAGCTGAGAGTGACTTCTTGAGAAGAGCTCTCTCACATTTTGAACCCTGCCCGTGTTGAAGGCCGAATAAACTGGTTGAATTTTCAGACTCTGTATAAGGCAAGTTGATTTTGTATTAGCACAACATGTACAGTAACCTTAAAGAGGGGAAGCTCCAAGGTCAAATTCAGTTTCCCAATACTGTACATGTAGGTAGAGTCTTAAAGAAACTGGGGAGTCTATAACCTCGCATTAAAACAGTGTAAACTGCCATTGTGTTTGATACCTTTCCACTATGGAAGAATAACAATACTTTGAACATTTTATTGATCAGACATGAAAAGCTTCACAAATATAAACAAACAGCCATGGAAACGAATTAGGCTACATGAAAATGACTTTAAAAGAAACAGATTATTATTATAACAATCCATGTCCTTTAATACCAGTGTCTTCCGCCATTGCTGGGGCACAATTTTTATCATGTAAGTGTCGTGCAGAGGTTTGCACTTTATTTGTGCACTCTACTTGTGCCATGTGAGCCCTTTGTAGTTGCGTCAACATCATTGGTAGAGAAAAGTTGTGATGTGTGAAAGAAATGAGCCCAAGATGCAGTGTATGGGAAAGTGCGTACCCAGGTATGGTGGCACACAATACTTGTTTATATTGACTATATAGAATATTTTATTATAAATGCCATACAAGGTATTGAGGCGAAACAATTTCCACTTTGTTTTTAAGATGGCACGAAAAGTGGCTTCCAAACCTCCTTTAGTCTCAAAAGCCAGCCATCAAGAGCCCTTGTCCAAGGAAAAGCTACCCAATCAACCCAAGCCTTCTGCTGAAATGGCAGTCAGCAACATCCCTGTGATCAAAGTGGACGCAGTGCCGAATGAGGAAGTTCCTGACCACATCTTGCCGAACGAGGGCGCCGCCCACGACGATACCATCGAGATGTCCTTCCAGATGCGGATGCAGGAATGGAAGCTCAATGAGGAGGTGGGTCTTATATTCTCAAAAGTCTTTTCTTAGAAATGACTTTCTTTGTACAATGATCAATTAGCTCATTCCTTTACACACATGCATCATTGATTTTCATGAGTTTCTTGAAATGCACCTAACTTTGATTGTCTCTTATGGTGTGTCGTGGCCGAGCAGTTTAGTGCATCAGACTCAACTTCTGGTGGCTGAGTCATCTGAATGTGGGTTTGAATCCCAGTCTTGACACTTGTGTCCTTGAGCAAGACACTTAAATTGATTCACTTCACCAAGGGGTAAATTAGTACCTGTGAGAGCAGAGATGGTTCTTGTAATTGATTAAGTTTGGTTGGCTACATATTTGGCCAGCGGGCTAATGCTGAGGAAGAAGGCTGCTGACTGCTACTGTTCCTGTTCACTGAAAATAATCCTGAAAGTTATTGATTGGTTTGCTTACCTTGACAGGCCTAAACTTTGTTCGATATGCATTTTAGTTTGATTCTCTGATCCCATTTTAAAAAAAAAATTGCTTGTGAGATAGACAACCAAAACTTGTTTGCTACAGTTGCTCTCATTTTTGAAGTATCCCTAGTAAGATGCTTTAAACTCAACCATTTTAAATTGTCTTCTAACAAACTGTCTTGTGAAAAGTTTCTCATTTTGCCCTACGTCTTGTTGTTTGCTTTGAAGGTAGAGAAAGAGGAGCTCGACTTGTTTGAGTTACTTGAGGAAGCAGCAGATGAGAATGCTTCCTTCTTCAGTGATGCGTCTGTCGTTGTCAACACGATGCAGCAAGTCTTCCGGCAAAAGGAGGTAAGTAGAACAGCCTTTTTTTCCTTCATATTAACAATATTGTTTATGAGATTTGAGGCATTGCATGGTGAGGTCTTAATGTATATTTGGTTTGCAGTAACACCATGTGAATATCTACTTGCTAGGTAGATTTTGTTCTTTGAGAACTTGTCTTGCTATTTATTCTACGGCCGCGGAGTAGATTATTCGGAATTCGGGAGACTTCTCGGTTCTGAAAAGAACTATCCTGCTCATTAACTACTACCTGGGCCGGGACTACTACCTTCGCTTTGTGGACCGAGGGGACTTCTCGTTATTAACTACACTGCCGCGGAGCGAGTTCTTGGTTGGTCTCAACGATTCGACTAGCTTGCTCTAGTCAAGATTGTTGTCTGTGATCAGAGGAATACAAGAGATTATTCATCGGTTTTGGGCAAAAACTGAATCAGTTGTTCTTTATACCTGATGCAATAATTACACCAATTAGTGGAGCCTCTCAAATGTCGGCTTGTTCTAGGCCTGAAGGAACAATCCACAATCCCACAGTCTAGTGGACAGCCAGAACTTTCTGCTGGACTGCAACATTTTGCAATACTACAGGAAGATTCCCACATGGGAGAATATGCACGCTTTGAAAATACAATAGAATGCTCTATAGAGCCTGGCCTATGTACATGTATGCCCAAAAGGATTTTTTAACCTTTCCAATATTAAAGATTAGTACCTGCTGCTAAGACAAAGGATTCAAACCGCCTCTAGCCACCGGGCTAGCTTGGTGGTCTAGTGGTAAGACACCTGCTATAGCATTGCAAAGGTTGTGGGTTTGAATCCCACCCGAGTTATTTGCCTGTAGAATTTTGTTCACAGAACTCGGGGTCGTACTGAGTATACAGTGCTTAATACACATCGGTGTAAGGGTAAAAAACAAAATATATTCCATCCATTTAGAACCTTCCTATTGTTCAAACTTTAAAGATGATCCTACGTGAAAAATTAGTTAACTTCCATTATTTCCTGAATTGTATAAAGCCAGCTTGTTTACTATACTTATAGAAATTGAAAATAGGTTTTTTGTTTCTATGTTGATTACTTTGTTCCCAACAGAGACCGATCCAGCCGTACAATTTGATAAAATCAGTTCCAAAGACCCAACCGGAGTCACATGACCGAGCACATGACCAGGTTGAAGATGAAAGTTATGCCGACGCAGATCGCACACTAACTGACAACAATGAGAGCAGACACAGCCTGGAAGAGAAAGATCTCGTCAAAGAGGGAAAAACATGGAAGATGGGTGGAAGTGCAACGGAAGAAGACTCGGACGAAATCGAGCAGAAAACTGACCCGGAGGTACCTGAAAATGTCAGAACAGTAGCTGGTAGATACCAGTTGAAACCAGCAGCTGCAATAGAAGATGAGAAAATTGTGGAAAGAGATGAGGCAACTGCGGACGATGGTGATAAAGATGAAGAACGAGGGGATGCTGCAGAAGAGGGCGGAGAAGACGGCAGTGATATTGAAGACGGTAGTGACGTCGAGGATGAAGACAAGAGACCGAGTCGAGCCATGAAGAGGAAAGCAGCCACCTCTTCACATGCAGTTGATGTGGACTTTGAAGACGACGAAAGTTGGGGAGACTTTGGGGAGGTCGCCTCTGAGAGCTCCGATGACGATGAGGAGGAGGAAGAAGAGGATGATGCAAGCGTCATTCTTGCAGGAGCACCTTCGGCAACATCTACGCCCCCACCAGCAAAGTTCAAAAAAGGTATGAAATGATCTCATTGGAAATTGATATGTCACTCTTGACAGGAATCTTAATGTCAGTTTCCCTTGTTAATAGTGAAAATACAGCACAAAAAACACTGCATACATTGCTAGCAGATATCAAAAGCCCTTTTCAATACCACGGCTCCGTTTTGGGGTATGGCTGAGTCTCTCTCTGACTGTTTGAAGCGCTGGTACAAAAGCGCACGTTTGCAGAATATGTGATGGAGCCTCAGTCAAAGCCGTGGTTTCATAAGGTTAATATAATGTTTGCCTTTCTGAGCAGCATATCAGCAGATGAATTTTCATTCAAATACATGTAGACCTGTGTTCTAAATGAGTAGTTAATATCTAATGTGTTTGTGGATGAGTCATGTAAACAGTCCTTGAACTTCGCTCATGAAGGGGTACAGCATATTTTCCTCTAGTATTAGTAAGGGGCTTTTCTATGAGGAAATTGTAAATTTGTATTGGAACTTTGCAGAGGGAACCACAGCAAAGGCACAGGTCACCACAGCATTTAATGTGGGTGCCTTTGGTTAATTTGAGGCCTGTACAAAGTTTCTGTAAACAGTCCTTTCCACATTTATTTTGTGCCAAAATTCAAAAATTAATAACGCTTTGTGTGTGTGAAATTCAGGACACAAGTCTTTTCTCAACGGAAGAAAAGAGCCATCAAGGGAAATGTCACATCAGGATGCTATGGCCTCACCTCCAACATCCAGTCTGGTGTCCAAACTCTTCCCAAAGCTCAAACCAATGCATAAGCAGAGTCAGGAGAAGGTACTTATTAGCCACAGCACAAAAAGTCTTGTTTGTGTTGATTTTTCTGTTTGTTTGCCAATGGTGTAAATTTTGTCAATTTTCAAATTGTTGGCTAAGTTTTTTTGACTCATGGGGCGGAATACCATTACAGTTATAATGGTGTCGTTATAAACCAAAGTAAGTACCAAGGCATAGAGCATTGACCATTCACAAACGTTGTCATGCATTAGACAGCAAACAATGTCCACAATAGTGTTTGTTTGTGTTCACTTTGTAACTAAACTTGGGTAAACTTGCAAAAAGCCCTGTTGAGGCAGCTAACTTTATTTACCCTATGTGAATGAGGCACAATAATACACAGATCATGTTCAGATATAATTTCCATGATGAGTGAAGGCCATATGATGTTATCATGTACCATTGTAGCACTTCTGCCCAAATTCTTATTGGTATGTGCACTGTTATAAACACTTAACTTTAAATGGTGTCAGAAGTGGGATATCATGATTCAATTGATTATTGTATGCCTAAATGCAGATGACAGCAAAGCCAAAAGCCCAAGAACCCTCATCGTCTGAGGGACTCCAGTCAAAACTCCTCAAGGAGAAACTTTCCGAGCTGGAGACAGAGATTGCCAAATTCCGTCGAGAGAATGCAGCCTTGGCCAAGCTTAGGCAAGAGAGGGAGAAGGTAAGAAAACAACAAAATATGTGCAAGAATGATGTCACGTTTATACCTCAAAGCCCACTGTAGTGTTACTCAAGCAAACCCAGCCTGCCTCTCATAACTAATCAAGCTCGCTGACTTTAGTAGTTAAAGTTGGGTCATAGATTTGTAAATACTCCCAAAATTAACGACCATATAAAATTACTTTGTGAGAAGCACTGCAGCTGTTGGTACAGTAGCATTATTTTGAAAAAGGATTTCCTTCGAAGTTATTATTGTTTGGGTATTTTTTCAACCAACAAAATTTCAATCTGAGAAAGGATTCATGCATGAATCATCTCTCAGGTTTCTGAGGGTTGGTGTCCATTCGCAAATCCTGTGGCCAGAGATGCTGTTTGTACCCTCGCTAAATATTGGTGCATTTGACTTTCTTTTGAAGATATCGTGACAGAATCATATAGACTTCTAATCCTTGTTCCTTTTTCATAAGGACCCTGGCTATAGGAAAATGAGTACCCCTCATACATGTCTTAAAACTGGACTAAAAAAACAAAACAAAAACCCTTTTGTATACAGTGCTTTATTATACATAGAAACTGGATGTATGATGGTAAAAATAATCTAAATTATACTGTTCTTTTATCCCTGATGAAAGGATAGCATCATATTAAAATAGGTATCATTATTTTCTCTTGTTTCTGTTGTTGAACCCATCCTACCCAAACTCTCCTTACAAATTTCTTTTTTATTTGTCAACAAAAAAACACCTGGACAGAAAGTGAGAAATTTGTCACCCCAAACACAGTAACAAGTAAGCGCACTATATCCATCCATTTGTTTATATTTATTTGGATGGTTGATTAAATACAGGAAGTTGGAAAAACAAAAGACAAAATCAAAGGTATCTTATCTCTTCTCAAACTCTTTCTTTTCTTCAGGGACTTGCCGCTTTGGATAAAGAAGTCGTTGACTTTCAGACGTTAAAAGCGGAAGAGCTTAACGGCCTCCAGGAATATAAAGATGAAGAAATGAAAAAATTAAGGTGAGGAGTCTTATATCATCTGAGAAGTTCCAGAATTGTTTGATTTTTTGTGTGTTTTTTACAAATACTTCAGGCTGCCTTGCCTGAAATATTATACCACTGACTGAATGCGAGATTGTCCCATAGAAATAGAACCCGGAGAACGCTGAGTGCGTCATTGTGCGTGCGGTTTCGTTGTGAGACCATTTTTATGGACGCGCGTACGCCATTTTTTTACGCGTGTATGGCAAAATTAGCATATTATGGTCTATGTAGCCATTTTTGCCATACACGCGTGTCAATCATTTTGCCATACACGCGTGTCACGTGGTATCGATACGCCGCGTCCACAGACGACACAGAGGACGGTCGAGCTCAGCGTTCTCCGGGTTCTATTTCTATGGATTGTCCACACACAGAGCCCATTGAATTTATAAAATTTGCTTTGCATAGAAAGAGCTCCTGGTAAAAATACAGTCTATGGGAAACTTTTGAAAGGGCAACAAGGCCACTCCATGGCCACCACAAAATCTCCAGCCTGAAATATTCTTTAGGAAGTTTTCTTATTTATTTTTTAATAGCATGTTTTACTTGCTTTGCTCTTTCTTAATAATATTATAATTTTTATTTAATTGTAGATGAAAATTTATAAAATGCTATTGATTCTATTAAACTTTTTACTAACATGACAAAGATGCAAAATGGTAAGTAGCTTTATACTCAATGTCTAAATAAGCCATTTGCGAGTTAAATTTGAATAATGTCTGGTACAATGACTTGTTTAGTCACAAGTTACTGCTTAAATTTGAATTCCTCAGACTATCGAGACAGTTGCTATGTCACATGGTTCGGGGCAAGCTTTTGTATAGCAACCTCCAGATGAGCAAACCCTGGTACCATTGTGCCATACACATCCATTCAGAATTGTGTATGGGTGTTCACCGTCTCTTACGTAACTAAGCAAAAGCTTGCCCCTAATCATGTGACATAGCAACTGTCTCGATAGTCTGATGAATTCAAATTTAAGCGGTAACTTGTGACTAAACAAGTCATTGTACCAGACATTATTCAAATGTAACTCGCAAATGGCTTATTTGAATGAAAGTGCATTTCTATGGTTCATCTTTTGGTGTCTCTAATTGTTGTCAGCTTCTGCTCTTTTCACTGTTTTTTGTTTTCCTGGTGAAATGTACACAAGTTTCAGAAGTTTTTGTTTAAAATCAATAACTATGATATTATTTTACATTTTTTGGATAGGATATTGCGGTTATTATATAGCTAAACTTTGTTGGTGTCAATTTTTGTTTGAATTGCATCTGTGCTTGAAAACCCCTACCAGTATATTTTTAGATGAAATGACTTCCAATGCTCAAAACTTTGTTTATTTAAAAAGATTTAAAAAAAAACTCCTTTCTAGGGCCTATTGTCCCCTTAGATATGCAGCTACTGCTGCTACGCTCACCATTGTTGGGAGTCAACTTGTTGACGTGGACATGCTGTGTTGCCTATAATGCAACCTCGTTCCCAGGGGTGTTCGATCTCGCCGGGCGCTATGTTTTATTTACCAGAATGCATCGCTCGATCATATCCCCCCCCTGGAAGTGTGACTTTGAAATATCCAAATATAAGGGATATTTTAATTAGCTCTGTGGTTGATCCATTCTGTGTTAGAGACTACGCAGAGCGCGCTGTCAAAGGACGCACAAGTCATAGAGCAACTGGCCCCCTCTCATTCTTTTTCAATCTTGTGATACATTTAACTGTATGCAGTTAAGGGTGACCATACAAAAACATGATTCATTTGAAAAAATATTGCGTGGAAATGCGTGCATTTTTACATGCACGTACTAAGCGCCCCCACAAGCGCCTGCAAGCGATCGAAAGTTTTTAACAGGTGTGCACGCAGAGCAATCACTTTTGGTGAGCCAATCAGCGTTGATTTTTAGTGTTTCCCTTCCAGGGGTTAGAGACGTACGCGGAGTTAGCGGGTGTTACGGCGCGCTGCCCATGGTAGCGAGGCTGCCTATAATGTGCACTGCAATGTACAACAATCTCCCAAAATGGCGCAACCAAGATTATTCTGATAATGACGTCAGGTGAATTGGGTCAATAATGTAAATATTTCTCAACTTATAGAATGTTTAGGAAATCACATCACATTGATACCATGGCTGATGTTTCGGTTGTCATCACTTTTAATGCCAGTCACCCAGTAGCTACATTGTATTTCTGAGAAATGCCAGATTTTGGTGTTGTGGTTAAATTTGGTCATTTATGCATGCCTTCCATGTAAAGCCAAGGTGTATCATTTGCATGTATGTTTTTTATTGTATGTCATTTAGTTTGAAATGAAGTAGGCATGTCATACAAATATGGCATTAAAACTATTTTTTAACTCCCTCTAGAGGCCTAGCTATTAGCCACCAGGTGACTACAACCCTCCAATGTCTTCCTCTCCTATATCACTCCACTCCGAATTATGTGGTCTTTATATAAGAATAGTAAAGTGCATTGAACTCTAACCTTTGACTAGCTTTGCATCTGATGAAGTAGTAGCTACGAAAGCTCATGCAGTTTTTAATGTAATTAGTTAGTCCTTACATGTAAGTGCTACCACTGCCTTCCTTCTTTGATCAGCTGTAAAACTAGTTCTGCAAACATTCACATGAACAGGCCCAACATGTTGTTCTTGGGCCCAGCATTTGTTTTCTTTTCTTGGTCAAAGACAGCTCTTTGAGTGAAATAAAAATTTGTACTGGAACATCTCAAGGGGCACCAGGGCAGTGATATATCAGAGGCCAATCTCATTGAGCTACTTAAGCACAAACAAATAACTAAGCACAACAAAATCACGCTTACCAGAATGTGGTTACCAGCCAAAACACCATGTCACATAATACAAGCTGTGACTGGTATTCTGCTTATTTTTGCTAAGCAAAACCATATTTTCTGCTGAAGCAACTCTATGAAATTGGGCCCAGGCCTGTATGGACCAAACTCAATGCCCATTTCCTGGCTTTTGCTTCTTAAATTCGAGCCAAAGACGGGTGAAAGGTTTAAGTATCTTTACAGAAGGGTTTTGGAAACATGGGATGAGATCATTTCTGTAAAATGGCACTTCATGGTAATTCTATGCTTTGGTTAATTTAAATATGCATGCATAATTAAATATGCAAACATCTCATTTGCATAAATATATTTGTATTGTAGGAGGAGTGGGGGGAGTGGGAGGTTCAAGAGTAAATATTTTGTATTGCTGCAACCTCATTACACAGACTGATTTAGAGAAATTTTAACTTCTTCTGTAGGAAAGAAAAACGAACGTTTGAAAAATACCAGAAGGCTGCGAGAGCTCTTCCTGACAAGAAAGATAGAGAGGAGATCGAGCTGCTGAAGAATCAGGTAAGCCTGAAGTCCATGCCACAAGAGGCAATTTACAGGCAACCAGTTCCAGGCAATCTCTAATAACATGAATAAGAACATGCTTTCACACTTCAGGTTTCTCATTATTTTCTTGGGGACAGTGATTTACAGCAGAAGAATATATCTTGTACTGCTGAAGTGTTTATTTTGTATACAATGCAGTTGGTTGCCTCTGAGTTGCCTGAAAAAATTGCCCTGTCTGACATGGCTGTAGGGTATGCAGCCTTAGTGATCTATTTATAAAAACACGAGGTCATGGTTTCACGCGAGATCTCGTTGTACGAGAGCTCGGTTGTTGGCTTGTTTTTAACATGTGAATAGAGCCCGAGAGTAGACGCAGACGTTATACCTGTGTTCTTGACGTTATTTGATGTTTACAACAACGTATGACACAACAATGGCCTTTAGACCTTTGTTTTTCTCCATTATGCAATAAGATTGTACTTCAGTTTAGGAATTTGAAGGTGTCCTGTACTTTTTTCTTAAAGACTGTAGAAAGATTAATAGACAATCTAAGGCCAAACATCAGCATAGTGGAAAAATCAGTCATGAAGCTCTGTAACCAATTCGCTACCAAAGTCTATCAAAATTATCAAACAATTAACGAGAGGTGACAACCTACAAATCACAGTAGATTTGACCGTGTGAGGGTGTGTGTGAAAGTGTGAACTGAATCTACATGGTCAAAAACATGTGAAACAAGCTGGTGTTTGTTTCATTGCCGGTATTATAATTACTTTTGGTGATTAATACAAGATACTAGCAAACAGGCAGTCAAAGTAAGATTAAACTGTAATTGTCATTCAAGGAAATGTGCTCTTCAGGTATGATATCCTTCCTACTTAAGTCTGATTTCTGCATTTTTTAGGGCCCTCAGAAAAATCAGTAAAATTGTTATTAAATAGCCTAAAAAGTCTTTAAAGCCTACACCATGTGTACATGTAGGTCAGCCCTTGTACCAGGCCTGGAATTACACGGAGGCCATGGCCTTCATTGCCCTGGTCTTGGCCTCAGTGCCCCTTCAAAAGATTCCCATACACTTTTAAGATTTTCCAATGGAAGTGCCCTTTGCAAAATGAAAATGGCCTTGCCCTCTTAAAGATAAAATTCCAGGCCTGTTGTACTCAATAATTTGTTCCTACTTTTTTTCCATCAGCCAAATATCATGTCTGGCTCTTGAAAAGGGCACCCATGCACTACAAAATACATTCAATTGTCACACATGTGTATTTAAAAAGTTGAACCATGTTAAACGTGTGCAAAAGCTTGGGTTACAACAGCCAACAAACTTATATCGGTTGCAGAGATGTGCGAAAGTATGTCATGGTTAAAATGCGTCGGGCTGAAAACACCAAAATCATCTTGAAATCTGGTTTCTACCAGTTTGACAAAATTATGTTAATCGAAGAAAATAAGAAATAACTATAATAATAGCACAACCATGTGTAAAACCATGTGTGAATCTCTTTTGGGAGGAGTGTTGGCTCTGAAAAGAGCCGGTGTGGTCTCGACGTTTTGAACAGTACATGTATACTCTGCTTATCTTCATGAAATAATCTGCGTCCTCAAGACGAGTGGAGTATACTGTTCGAAACGTTGAGACTAAACCAGCTCATTTCAGAGCCAACACTCCTCCCAAAAGAGATTCACACATTGCTGGACCCGCAAGTTTACTATTTATAGTTGTTTCTAAAGTTTCCACACCATGGGAAGCTTTGAACACAACTTGATGTAGATCGAGATGTCATTTTTTTCCATTCTTGCAGGCACGTTATCAAATATGTAAATTAGGCCTATGCATTTGTTTCCTAATACTTATGTGGCTCGGCCCGACTTCTGCAGTTGTCTGACCTCCAAGAGGAGATGAGTCGACGAGAGACGAGATGGACGGCGTCTTCCACTCGTCTCAGAGACCGCATCGACATCCTGGAGAACGAGAGTGCAGAGCTGAGGGAGGAAGTTAAGTTGTTGGAGAAGCAGAGACTTGAAGCTTGGAGGAGAGAAGATGAAAAAGCCAAGGTATTGTAGGATGCGTATTTACTCCCTGGAGGAACCATCTCTATTTCTGCATAAAACCTACTCCTCTTGATGGGGTAATGTGTAAAAATGACAACAATAGACCTTATGCATTGACGTCACCAAGCCGCCATCTTAGAGGTAAACTGATGATGAAACAATGGAAACGCGCTGATTTTGTACGCGCGGCGCACAGGACTGACCAATGAACATCTTCCTTTTGACCTCTAGGTGAGGGCGTCCTACTCAAATGACGTCATATGCATAAGGTCTATTGTTGCTTCCATCTCTCTAGTCCTCAACACCCCCAGTCCATCAAACTTCACATTTAGGCGAACCCATTCATGGATTTTGTCGACATTGTTAATGGATGATTTAAAGAAACTTTCACATTATGTGGACAAACATTAGAAATCGTAGAACAACACAAAGTTTTGTTAAGAACCTTGTGCATTTTTTTCTGCCTGGGTTTTGTGTAAAGTGTTGGCTTGAAAACTGACCTGTCCTTTTTACCAACTTGTTCATGTGTTTATAAAAAAAAAGTTTGTTTATTTATCACTGATTTAGATGATGTTAAACTTTGGCGCATCACAAAGTATACAGTTTTCATTTCAGTGTTTGGAACAAAAGTCTAGAAAAAGGGAGGTGACTCTCAATTTATTTTTTTTTTCTTTTGCTTACTGCATATTTCAGAACATCATAATTTGTATGCCCATCTTTTCTGTTGTTGAAGGCCAAGTCCAACTTTCCAAAGCCCAAGCAGCAGTTTCCTGTCATCCTAAAACAAAGAATACCTCCCCTGTCCATCATCGGGGACCCATCAGAGACGGAAGACGTCATGGATCCCTCAGGTCCTAGGCAAGAACCTCTGAAAGAGCACCCCAGAGCTGGCCCTGCTCCATCGTCCCGACCTCTTGCCTCAAACTCAAAATCAGATGGCCCTGTGCTGAAATCATCTGATTCACGATCCGGTGATCAAGGGGCGAAATTGCCTCACCGAGGAGTGTCAAGTTCAAGATTAGATGGTCAGGTGGTGAAGACGTCTCATCCACATCAAAGATCGGACCGTGAGGGCCTGAAGACATCCCACCCAAGCGTTGGGTCAGAAGGTGTGGGTGTGAAACCAGCTGCTGTAGGAGCAAGGTATGTGTGTGAGAGGTCTCGGTTGAGGATGAACATGCAATGTGCCATTCGAATGGGGAGGCTACACAGTATCTTCGGATCTATGGGGGTACCTAGCATTTTTTCTTAAAATGTTTTTGTTTAAAGAGAGATCACTGCCATTTCAAAATGAGGGCTACACTTAACTGATTTGGGCTGTTGACTTTATAAATCAAGTCACCAGGGACACATTGCCACCTACTCCTTGGGTTTTTTTTTATGAGAGATCACAAGGCCGGACGACCACTTCAAAGTGAGGACTACACTTAACTGATTTGGACTGTCGACCCAAATCAACTGTCACCAGGGGCACTTTGCCACATACTCCTTGGGCTTTTAACAGGGTTTCCCCCTTCACAGAAAGGATGTAGGCATGGGTATCATCCACTAGGAGCCTGTCTGGTAGAGCAGAATGCAATACCTTTCCAACTTGTTACAAAACAAGTAAGTGCCTTAAGGGCACACTTGTCATGACTGGGATTCGAACCCACAATCTACTGCTGACATCACAAAATTTTGGGTCCGGTAGGTTCATTCCCAGATACTGTAAAAATAAAGTAAAAATTACGATGCGGATATTTCTTGTTTTTTTGGTTGTTACTCTTTCAAAATACTTTTTTTGCTAACGTGTTCCTGCTGGTACTTACGCTGTAAAGTTCAGCCCTGATTTGTTTGTCTTTTCTTTGGTAATTGTTTATTTTGCAGTAGTGACGATGACACGCCACTCTCATCACAGCCACGCAGACCATCACAACGAAAACGCTCAGTGAGGTTTGACTTTGAAGACTCCTCCAAGAATGAGCCTTCTGGTGGGATGGATCTCTTCAGTCCGGTCATGGGCGATAATGGGCGCTTGGAAGCCGCTAAAGGGGTGGTGTCATCTTCGCTTCAGACCGGGGTCAGTCCCAGCGGAAGAGGCGTCCTAGAGGTGAACCGGTCATCCAATAATAGCAACGAGGAAGCCGAGGAAGAGATTCACCATCCGGATGGGAAGGTTGGTGGAAGTAAAGACCAGGCCTGGAATTTCATCTTTGAGAGGGCAAAGCCATTTTTATCTTGTAAACGCATCTTCCATTGGCAAATCTTAATGTCTGATTTTGAAGGGGCACCGTGTCCAAGATCAGGGCCCAATCTCATAGAGCTGCTTAAGCAGAAAGTGTTGCCTCAAAAATTTCTGCTAAGCAACAATAAGCAGGATACCAGTCACAGATGCTACATGTGAGATGGTATTTTAGCTGGTCACCTTTTTTTGGTAAGCATAATTTTGTTGTGCTTAGCTAATTTTTATGCTTAACTCGTTGACTGCCGCCTACGAGTATATTCGTAGTAACAGGTGTAACGGATTCTGCCACTACGAGTATACTCGTAGAGAATGAAAGGCTTTTGTATAGTGAATTGAATACACTGGCATCGCTGAGAACGCAATGAATACGCTTCTGGCAGTGGTGAGGACACATCATCAGAATTTGTATGCTACAACATGTAGACACAAAACAAAAAAACTATTTGGTATGCGCGCATGCGCACCACACTTAGATGCTTGGCAAATGGGATGCCCCTACGAATTTATGACCGGCAGTCAACGTGTTAAGCAGCTCTATGAAATTTGGCCCCTGGCAACAGAGGCCATGATCTCCATGCTCTGCATGTAATTCCAGGCCTGCTGATCAAACTTTTCATTCAGTTCTACATTGTGGGTGTGTTTTATTTTAGTTGATAAATCTATGTAAAGTCTGATCGAACATTTGTAGTTCATGTGTTCCTGATTTGTTCTGTTTTTACCACAAGTTCTTTTAATCATGTATAGTTTTCTCTGTTCTGTTATCATTTCTCCTTATTTGTTTGATCAGTCAGTGTTTAGTAGTCTGTTTTATTGTCACACAGGAATATATATGCACGCATATACGGTGAAATGCACTTTGGTTTACGAGTCTAAAAACATTAGGGTTTGTACTTTTGTAACCCTTCGCTAAAAGAAAATTTGAGAAAATAGAATTAGCTGTTGCAAACTGCTAACCAACCAAAAGGATCTGTGGTATAAATGCAAAAATTAGTTAGTGGCCTGACGTTTCGACCCCAGTCATGCATTTCATCCAGTGTTTGTTGAATCTCCTTAGAAAAAGTGCCTGTTGGATGAAGTGTCAAGGGGTTTATACATTGTTGAGTTGTCTCATGGCTTCATCGATGTATTGCTGACGGCCCATGACAACAACAGCAGAGCCCTTGTCAGCTGGCTGGATGATGATGTCCTTCCGTGCTCGTAGAGTCTTAAGGGCCTCACATTCTTCTCGAGGGAGGTTGTCATGAGTTCTGTTGGTGGAATGATCACTGTACTGGGATTAATTTGTGAAATAACAACCTGTATGTAAGTCTCAAGAGATGGCACACGGTTCTTAGGTGGTACCCATTTACTCTTGCAATAAAATGGCTCAGGATCCATAGATGGTGAGTCAAGGAAGAATTCACGGAGGCGAATTCTGCGGTAGTAGTCAGTGAGGTCCTGACTGAGCTCAACTTGATTCACTGTGGGGGGAGTGATTGAGTCCCTTGGAGAGCAGGCTGTGTTCTGCATCTGAAAGGGTAGATGATGAGAGGTTAATGACTGTGGATTGAGGGATGACTGTTCAGCCTCAAGGGGTATGTTGCGCTTGAATCGTCTCTGTCTGTACTGTTGCTGTTTCGAGACAAGACGGCCAATCTTGCCGTTTCTCCTAGAATTCAGAACAGATTCAAGTTTAGATAAACAAGCACCGATCTCACTGGTGAATTACTCAAAACGGGCAAGCAGCTGGATCTAAGTTCTGCTTCAAGATAGAATATATCTTGGTTAAAGCTGTTGAGACAAAGTTTACAGTGTTCTGTTAGAATACGAATGTAAAGCGAAGTACTATGGAGTATGTGGTTCCACTGTCTGCGAAGTGGGATAGACAGAGACCAAAGGGCTGGGTCAAACTTAACCTGTTTGTTTCCCACTTCTTGTGGTCAAGCCAGCCCCAAGCCAGCCCCTTCCCTCTAAACCCCCCCCCCTTTGTCTCCATAATCCCTGTTTACCCCCTGCTTTTTCTGAATGCTTTCTGCTTCTCTCTCTCTCTATTCATGTATTTCCACTTGACTGCTCTTGTTACACTTGTATACATGTTTATGTGTGTTGTGTTGTCATTTAGCCTTCCAGAAAGACTCTGCTAGGGTCGAAATGTCAGGCCACTAACAAATGTTTGCATAAAAGAAAATTTGAGTGAACTGGCATGAGTATTAACAGAAGCAATGTTTTATCTAGATTTGACCTCCCCGCCCCCCCTGAAATATGTTTTGCTTTAAAGTTGAAACCATCTGTCCCCTTGTTGGTTGTTTAATTTTTATCCAATCATGACTTTGTAAAAAGGTTTTTTGTTTGTTTATAAGCCCATGCCTTTGTTTTCAACGTGCTAATGTCAAACTTATTTGTCAAGTATAGCTAACTGCCTTGTTGTGTGTTAGCCGTTGACATTTGATATATTTGTATTCTCATGTGGTTTTTCAAGTGTGGTATATTGCTGGTATGTACTGCTTTTTATGCCCCTATTTTACGCCATGTGTGAACATTCTTCTATCACAATGTTAGAATAGCAGAGTGAGAGTCTCACTTTAACCCAGCATTGCCCTGTGTTAACTACGTGTAATGCCATGTATTTAAAGGGAAGGTGCATGTGTGGTAATCACTCTTAAAATTAATGGCAATAAAAACTTATTGGTTATTAGTACAGCAGCTTTCGATAGTTTAAAGCATTTTGAGAAACATTTCACTTCAAAGTATTGTGGTTATGTGAAAAGAAATCAGTTTAATGCCCCAAAATTTGAATCTGAGGAGCATTACTGTCAGAAACGTTTCTCAGATTGTGTATTCCTGTTGGATTATTCTTCCTGCGTGGACATGTTCGCTCCGGATTTTTGATTATATCTCAAAAAATACGACTAGCTTTTGAAATGAAATTTTCACAGGTTGTTTTTATTGTATTATCTACATTTATTTAGGATTAAAACAATCGAACGGTAAAAAAAAAAAAAGGTATACTTTGCCTTTAAAGCTGTGATTGCTACTTTTTTAAAAGAAATTGCGTATAAAATCCTGGAAACAATGACTGCAGTCCAAGGCCTACACCAATCTAACTTCCATTTTTTTATTTTTTTTGGTCACAGCTTGAACTTTAACAAATGTTGTTTAAAGATCATGCGGTGTGTCGTAAAAACAAACACAAATGCATTAGAAATATCAGCCCTACCAATACACAGTCCAAGAACTGGGCCTGTTTAATCACCCAGAGTCAAGCTTTTTTACTGCACTTTTTAATGATACCGATAATGAAGTTATCTTCCCTGATGATGCTGTTTTAATACTGTTTATAGATTGAGGAGATTCGTGGTGATGGTAGTCGAGTCATCACCTATGGTAACCAGACCCGGAAGGAGATCAGCGCCGATGGCCAGTCGGTCATCGTCACATTCTTCAATGGTGATATCAAACAGATCATGCCGGACCAGAGAGTGGTAAGATTCTTTTACACATCTTTCTAAATGAAAAAAGTAAATACACAAAATGATAATTTGAGTGGGGATATATTTTAATGTTGTAAGTGTGGTGTTATCTCACATTTTGTTGAGTTGATTTTTTATTTACCGTTGTCTTGTTTATTGCCAGGCATTTGCTTTGTATTTTTTTAAAGCTATATCAATGCAAATGTCGTGGGTTCGATTCCCACCCGAGTGATTTTCCTGTGGATTTTTTCCACAGAACTTTGGTAAGTACTGAGTTTACAGTGCTTAACACACATCTGTGTAAGGGTAAAAAAAAATTAATTATTTGTTTAAGCTTGTAACTTCCATAATCATATTTGACTTTATTTTATATGTGGAAATTCAATTTGACTTGATTCAATTTGATGCTGAATTTGTACATTGTCATTTGGTGTGTGTTAATTTTAGTATTTTTATTTTTGTTATATTGTATATATTTTGTCTTACTTCAACAGACAGGCTGCTACAGAACTTGGCTTCTGTTTGAGCTCACCCCCTCCCTCTATTGCACAACCATATTTTACATTTTGAAGTGCCGTAATTAAGTTTGAGTTGGATTAAATTCAACTGAAGTAAATCAATGGAGTAGTGTGGTGCACTGGATTCAAGTTCTGGTTTTGTTCACATCTTTCTAAATGAAAAAAGTAAATACACAAAATGATAATTTGAGTATATTATGTATGGATATATTTTAATGTTGTAAGTGTGGTGTTATCTCACATTTTGTTGAGTTGATTTTTTTTTTTACCGTTGTCTTGTTTATTGCCAGACATTTGCTTTGTATTTTTTAAAGCTATATCAATGCAAATGTCGTGGGTTCGATTCCCACTCGAGTGATTTTCCTGTGGATTTTTTCCCACAGAACTTTGGTAAGTACCGAGTTTACAGTGCTTAACACACATCTGTGTAAGGGTAAAACAAAATTTAATTATTTGTTTAAGCTTGTAACTTCCATAATCATATTTGACTTTATTTTATATGTGGAAATTCAATTTGACTTGATTCAATTTGATGCTGAATTTGTACATTGTCATTTGGTGTGTGTTAATTTTAGTATTTTTATTTTTGTTATATTGTATATATTTTGTCTTACTTCAACAGACAGGCTGCTACAGAACTTGGCTTCTGTTTGAGCTCACCCCCTCCCTCTATTGCACAACCATATTTTACATTTTGAAGTGCCGTAATTAAGTTTGAGTTGGATTAAATTCAACTGAAGTAAATCAATGGAGTAGTCTAGTGTACTGGATTTTATTCTGGTTGTGTTCTCCCGTCAAAGCACTTTAGTGTCTTTGAGCAGGCCACTCTACATAAATGCTTTATCCTATTAGATGGAACATTAAACCTTCTGGGATGTCGATGCTATTGGATCGACAATATCTAGGAATGAAGATTCTGCTGCACTGAATAGTCCCGATAAAAGTGGCATGGGCGGCAAGTATGTAAAGCACGCCTCTTACCACTATGGCCTGGTTCGATTCCCGGCAATGGCCTTATGTGAGTAGAGTTGTGCATCAGTTCTCTACCGTGCCAAGGTTTTTTTTCTATAGGCCCTCTGGATTTCCTCCCTGGAAAATCAGACACTTTGGTTTCCTCTGGCTGTACTCCTTGGTCATTTACATGATTTGATGTAGGTGGCTGCCAAAATGTTCCATCACGTGATTGTTGCTCGAACACAGCTGTGAGTAAGATAATCAGACTCCAGATTGAATACAAAATAAGTACATGAAAGTTGTCGAAGTATTCTCAGTGACATACATTTTTAGGATGGTAACTGGGGGCAATCACCAAGACGTAATTCAACAACGGTTGACCTCTCTTTCTTATTGGTCTTTTCAGATGTATTACTACTCTGAGACGCAGACGACTCACACTACGTATCCAGACGGGCTGGAAATCCTACAGTTCAACAAGTAAGTTCCCTCGACTACAAGGAACTTATTCTAGACAGCTGCTGAACAGAACAAATTTCCTTAGTGGATAAATGTTTGCTTACCAGACCAAGGTTATCAGCTAAAGAGCTGGTTGGTTTATAATGTTTGTCATTGGTTCCCTGCAATTATGTTTCTAGCATGGTCACAAAATCTTAAGGAATGTCGTGCCCGAGCGTTCTTAGCGGACTGGACTCAAGCTCTTGTGTTTCTGATGAGCAGAGTGTGGGTTCGAGTTCCGATCTTGACACTTGCGTCCATTAGCAAGACACTTGACCATTGTTGTGTCCTTCAGGTTCAGTGTGGTGTGTAATCCAGGTAAACGAATCCTGTTGCACATGGGTATCATAATTAAAAAAGACTTGGCATGCCTGTCTTAAAACATAAGAAGTTCTTTGGTCGCCAATCGCCAAGCCAGTTAGTAAGTGTCATTTCTTTGTAGGGTTAGAGGCATCTGTCTCTGGAAAAAGCTTAAGGTATTGCTGATGTAAGCATGGGCTGCCTGCCCCTTGTATTGAATAATTACTGCGGTTTGGGAACTGGCCTGATGACCAATTTTCATCTTAGTTTTGTCATCAATTATGTGTCTTTCCATAGAGTTCTTGTGATCATGTTATGTGAAGGGTGCAGTTTCAATTGTTTAATTTATAGTTAGGCCTACTATTTTCAAAATATCTGAAAACAATTAACTGTAGTTTGAAAAACTAAACATTCCTAATTATCTTTTTCTCCCAAAGTAATCAAACTGAGAAGCACTACCCCAATGGAACGAAAGAGATCACGTTCCCCGATCAGACCATTAAATATCTGTTCCCCAATGGCAACGAAGAAAGCATCTTCCCAGATGGGACGGTGCTACGAGTCGACAACAACGGAGAGAGAACAATGGAGTTCCCGAACGGCCAGAGGGAAGTACATACTGCCCAGTATAAGGTAAGTTCACCATAACAAAAATGTTCAGGTATGCAACTTTTCAGCTGCTCAATGATTGGCCTAGATGCGCAAACCTGGGCCCAATTTCATGGCTCTGCTTACTGCCGAATTCCGCGCTTACGATCACCATTCTCCGCTTACTGTGCAAGCGCTGAATTTGTGCACTAGCTGTGTAAGCGAAGAATGCATAGTAACGTGGAATATGCAGGTGCACAAGCTAAAATTCCCTACTAACCTGTGAAATAAGCTTGACGTAAGCGTGGAATTCCCTGCTTCTGTAAGCGCCGATTATTTGCTTATGGTGAAATTGAGCCCTGGCGGTTTGGTTTTATCGTTTAGAGCCTTTGTATTTCTAAGGGATTGAAACATTTTTGAAGTTTCAATCTGAGAGCTCACCGATTAAGAAGTTCATATAAGTACCAATAGTACAGAAACACTTTTTGACCGAAATATTATCGATAAAATATTGTTACAACCCTACTAATCCCAGTTGCTTATTTTGATAGCTGCAATCGAAATAAGCCTGATGTATATGTGCACAAAATCCCTTACAAAATCAAGCAAACAAACAAACAAATAAACATCAGTTTTTGTTTATTGTTTTCGCTTAATCTTATAGGATTACCGAATTACGATGAAATGTTCACACATTGGGTTATATGGTGTGTTTATTGAAAACTAGAAGATAAACTTGAACCCCTCCCCAAAAATTGAATGTACTCGCCCATTAAATTTTAACATACTGACAAATAAGTCTGCATTAAAGGACACGGCCAACATCGGTAATCATCAAAGACCAGTCTGTACACTTTATTTATGACCCAACACATACATGAATAACAAATCTATGAAAGTGTTAAGCTCAATCGATCATCGGAGTCACAAGAAAAACCGGAAATGTTTTCACTGTTTTTTTTAACATCAGGCCTTGGACGAACTAGATCAAAATGAATTTATTTACTCATTTCTTAACAAATAACAAACCACAACTATACAATTATAGCATTTCAAGCAGAAATATTTTCAACCTTGACCATCTTTAGGCCCTATACATGTACCTTGTTAGTTTTGTGCAAATCTGTAAACATATATTAATTCATTATTTAGTTATTTAGTTATTTAGTTATTTAGTTATTTAGTTATTTAGTTATTTATTTGTTTATTTGTTCAATCTCATTGATGTTGCACACCCTTTAAACATTAACGAAAATAAGAAATTGCTCAATTACGGAAATCCCTGCCATGCACAAGTCACTAAACTCTTCCCTCATAAAAACATCTGACAAAGTGGTTTCACAGTAAACAATAATAACATTTTAAAGGGACAGAAAACAACCCCTCCCCTTTAAACAAATTTTTTATTTTGTTTTGTTTAATTTCCAAACGAAATTGGTTTGCACCTTCCTCGGAATAAAAGTCAGACACTAATAAACAGTTTCAACGGACGTTGTACCACCCTGTTAAAGGCACTGGACACTTTTGGTAATTACTCAAAATAATTGTTAGCATAAAAACTTACTTGGTGACGAGCAATGGAGAGCTGTTGATAGTATAAAACATTGTGAGAAACGGCTCCCTCTGAAGTAACGTAGTTTTTGAGAAAGAGGTAATTTCTCACTCAAATAATAAAAGACTTCTTGCTGAAGCCTTTTATTATGCATCTGAAAGCACACAAAGTAATGCAACAAGGGTGTTTTTTTCTTTCATTATTCTCTTGCAAATTCGATGACCAATTGAGCCCAAATTTTCACAGGTTTGTTATTTTATGCATATGTTGGGATACACCAAGTGAGAATACTGGTCTTCGACAATTACCAAACGTGTCCAGTGCCTTTAAATCGCAGCCAGGTAACTGTCTGCCTACAGTTTCTAGTCACCTTTACCGCGTGGCATTTAGGAGACTTTAATGAAGAGGAAAGGTTAATGGAAACGTCTACAATCAAAAGAAAACTTCTCGGATACATGTAATCCCCGTCGGTTGCTGGGAAACCTTAGCTAAGTTAATAGCAAAATGTGCGGTTCCATAGTCACTATAATACCACACAGACCAAGGATTCGGACTTTCACTAGAAAGCGCTCGCCAGACCCCTCTGCCATGCTGGTCCCGTGGTGTGCCGACTCAGATCCACAATCGCTTTCACCAGTAGGGAAGGGTCAAAAAGAAAAGAGTTGGGGCGGGGAGCCGAAAAAGTAACTGGTAGTCGCAATGATTATGGATAGGAGGTAGGCTGGAAATATTTAAATAGTTTATATTTATCCCAATCTCGATACAGAAAAGTTTTACAAAAAAAGGTCGTTTTATTTGTTATTTGATTTGTTTTTAAAGTAGGCATGGGTCTTGACTCTTGACCTCCCTGGCCTGACCCACCCCTGAATTCTCGCCTGTGGCTTCAGGAAAAACAGTTAGTGTGACCCTAAAATAAAACCCTGTCACTACGCCAGTAGAGAACAGCACCTTTAATAGCTTGTTTGAAAAGCCCTAACGAGTAAATCCAATTAGTCCATTGTATTTCGTTAATAAGTGACAAAATAACGTCAACATGAAGTAGCTTATGTCAATAAAGAATCAGCGGTAATCTGTCAAAACAAGAAGCGAATTGATAAATGCTACAGAAAATCAACGTCTTGGGTAATATTCAGGAGTTCTTACAATTTGTTCACTGGAAGACAGCATTTTTGTGTTCAAACCTCTGGTTCTTAGGACGACCTTAGTCCGAAATCTCTCGTGCTAAATTGACTGTTGAATCTTGTTTATGCCGTGTTCAGTTATTATTTTACTATAAGTGTTAAGGTTTTCTTCACCGTGATATTGTTGAACTTTGATCAAAACAAATATAGCCCCCGATCTTTGAAATAGTAAATTTAGGTTTCATATGTGCTTTCAATGTCTTTAGCTTTCAAATCGAGTGCTTCATTTAATTCATGCATTTAATGGAAGTAATAAATTGTATCGGGGATAGAGAAGATATGTGTTTTGTTTTACCCTACACTTTGTATGGCATTCGAACTAGCGTCTTGTCACCGGGCACGCTCAGCTTTCGAGTTGTAAGACATCTGCTCTAGAGTGGTGGGAGTCTTGGGTTATAATATTAATATTAATATTATCCTCATCATTTCTGTCTTTGTGCAACTTGTCTGTCCGTACGTTCTTGTTCCTGTTTGTCTGTCCATCAGCCATCTCACCACAAGCCTCGGCTTCTAGATGATGCCTCCATACTTATTTAATTTTCTGCCTTGTAATTAATGCTTCTTTGATTACTTCTTTAAGTCAATGTTTTGGCTATATAACTGTTTGGAAACTTTATGAAGTATGGAAATAAATGCGAGATTGAATTGGAAAAATCCTTTTCGAGTAGTATGCCTGTGGATTCGTGTCCACAGGACTCTGGAGAGCATCGAGTGTACAGTGATTTTCACACGTATAGATTATAGGTGGTGCAGGGTTAAAAAAAAAATAAAAAAATCAAGTGCTTCATGCTGTGACGTATTTCTGGAAGCTTTTGATTCTTTGAACAGTGTTTTTTCCCACCAGTCATGACAGCTATTAACTTTTTTGCTATTGTGGGTTGTTGTTTCAGAGACGAGAGTATCCTGATGGTACGATGAAGACAGTCTACCCAGACGGCCGCCAGGAGACAAGATACTCCACGGGCAGGATCCGAGTCAAAGATAAGGAAGGTAGGGTTGTCTTGGATAAGAAATGTTGACGCACGAAGGACTCGATCGTTCCGATATAGCATGGGGGCCGGAGACAATCTGTTCGGTCGATGACACGAGGTGGACACTGCTGTGCAAATATTTTCGTTATCGAAATTTTAATATATCGACATTGTGTCAGAAGAATGTATGTGTTTAATACAGATCAGTTTACCGGTGGTAGGCCTGTATCTAGCTACAGACGACCAAGGAAGGTGGAGCTTTTGTCTGATGCTTTAGGCCACAGGGTGACGTTTCTGTTAGGATTTAAAGGAAACCGCTGTTACCATTGACATAATTTGAGGAAATACCGACAGCATATCCCATAATGTAGATTAGTCATTGGGTTGTTTACTAGGGATTTGGTTTCGAAAATAAGCGCATGCTCGGAAATATACGTCAGAATGGGCATCGACTAGATATGTCAACTGCCACCTTCCAAAGCCTTTCATTTGGCGTTGTCACGACTCCGTCCTGCTGCGCATGTCAATATGTACCTTAGTAATAAAGGAAAAATCTATCAAAATGCCTTTTTGGTAAAAAGAAATAACATAACAAAATATATAAAAAAAAGGCCAGGAGAAAAAGACTCAACAACTTAAGAATGTTGATGGTTTAACTTTTTCACCCCGGAGGAAATGCCACGATTGATATATAGTTTGTACAAATATCTATTGTTTAAATGTAGAAGTTTGTAATATAGTGTACAGCATAAGCCGTATTGTTACCTGTAAAGTATGAATAAACACGTCACGTTGTATATGCATGACATGAATATTGAATATATTATGATGCTACCTTTGACCCTTCACCTTGGAAATAGTGAATTGAATGCTTCCTGAAGTATTTGAGTTGTGCTAGACTTGTGCCCATGTTTGCATGTAGACATGTAAACAACCAACTGGACACCAAGAAACTGAACAAGAAAAAGAGGGAGACAAAACAGAAGATGGAGAGATGAACTAGTACATTATAGGGGCATTGCTTGGCAACAGACAGCGCAGGATAGAGTGAAATGGAGAATTGGTGAAGAGGCTTTCCTCCTGCATGCAGTGGAGTGAAATAGGCTAGAAAGAAAGAAAGATGTAGACATATAAATTCATGTGCAGTGCATTTAAAACCTCCAGGTACATGTACTTAGTCCATTTAAAAACACAAAGATAAATAAATAAATAAATGAAAAAGGACAAACATTGTCAATTGTTAGGTTGTAATGAAATGTATGATTTTTCTTTTTCCCAGCCAGACGTTCTCATTGCAATGGAAACATAAAGTAACTTTTACTTGTGATTGTTTTCCTTTGTGGTTTGTTACTTGATGTTTGAAATGAAAAGTCGCGTCCGTAAAAGGTGATCCCTCTGCTGCCGCTTCCTTGGTTGTATCGTAAACTTAGTTTACGGCAGTTACATGTTGAATGGCATCTGAGTGGCACCCCGAACAAATTACAAATTAGGGAGAATGCCAACATTAGGGCTAGATAGCAAAGTTAGAGGAGCGCCGAACGTTGACCCGGAGGTTGCAGGTTCAAATTCCGCTCCAGTCAATTTGCTTCGTTTAACCTAAGATTATTTTCATGAGTACAGCTCTGTTTTGATTTTTTTTTCGGGGATGGGGTCTTTAAATGATTATATGTTTTTGTTTTTGTTTTTTTACTTTGACAGTATTTTCAGACGTATATCTCTGACTACATTTTTTGTTTCTGTCAGTAGATGGTTTGTATTTAAACTAAACACTATTTCAAGGACATTTCCAACCCTGTACCTTGTCATTAATCCCGTTTGGGTGGTGGGGGGGGGGGGGGGGGGGGGGGGGGGTGAAGTCGCTGATTAAGATTGCGCCGTGGAGAAAGGCAACCGTGTCCTGTGGGACTGATTAACTAGGCCCACATGAAATTACTTGTATGCATATGGCTGCATACAAGTACGTGATTTGTGAACAGTAAAGTGACGTGTTGTCACAACAGTTATTAATCATTATTTGATGTCGAAGGTTGTAAAGTGCATTCACGATATTTTTGTCGTTCACACTTATTAGATTAGATTTGGCAGTTGGCTTTTATTCATTGATCAGATTTAACCATGTGGGGAGGGAATATTGACTAATCACTTCAGATTTTCTGAAGTAGAATGAGCATTAAAGTGTAAATTGATCATTGATGGGTCATCTCGACAAGGTAGGGTCAGACGGAGTCTGAATAGTATGGCGTCACACATCTTTGGTTCGTACATGATTTTCATATACAGAAACCGAGCTTGAAGTTGGGGAGATTTTCAACTCTGACTTTGGATGGCATCTCACTATGGTTTTCGGTTGGCTTTAAGTTGTTAACTTCACGGCACTATCTGTCTTTAGCTTTCTAAAGCCATAGGCATACACCCCCATGCTCTACACCACTGGATGTGTAAATGATGCCAGTTATAAGAACAGTCTTCACAAAGCGCGTGCAACTGGCTATTGTTTGAACAGCAACAGCTAATTCTATTTTCCCGTTTTAACATTAAATTTAATTTGCTAGAATTAGCAAACTGCACAATTACAATGACTATCACGTCCGAAACAGTAATAGATTTACCATAAAGGCCAATTTATTTGAATAACTTGGAATCCGTAAATAGGAATCATGAAAGAGTCTTACACCATAGATAGAGTACCCAGCTTATAGCCTGGAACCGTTTGTTCGTTAAGCTCATCGCCAACCATCTGGCAAAGACGCGTTATGTCCAGGCTGGGTCTGATGATATCGGCTGTTACGTATAGGAAGTAGTCTTGATGCCGAAGTCCAATCTTGCCCATGTGTGCCGTGAACTTATTATAATACTTAATAGTGCAAGAGAGAGAGTCTAATTGACGGTACACACACTTCGTGTAGGCCTACCATTATTTTATCTTAATTAGTCGAGCACATCATTTGCGATTGGTTAAAACAAATAATGTCTGGAAGTCTGAAAGTTGTTTGCAAAGAGTTTGTGATAACTTGAATAAAGTCTACCGTGGTGTGCATGTGAAGCAATCATTCTCATCAAGGAATAGCTTTTTCGTCCGGCGTTTGAATTAAACATGCCCAATTTCACTTTCAAAGATCCTACCTCGAGAGGTGATTTGATCAAAGACAAGTCTTTAAAAAGATAAGCCGTAAAAACTGGTTATAATTTGTTCTCTTCGTTTGTAAATAACCCCCCTTGGTACAATGTAAATAAATACAATATAAACAACTCAACGACGATAAAATAACTTCGAAAAAAATAAATAAAAACAACAAAACAAAATAAAACTGAAAACACCAGGCCCCTTTTCCAAGCGACTACATTTTTATTTGAAAAAAAAAAAATTAATAAATGAAACAGTAGACGCAACAGTAAGATTAACTAAAACAATAGATTAACGCTGATTAACTAAAACAATAGATTAACGCTGATTAACTAAAACAATAGATTAACGCTGATTAACTAAAACAATAGATTAACGCTGATTTCTTTGAAAAGTGAATGCTACTTATATTTGTATTCATTAATTTATTTGTGACAATCTTAACAACCTTGTCTGCTCTCTCCATAGACACATTATTAAAAGGGGGTGTTAACCCCGGTGTCTGATATTTTCTTCGCTAAGTTGCTGGTAGAGGGCGCATCTTTGTAATGGCAGGTTGTTTAATTAATAGATCTAAAATAAATAAATGAATTTGGCCTATTAAATGAAGAATTGTATGAAACAATTATTTGCAGGCTTTTGACGACTATCGGCATATAAATAGAAATGTACTGGTATAGCAACTACGTGCACAATCCCTGCCTACCCCAAAATGAATAATTATGGCGCGTGGAATTGTTTGGTATCCTCGTCGCATTCAAAGAAACCGCACCCCTGTTAACTTCAATCTTTTACCTGGAACTCATCAGATCTCGGCCTATTCATTTTCTCAATCGTCAGTTTAAAATTTATGCCTCCCCACGTGTGTGAAACCTACCCTGACGCAATGCATAATACCCAACGAGATGGTTAAACACGTTCCCCGAGATATCAAAACACAAATCAACGGTTTGCTGTGATGCAGCATCAGCAATAGAACATGAAAATGGTTTAATATTTAGCAGATATCGGGGTAATGGCTCCATGCTTTTTTGTTTCGTTTTTGCTCTAGTTCTGTTGTGTGTTTTTCCTAGTTAAATTGATGTTTGCAAATGGTTGTTGGGGACAAATTGTTTGTTTGGTTTATTTTTTGAACTATATGATTCGTGCTCACCGAGGTGGTAAGCAGAGCTGTAATTTGTTCATCGTCTGCCTCAAGCAAATTGAGTGTAAACTTGAATTTTTTTTACAATTGCGAGTCCTACGGAACTCCAGGCGTGCCACACCTCTTTTCCAGATAACGAGATAACTTTATTTTGCCGAGTCGACTTCCTTGAAACTCACGGCCTTTTATGTACCGTGGGTCGACTTGGCAGAGATAAGTGATCACGGCCAGTCGACTCATTTCATAAAAAGGTTGACCATACCGAGAAATTACCATGTTTTGGGGTAATTGGTATGGCACTCATGGAGCTCCGTAGTATTCACATTCGTTAAAACCCTGCATTGAACTCTCAATACAAGAATTACATCGATATTCATACAAAACTATGACCTTGGATTGCTGTAACAAATACCCATTGGCAGTGTTTTGGGTTTGATTCTTGTATGTATAGGCTTACTCAAAATATAATACTTGAAGTTTTCCCTTATTGATGAGCTGTGTACAAATTGTGCCTTCAGGAAGACAAGGCTCCGTGGCTCTTTAGTAAACATTGTGATGTAACAGGTGTTTTTTACGCGGTCTTTAACAGTGGTTTAAAACAACATAATAAAGTCTTCGAACTCGAGTTTATCACTTCTTTTTTCCCCGCTAAAACTAAACTGAAAAGGTTTCCATGAAATTTGTTTTCTACCACGAATGAATGTGATAGAAACGAATATTAATGTGGGATTGTCATTAGAACCCGCCTTCTCTGGTTACTAGACATGTCATTAGAACCTGCCTACTCTGGGTAATAGACATGTCATCAGAACCCGACTACTCTGGGTACTAGACATGTCATTGGAACCCGCCTACTTGGGGTACTAGACATTTTCTGGCAAGTTGACCAATCAAGATTTGAATCGTTCAACTGTTACCAGTTGTGTGTAAGAGTGAAATCATACATGTAGCCGTGTGCAAGCAAACCTTGAGATGAGACTAGGTGTGACCACAAAAACATGTTGATGGTATTCGATATGTGCATCATGTAGAACATTTTAAGAGAAGGACTCGCAAAGAAAATAGTAGGACCGGAACGCACTCAAAGTGTTCAAAAACTCTAGAGTCTAGGTTTTATCATTAATGAAAATTCTCCCCCTGTAGATGGATGTATGGAAACTGAAGCTTAAAAAGGGTATGAGGCGTCATGTGTATAGGGATGGCGGGGGGGGGGGGGGGGGGGGGGGGGGGGGGGGGGGGGGTGGTAATGAAATGGTTAGAGGGCAAAGCCACAAGGGGAACAGGTGTTGGTTGAGGTGGGGGGACGGTTAGGATGGAGCGTGTGAGAAAGAATGAGACAGCCCAACTATTAGTCTTAAGCGAATTAGCGCTGTGTTTATGGTGGTGCGGGAAATTCGAAACTAATTCAATTGCAGGCAGGCATAGGTTATGTTTGTTTCCTCCATGAACAAAATAAACCAATGAGGAATTTAGGAAATCATTCAACACCGCAGTGGATGGTAATGAATACTCAGACAGAAGGAGGGATCGTTATTCTATAATAATTGACTTAAAATCGGAAAGGTAGGTTTTTTTACTGCGTAAACTTTCTTAAAAACAAATCAATAAAATGCTCATTTTTTATGGAAACCAAGATTGCTATCTTTCTGTCATGGTCTGTATACATCCTGGCAGTTGCATTGCCATCGTGTCTTGTACATCGTCCGTGGTTGTGGTGATTGTCCTGCCATAATGGGAACCGGTTGAAGAAACATTTTCTCCCATGTGTGTTGATGGTGAATACCTGACGTGTTCACTCGTATTGGCTGTAATTGAACCATGCAAACCGGGTACCAGCGTTACCTCCTCGATGAATACTCGTCTGACTGTGATGATGTCCCTGTAACCAGGCTGTGTCTTGAAGCACGTTGAGACTGCGAGTGATCCATTTCCACTCCCTAGTCGGTGTCTACTATTCAGAGACGATGAAGGGACAGAGAGGGCGTGGTACCGCGTTAGGCTCTCTTCCGTGTTGTTTTCAAACACATCATCAGATCCCAACTCAAACTCATCACCCCCCGAGAGAGTCCAGAAATCGCGGGGAGAAAGAGCATGACTGCTCTCCTCCCTGAGCTGTGTGACGGCGTTGAGGTCCAGCAGGGGAAGCTGCCGCAGCGCGTGGCCCTCCGTGTCTTCAGAACAGCTTCGCCGTCTGGACACCTTGTCACTCAACCGACGTGCGTTGTTTGCCAGTGACTTGGACCAGGAGCATCTCTTCACAAGCGGGGGCACGGAGTCCCTGGCCACCGTTGAGTGCGTCGGTTGATTTTTAGTGGCAGCAGTGCCCGTGGGTTCTACATTTTCTATTGAGAACACGGACTGGTGTTTCAGGTTGACTTCGTGATTTATCTGAATCAACACCTTCTTACCACCTGAGATGTTTCCTGGTACCGCTGCTTCTTGACGTGAATTCTTGATCTGCTTCGCAGGGATGACAAACACAGCATCTAGTTTGACTCTCTTCCTACAGCAACAGCAACTCATCCGACCGAAGTGTTCAGCTACCTTTGGATGCCTTGCTCTCATGTAAGTCCTGAACTCCTGACGGAGTGAGCTGTTCATGAACCCATACATGACGGGGTTGACCGACGAGGCGCCATAGATGAGCCAGACGGACGCGTTGCGGCTCAAGGCTGTCACGTGGTCGTGATCGAAGAGCGAGAGACTACTGACGATGTAGAACGGTACCCAGATCAGGATCACGCTGGACACAACCAGCATGACCAGACAGCCCACCTTGACGTGGACTCTCATCTGGACGGCGTACATGTGTCGGCTGCACTTGTCCTGGATCAAGAGTGTCTTTCTGAGGTGTCTCCTTAGTGAGAAGTATAGGACGATGTAACTGATGCAGATGATCAAAAGGGGGAGCAGGAACCCCGCCGCGCCGTAGACCATGCCTCCCACTGCAGTTGTGTGCGTATCAGTTATTGAACAAGCAATAAACCGGGGATGGTACACGAACAGATCCTCTGCACCGTGGTCTGTAAAAACATGAAACAAAATAAGAAGTTCTATTGTCTTGTATTATTCGGTCTGCGGTAAACCCCGTGTATAATATCTACTTTGTTGATTTTGTTCTTTGAGAACTTGTCTCGCTGTTGTATTTTCAAATCAATATGTTAACATTTCTCGACTTTATTTCAACAATCAAATACCGAGTGTCTTCTTTTACGAAAAGTAAACCACCTTGTCACTCTGATTCAAGTTTATAATTTTGCATTCCTTATTAACAGAGAGCAAGCTGGATTGTTGGCTAATGGTTAACCGGAGATTGATTTTAATCTTAGCAACACACGTAATCGTGACCATTGGCTAAAATTTTAACCACCGCCTCACGCCAGGTCCGCACGGGTCACAGTGTCAGCTCGGAAAGGGGACTGCTCATCATCGAAGTGGCCGCCGATCCCTGTTATTAGAAGTCGACTAAATCCAATCCGGAAAGGCAATGAACATTCCTAACAGGGCAAGCTTGAAACATTATTTTCCCACGACAGACTTGGTTGAACTTGTCAGGAAATGTCTTACAAATATTTCCCGCCAAATTGCGGTTTCTATCTTACCGCTTCAAAAAAATTCGTTTTGTGCTCGATTTGTTGAATGGTTACCCCTCCTCTTCATTGTTTTCTGTGAGTTTCGGGAATTCTTTAGATGATTCCGGGGGGGGGGCGGCGGCTTATGATTCAGAGCGGAGGATTGTGTTAGGGTATAAACACATTTTGTGGAAACCCGCTGTCACACTCTCAACATTTGTTGATAAGAATTAACTTGGATCCGGGTTCCGTGGAGCCTGACCAATTTCCGGGTCAGTATGACACGGAATCTGTGTCAAAAAGACCCAGAAATAGGTCAAACTGACGAAGAATCCAAGTTAAAATCTACTTTGTCTAACCATTTCCCTGTGCAACCTGACCCCACAAATGGGTCAGACCCCTGGGACCCGGAATCCAAGTCAATTCTGACCTGGAAGTTTGTAGACTGGACTGGACTAGACTAGACTAGCAGCAGCCAAACTCGCTCTCGAGTTGCTGCCGGTTTTACTATCCCTTCATAATAATAATAATAATACTCGGTTCTTATATAACGCTTTTTATCATCCCCCTAGGGGCGAAACAAAGCGCTCAGTATATTTCCTACAAGGTATGTGGAGCTACTTTATTAGCACCACGTAATGGTTTACAATGTGCTTTACGATATTAATGTGCACTGGGTTCTGTTACGTGCATTACACAACACACAGGACAAACGGCTTAACGTCCCATCCGAAGGATGAAGCAATAATGGTTAAGTGTCATGCTTTAGGACACAAGTGTCACGACCGGGGCTCGAATAATAATAATAATGACGTCTTCTATAGCGCCGGTATCCACACCCTGCTGATCGAAAACACCAGAGCTTGAGTCCGGTGTTCTTATCCACTCGGCCACGACACGCCACACAACTCCACACAACATAAATTCAGACAGAAGCTGTTCCCCCACTTACCATGACTAAGTAACGGCAACAGGGGTATCAGGACAGCATACAACCACACGAAGATGACGATTTTGTAGGCTGTAGTTTTCGGGAGGCGTTGTTTGAGGGCCTCGGAGAGGGTTACGGCGACGGTGCGGATGACGCTGATGACCGACTGCGTCAGGAGTGATGCGATGAGAAGCGTTTGAAGCATATAACCTGGTGAGAAACCCACAAGTAAAATAAAATTACTGGATAATTTGAGACTGTAAGTGGTGGATCGGAACCCATAAAATGTCCCGTTAATGTCTCACCGCTTAAAGATAGTCAAAAACGGATATAAAAACACTGCCAGGTTTTCTGTTAGTTAAAATGTTGAACATTTTAGACAGCTTATGTCACGCTCAATGTGGGAGCCGAAAGGAACTAGGAAGAGAGGTTTTTGTAAGATGAGGAAAATGGAAATGGGAAATGGTGGGTCTGGGAAGTTCCGAAGTGAGTGGGAAGAAGCTGTGGGATCAGATTGGCTTTTTCAGTGATATCTTGCCTATTCCTGTCACCTCGTTTCGAATTCCACCTGGGAGGAGCCTTGCATGTGGAGGGGTTTCTCTTATAATCCTCGTGTATAAGTCCGTTTACGAACATTAAATTATGTCCGTACATCAAAATCACGTTTTTTTAAAACTTGTGATTCCATCAGGGGATTTTCACCTCCCCAGCCCGTCACACACCGTAACTCGAATTCGCTTCTATGTCCCTCAATACTCTGCATTAACTATAGCTAACGGTTGAGGTTAAGCTGCGGGCTTATTGATGGGAGACCCCCCCCCCCCCCCCGGAAACACCGACGGAAATCGTGCAGTTGCCACGGAAAAACACCAGGGGCGTTGTAATTGCATTGGCGGGCACGGGGACAGAAACCCCTTTTTACGGCGTTGGTAATGTAATTTGATTGTAGGCCTTTATTTCTGTTTTAATTTTCCGTTTCTGTTTTAATCTTCATTTAAAGCGATGGTTCATTATTCACTCCTGACACTACTTTTAAAGGGATAACACGCAATAATTGGTTTACGGACGAGAAAATTAATCCCTTCCTCCAGTTTGCAACAAGCACAACGTGGAGCCACCGGTGGTGGAACCAACCTTTCATCAAATTCGGTCACGTCTCGATGCAAGCAACGAGAAACTGTGTTTTTTGTGTGTGTCGGCGATGTTGTGCACGTTCATACCTCGCTTATTTCGGTTGCTGCTATCAAAATAAGCAATAGTAAATCTGAAAGGTTGCAAAATGCTTTTTCCTTCGATTTTGTAGTTAGCTTAGCTTCACACTAACATCAATTACATGTGTACACGGTACATGAATTATTAGTTTACATAATTAAAACACGTTATTATATAGGCGTATTACTTTACAAACAGACAGATCTATACACATGTAATCTTTCACATTTCCAATGGTATGAACTTTATAAATCAAATCAGGGGGCCTAACTCATTTCCAGGTCAGGCTGACACTAAAAGTGGCTAGAAGTGGAATTTTAACTCGGTTTTGCGTCACGTTGAGCCGTTTCTGGGTCATTCTGACACATATTCCGTGTCACACTGACCCAGAAATTCGGACAGGCCCCACGGGAACCAGATCCGGGTGGACCACTCTTACCCGGACGTTTTTAGAGTGAAGACACATCAGTGTCACACCGTCATAACGCAAACCTCAACCCTAAAAGTACATATTTTAACTACTTATTTTGGACCTCCTCCACCCAGTGTAAAGCCACATACAATTGTTGACCAAATATAACTAAACACCCTGTAGAAGATAAAAGAAAAGCAAACGAGATATTGTTGTTGTTCATCGTGTTGAGTTAAAACGAGTTTCGCCTCAAGTCGATAGCGAGGGACCTGTTTTGGTTGCAAGATCCCACCGGTATTTTGTCAGCCATGATGACAAAGTTTTTTTCCGTAGGTTAATAGAGTTTGTTTTGCTTTTTTTTCAACGATGATTTCATCTATGAGTCTGCTGTTTACATGTTCAATTGAGTAATTTTATTAATTAAGTTTTACAATTTGGTTTCATCTAACCATTGACAATTGACATACCGATTATGGGACACAAAGAATGTTGGCAGAGTTTTGTCATGCGGCCTGCTACAAACCAAATCGCTGTACCATGTTGATTGACAACTCCTCTAGAATGTAGTGGCATGGTCCAGCTGAGGGTATCATATGGCATATTAGCTGACCACGTGTGATGTGGTGAAGACATTGGAAACACTACAAGTTGACAGCATGTGCTGACAATAATAAATGTGAAATATTATACTGACACTCACCAGAAAACTTGCAGAGTCCGTTGGGTATGTAGATGTTTCCGTTACTAGCTTCAAACAGGATAGAGATTGGGATGCATGTAAGAGAGATAGTCATATCAGCAGCCACCAGATTCAACATCAGCACATGCATCGTGGATCTGGGTTTCTTGGACTTGAACAGCATCAGCCCATTCAGGGTGTTGAAGGAGACACCGACGATGCAGATGACAGAGAGCGCGGTCACGCGTAGGACGACCTGGCTGGGGTTGAGGTACGGCAGTTCGCCGTCTTCGTCCCGGCCTTGGTCGACCGGTGTTCCCGACCCGGTTTCAAAGCTCAAGAGTTGGTCATCCGATGTGGCGTTCATATTCAGTTGGATGTCAGGTTTGGACTTTAGGCAGTCTAAACTTGGCTAAAACCAAACGTATGCGACTTGAGGCGGGGTTTTTATGGTAACATTGGCAGGAAAATACCCTGCAGCTTGAGAGAATCCTTGTTGTTGTGTGGCAAAGATTACCACAGCATTTTTAAGACTGAGTCTAGAACCGGAATGAGTGATTTTATCCTTCAAATTCCGGGAAACAACACTTGATTCACTGCCAAAATCGTAAACATACTTGCCATTAGCGCTATTCAAAGTTCAGCGATAAAAATCAGCAGAGTGCTGGCTGTTTTCATTGCGCGTGCACTTGGGAGTGGAACAGCATTGGTTTGTGCACAATAATGATAACAGCAAAATGATTTTTACTCAGAATTGCCATCTCCGCTGACGGAAAACAACCGAAGTACCCACTATGTATTATTAGTTGAGCAAACAAGAAGGTTAACGTACAACTCGACTTGAGTCAACCATGCTGTCACTTGCCCTATAATCCGCACTGCATGCGACCCGTTGCGGACCAGGACGTCTTGATCTCCGAGCTGATGAAAAAGTGTACCGTGACGACAGCTCTGCCGACCCACGCACGCTCTGTGAAGTCTCTGCCCTTCTCTGGTCTCAAAGTTCGATGAGATTTAACGGCTCCTCAAGTTGCCATAGATGTCGCAGGAATGTCTTCTGACTCTCTACGATCTTACTGCTCCCGTGTAAATATTTATTGCAGCGTTTTATTTCTGATATCAATGGTTCATTTGAGGGTAAGAGTTTTAGTGGATTGTCATTTATATCAATGCTGCTGAGATTATTAAGTAGAATGGAATACAAAATATGCAGACTTTGACGTATTAAGTGTCCTTTGTGCGCCATAGAGCTCCATAATAACGCCTTATTTATATTTCTCGCTGTTTCACTAAAGTGGCACGACATAAATTTTTCGGTATTTGTTTGTTTGTTTGTGTTCCTCCAATAGGTGGCAGATCTAAATGATCTGTTCTCCAAAATTATAATCTAACAATCTTTTTTTAACCATAATAAGCTCTCTTCTGTCACCAACATGCACTGCAAAAACATTGGTGTTAAATTGATTCTTTCTGGTGTTTATAAGTGACAACACGGTATTAGTTTTACCGTTAAACTATTTCTGTTACGTCGCGCTACTGATAAAAGTGTGGGTTTGTTACGAATCATGAATCAACACTCAACTGTAGATTTGATAATAACTAAAGTGATGTACATCAAAACACGGCTGGAAATTTTTGTTATTGTAAGGGAGCCCAAGTGCGCCCTCAGTGTTCATATTATAAAAAGTTAACTTTGGGGTCGCGACCTTTCAGCTCACTCTCTTTTCCAATTTAGCTTTTTAGCAAGAGAGAGCACATTATTTTCGGTCTGCATTTCTCTCCATTTTGTTGGTAGCATGGCTCTGGACATGCTCCAAATATTATTCATTGGGGAGGGATAATTTATTAGAACTCTCTGTGAGTATCATTTTGTTTTGAATTATCTTTTGATTTGAGAAATATTGTGATTTAAGGGCTGTTTGAATCTTTGAATCGGTATATTGCAAACTTGTGCTCTCACTTTCGGTACCTTATGGAGACCAAGGACAAAACAAAAAAGGGAAAACAAAAGGACTCCACATGGAATTTCTAAAGACCGGGGTGCTCCACAAGGAAATTTGTGTACAAAGTCTATGGGAAACTGTTAAGTGCAGGGACAAAGGAAAGAACAAAAGAGTGCTCCACAAGGATGCATTTTTCTGTCTGGGTGTGTGTGTGAGTAGGTAACCACATTCAAACCGGGGACCTATAACAAAAGAGGACAATAGGTCCACGGTTGCTATCACAAAGGAAAGCATTGTGGTCCACGGTTGCTATCACAAAGAGTTGAACAAAGGAGGGTTCACGATTGCAGGCTGTTACACACTTGGGTGTGTGTGTAGCCAGCCTCGTGTTGTACTGACCTTTTGACCTTTAACCTTAGTCTTTACATAAGTGACTGTGTTATTGTGAACGCTATTTTGTCTTCAATGTTCTGTTTTGCATTGACGGATTAAATCAGTCACCAACATGCACTGCAAAAACTGCAAAAACATTGGTGTAGATTTGATAATAACTAAAGTGATGTACACTTTATATTTTACACGTCATCTACAGAATTTGTTACTTTTATTGTATTTTGGTGAATGCTCGTCCTTTTTAAATAGAGGACCGGCCTCCTTCCCGTGTCTCTACATTATTTTTCAATTTACAGTAACGTTTTCCAGAGAAAAATCACTTTGAATAGTAAGACCAAACGTCGTTTTACAAATTACAAGAACTGGATTAGTTTACTTATATTACCGAGTATAGATTTTTAATTTATTGAGAATAGACTGAAGAGTGTAGAATCGTGAGTATAATTATAGTATACTCGCTATAGACGATGTGACCTCTGTTTACAATCAAACCGCCCTCTGTTGACAAGTCTGTTGTCCAAGTCATGTTCCGCCGGGCAAAAAGACGCGTAGTCATGGTAATATTGCGTGTACTTTCTAGCTGGCTGTCAAGTACACAAAGGTTTTGCCCGGCGACATGCGCGCGCATCATGTTATGATTTTCAAATGACGTCAGAGGTCACATCGTCTATAACATTCAGCCGTACACCATGACTGTATAGTCCATCTACGAATCTACACTTTCTCGTCCATTCTCCTTAAAATATTGCACTCAGTAATAACTAACGCCATGCCGGTGTTGTCACGTAGTACCGAAAACAAACATGCTAATACCATGGTGAAGGTTTTAGAAGCTTTCTCTAAAGAAATCAAGTTATCCTAAACAAAAACACAGGTGGGCAAACTAATATACATCGTCAGCTGTTTTAATAAAAGAAGTTTAGTTATAACTCCATGTTTTTACATTAAATCTAACGAAGCAAAATATCCTTATTGTGTAATACAGAAATACAATCTACGACAAAATAAATTTCATAAAGTTCATAAAACGTCATAACACAAACTGACCTTTATGCTCTTTACCTCTTAACACGTTTTTTACACCGACAATCAAAGACATGGCCGTACAAATTTTCGATTTTATTTACAATATTTTAAGCTCCATAATATATTCTACAGAAGATTCAGGAATCAAAGATATCCTTGTCTCATTTTTACAAAGATTTGGTTATGAGCGATGCTGAAAGTCTTGTCCTTTTATAAAAGTGTAAGTTTGAGTGGAATTCAGAGCTTTCGCTCACACAAGTTTCACATAAAAAAAAATCAATGCTTATTACAATCACATACATATCAGCATTTATATGAGGCGCCTTTTTCCCAAGGTTACAAAGCGCCTACAGAAGATGCAACAAAGAAATCCAAACTCAAGATGTTCCAATGTAAAGTGAAGTAAACGAGTCAAGTATTTCTGTACAAGTGAGTCTTAAGTAGTTTCTTGAATTGTTTATGTGAAGTTGCATGGCGAAGATGCGATGGTAATGAGTTCCACAGGTTTGGAGCGCTAGCAGAAAAAGCACGCGAACCAGCTCTGGAGACGGTGCGATGTACAGCCAAGAGGTTCTCTGAGGAAGAGCGTAGGGAACGCGGTGGGACATACGGTTGTAGCATGTCGGATATGTATGATGGTGACTGGTGGGCAAGGGATTTGAAGACATGAAGACAAAGTTTGAAGTCAATTCTGTTTGAGATGGGCAGCCAGTGCAATTTCTGAAATAGTGGTGAAATGTTGTCATGACGACCGGTCTTAAAGATGAGTCTGGCTGCTTTATTCTGAACTTTCTGGAGACGATTTATGTGCCACTACCACCAAAAATAATGACATAGACAATGGAAGCTGCTGGTAACACTGTAAAAGCACAATTTTCTTTTTTATTGTCATTACCAAAAATGCTGTATTGGTAATAGTTTACATAAAGCAAAATCAAATTTTAAACAGCATTTTAAAACTAAATATTATTTTTACATGTTTGACTATTTATTTGGTGTTTTAGTTCTGAAAACGTCATAACATAAACTGACCCTTTGTATTCTTTGCCTCAGTATACTATTCAAAAACTCTTTCCATGAGACAATGTTCCCTTATTGTCAAATCTGGCACTACCAATACCTTGGTTGTAATGTTGTATGCTAATAGCTATAAGAACCGCGATAGCTTGTCTGGTGAACTAAAACGCCCTCAATCGTTCATGGTTTTCAAGGTTTGGAAAGATGGTCATACTCTTTGCCAGGGTCAGGTTTCAAATGACTGTAAGTGTTGTCAGTGGTGTTATGTTGCGGTGAACGCTGGATGTGATCATAACCTTCATGTGCAGCAGCTGATTTTGAAATAATGGTACTGTCAACCTCCTTCCCAAGAGTCTTGGTGTCTTCCACACCCTCCTTCTGCCTCCCTTCTTCACGTTCACCTTGAAATTCGTCTTTCTCTAAAACAAAGTACTCGTGGTTTGAGTTATCTGCTTGTGATCGTCTCGATTGTTCACGTTCTGTGGGCGGGGCTGAGGGGGTGACTTCCTCTTGGGCAGTATGAGCATTGGGGTTTCCACCACTCTTTGGTATCCGTGAGTAGTAATGACTCTGTTCGTGACTCAGATGTAAGGATTTGTACGCATGGTCAGTTGTGCCGTCCCTTGTCGATGCATCTTCAAAGCGTATGTGGACAAATATTGGTTAATTCAAGAGATAACGATAATGCATTTATCGGAACAAGTCTAAATGATAACAGTACAGCCAAAAGTAGCACAATTCTATCACAGACCAGGGAGACACATATCGAATAAAATAAACGGCATAATTAATAGTACTTGCTAAAACTGCAGTTTTCAAACGGGGGCTACAGAATGCAATAATGCCACTTCAAATCAATCGGTTAATCTCAAACATTATTGTCTGTACATTTTTAATTTGTATAGTGGGCTGCTGCTTCTGTTACTGCTTGTTCGCTTGTTTGTTGTTTACTATAAGTTGTCTGATACTTTCTTCGTCTTGTTGGTAGTGTTGGTTTTGTTGTTGTGGTACAATATTGTGTTTGTGTAAAAAGAAAGAAAAAAACTAGGAAAAAGATAATTCAACAGAAATATTCTTACCGTGTTGTGCCATTTCGATAGCCGCATCGGCAGTAGGCACACTACATAATAAACATAAAAACATACATTCTTTTGTTATAGTGACTTTGACAAATTTGATAGTTTGACAAATTTGATAGTCATTTCGATGGCGTGGGTTCGAATCCCACCGCTGCCACCATGTTGCGTAGACGAGCAGTTAGGCTATAGTAATCAGTTATTACTTTAGTGACACATAGATTAGTTTTCATAACTGTCATAACACGTAACTGTGTGACTTTATTAGGGGATGATCAACCACTAGAATCACATACAATTAGAATCAACTTAGGTAACATCTAACAAGAGTATATTAAGAAAAACATATAAGCACGGTGTTATGATTCACAATAGAAAGGTTATAAAAGAGTAAAGTAAACAAAACCTGACTGCACATTTTTGTGTTTCTTCATAACTTGTTAAGTTCCAATGTCATTGCGGTTCGGATATAACTTTCGAACCAGGAAAAAAAACAATCATGCAGGGCCCTTTTCAAGAAATCCCACTAGTCTATCACTTATTTGATTACTATTTTTGTTTGCTTTGTTGTTTGACCTGCTTACCCAGTTCCCGCGTCACACTTCAATCTATTCGTTATAAATAGAAAGAGTAATCCCAGAGCGACTGAAATAAGAAGAACCGCCAGAAGAGTTCCAAGGACAATTGCTGTTACATTGGCCGTTGCGAGCGGCTGGCGGGTCGACGGCATTTCTGACTTCCCTCTTCTCGTCGTACTTTCCATTTCTGTATCACTACATCTGCATATTTATAATATAAATAAACAACAAGAGAATTTAATAAAAATCGTTCTTTTTCCTTTGTTTTACTTGAGAAAACTTTACGGAAGTGAACTCTTTTCTGTGGGAAGTGGATTGTGCCCCAACCCCCTTCTTTGTCAAGATGGCATTTTGAACAACACATTTTTTTCTTTCGCTTCGATACGTCGTCGTCATGTTGTTTGCCATATTTGCTGAATCAATCGACTGAACGCGTTTGAGTAAAATACAGACCACGCATGCAAGATTTTAAAGGCAAATTGACTAAACGTTAGCACCCGAACTTGCTCATAGGGGGTTTCTTCGGCCACGTGGTTGCTGGACGCCATTTCTGGTCAAAATGCAGCACATCCCAATAGGCAAACTAGTCTGGCACCCTTTATTCGCCATTGCGTCTTTTGGACACAGGATGGCAACCTCGTTCCAAGGGGTTATCGATATCGCCGCCATTTTTTCATCATGCCTTGCTCGCTCATAACCCCATGGAATTGGTTCATTAAAATGTGCTAGGATCTGGCACATTTCAATTAGGCCTGTAGTCGATCCATTCTATGTGCGCCTAAGTGTATTAGCCCGCAAACCGCCGGCATTAAGCATTGATCTCCATTCTAGTCACTATAATGGAGATCAATGGCATTAAGTCAGAGAGCAACTGGTGCCCTCTCATTCTTCTTTGATCTTGTCTAACAGACTGTATGCAGTTTAGAGTGACCTGTAAAAAGAAGATGCATTTGAAATCGAATCACGTCAAAATACTTGCATTTTCACACGCGCGTTATATTAAGCGTCCTTCAAGCGCCATGCCGTGCTCGTAAGTTTTCAACACGCGTGGACGCAAATTACTCACTTTAGATAGCCAATCAGCGTTGTTTTTCAGCACATCCCTACCAGTGACGAGTGGTATCGAAACGGCGCGCTGCCCATGGTAGGGAGGCTGCAGTAAACGTTGCAAACTCCACAGTTATTACGGGTTGACAAATAACAGCGATGCTGTTGAAACACCCTTAGCCCTATAACACATTCTAGTTTACCAAAGATATCACCAAACCAAGTTCCTGCGTTCGAGCACTGTAATCTTGACATTTGATCTAATGACCCATGACCTTTTCACTCCAAATAAATTTCAAACCTCGGCTTGGGCTCCAGCTCCAGGCTCCAGGCTCAAGGCTCCGTCTGATGTTCGAACCACCGCGTACAAATAATTGTACGCTGTATAGCAAAACAAATTAACGGAGCCCAAGCCGGAGACGGAGCTCACGCCGAGGTTTGAGAAAGGCCCTGGGTTAGTGACGAGAGGTATCAATATGTTGGCGCTCTGAAACGAAGATGGCGAAACCGTTTGAATTATTTTTTTGTTACTTGGTTTTTGCTTTATTGTAGGTAAATTTTAGTTCTCGTTTGTACATCATGACTTCAACTAAATAGGTTGTTATTTCAACACCACCTGACTGCGTTACCAACCACTAATAACACATTGGGTGCGTTCGATTAGCTTCCCCGGGTCGACCCAGGTCTGACCCTAGTGCGTTTGATTATCTTTGACGTCATTGCTGTGGCTCACCCGGGTGAGACCCAGTGCCCTGCTTGTGGAGCAGGTTACTTGGGGCTGACCCTAGTTCATGACGTCACGGCGAAAAACTTTCTTGATGGCCACCATTTTGTTTGTAATTCAGCGGGACATTTTAAGGAAGTTTGACACACATTTTCGCCATTAAAACAGCGTTTTTGTGAGCAATAAGTATTTTGTATTCGAAGCCGGGTACCTTTGTATCACTGTGGGGTTGTAAAATTGTTTAACGTTGCTGTTTTACCTTGAGAATAATTATGTTACGATGTTTTCGTGAATCCACGAAAAGTAACGGACGTAATGCACAAAATGGAAGTAGTTTCGGTCGGCTGTCCCAAGATGCATCGGTGTGAACGCTCGGGGGAAGTTGGCGTTCGATTAGCTCATGTCAGGGGCTCACCCGGATGAGCACACCGGGGTCGACCCGGGGAAGCTAATCGAACGCACCCGTTATAACTATTTTCATGACAAGAAAATAATATCATCTGCTTACGTTTTGTTGTCGGCCATTTCATAAAAAACCACCACCAACACCTCAGAAATACGTTCGCTCATGGTTGCGAACGTTCACCAACATTGTTGGCGAACAACTCGTTCAACTAAAAATTGTTGGCCAGCGTTTGAAAACGTTGGCAACGTTTGCGCAAGTGGAACGCAACCCTGTTCTTTGCGCAAAAACGTGTCCGTGACCTCAGCGTCCCTATAGACTGTGCAAGTCTCGCGCGTGTCGGAGCGAGAAAACACGTCAAGAGAAGAACATATTTTGTTCTGAAATCAAATCATTGTTTTTAAAATAGATCTATGAACAAATCTGACCAACAAAAATAATCATTACATTTTGTATAAAATGAGTTTTAGCTTTCATAATAAACACATTAATCATTTATTAGTTTTTGTTGAAACAAACTAAAAACTCTGGGACAAGGATATCTATTTGATCATAACTTTTTAGGAAACCCTTTTGTAAATCCACGCCTGAGTACGTGCAACCACTAAATCAGGTTTAAATGCAGACGCGCGATGATCGCACGGGCGTAGACTAACGCATGACGCAGTTTAAAGAGGACGCTCACGCCTCAACAACCGTAGACTGCAATGGAAAGGCTAAGCGTCTGGCAATTACAGCGTCCGGTGATTATCATTGCGCGACCAAAACAAAATTGGTGATCGGAGGTGGGCACAAATTCTTAATTTTTTGCAAGTAACCGGAAGCAGAGGTCAAGTTTAATTTTTGGGTTTTCTTCGTTGTATTGTTGAATTGATTTTACTTTCATATTTTTCATCACTTATTACATTCCCAACAGCATATTTAATTTTCATGGTCATAAAGTACGTTAAACTAAAATAATAGACGAAACAAAATCTTGCCAACGTAAAACTCCATTATGGTTGCGACCACAATGGTCCCGGAAGTTCGCTTACGCGCAAGACTTGCACAGTCTATTGCGTTTCGCGCGTACTGAGCACCCGATAAGCGCCTACAAGCGATCGAAAGTTTTTAACAAGCATGCACGCAGAGAAGTCACTTTTGGTGAGCCAATCAGCGTTGATTTGTACTGCTTCCCTGGGTTATAAGGCCGTGTCCGAAACGGCGACTTCGGCTACAGCTAGCTACGGCTAGATCAGCGCGTCTGTCAGTGTTAAAGAATAGGCAGACGCGCGCGATCTAGCCGTAGCTGTAGCCGAAGTCGCCGTTTCGGACACGGCCTAAGAGACGTACGAGGAGTTAGCGATCTGAAGACTCCTAACTTTGCAACAGCTCACTATTGTTGTATTTGAACCTTAAGATTTGAATTAAATTTCCTACATCTCGTTCAAAAACTGAGGAAAAAATAATTAGCAATTTTTGATGCAATTCATTTTCCTTAGCACGAAACTTCATTTGTTTGCGTTGTGAACAGAATTGTGTGTCGACCAGCGTTTCAATTTTCAGACCGTCTTTGAAAAGACGCATGCATTGACACCGGCGTAGTCTTGGTTCCAAGACCTTCGCATATATCTATTCCAACAACAGAATGAGTCACTAATTCATCGTTGCGTTGGTAGTTTGCACTGGAATGGATCAACTCAAACAACAGAGGGTGTCACTATCCGTTGTTCGATTTCTCGTCAGCCGCGCCGATGAATTCAAGAACGAAAAGCGCGCCCTCTGTCGGGTTATCACGAGTATTATTGTATAAGATAGTTACGTGTATAGGATAGTGACGTCTTGGACCAAGACTACAAGTTCGTTTAGACAACAGCTGACGTCACACATCGATGCTCGTGAATAATGGCAGATACTGGTAGTATCGGTCTGGTAGTTATGCGTCATTGCGTTATGCGTCATTGCTTGTATTATCATTGCTTGTCTATCCAATAAAATCAATGGGTTTGCAAGACCAGTGCCTGTCTTTATCATTTCGGATTAAAGACTGGGGGCTAGTCTGGGCCTCTTAAAACCATGTCACTTTGCTGCTGATTCGGAGAACCGGAAAGTTTACCTCATTCCAAATACCCCAAATTCTCCTTGATCCAAACCCCAGCAGCAACTTTTGTAGTTCGGTCGGTAGTAAATGCATGACTTGTCGTCACTTTCACACACCTCAGCCTCGTCTCCGTACGCACAGTACATCGACTGATCCCCATCGCACAAAGCTATACAAGAGTAACGACGTTAGCATTAAACTTGATCAAAATTATTGGTAATCCATAAATGGGCTAAATAAGTAATGGAGACGTTTATGGACGCTAGGTGGCGGCAGACTTACCTGGTGGTCTCGGGGGTAGGTATGTCTGTAGGGTAGACTGTGTAAAGCCCGGTTCATACTTCCTACGAATGCGAATGCGATACAAATTTTGACGTCACAAATTCGCATAAATAATTCGGAAGAGTTGACTTGTGCTCAACTCCTGCGAATTATTCGCAGCGAAAAAAGCCCTGTGACGTCATAATTCGCTTCGCATTGGCATTCGCAGGAAGTATGAACCGGGCTTAAGTCTTGCGCGTGTACGAACATTGCCACATGACTGCACACACAACAATCACACGGTTACCCCAACAGGCACTTTTTAAGTGACAGTTTTATATTTGCATGTAATACATTTTTTGGGGGGAACACAATCACTTTTAAATCGCCCAAACCATTAAATATAGACCCTTGTGACTCAATTAAATAAATTATAGCCAAATTTCCTTTGAAATTAGCCCATATTTGTCTCTATTTATAGTTTATACAAACTGTTTCATTTCACCTAGTAGCGGTACGTCCAAGGCTAAGTTATTGCCGTACAATTCCTAGGGGGAAAACCGGAGGAGCTGGTCCTTGGTGGATTTTTGTTAGTAAAAAACAACCCCGATGGTAACAAGACAGGTGGCATGCTATTTGGCTAGGTGAAGTTGGGGAATATGGAAATTTGTTTGATTAAAACAAAATTAAAATGGCGGAGTACTGAATTTTTAATTAAAAACTGACACCCAATAAGTCAGCCAATGCATCATGCAGGGTTAAAGTGCGTGAGTTTGTTTCCTTCATGCTCAGAACTGTATGGAAAATTATCTGGTATGTCAGTTGACAGAACTAAATCATGGTTCTCCTTAGGGCTCCTCATTGGATACCATTTGTCTCTGGTCCCTATAAGGTACCAAATATCAGGGGCATACTTACTATTTCCTTCCTCCATGCTTGAACTATCAGGATCGGTCTTTTGACACACTGTCTGTTTTGCATTTTGATCTTGACCCCAACTCGATTGGCATAGCCACTGACAGAAGGTACACCCAATTAATTGGGTACACGCTGTCTCGTTGCTGCAGCTGCAATGATGGACAGAACGTTGGCATGTTTATTTTGGCTCTATTCAGTTCAATTCAATAATGACACAAGTATAACATTTCATCAACATAACATGTGTAACATAATTGGATCAGAAATGTGGAGTTTGTTTAGGGAAACAACACACCGTCTAATAAAGAAACTTGAATGTTTGGTTTAAGCATCGTGGCGGTCAGTCGGATTTATGACAAAATATTAAATATACTAGATTCAAGTCTTTTGGGTAAAAATTAACATATTGTTTTGGTGTCATGGCCGAGTGGTTAAGAGCATCGGATTCAAGTTCTGGTGGCTTAGTCATCGGGGTGTGGGTTCGAGTCCCGGTCATGACGCTTGTGTCCTTGAGCAAGACACTTTGCTATAATTGTTTCTCTTCGCCCAGGGGTATAAATGGGTACCTGCAAAGGGTAGAGGTTGATATTGTGTTTGAAAAAGCCTTCGGAGCGCCACGGCAGCCCAGGGCTGTATACTCCGCAGGGAGCTGAGAAAGATTTAAGGAATGTTATTGGCCCAATGACCAGGGCACTAATGTAAAGCGCATTGAGAACTAAGTGTTAATTACTATGCGCTATATAAATCGAAAAGGTATTATTATTATTATCTATCGCCACCTATAAAGACACCTTTTGTGTGCGCACCAACTCTTAACCAATAATGACTGGGGTACCTCAAATTGTTCCGCCGCCATCGTTCCCCAACTTTACAAACTCCTCTAAGGTATATCATTTAGTTCCGTGCCAATACCTTGTGAACTAACAAATGTACTGTTATGTTTTTCTAAGAGTTACGCAAATTCCCACAGTGTAATACCACGATCAATTCAGCCTAGCTGGGCCCAACGATTACCGGAAGTTCTTAGAAAGGAGAAATGTGGTGCCTTTCAGATTATATGTTGCTATACAAGTCTGTAGGGCTTTTCTATTACCAGTTTCTATATATATAATAAATCCTTTTTAACGAAGACAATCTATTGTTTTTAACTGCATAAACAAAACACATGCCAGCTTTGGAGCCGATTTCAGATTTGTTTCCCCCTGTGTTTGTGTCATCCATACTCCATAGGATAAAAATTACATGGACTTAAGGAAGTGGAGTCAAAGAGCGCCATCAATTTCTACACAAATTATTCAATTCACCGTATAATGGGAAACGAGATCCGGGGACAAAAATAGCCTGTACATCGGAAGTCGTGGAGACCTTGGGGTGAAGCAGATGCGGACGTGATGGCCTATCAATCGAATAATGGTGAAAAATTCTCGAACCAAAAATTATCAAAATGTTTGTAATTTTAATTAATTTTATATCAAACGAGGACTAACAGAAACTTTGCAAGTTGGGTGGGGGGAAACAATCAGTTGAATGATAAGTTGGACTTACTCATTACAAAAATAATTCCGTAATTTGTCTCTGTTGCTTGTAAAAACCGAGGGAACGATTACATTTGAATCTGCGGCAGTTGAAAACTGGATGAATTCTCCCCCGAAGAGGAGGATGAGAAACCAAGCAAGCACCGCTCGAAGTGACCTCAAAGAAGCCGCTACGTTCATTGTCGTCTTGGCTATTGCTGGCCCTGTCAAGGGAAGTTTGGAGAACTTGAGTTAATGTTACCAAAACATCATTGAAAACAAAACATAAAATCCATGTGGTGAAAATATATAACTTGAGATATGTGTGATTTTCTTCTTCCCATGGCTGTTGGAGAATTATGCCCTGTCAAAAATCACAAATAAGCCAACTGAAAAAAACATGGAAATTATTAACCTTTTTTTCTAGGTGAATATATTGGTGTAGAGTTCATGTCTCGATTCGGGAAAAATTGAAAACTTATTACATTTTGTATAAATAATTATATAAATATATATAATGTTGTATATACCCTGTCATATTTTAGTTTGTCTGTAAATGTTACTTTGTTGTACCAACACATCATGAGTCAGAGAGCAAGAAATAGAAATACTGAGCAAGATAATAAAGTACATTATCTTTATTGAAAGACTGTAGATTAAAAGAGTACACTGCAAAAACCGGAGTTTTAAAATTGACATTTTGGGTGCTGTCACCGAAGAAAATAATCAAAAATAGCATCATCATAGGGTAATAAACTAACACAAATGTAACGGTTTTAAACTGGCAGAAAATAGTGCTATTTCAGCATGGTGTAATTGTTTATTCTTTGGGGGTGTCTGACAACATCCATGGTGTCAATTCTAACACTCCTGTTTTTGCAGCGTGCCAGTATTGTGAATTTTAGCCAATAGTACAAAGATTGTACCCAATCTTTATTCAGAGAGCGTGTGAGTACCAGTATCGACTCTCCGGGTCTGTGTACATTGCTTTGATTAAACCAGCGTCAGCATTCTGATCCGAACAATACCGAAGCAGTGTTGTAGCTTCAATCACAGACAATTAAAGTATCAGTAACATCGGTCTTGACAACAGTGCCAATGCCGCACCTTACCTTGATTCAAAGATGTATAAAGGCACACCAGTAAGTTCCCAGTAACCAGCAGCTATGTCCAAATTAATACCAACCGTGAATCTGCAACTCAGCCAGACAGATGTAACCGAAATAAGCGGAGTCGCAAAAGGAACAACTGACGATGTCAGTTGAAGAACAATAAATGCAAACATTACAAAGATCGTGTCTGAACTATTACACATTAATTATTTTGATCTTAAGGGAGCTAGGCCACTATAAAAACGTACGGCAGAATTATGAGGAAGTAGATGTAGAAAAAGATAACGAAAGTTTACAAAACAGGATAAGTCACGCTGGACTGAGTGTCAGGTGAATTGCATTAAATTCGGTGGCATTAAACTCTACCCCGGTGCAGGAAATACTTCCTTGAGGACAGCGGGTCGACCTTCCCTACAACTCGATGACCATACCGGTTCATGACAGAGTTGACATTCGTTATTATTATTAGCCGCTGACTTTTGCTGGGGTTAGATTTAAAGTCTGGTGTCGCGGTTTCTGTATTGGCAATCACACGCTCTAATAACTCGCGGTCTCAATGTTACCGTCGTCGGTGGGCAATCAATTCACAAGAGGGCGCTATTTCAGGCGATACTGTATCTGGACCATAGAAATAGAAATCTTTTTTTATGATCTGGACAAAACAAACACGCTTATATAGGGACTTAGAACCAAGTCTATGTTGGTGTCAAAACGTGATCTTGGTCATTGCTCTTTTTTTTCATTTATACAATAAGTCATTTTTATTTATAAGGAGTTTGCAATATTAGCTAATTTTATTTTCTCGATCACTGTATAGATTAACATATGGTTCACACCGTTTCAAGGCATCTGTGTTTTGTTTGTGGCTTAATAAGTTGGGTTGTGTTGTTGGGTTTTTTTCTATGGCGGTCGTGTATGTTTGTCTTTTGTGTGTGTTATTAGTTGGTCTATTTCCTAGAACTGCCATTTTTATTGAAATTATGGAGATAAATAACATTATATTAAAAATAATAGCAGTAATCAGCTGATTTTGAGAAACGCCACTTAGCTCATAGTAGAAATGAGTGCATGCCTCGGTTGCAAACTGTTTCTCCTAGATGTTAAAGTTTCAAATCCTGTGTTGTAAAGTGAAGCGACATTTATTAATTATTCCATTTATTAATTATTCTGGGCGGTACACATCAAAGTATACACTGAAATATTTATGGGAAATTATTGGATCTAAAGACAACAAACAATTTTAGCAAAACGAGTGAAAATAACTGACTTGCAAAGATGGAACTTCAACCTTTGAATGAGAAGTTGTGAAGTTATTGTATCGTAAATGTTTATTTTCCACTAAGTAATACTCCCAAGTTATTTTACATCTCTACAAATGTTTTACAATGCAACATGATCCCATAACCTTTGATCAAAATAAAAAGTGTAATGTAAACGTTCATAATATGATACAAGTGGGTAAAATCTTCTACAATAATCATAGGCAACAGTAATGATCAATGATTGCCTAAACAAATCTCTCGGTCATGGTTGTCTGTGGTGAGATAAAAACTACTAATTTTCAATTATTACACCCTGTATTTATTATGTTTTCGATGATACGTGAACAAAAAGGAAAGCCTGTGAAATGTTTTAGTGGCATGACAGGTCTACATTGTTAGAAATGATCGACAAAACAAACCATATAGTGGGAAAGCTTGCTTTTTGTGCTATTGAAACCAGTATCGATTAGCCCGTGTAACCTCATGACACTGAGGATCATCTCGAAACATAAAACCGGTATTGAATACCATTTTACTCATTAAACTAATGACTTTCCTGTAACCAATGAAACCAGGATCGAGTATCCTGTAAGCCATGAAACTGTTATCGGCTATCAGGTTACCAATAAAACCAGTTTCGATTAGTCTGTAACCTATATACGAAACCAGGAACATCTCAAAACATAAAACCGGTATTGACTACCATGTAACTCATGAAACAAGTATTGATTTTCCTGTAATCAATGAAACCAGGATCGAGTATCCTGTAAGCCATGAAACTGTTATCGACTATCAGGCTACCATCGATTACCCTGTAACCCACGAAACCAGGATCATCTCGGAACAAAAAACCGGCAGTGACTACCATGTAACTCATGAAACAAGTATTGACTTTCCTGTAACCAATGAAACCAGGATCGAGTATCTTGTAAGCCATGAAACTGTTATTGACTATCAGGTTACTTATAAAACCAATATCGATTATCCCGTAACCCTTATTGAAACTAGTTCCCATTATCCTGTAAAGCAGTTTTGGTTAGTAATTAAAAATACACATGTTACAATCAATTGTCTCCCTAAACACTCGGTTTTCTTTCGATTGTTACGTCCATGATTTGTACGACGTTGCTTGATTGATGTTTTGTCTCAAAGCTGTAACCGGTTGGGTGTATTCCATCCTGGTTTTGAATGGAAAACCGGAGGAGAACATTTAATGCACTGTTTGAAAGAAGTATACCTTTTATATATCTTTCATCTGAAAGTTATGTCCGTAATTATATAGACCATGCATTGTTTACAGAGTGGTGACCTTGTACATTATTATGCATTTCCTGACGGGCAAGATACTAGTACACAGGCTATATGGGAAAATTTTCATTTTGTGTCATAATTTTCACATAAATTAAAAATTTACAAAAGCAACAGCTGTACAGCTTTTAAGATGTCCCCTCCTTTTCTTCATGTCAAAAGTTGAGAAAAATCAGACAGTGCAATCTCCATAAAACAAAAGATTTATTGTTTTCTTCCATTGAGTGCATACAAACTGTGCCTGCAGGAAGTGCAGGCTCTGTGGCTCTTTTATAAACATGTGATGTCACACTGTTATATACGGTACACAAATTAAAAATGTTAAGTCAATTTCACTTTCAACCATTACTTTTCATTAAAAGCACCTTTCAAAAACTTGTCAAACATTCATGCACATTATAATGGTCATCACGTTCTTAATGAAAACAACGAGAATCAATTTCCAGCCTGAGGGATATTGCGCACATTCGTTTGTACATGCTTATTGCGATCTAGGTAATCGAAATAAGCAATGGTGATTTGAGGGTCTTGAAAAGTTACAAATGTCACGGAAATAGTGAAAATAACGCTTGTATGTTTTTAACTGTTTTCAAACATAGGGTTTGGGACTCGCGAGATTATTGTTTGGTCGTTTCTAAAAAAAATTGTTACCGTGACTATCGTGACCATGTAAGTTTATGTGCAAATCAGTTAACATTATGTTTTTCATTTTTATGTTGTGCACAACTTTTAAAATCAGACAAAATATGTTACGGAATTGCGCCCTCTCTTGGTTTTAAAGGTTCCCTACGTTCCAGATGATCGTATTCATCGTGAAGTGTCGGTTCGATAATTTTAGCAACCTCATACCCAGAATCCGTATTCTGTGATTGTTCTCCGTTCCGTGGTTCTAAAGTGACATAGCTATGGCTGGGGACGTTACTTTCCTGTTCATCGTTTCCTCTTGATTCCACAGTTGCAACCTCGTACCCAGAATCCCGACTTTGTGGATGTTCACCTTCGGTTGACTGCTTGTTTGCTTCCTCCTGGTTGGCTGCTGTCGTTTTGACGTCACCATGAGCAACCTCGTAACCAGAACTATCGATGTGACCTTGCGCTTTTGGTGTAACTTTGGCATAAGACTGTTTAATAATGTCACTCTTGTCAACAGAGGGCGACATTTTCTCATCCTCTTCACCGCAAATCTCGGCAGGCTCATCAGTCGACATTTTCTCGAGAACAAAATAAGTGTGATTGATGTCAGCCTCTTGGTTATCCTTGTCTTGCGTGAGATCTTTCTGGTCATGTCCGGAGTTTTCTTCACCCTTCCCCTGCTGCCCGTTCGACCGGCCGTCTTGCTTAAGGTGGCAGTAGTAATGGTCAATTTGATCATCGGCATCGATGTCAGGGTCCTCTGCTTGTAATTTGCTCGGTGGTCGATCTCGGTGACCGTACGCGTATGAATATTCAAGATCTGCGGACACCAAGATGTAGAACCAAGTCAGCTAAAACACTTATAAATTTCAACTATAAATTGTAAAACGGTACCAAAAAGGTTTTGTAAATAAAATTATAATAAAAATTAAAACAATCTTTTAACTATTTGCAAATTTATTTCGCTGTGACTTGCACTTCACTTGGTGAAAACTCGAGAACCAAATTAAGTCGAAATGCTCAGTGTCATTGGAGATGTAGGCCTACGGGCCATTTTTTTTATTTTATAACACTTTTCCGTGGAGTGTTCTGATGGCTTATCTTGACAATTTTCATCGACAAAGCTTTACATACCTTCTGCTGTATCCAGCTTCGAAGTAGAAGTTCTAGAGGAGGAAAAAAGAAGTGACGGTTGTTTATCGTTTGTTTTAATTAAGTTCCAGCAAACATGGACTGAATACAACTCATGAGAGTATACTCATAGCAGTCCGGGGCTAATGACACCCCCCCCCCCCCCCCACACACACACAAGTGTGTAACAGCCTGCAATCGTGGACCCTCCTTTGTTCAACTCTTTGTGATAGCAACCGTGAACCACAATGCTTTCCTTTGTGATAGCAACCGTGGACCTATTGTCCTCTTTTGTTATAGGTCCCCGGTTTGAATGTGGTTACCTACTCACACACACACAAGTGTGTAACAGCCTGCAATCGTGGACCCTCCTTTGTTCAACTCTTTGTGATAGCAACCGTGGACCACAATGCTTTCCTTTGTGATAGCAACCGTGGACCTATTGTCCTCTTTTGTTATAGGTCCCCGGTTTGAATGTGGTTACCTACTCACACACACACAAGTGTGTAACAGCCTGCAATCGTGGACCCTCCTTTGTTCAACTCTTTGTGATAGCAACCGTGGACCACAATGCTTTCCTTTGTGATAGCAACCGTGGACCTATTGTCCTCTTTTGTTATAGGTCCCCGGTTTGAATGTGGTTACCTACTCACACACACACAAGTGTGTAACAGCCTGCAATCGTGAACCATCCTTTGTTCAACTCTTTGTGATAGCAACCGTGGACCACAATGCTTTCCTTTGTGATAGCAACCGTGGACCTATTGTCCTCTTTTGTTATAGGTCCCCGGTTTGAATGTGGTTACACACTCACACCCACACACACAAGTGTATAACAGCCTGCAATCGTGGACCATCCTTTGTTCAACTCTTTGTGATAGCAACCGTGGACCACAATGCTTTCCTTTGTGATAGCAACCGTGGACCTATTGTCCCTTTTGTTATAGGTCCACGGTTTGAATGTGGTTACACACTCACACCCACACACACCCACCCTTACAGATCCGGTTTGTGGGGTACTGCTATTGTTGTTCTATTATTCCCTTTTCTGAAGAATTCCCTTGTGGGGCCCAATTGTTCCTATTGAAATGACCTTGTGGGGTCCATTGTTCCATTGTTGTCAGGACCCCACAAGTGCCAATCCGTGCGAACACACACCCACACACACACCCGTGTAAACACCTGCAATCGGGGACCTCCTATTGTCCCTCTTTTGTTTATACTATTTTTTTGCAACAGCTCCCATTGGTTTTGTATACGCTCTCCCACTGGGGACCTTTCCCCAACCGGGGACCCTATTGTCCTCTTTTGTTATAGGTCCCCTGTTTGAATATGTATACCTACTCACCTACACACAAACAGGTTACCGTTGACAACCTATGCCTCAACTTACTTTGATCGTCTCTTGGCACGCGTCTTCAACTTTTGACAAACGCAGTAGATCAAGATGATGAGAAGAATGACTAAAATGACAGACAGACAACTGGCTATCACCAGAAGTTCAAAATTGAACGGTGTGTCTTCATCCACGCAGCTGTTTAAAAAGAATAAAGTAAAACAAAATCAATCTTTTCTATGCACTTGGATAATACACATGATTTGGGTGAAGTGAATTTTGTTTCAGTAATCATTTTAACCAACGCCTGCAACGAATCCCTGACAGACTACGCAGTTTGACTAAAGTGAGGCCCAAATCCTTCTATTTCCCCTTTTCATATTTCACTCCACACCAATTTGTTTCGACTTAGATAAGATTGAAATGCCTGGCCCTTTGCTTTTCAGTGGTTATATGGGCCTGCCCAAATCCTTCACTTGTGATGTGCAATCGGATACAGGAGGACTTGGTGGCTGTACTGGTTCTAAATGGTATAATGCCTTTTATCCACAAATAATTGTAAACGATTTGTCCGGGAAGTATGTACGGTACTAGAAACTTGTGGGTACACATTCATCGCTATAGACTGTGCAAGTCTCGCGCTTATTCGTACATTTGGCCCCGTGAAAGTGCGATAGTTTAATCCATCACGTGTTAAAGCAATGTCTGCAGGGCCAAAGTGGTCCCAAAATGGTATTTTGCTAGTTTGCCAGAAGTCAGTGGTGAGAGCGTGTAGACCATGACATGTGCAATGCTGGTGGTAGAATAACTATAAATTATCGAGTCTACACACCTGGGACGAATTTCATGGAGCTGATTATTAAGCACAAGGAGTAACTCAAAACAAAACAATGATATGCTTATACCAGAATAAGGTTACCAGCCAAACTACCATGTTGTTACATGTACAATTTATGACGGTATCCTGCTTTGCAGACCGAATTGTATTAACACTATTTTCTGCTTAAGCAGCTCTAGTAAATTAGGCCCTGTCTAGATACAAAGCAGCTTGGTTAAAGCATGTTTCCTTCATTTACGATTAAGCACAGGGGGTATATGCCTTCGTAGTGCACCTCGGACGGTACCGATCCTACGATCTTCAACAATGATAAAGCAAACATTTTTAACCCCAGATTCTTACCTGCCATCTTGAACGGTCTGTTCACTGCCTTTCCTACAGATACAGAACGACTTGCCGTCTCCGTATTCTGAGAGACAAATCTCAAACTCATCAGCACACACTATGGCGTCTTGATAGCCGCAGACGAATGTCAAAGTCTGTCTCTGTGACATACAGCGAGCTTCTCGATGCCCTCGATTCGCTGAAAAAAATCCATACAGTGCTGGTGATCAGTGCTGTGTACATTCATTTCATTTATTTGGTTTTGTTTATTAAAAAGAACGTCATATTAAAAACATGAACATTCCTTTACAGTGAGCTTTTACTACTAAACTAGAGAACATGCATGGTTGCTCTCTACCCCCATCCTAAAGTCACGCCCTGTGTCGTTCTCAATCGAGCTCTAAAGATTTTCTGAGATTCATACAACACAATGAAGCCCAATCAATAGGGGGCCACCATGTCACATAATTATTAAGTACCAAATGAACCCAACTTGTAGGTTTCTTTTAAACAATAGAAACAAGCTCTCCACAACCATATACCATTCCCCACAACGTTTTCAATGTTCAACATGTACACTACTGTTTTTACGAAAGAAAGGGCGGAGCAACAACGGCGTAATGTATATCCCCTCGAAAAAGCAAACGCAAGGTTGTATGCGTTTCCCTGTTTTGTTGGTTTAGGCCTAATTCTTAAGATGAGCCTAAACGTTTTTGCTCAAAAGAATTTTTTTTTCCTTTTTTTTTTTTTTTAACTTATAGTTTATTTCCTCACTGTGGTTTTGAATGATAGATAAGCTATGCGAGCCTTGCAATGATACCATGAGGGAATGCATGTACACAGTACACAGTTACAATGTAGTTCTGGAAAGCATGTGCTGGGCGCTGATCGGAGTTTACCCTCAAGATGACGTAAATAAAATTAAAAACATTTAATACAACTACATTTTTAAAAAAAGCTTTAGAGCTTTTCATGAATGTTTTGAATCAATCTTCTTTCTCTCACCTTCGTTAATAAAACATTCCAGTTCATTCAAAGGGGAGTCACACAAATGATAACACAGACCGCTGGAAGTCATGCTTTCATCTACTTGGCAACTATATGAGACAAGAAGATCGGTTACAAAAGTCATCTATTAAAATGAGAAACTGAGGAGATGTTGTTGATAGAAACAGAAAATAATGGTCACTTGAATTTTAATCTGAGAGTACACATTATAAATTTGAACGAGACATCAGCGTTAGTCCGATCTTTAAAACAAAGATATCTTTAAACAAAGATAACATGGTACAGTAGCCTTTATAAATAGTAACCGCTAGAAGTTACACAAAACGTACAATACATTTCGTAGCAACATCTTCCCTACTGATGATGAAGTAAACAGTTGCCATGAAAGCTCATGCACGTTTTTGTAATTATTTAGCATGTCATTGCCACGACTACGGCACCGGTATTGATGATTGTCAAAATGTCTAAATTCTGTCACGAGCGAGAAAACTTTGTTTTAAATAAATGAAATAAATATATATAAACAATCATTTTAAAAATAAAGAAATAATTTAATAAAATAAATAAAAAACAAATAAATAAATACATACATAGAAAAATAAAGAGAGAAAGAAGCATCATCTGCTCTTCTATATATTAGAAAAATAGGTCGAATCCGACGCCATCTTGACGATGATTCCACTCTTCTACTTCATGCCTTTGTCACTTTGTTCATGCCTTTGTCACTTTGTTCATGCCTTTGTCACTTTGTTCATGCCTTTGTCACTTCTAGACTCGACTCTTGCAATTCTCTTCTCACTGGACTTTCAGATAAAGAACTTTCTAAAAAATCAACGAGTTCAAAACACTGCTGCTCGCCTCGTCTCTTGCACACCTCGTTCCCAACATATTACACCCATCTTACAAGAACTCCACTGGCTCCCGATGAAACTTTGTATCGTGTATAAGTTAAATCTTCTCACTTTCAAAGCTCTTCATGGCTTATCTCCTGACTATATATCTGATCTTCTCCATAAATATATTCCTGTTCATCCTCTCCGATCTGCTGGCCAATCCCTACTAACACAAACTCCACTTTCCACTAAATTCTATGGTCAAAGAGCCTTCAACTTTATTACACCTTCAATATGGAACGACTTAACCTCTTCATATTCGCCAAGCTGGCTCTCTTCAGATTTTGAAGGGACTTTTAAAAACTCGTTTGTTTGAATCTTTATTTTTGTAAATTGATGTTATATTCATTTCAATGTTATATGTTTAGTGTTGCGCATAGAGGCTCTTTCATTATGCGCTTTATAAATATCTCGTATTATTATTATTATTATTATTATTATTATATATAAGAAAGAAAAAACATAAGCAAATAAGTAAGTTAAATATTGCACAAATTCATTTCCTGTTCTTATTTCTATTCTGTTCAAAATAAACAGGGTATACAAGTGAACAAAATCAATCCGGAAACGCTATTCATTTTTCGGTCGTTTCGTCTAGACTTACCGCTTTGAGGGAAGTTTTATTGGCTCTGTTGACAAAATATGGCATGAAAACACTCCTCCAAAACAACTTTATGATAAAATCATACATTAATCTGACGCTAAATTTATAGTAAAATTTTATTATTATTAATCATATTTACCTGCAGAAGTGATTCTTCAGATCCTCTGAGTAATTTGCAAATTCTGTCGGTAGGTCATACTCGTCTGCCACACAGTTGTTAGTTGCTAGAAGTCCAGCACCAAACCAGATGTAGAAAACAACTCGAACAAAGTTGCTGTGATGTCTTGGCCCCTCAAGAAGCAACGTGTTTAGCACTGATTTACCCATTCTATGGTTCTATGGAGTAGTTTTTCTTACTGGCTAAATTTGTAATGATTTTCGCCCGTTCAGTTAGGACTATAAATACAGCGTATTCCTCAATAGTGGACTAAGTGTCAAGGAGACAGCGCACGAGTAACTCAAAGTGAATGCTATAGGATGTGGGGTGCAGCCTGAATAATGCCAGTGTGCATACAGGCGTTCAGTATGAAATAGACTTAACAAGTTTTTTTGTGTTGTTTTCCTAGATCCCTTGGTCAAGGTCGGGTGAGAATTTTTAAAGAGGCATTCTGTTTGTCAAGGGTATAGAAAATGACTATTAATTGAGTATAAAGCATGCATGACATTGTTTCATTTCATGAACATTTCTGACGAATGTCTACTAAACAAAATTTGTTATGCCAAAGGGGGAAATATTCAAATTTGAAATTAGAAATTGAAATGGTAGTTGATGAGTCTATACGATGAAGCCAAATGCTTATTAGAAACAAACGCGCCTCTGCATGTTAGCGATAATTCGTTTGCCATTTAATCCAAAGAGTCCAAGTTGGATTTTAGGCAACACAACACCCAATAATGCACCCATCACAGGTAATGGGCCTTGCTGCTTCCCGTACAAGCCTTTGTTTGAATAGGTCTATCTGCAGCGTGATAAAGATCTTTAGAAAAGAACACCTTGTCCCGAAGTGTCAAAGCAGAGATTTTTTGTGGTTACTTTTAGTTCAAATCAATGTACATATAATAATGTGTTTCCACTTCACGCAATAGTTTAATATAAGGACAAAACACCACAATGTCTGCAGTGTATTTGCCGAAAATGTTCGAGAAATCCTTATCTTATTGTAGACCTTTTAGCATGGAAGAAAACCATTTTTCATAATCTTAGTAGCTGATCTTGTTTGGACTCTAATCCACTAGGGCCTTTCTTACTCTTCTACGTAGATTTTACTAATCGCTCTCTGTAGAACTGGGCTGCTCGTGTTATCTTTAGGTTAGATCGCCGTCATGATGCCATGCTTCTTCTAAGATCGATTCATTGGTTACCAATTAAAAAGAGGATTGTATTTAAGATTCTTTTATTTGTATACAAATTCTTTCATAATCAGGCACCTGAGTATTTTAATGATTGTCTTGAGTTGTATCGACCTTTGCGTACAAATCTTCGCTCCAATGCAGATCCATCTCGGGTAACTTTTCCCATGACTCGTAGTAAGGCAGGAGACCGTACATTCACTGTTACAGCAGCTAAAGAGTGGAATGAACTTCCCTCTTATATTAAATCTGCTCCATCAGTCAATGTGTTTAAGAAGATCCTCAAAACATACCTTTTTCCTAATTGATGTGTTAATTGTTGTTGTTTTGGTTTATATAACGTTTAATGATTTGTTGATATAAATTATTGCTCATTACTATTGTAAACGCTGTGATATAGTTATACTATGAATAGCGTATCTAAATGCATAATATTAATAATAATAATAAATAATAATAATAATAACAGATTGGATGGCACATGAAAATGATAATAACATAACGTTAATTTATCCTTCCTATTGCGAAGTAAGTCAGTTAGATTTAAAACCGTTACCAAATTGAAAACACGTTCGCCACTTTAAGGTTGAACTTTTCTACACGCTTCATGTTGCATGGACCTAAAACGCCCATCGTTTGGGTTCCGGCCACGCTTCAGTGACATTAGTGAATACACACAGAAGGTCAGCCTCTACGTCAATGTATGTACAATGTACGCATTTAGTGAGCTTAGCTTGTACTGGGAGTTAATAATGGTTACCTTGAATAAATCCAACCAAACAAAATTGCTCAACCTGAGGTGTGTTTGTGTTGCTCTCATAGTGTACAAAGTATTGTACTATTAATACGTCAAAGGGTTTCTTAATTTGAATTTGGATTTTGTTAGTGCAAATTGATTTTTTTTTTTCTTCTTTTAATACAACTCGTGTACTCGTGTTAAATATGATTCAATTTACATGAATTATGATAACTACATGGATTAAACAGTTTGTAAATATTAACAACAAAAACACACACACAAGTTTGCTAAAACGCAATAAGTTGTACCAACAACAAAAAGTCTAGGCACATTGGGTACCGTATTGAGTACTTGAAGATATCATGCTGAGTCCCACCAGATTTAACAGTGTGTTTATATCAATAAGCAAGTTCGGGTGCCAAACCTTTAGTCAATTTGCATTTTAAATCACGTATGCTCGGTCTATGTTTCACTGGAACGCGTTTAGTCGATTGATTCTTCAAAATGTGGCATCAACACTATTAAACTTATCGTCCCTCGCGCCCGCCGCTCATGGGGTACTCGTGCTTTTCAATTTTCTGCTGCATCCTTCTGGAACAACCTTCCTTCACACATCATTTCAGCGGGCTCCACTAACCAGTTCAAGAGAACACTTAAGACTCATTTATTTACCATTAATTAATACTTGTTTCAGTCAATTACCCTGGCTTCGTCATGCAATCAGTTTATTACTGGTTCTTTGTGCATTACCACTGTTATGTTTTAAATAATTTGTTATGGCCAAATGCTGAGGATCTGGCTGAGGGTGCATGTGCTGGAAACCTCTCCCCTTTTTATCGCTTCTTTTTAACACCTTTTGTTGTATTTTAAGTAGTATATTTGTCGGTTTATTTATTGGCTTGTTAGGTGTTCGGAGCGGAGCGTAGCGACGAACACCTCTTGTTATTGTTCGTTTTTTTTTTTTTTTTGGTGTTCGGAGCGGAGCGTAGCTCCGAACACCTCTTCTTATTAGGTGTTCGGAGCGGAGCGTAGCTCCGAACACCTCTTGTTATTGTTCGTTTTTTTTTTTTTTTTTAGGTGTTCGGACAAAAGTCCGAAGACCTCTTGTTATTGTTCGTTTTTTTTTTTTACTTCTTCATCTTCTTCTCTTTGCCGCTTGTCCGCTAACAAAAGAACACTTCCCAAGCTCATATAAACTTGAAATTTTTACCATAGTTAGATAACCATTAGGAGACGAAACCGTTTCATTTACGTCATGATGACGTCATCAGGTGTCAAGTTACAAGGTTTTTAAACTTAAAAAATTTAATCTTTGAAAATCCATATCAAATCAAGATGAAGAGACCGTCGGTTACTTTTTGCGGGATTATATAGAGGTAATATGGGTCTTCATTTTTTTTTTTTTGAGTGACGTGACTTGACCTCTACTTCCGGTCGAAACAGGAAGGAACAGGAAGTGCCTTGTAATTTAAAAGTGGCACACTTTTACAAGTTTTTTTTAACGGTGTTATAGTCGAGCAAGAGTCTGGTTTAAAAAAATAAGACAAGTGACGTCATAAAAGTCAAGAGCGCCCTCTAGCGGCAGGTTAAAAACAATTAAAAATACACTTTTACTAGATGTCTGTGGTGAAGTTTATGATAATCGTTTCAAAATTGGTATACATAATGACCTTCATACAGACAACATATGTGTGAATTTTTAGATTGATGACGTCATCATGTGTCACGTGGTATCGTATTAAAGGTTTACTTTTTGAAGCTGTGTATCTACAAAACCACAAGTTTGACTGAGTTGAAACTTGGCATGTTGATAGACAGTGATATTGACTACTTAAAGCTAGAGTGACGACTTGATGACGTCATCATTTTTTTTTTTTACAAATTTTTGAAATTTTGACCAATTGTTACATATCTTCAGTTCAAAGCAAGCTATAATCGAATTTCATTTTGCATGAGACTTGGAAGGTCCTACAAGGATATAATGTTGAGTGACGTTTTCAAGACGTCATCGATTTTCATGTTATGTCACCACCAAGGTAGTGTTTTACAAGATCTATATGTACAGAACAACTTTGGTGATCAAATGGAAACTTTGCATGTACTCATGCTGGGATGTGTTACATCCAAAAAGTTTGGTCAAATCTTTAGAACCACCATTCTAAAGACTCTATAGAAGTATATCAATATTTAATACACAGACATGTTTATAACATTTCTTTGAAACACGAGGTCACACCGAACACCTCTTTTTTGTTTCCAACAAAAAATTATTTCTAGTTGTTCGGTTTTTTTTTTTTTTACTTCTTCAGATTCTTCTTCTTCTCTTCGCCGCTTGTCCGCTAACAAAAGCACACTTCCCAAGCTCATATAAACTTGAAATTTCTACCATAGTTAGATAACCAGTAGGAGACGAAACCGTTTCATTTACGTCATGATGACGTCATCAGGTGTCAAATTACAAGGTTTTTAGAAAAAAATAAATTAATCTTTGAAATTCTGTAACAAATCACACTTAGGAGACCGGCGGTTGTTTTATGCGGTATCATACTTAGGTCATATAGGTCTTTATTTTTTATCGTGTGCGTGACCTCACATGACCTCTACTTCCGGTCGAAATAGGAAGAAACCGGAAGTGCCTTGTAATTTAAAAGTGGCACACTTTTACAAGTTTTTTTTAACGGTGTTATAGTCGAGCAAGAATCTGGTTTAAAAAAATAAGACAAGTGACGTCATAAAAGTCAAGAGCGCCCTCTAGCGGCAGGTTAAAAACAATTAAAAATACACTTTTACTAGATGTCTGTGGTGAAGTTTATGATAATCGTTTCAAAATTGGTATACATAATGACCTTCATACAGACAACATATGTGTGAATTTTTAGATTGATGACGTCATCATGTGTCACGTGGTATCGTATTAAAGGTTTACTTTTTGAAGCTGTGTATCTACAAAACCACAAGTTTGACTGAGTTGAAACTTGGCATGTTGATAGACAGTGATATTGACTACTTAAAGCTAGAGTGATGACTTGATGACGTCATCATTTTTTTTACTACAAATTTTTGAAATTTTGACCAATTGTTACATATCTTCAGTTCAAAGCAAGCTATAATCGAATTTCATTTTGCATGAGACTTGGAAGGTCCTACAAGGATATAATGTTGAGTGACGTTTTCAAGACGTCATCGATTTTCATGTTATGTCACCACCAAGGTAGTGTTTTACAAGATCTATATGTACAGAACAACTTTGGTGATCAAATGGAAACTTTGCATGTACTCATGCTGGGATGTGTTACATCCAAAAAGTTTGGTCAAATCTTTAGAACCACCATTCTAAAGACTCTATAGAAGTATATCAATATTTAATACACAGACATGTTTATAACATTTCTTTGAAACACGAGGTCACACCGAACACCTCTTTTTTGTTTCCAACAAAAAATTATTTCTAGTTTTTACTTCTTCTTCTTCTGGCCGTCCCTTGTCCGCTAACAAAAGCACACTTCCCAAGCTCATATAAACTTGAAATTTTTACCATAGTTAGATAACCATTAGGAGACGAAACCGTTTCATTTACGTCATGATGACGTCATCAGGTGTCAAATTATAAGGTTTTTAGAAGAAAAAATAATTAATCTTTGAAATTCTGTAACAAATCACACTTAAGAGACCGTCGGTTGTTTTATGCGGGATCATACTTAGGTCATATAGGTCTTTATTTTTTGTCGTGTGCGTGACCTCACATGACCTCTACTTCCGGTCGAAACAGGAATAAACAGGAAGTGCCTTGTAATTTAAAAGTGGCACACTTTTTGAAGTTTTTTTTTAACGGTGTTATAGTCGAGCAAGAGTCTGGTTTAACAAAATAAGATAAGTGACGTCATAAAAGTCAAGAGCGCCCTCTAGCGGCAGGTTGAAAACTGTTAAAAATACACTTTTACTAGATGTCTGTGGCGAAGTTTATGATAATCGTTTCAAAATTGGTATATATAATGACCTTTATGCAGACAACATATGTGTGAAGTTTTATATTGATGACGTCATCATGTGTCACGTGGTATCGCCTTAAAGGTTTACTTTTTGAAGCCGTGTATCTACAAAACCACAAATTCGACTGAGTTGAAACTTGGCATGTTGAAAGACAGTGATAGTGACAACGTAAATCTAAAGAAACAACATGATGACGTCATTCCTTTTTTTTATACAAATATTTGAAATATTGACCAATTATTACGTGTATTTATTGACCCGCTGTCAAACCACGGGCTACACACACACTACGCGAACTAAACCAGTTTACTGTTTTTTATCACGTAGTGTGTGTGTATACGTTGAGCAAATCATCCGCAAGGTTCAAAGTCCATCAAACATGCTTGTGGTCTAGTCTCTGTTCAAGGTTCGCGCAACCTGCTTTTGACAATACGCTTTGTTAGTCTCTAAAACAGCCGTCCATGCAAACCTCGTTAACAAACAAATGCTAGGCTTTTGATCGTGTGCTTTTTAACCAAACGTTGAACATTTCATGAATTCATATCTCGTCTTCTTTTCCCTCAAGATTGTCCAATAAAAAAAGACACTTCCTAAGCTCGCATAAACTTTAATCTTCACACATAGTTAGATATGCATAGGTAGATGACACCGCTGCAGTGATATCATCATGACTTCATCGGATGTCAAATTACAAGGTTTTTAAATATTAATTTTGTAATGTTTGAACTTCCATATCAAATCACGGACATGAGACCGTAGGTTGCTTTTTGCGGGATTATACCAAATTAATTTAGGTCTTATTTTTGTATTGTGTGTGTGACATTACGTTACCTCTACTTCCGGTCGAAACAGGAAGTGCCTTGTTATACTTCAGTTTTTGACCGATTAATATTGTTCTCTCCCGTGCAAATAAGACTGAGAAAAGAAGGGAAATACTCAGGTCCAATTTTGTCGATAAATAACGACTTTTTAATTGTTGCATTCGTATACACAGGAAGTGTGGCAGCTTTATTTATTATTTTGAATAACATCTTTAGGATTGTAATCAAGTGGATAATCATTCAAAAATAATGGGTTTTGATTCCAAAGCGACTACCATGGAAACTAGCATGCAGATCGATGCCCACGCCCGTCAAACACTTGATTCTTATGTTCTATCATTCTAAACATGTAAGCATTGTTGTGAAAAAAAATCGTACACGATTATTTCATAATTGTTATGTGATCATTATAAAAACAAGTAAAGGGAACCAGCCGATCATATCAAGAAACATTATACTTCCATCCAATGGCCGTCCAAACACCAATTAAGTAAATAAACTCGCAATTCAAAAGTCAACTCTAGCGGGCGCTACAAACATTTTGGGATTAGTGGATTAATGTAAACTCGGGACATAGTGAGGTCATTGTGCTGCTTCAGTTCTATGCGTGATAGGAGTAGGTACTTCAGTATGTAATACATAAAGTCCAAATTGCACGGAAAAAGTTATGACTTTATTGGGTTTAAACAATGGAAGGAAGAAACTCTTGTGAAAGTAGTTGTGGAATAATTTGTTTCTAAATAGACTCATTCACTACCTTTTGATAAAAACTTATCGTACAAATTTCTAACAGTCATGTTTACCAATTTTTTCAATTAAATTTGAGCCACTGCTAGTTCTTACAAGATTTATAAGTACAGAACGACTTTGGTAATCAAGCTGAAACTTTGCATGTATCTAAGTTGGGATATGTTACATCCAAAACATTTGTTCACACCACGATGACGTCATCGAGTGTGACATGACGTCACCTTAAAGGTGCAGGTTCAAGATCTATATACTGAGTAGTATGCTTGGTCAAGCTGAAATGTAGCTTACATGTATTCAAACTGGGATGTGTTACTACCAAATTGAACGTCATTCCGAACACCTTCTTTTTGTTATACAACAAAAAGTTAAGTCTAGTTTTATATCTTTTTATATGTACAGCGCCTTGAGCGTCTTTTTAGGCGGATTTTGGCGCTATATAAATGCTTATTATTATTATTAGGTGTTCGGAGCGGAGCGTAGCTCCGAACACCTCTTGTTATTGTTCGTTTTTTTTTGTTTTTTTTACTTCTTATTCTTCTTCTTTTCTCCGTCCCTTGTCCGCTAACAAAAGCACACTTCCCAAGCTTATATAAACTTGAAATTTTTACCATAGTTAGATAACCATTAGGAGACGAAACCGTTTGATTTACGTCATGATGACGTCATCAGGTGTCAAGTTACAAGGTTTTTAAAATTAAAAAAATTAATCTTTGAAAATCCATATCAAATCAAGATGAAGAGACCGTCGGTTACTTTTTGCGGGATTATATAGAGGTAATATGGGTCTTCATTTTTTTTTTTTTGAGTGACATGACTTGACCTCTACTTCCGGTCGAAACAGGAAGGAAAAGGAAGTGCCTTGTAATTTAAAAGTGGCACACTTTTTGAAGTTTTTTTTTACGGTGTTATAGTCGAGCAAGAGTCTGGTTTAAAAAAATAAGACAAGTGACGTCATAAAAGTCAAGAGCGCCCTCTAGCGGCAGGTTGAAAACAATTAAAAATACACTTTTACTAGATGTCTGTGGCGAAGTTTATGATAATCGTTTCAAAATTGGTATACATAATGACCTTGCAGACAACATATGTGTGAATTTTTAGATTGATGACGTCATCATGTGTCACGTGGTATCGCATTAAAGGTTTACTTTTTGAAGCTGTGTATCTACAAAACCACAAGTTCGACTGAGTTGAAACTTGGCATGTTGATAGACAGTTATATTGACTACTTAAAGCTAGAGTGACGACTTGATGACGTCATCACATTTTTTTAAACAAATTTTAGAAATTTTGACCAATTGGTATATATCTTCAGTACAAAGCAAGCTATAGTCAAATTTAATTTTGCATGAGACTTGGAAGGTCCCACAAGGATATAACGTGGAGTGACGTTTTCACGACGTCATCGATTTTCATGTTATGTCACCACCAAGGTAGTGTTTTACAAGATCTATATGTACAGAACAACTTTGGTGATCAAATGGAAACTTTGCATGTACTCAAGCTGGGATGTGTTACATCCAAAAAGTTTGGTCAAATCGTTAGAACCACCATTCTAAAGACTCTTTAGAAGTATACAATATTTAATACACAGACATGTTTATAACATTTCTTTGAAACACGAGGTCACACCGAACACCTCTTTTTTGTTTCCAACAAAAAATTATGTCTAGTTATTATTATTATTATTATTAACCCATGGAGGCCTCCATGCGTAACCTAACCGCCATCTTGACAAACTGACGTTACTTTGCTAGTAGACTATAGAGAAACATTTCTCCGAAGTTATAGGGGTATGTTTTTGCGGTCGTAACTAATACTGTTTCGGTTGGCTTGGCCGTTGGTAAATCACTGGTCAGTGACCGAAACAGTTATTGGTTAGAGCCGCGAAAACGCACTCAGGTTGATCCAGTTGAACTAGCTATAGTTCAACCATGCAGTGTTCGAGTGACATCAAGATCGACTATGAATGATGGTTATGTCTAGTCGACTCTAGTCAGCCGCCTGAACTTGTTCATAGAATTATATACTATTAGAAATAGAGGGCGTACAAAACCATGTGACACAGCCCAATAACGACAAAACTTGTTTGCCATTGGAACATGGTGGCGAACCATCGGGTCATGCGCCAGTTCTCACAGCCATCATTTTGTAAGTGGGCATAATGTATGTAATTTCCCCATTGGGATTCGAACCCATGCATGGTGTGACAGCGCGGTTCCGTGTGTGTAATTAGGATGCCCTCTCTAGTTGTAATATTTAACATTGTGATTTACATACGTCTTTGTTACTGGATTATAAAAATTGATTTATCTGGCGTGTGGAACGTGTTTTGGGGTTTTTTTTTTTATTATGTGAGATCGCCTAACATCGGATGGCCACTTCAAGGTGAGGGCTACACTGATTTGGGCTATTGACCCAAATCAACAGTCATCAGGGGCACGTTGCCACCTACTCCCTGAGACTAAATAAGGGTTATCCCCTTCACAGTCCATAAGGATTTAGGGACGGGTACCATCCACTCGAAGGCACAAGTGTCATGACTGGGATTCGAACGCACACTCTGCTAATGACATCAGTGCTCGGGTCCGGTGACTAGACCGCTCGGCCACGATACGCCACGTTGGTGGAAGGCTCAACAACATGACCATTTGCATGTACATGTTAAATGTTCGATGGAGGATGCAGTTTACTGCAATGAAACATCAGCGATTTGACGCCTTGCCAGCTCAAGATTTGAGACCGTTACTTTTAAACCTTCTCTAAATGTTGATAATCGTTGTTCTCTTGATCAGAAGGGTCGCCCACGTTCGAAAGCCGGCTTGTAGATCTTTCGAAGTGGTCGTAGACGGACGAGTCATTGGCATCGGCCGGTGGTGTTGCAACGACAGCAACCTCGTATCCAGATTGATCATTAGCGGTCTCGCTCTCCGCAGGCTTGTGCTCCGGAGAACTGTTTTCCTTTTGAGTTGCAACGACAGCAACCTCGTATCCTGATTGATCATTAGCGGTCTCGCTCTCCGCAGGCTTGTGCACCGGAGAACTGTTTTCCTTTTGAGTTGCAGCGACGGCAATCTCGTATCCAGACCGATTGAGTGGGGTTTCGCTCTCCGCAGTCATCAGCACTGGAGAACGAACGCTTTCCGTTTCAACAAGAGCCTCTGGTAACGATTCAGATGTAGAGGTTGTGCATTCTGAGTCACTCATCACTATGTTCTCATTACTGGGTGTTTTCTCTAGCACCGAATAGTCATGGTAAGCGTCCTCCGTACTTGGGTCTTTATCGGCCCCAGTAGAGGGCGCACTGTTTTGCCCGTGGACCACATAGCGGGTGCTCCCCTCACCTTTGTCGTTATAGTCCAACGAATAGTACGTGTGATTGTCTGCCTGTGGGTACTCACCGGGTACCAGCGGTAAAGGTGTAGACAGTCGTTTCGATACTGCAGAGATATAATTATTGACGTAAAGAGAAGTTTCTTTAAAAAGGGTTTCGAAAGTAATAACATGGTTAAGAAACTGTTAAGTAAAGAAAACACATGTAAATTGTATGCGCTGCAAAGAAAATAGATTTGCTGTATCATTTAAGCACTATTTTCTGCCAGCATATGAATTTGAGCCCAGATCAGTGCTCCTTGAGGCTGACAGCTGTCATAGGGGATTTTGTTTCACAGTGTGCGTGTCCCAACGAAACGGGCTGAAGAAGTTGAGTCAGAAGAGGGCGCTAACAGACAAAGTTTCTACCCAATATTCAGAACAGAGTAACTGGGGACAAATTTCCCCGTTGCACCGGCAAAAACTAACTGGTCGGCCGCAGCACTGGTGGAACAATGTGTGTAAAAGAGGCCACTTTTTATTCAAATAATCATTCAGGTTTTTGCAATTCCTTACCATTTGTTTCAAGTTCTACACTAGTTGAGTCTTTGGTACCATTCCTGCAAATTACCCAAGCAAATACAAATAATTTAATAATTAATTAATTCTCATGACATATATAAACCAACATTTAAAAGTGTCCAACCTTTAAATAGGGTGAAAATAAATTTAAATCTTTTATGGACTTCTGCTTTTCTGCAGCAAGAACAAAAAATAAACACTTTAGTAACAAATAGATAAGGAAAGACAAACATACTGTAGAGACACGGGAAGGAGGCCGGTCCTCTAGTTAAAAAGGACGAGGATTCACCAAGAGACAATACAATAAAAGCAACCAACAAATTCTATAGATGACGTGTTAAATATAAAACAATCTCCTGTACTGATTTTAATTCTTCAATGCAACACAGCACATCGAATACAAAATAGCACATGTATACAAATGCACACAGTAAAATGTACAGCTAAAGGGCAAAAGGTCAGCGCAACACGAGGCTGGCTACACACACACACAACAAGTTTACAATATTATAGCCTATACAGAATGAAATCGCCTCATAAATGACTATATTTCTATGGTCAAAAGATAATTTAAGCTAAAAGTGATACTCACAGAGAGTTCTAGGACATTATCCCTCCCAGATTAATGTTACTTGGAGCATGGCCAGAGCCATGCTCCCCACAAAATACAGAGAAATACGGACCAAAAGTATATGTGCTCTCTCTTGCTAAAAAGCTAAATTGGAAAAGAGACTGGGTCGACAGGTCGCGACCCCAAAGTAAACTTTCTACAGATTATTAAAGATAAAAATCAACCTGAGAATTGTTAAACACTTTAGTCTGAAGATAGGATTTACTAAGGAGATCTGTGAGTTACCGTACCCTCGTTATTCACACACTGCTCGTTTTGGCAATCTTCCTTTTGGCATGCCCTTTGGCAAAGAGTTGTTGGTTGCATACCATTCCCACATGGGGTCCTCCCTCTGGGGCAACTGTACAAAAGGATAGAGAGAGAGGGAGAGAGGGGGGGGGGGGGGGGTGGGGAGAGAGAGAAAACAAAACAGACATGGATACATTTTTTGAGATTAGTTGCCTATGGGTCCGTCTCGAAACCACCGCATCAGCATTTTTGGACTAAGGGTTGGGGTTCGAGCGCATGTTTGGAGCGATGTCGGTCACTTCGTACCCAAGTCACTTCGTACCAAAAATATCATACCCAAGTCACCATTTTAAGTCACTTCGTACCAAAGTCACTTCGTATACCCACGTACCCAAGTCACTCCGTACCTCCATTGTCTGAGTCATTGTGGCCGGCCGCCTGCCAGTGTGACCCTTGTCAGGCATGTTGGTTGCACATTTGGGTTTACTCAGAGTAAGAGAAGACCCGTCCAGACTTGATGTTTGGAAGGCCAGTGTCATGGGGAAATCTGTCCCACAGAGATTTTTCTCCCATTATGGGAAATTAATATGGGGTGAAGGAGGACGATTCAAAAGAGGGCATCATCAGAAGAAATGTATACACAGTTCGCCGTATGGGGGATGGGGGTGGGGGCATAATCTTGGGGGGGGGGGGGGGGCAGAACTTCCATCCTGCCACACCGGTTCCACTTTTTACAAAGTCACCTGGCTCTGCAGTATACAAAACAAGTTTCATTGTTGTTCTGTGTCTGGCCACCAAGATGGCGATGTCAAGACCGGAATGCCCACCAAACACTTGCATTCAGCACTGGAAAGCGAATTCTTTCTCTAAACAACCAACGGTCATAATTAATAAAACCACCTGCACATGCCCTCCCATGCGATGTATTTAAACACTTACCCATCACAGAAATGTTCTCGTATCGAATCGACAAACTCTGATGGAATGCCCCAATACGACTGCTGAGCTGAATATGGTTCCATCGTATTCAGGAAGAACAGTGTCATCAGCATCAAAACATATCGACGAGGTAAAACGCGTACAATCGATCCCTCCATTGTAAGTCTACGAAATGTCTTGCTTTGGGGGCTTGGAAAGTTACCAAAATATGTATCAGTCGTTATAGCAATTCGCTGCAAATACTGAGCAGACTATCGTTACAACGAGCATTTAGTCTTTTGAACGTTGCTTTGTGAATGACAATCTTTTCTCCAGTCTAGTGACGCAGTTTATGACGAGTCCAAAGATAGCCTTTTCGACAAGGCCATCGTGGACAGCTTTGTAAACAGTGGAGCGACTGGAACGAGAGACCACGCGCGCGAGCAGAGTGGCGAAGCCACGAGGGCCTTTTCCAACTTGTTTGCGGTTTTTGTGATGAATTATTCATGAAGTATGAAACGTGCGTTATGCACTTCTGATTGGTTTAGACTTTTGCTACCGTTTCGGGTAGCAAAAGTCGAGATTATAAAGAAACACATAAGAAACCGCAAACAAGTTGGAAAAGGCCCTCGTGGCTTCGCCACTCGCGTGCGTGGTCTCTCATTTCAGTCGCTTGGGATCGCGGCTCCAAGCCACGAAGGCCTTGACAAAAGGCTAGTCCAAAGATGGCAGACAACCCGGAAGAAGAGGGTCATTCACTCATGTCTTATTATTGTGTCGCATGGATCGTATAGACGATGTGACCTGTGACATCACATGTTTACAAAAGAGCCACAGAGCCTGGACTTCCTGCAGGCACATTTGTACACAGCTCAATGGAAGAAAACAACAAATCTTATGTTTTATGGAGATTGCACCGTCTGATTTTTCTCAACTTTTGATATGAAGAAAGGGGGGACATCTCAAAAGGTGTACAGCTGTTGCTTTTGTAAATTTTGAATTTATGTGAAAATTATGACACAAAATGTAAATTTTCCCATATAGCCTGTGTAGTATCTTGCCCGGCAGGAAACGCTTTAGAATGTGCAAGGTCACCACTCTGTAAACAAATGTAACATGGTCTATAGGTTTATGTTTTTTAGCAGGCTCACAATAGGGTACGCCCAGACCCAGTTCACTGAATGCTTTGTTGCGGGGCAAGACGGAGCTGTTGGCGATGTCACCCTTATTTGATAATACTTTTACAGGAAAATGCAGATGTTGCAGACGTTGCTGACGTTGTGATGAAAGCATGCACGTTCAGGAACGAGACGAAGGCCTACCCAATCTTTATTTTTGTAACTTGCGTTTATATCAATTTCATTGTTTTATGTTTTGTGTTGCGCATAGAGGCTCCTGCATTATGCGCTATATAAATATCTTGTAATAATATTATTATTACCCTCGATCCACTAAGCAAACATTGTCGTCCTGGCCGATTTCACACCTTCCGCCCATCTAGTAATCAACAAGAAAGTTCTTTTCAGAACTAAGACTTAAAATTTGGAATTCGGGGGACTACTTAGTAATCTTTTGAACTCTAAAACTACTCGGCGGCATAGCAAGAATAGTTCTTAAAGAACATATACATGTTGTTACTGCAAACTAAATATACATTACCGTTTTTCATATAGTTTCTCAATTATTCTAGGAAGAATAATTTTTGTCGTTGTTAAGTTGTGTTTGTGTTAATAAAGGCAACACAACACAAATATGGGATTATTATTTGTTTCCTCAAGAAAACAGCCTATCCCACTGTATGATCGCCACGTATGGTGACTCTGAGAGGACCGCATTTTACAAATACGGAACTATTTTTTTCAGAGAGCTATAACTCGCATGAATTGAAAACGACACACACAACATTTGCGCTCTACTTAATAGAACCAAACATGCATGAAATCAAGCTACGGGACACAGCAACGCACGCCCTTTAAGTTGCACAGCTATGGTCGTCGTCTTTGAAACCACAGCCCGTTGGCCTTGGCATGGGCTTGGTCTCGGTGAGATAATACAAAACGTGTGCTGACTTTAGACAGGCGGGCCAAGCCCAAGTGGAGCGCAAGCCCAACTCAGGTTTAGAAAACGGCCCCATGATTGCGACTTAAAGACATGTAGCCGCAACACACATGCATTATTAGAGAAATGTCGCCCATATCTTACTATCATAATTTTTTCCAAGAGTTCTTCTCATTCACGAGAAATAACGGAAAAACCAAACCCTTGGTCAAAGGTCGGCTAAACGCAGACTGAGCCATCCTTCATTCGGCAGTCGAAAATCGCAGGCATATCACACATAGATAGTTACCCTGTTTACCTCCATTTTTGGTGTAAGTGATACTGGGGTCCAGACTGCTAGCTTAAAGGGCCTATGAAATAGATTTTTTTAATGCTGGAAACAATAAAGTATGCCTATTACAACATATATTTGATTTTTTTTTTTTTTTCACAAGCCATTTTACACCATTAAAAAAATCATTTCGAAATTTAGGGGGGCCGCAGCGCCCCACCCATACCTCCTCATTAACATAAAATCCGTGACGTAAACAAAGGCAATTCAGCAGAACGACTTGTCATACGTAACGTCATGTGTGTGTGGCCACCCGACCGCACCGCCGAGCGAACACACGGAAGGAAAACGTTCAATCTTCAATTACATGACCAACGTGGAAATCGCTCTCCCTACACTTCGAAATAGAATTTATACTGTAAAACAGCACAATTTGTCTGCCTACCAATTGGTATTGCCCAGCCTAGCAACGTGTTCTTCATCTTCGGAGTCTGACTCTGATTCAGATCCTAGTTCGCCGTCGTCTTCTGCTAGTTCTGGTTCGTACAAGTAGGGCTGCACTCCGAGCACCTCGTCGTTTCTGTCGGTGTCGCTCCCATCGCTACTCCCATCGCTGGACAAATCACTGCTGTCCGATGATTCGCTCCCACACTGGACAAATCTTTCTGGTTCTGAGGTAAAGGAAGGGGAATCCTCACCTAATCCGGACATTATTTTCTTTGTTTTTGCGATTTATTCCAGTGGAGTATCAACGTACGCCTTGACGATCGACTCGACTCGGCTGTATACTTAAACTGCGCGCGCCTGGGCACCAGACCACGACTGAGATCTCGATCTGGGAGCCGCTGCCTTTGTGTACGTCACGAACAGCGCCCTCTTGTGGCGTCTAAAATACGAAAGTTTCGGGGGGGGGGTATTTTTTTTATTGAATTAAAATACAAAAATGCACTCCAGACACTAAACAGTTTTTAAAAATAATTTCTTTTCATATGAACTAATTTAGTAAAGCTATAAAAAACACACACAAAAAATACCACTTCATAGGCCCTTTAACAAAAGCTTGACAATTCACACCGGCGCAAGACTACCGATCAACCATGATTACAATAATGTTCTGTTATGCGTCAGCAAAAAGTTGTGTCACACATTGCTGTTTTTCAAAAGTGGATTCAAACGAATGGCCTAGATTTTTGGATATCTTTCTAATCCCATCATCTTAACGACGTCGTTTCACACTTGTTGATCGAGACTATAATACATGTGATAAAGTGACGATCTTCTGCATCTTGTGCGCAATATTGTGCATTCCAAAGTCCCATGGAAGTTATTGCTATACAATTAAAGAGAAACGGTCAGAAATAGTTTCAAACGTATTTATAATTAACTATTAAATTAATTATAAAAATTCTTCCCTTGAAAAAATATATATAACAAGGGTAAGCAGTCAAGGGTAGGTCGGGTTACGTCAACATAACAGTTGTTTAAACGCTGAAATGTAAATATTGCTGGAATTGCACATCCCTATAGATAGGTTGCAGTATGACGTAAGTCGGCCATCTTTACGGGCAATTTGGAACACACAGTAATGCGTTACGCGTGAGAACGGCGTGCAGGACGCGCACTTTTCACCAAACTGATTGCATGATTGGTTAGTGAATGACGCGGCTGCGTTAATAATTTGAGCGCTTGACGCGCCTGCAAGCCAAAATGCGATTTGCCCGTAAAGATGGCGTCTATTGGGAACTATCTATATACCTCGACTTAAATAAACATAACAAATATACCTACCTATTCTATGTTTTCTGGCTCGTTACGGCAAAATGATTTTTTTTTAGGAACTGAAGCCATAGCCTTTGTCAAGGCCATCGTGGCTTGGACAGCTTTGTAAACAGTGGAGCGACTGGAACGGGAGACCACGCGCGAGCCTAGTGGTAGACTTGGTGCAAGACATTGTTGTTCATAATATGACGCAACTGTCGCGATCACACAACTATCGCGATTTAGCGCGCTCCGTGCCCCGCCGCGCATTATGACGGGCGCTGTTGGGAAACTTCCAGATCACCACCACACATGGGCGCTCCACTCTAAATAATCTCTCATAGGAACCAATGCTAAATGATAAATATTCAAAAAATACTTTAAAAAACGTGTTAAGTCTCTCATCAGCCCTTGAAAACCAATCAGCCAGACATATTTTCGGACAACTAAACTTCAGAATTCTTTTCAATTTTTGGCAGGTCAGCCGTTTGGAATTTTTGTTAGCGACCCCAGAAACAAACACCCCAGAAAATGAACTTTTTCCCAAACCGACTTGCTGCCAGTTTTCGTGAAGCACTTCTCCACTTGCCAAGTAAAATAGGGCCAACTTAAACGCCTAAATTTATCAAGTCTCCCCAAAAGTTGAAGCACAAAACCCCCAGGCTGTGATAGATTCGTATAATTGCATGCCCCCAAAACGTTATAATTCAAAATATACTGTGGGTTTACAAATTATGATAATGAGCTTGGCGCACGAATTTTTCCATTTAGTATGGTGCACCCACATCACACTCAAAGACGGATTTGCGGCTTCCAGAAGACGCCCTCTATCGGTGGAATAGTCGTGACGTGTATAGTGTTGTTGAGTGCATGTAGGCCCTATGGTGTTACTAACTGAACAAGAACGTCTTGCACCAAGACTAGCCTAGTTGCGAAAATTCGCCACTCGCGTGCGTGGTCTCCCTTTCCAGTCGCTTGGGATCGCGGCCCTACGAAGCTGTCCAAGCCACGAAGGCCTTGACAAAAGGCTACTGAAGCCCCCGCACCTTGTGCCTTGGCAAACCAGGTGCCTGGTATTTCGGGAAAGATCCATAATTCCCGAAAACAGAGGAGTAAGATCATACTTCAATCCCAGATTCAAAACAGTTTACTTTACATTAAACCAGTATCCATCTATTGAATCTGTTCATCCGCCTTACAACAAATCATATCACTTGAGTCTGTCGTTTAAATTGCGTTGATATGATGGATTTTTGTCGTGGGATCCTCGACGCGCAAGCCCCACGAATCATCACTGTCAGTCAGAGCCCCGGTCCGTTACTCGATCTTTCAGAGTTTCCATTTTGAGTTGGAGATTCCATCAATGTAACTATCTGTCACGATCTTGTGACGCAGCTGAACCAAGATTTGGATATGTCAATATTTGTCAATGTCCACGAACCATGACTATTTATTGGGGGGGGGGGGGGGGGCTCATTGTAGTGGATGTTTGCATTCTATTTGTTGAAGACCTTTCTGGTCATATTTGAGACATTATTATTGCCGAACGAGGGCGAATTGTTCCGTTCATTGCACATGATTGTGAAGCAACAACCAATGATAGCTCTTCACTCACGTGTGGACGTTTCATTAGTCTCGATTGGGACGCTGTTTTGTGTACTAGTCACCGGTAGAGGGCGCAATATCGACTGTCTGGAAGTGACTGGGCAAGTCCACGAATCTGGATGAGCCAGATGTTTGTGTGATACGGATATCTCTTCTCCAGTAATTCAGGTTGTGATATCGGCGACTATGTTAACAAAAATGAACGTCGCCATTCTAAACTAACGTTTGATCAGCAACGGGGGCCAATTTATAGCTGCGATTGTAAATAAACAATAGTGACAGCACGTACAGAGCGTATCTGTCTCAAAGAACACAAAGCCTATTCCAGTAAACTTTTAGATACATACCACAAGAACAAAAGGAAGTAAAGGTAAAAACAACTCGATTTGCAAGCAACTAATAAAGCATTGGTGCCTCTATGCAGATTTATTTAAATGTGATGTTTGCATCATCAATTATTTATCACAGAACTCGCCGTTTGCAAAAATGTGTAAACATATTATTATAATATCATTTGAAGTATTCTAGAGAATGTTAGGCGATGTATCAGTTTTTAATACTAAGACTATCTCTTATAAATGTTGGAAACTTTCGTAAGAAATGTTTGACTGATCAGTCGCCAGTGCACATTAAGTTGCATTTCTGTAATGATAACCATAAACCAGTGGCGTAACCTTGGGGTACCCCCCCCCCCCCCCTATTGACGTCCATGCCCCCTCCCTATTGACGTCCATGCCCCCTCCCGACCCCACCCCATCCCGGGAGCCCCACTTGACAATAAACAAATTGACAAAAATGTAATGCAGCTAACGTTTTGGCTACAAAACCAGAGTCCCCAAACGACTCCGGTAGCATACAGTACACGGTTAGAAAGGGCGCATAGTTTTGTAGTTTCTAAACTTTTTCGATATAACTGTTGAATCGAATTAAAAACATGCACAATTTATATTTTCTTACAATTAATAGATACATTATTGAACAACAAAACAAATCTTTGATTCACTCCACATTAAAAAAATGAACCGCCAGTATTAAATTATTATATACAATGGGGTATTGGGAGCTACAGAAATGACGTCATATTAAACAAAAGACTGCAAAAGCATCACTAATTAACTAAGCACCACGAAATGAGCCGATATTGAAATTACTATACGCAATGGGGTTCTGGGAGCTGCATAAACGTCATTGTACACACAAAACTGCAAAATTAACCTAATTAAGCACCACGCAATGAGCCGATATTGAAAGTATTTTATACAATGCGGTATTGGGAGCTGCAGAAATGACGTCATATTAAACACAAGACTGCAAAATCATCATAATTAAGCAACACGAAATTGGCCGATACTAAAAGTATTAGGCTATGTACAATGGGTTTTGGGGAGCTGCAGAAATGACGTCATATTTAACACAAGACTGCAAAATTATCGTTGATCCCTCCACACTAAAAAATGAACCGACACTGAAAGTATTATGTACAAATGGGGTTTTGGGAGCTGCAGAATTGAGGTCGTATGTAACACAAAACTGCACAATTATTGCTGATTCACTCCACACACAAAAATGAACCGACTCTGAAAGTATTATGTACATTGTGGTTTTGGGAGCTACAGAAATGACGTCACTTTTAACGCAAGACTACAAAAACATCATTATTTAACTTGGCACCACGAAATGAGCTGATATTGAAATTACTATATACAACGGGGTATTGGGAGCTGCAGAAATGTGGTCCTATTACAAAATCATCATTAATTAACTAAGCACCACGAAATGAGCCGATATTTAAAGTATTTAACAATGGGGTATTGGGAGCTGTACAAATGATGTCATATTTAACACAATACTGCAGAATTATCACTAATCAACTATTAGCACCACGAAATTGGCCGATACTAAAAGTATTATGTACAATGGCGTATTGTGAGCTGCAGAAATGACGTCATATTATTTATTACACAAGACTGCAAAATCACCATTAATTGATATTAGGCCTAAGCACCACGAAATGAGCCGATATTGAAAGTATTGTTTATACCATGGGGTATTGGGAGCTGCAGAAATGACGTAATATTTAACACAAGTCTGCAAATACAACCTTAAATAACTAAGCAGCACAACATGAGCCGATATTGGGAGCTTCAGAAATGCTTCTTATCTTACAATTGCTTCTATTAAATCTTACAAAGGTAATTTAAAGTTTTGCATTTTCCCATAAGAGCAGCCATTGTATATTTTTTCTGACTGTTGAACCTTTAATTAATAGATTGCAGAGAGTCGGGGTACACTACCTGGTGGTTATGGACTCCTTGTACTGACGTCCCATGCGGATAATGTAACGTGGTACTGTGGGGTCAATCTAGTGCACCCGACGTTTCTAATAAACCACACAGGGGCGTCTTGCCTAAAACCAAATTACTGTACAGTAATACACACAAGGAATCTATCTTCCTGAAATGGCGCAGTCAATATATTTATTTGGGGAAGATGACACTGGGTGAATTGGGTTGGTACAATATATTCAAGGTTTTTGAACCGAGTCAGCTATAGACCTTATGCATTGACGTCACCAAGCCGCCATCTTAGAGGTAAACTGATGATGAAACAATGGAAACGCGCTGATTTGTACGCACGGCGCACAAGACTGGCCAATGAACATCTTCCTTTTGACCTCTAGGTGAGGGCGCCCTACACAAATGACGTCATATGCATAAGATCTATTAAGTGGTAACAACACCACGCCAATTTGAACAATATGTACAAAGTGATGAGCTTGTTTTCTGTATAACCAGTAGTTTTTTTTAAATAGAGTCTTAACTATATCGGTTGTAAATTATCTCGGGGTTGTTGCCAGAGTTGTAATTGTTTGTTATAATTTTACGGCTACAGGAAACTCTAATTGTTATTATTAACCAATTGTTGGTAGTTGTCATGGTCCGCGGTTGATGGGGCACATTCCTTATGTTCGTTCTTTCTCTTTCTTTCTAAGTGGTCGTAGGAAGACGAGACATCACCGTTGGCTGTGTCGTGGCCGAGCGGTCTAGAGCACCGGACCTAAGCTCTGGTGTTTTCAGCAGCAGAGTGTGGGTTCGATACCCGGTCATGACACTTGTGCCCCTGAGCAAGGCACTTAACCATAATTGCTTCGAAAAAGTTGGGAAGGTAGTGCATTCTGCTCTACCAGACAGGCTCCTAGTGGATGATACCCATGCCTACATCCTTAAGGACTGTAAAGGGGGTAACCCTGTTTCAGCCCCAGGAGTAGGAGGCAACGTGCCCCTGGTGTCAATTGATTTGGGTCGATAGCCCAAATCAGTTATGTGTAGCCCTCACCTTGAGTGGCCGTCCGTGGCCTTGTGAGTTAGGCGATATCTCATAAAAAAAAAAAAAAAAAAAATCCGGGCTTCGGCGTAACAGGAACCTCATATTCAGAGCGTTCCTTTTGAGATTTGGGCTCAGCGGTTCGGTTCAAAAGGGTGTACGTGTCATTGTCACAGCTTATGGATTGCACACCTGTCAGCGAGGTTGCATCATGACTGTCAGAAGATGGTATCTTTGCATCTTCGTATCCAGATTGCTCCATATGCCCAGACTTTGGCTCTGCAGATTGGATCAGTGGAAAGTAGATACTGGCGTTTCCATTGCAGAGAACTTTGGTCGGTGAGTCGATCGGGGACGGGTTTTCGGATGAAGTTGGTGACACAGCAACCTCGTTTCCATACTGTTCAGTTCGTGAACTTGGGTCTTCAGTGGGCATCAATGGAGTGTATTCCGCGACGATGGCCTCTTTAGCCTGAACCTCTGTTGACGAGTCATTCACCTCGTCTCCATCAGCGCATCCCCCTCCACGTGCACTTCCCACATCATCATCATTATTGCTCCTGTTGAGCACAAAGTATGGATGGTCATTGGCATTGTCCGTAGTGTCGTGTTCCTGGGTAGTTGGTTTCTTCCTTTGCCTGTCTAAGACATAGCGGGGGTTCTCGCCTCTGTGAGCATCCTCACCTACTGAACAGTAGGTGGGGCCATCTTGATTAGGATCTGCCTTTGCACCAAGCGTCGCTGGTATGTGGTCATATGTGTAAGAATAATCCATGCTACTGACAGGTACCGGTGGCTCAGGCGGCAGTGCTCCCGTTGAGCCTATTTTAAATAGAAAGTTATGACAAATTTTATATTGTATATATATACATGTACGTAAATTTCCCTTGTGGTTTATTATTTGATATCTGATATAAAAAGTCGCATCCCCTTAAGGTGATCCCCTGGCTGCCGCTTCCCAGGTTGTATCGTATACTTGGGTGTGATCCTTGGCTACACGGCAGTTTACGGTTGAATGGCTTCTGACTGGCACCCACCGAACAAGGATATTGACAAAATAGGGAGACCGCCATCATAGGGCTAGATAGCTCAGTTGGTAGAGCGCCGGCACGTCAATCCGGAGGTCGTTGGTTCAAATCCCGCTCTAGTCAATTTTTCCTTGTTCAACCCAAAATAAATTGACAACAGTATACGCCTTTATGAGTAGGGTTGATCTTTGACAGGATGTTCTTTGCAAAACGTGATTAACTTTCTTTTTCATTAAAGACATCAACAACAACATCCATAGATTTATTTTTGCAAATTAGATCCACATTATACTTACTCCTTGCTTCGAGCTCGACACCCGACAAACTATCAGGGTTCCTTTAAAGAGAGAAACAAATAAAAAATAAAAGTCGTTATCAAAGCTGTTAGTAAGGGGCTATGTCGCCAGTCTTGAACAATTCGACGGAGCGCCCTCTGTGGGCCATATATTTGCAAACGATGACGTGATGCCTTCTAGTTTGAACAAAACAATAAAGGTCATGCAGAGTTAAACATTTTGTTGTGAAAAAAAAAAGTTCGGAATTTGTTTTGGAAAACCTTAGCAAAAGGATGTGCTAGCAGCTGCGCAGTTACTAGACTTCTAGATGAACAATCTCACGTTAATGTTTATTATGACCTTTTCTATTGTTATTATTATTATTATTATTATGCATTTAGATACGCTATTCATAGTATAACTATATCACAGCGTTTACAATAGTAATGAGCAATATATCAACAAATCATTAAACGTTATATAAACAAAACAACAACAATTAACACATCAATTAGGAAAGAGGTATGTTTTGAGGATCTTCTTAAACACATTGACTGATGGAGCAGATTTAAAGGGCCTATGAAATAGATTTTTTTAATGCTGGAAACAATAAAGTATGCCTATTACAACATATATTTGATTTTTTTTTTTTTTTCACAAGCCATTTTACACCATTAAAAAAATCATTTCGAAATTTAGGGGGGCCGCAGCGCCCCACCCATACCTCCTCATTAACATAAAATCCGTGACGTAAACAAAGGCAATTCAGCAGAACGACTTGTCATACGTAACGTCATGTGTGTGTGGCCACCCGACCGCACCGCCGAGCGAACACACGGAAGGAAAACGTTCAAAACAGTTTGTCTCTCTCTTTTGGGGGTCTTGTTACGTCTTTTTACGTTGATTTTAAGAAATGCCATCATGCCTATCAAGGTGTGTTGCTGCTGGGTGTAGCAACACCACTAAAAATGGAGTTAGTGTCCATAAATTTCCAGCGGACCCGAAATTCAGACGGATATGGACGGCAAATGTGAAGCTGACCAACGTGGAAATCGCTCTCCCTACACTTCGAAATAGAATTTATACTGTAAAACAGCACAATTTGTCTGCCTACCAATTGGTATTGCCCAGCCTAGCAACGTGTTCTTCATCTTCGGAGTCTGACTCTGATTCAGATCCTAGTTCGCCGTCGTCTTCTGCTAGTTCTGGTTCGTACAAGTAGGGCTGCACTCCGAGCACCTCGTCGTTTCTGTCGGTGTCGCTCCATCGCTACTCCCATCGCTGGACAAATCACTGCTGTCCGATGATTCGCTCCCACACTGGACAAATCTTTCTGGTTCTGAGGTAAAGGAAGGGGAATCCTCACCTAATCCGGACATTATTTTCTTTGTTTTTGCGATTTATTCCAGTGGAGTATCAACGTACGCCTTGACGATCGACTCGACTCGGCTGTATACTTAAACTGCGCGCGCCTGGGCACCAGACCACGACTGAGATCTCGATCTGGGAGCCGCTGCCTTTGTGTACGTCACGAACAGCGCCCTCTTGTGGCGTCTAAAATACGAAAGTTTCGGGGGGGGTATTTTTTTTATTGAATTAAAATACAAAAATGCACTCCAGACACTAAACAGTTTTTAAAAATAATTTCTTTTCATATGAACTAATTTAGTAAAGCTATAAAAAACACACACAAAAATTACCACTTCATAGGCCCTTTAATATAAGAGGGAAGTTCATTCCACTCTTTAGCTGCTGTAACAGTGAATGTACGGTCTCCTGCCTTACTACGAGTCATGGGAAAAGTTAGCCGAGATGGATCTGCATTGGAGCGAAGATTTGTACGCAAAGGTTGATACAACTCAAGACACTCATTAAAATACTCTGGTGCCTGATTATGAAAGAATTTGTATACAAATAAAAGAATCTTAAATACAATCCTCTTTTTAATTGGTAACCAATGAAGCGATCTTAGAAGAGGCATGGCATCATGACGGCGATCTAACGTAAAGATAACACGAGCAGCCCAGTTCTGCAAACTTTGAAGTCTCTTGTTCTTATTTTTATGAATACAATTTTTTGCTTTACTTCTTTGCATTTCCCTCGTAGAAAATCAGTTTTTAGGAGAGGTTTATCTCATCTGTTCGGTATGAGATAGAATTCATCAGCAGTTCTTTGAAGTTGTTTTGCATATTTATGTTCTTTTTTCAACGATGGTTATACTTTTATCGGGAGCAATTCTTTATTTGTTAGTTCTGTGTTTCTTTGTTGTTTATTTGTTTGTTGTTAGTGTTTTTATGGTTTTTTTTTTTTTTTTTATTCACCGCATCTTCCTTAAAACAATAGCCTCAACCAAATCTAAATCACTTTCCTTGGCCCAAAGTGTCAATAGTTAACAGACGAAAAATAACAACAAAACTTACATTGCTTGCTTCATGAAAGACGGTAGTCTCCCCTTGGCGTGGAGATAAAGTACCATGACACCGATGATCACCAAGAGGAGGAGAAGAGCAAACAGAGTCCCGAAAACAATTCCTACAACGTTGATTGGTTTATCAGTCATAAAGCTGCGTGCTTCATTGGCTTGCAGTGTGACGGCTTGCAGTGTAATGGCTTGCGCTGTAGTGGCTTGCGCTGTAGTGGCTATTTCTGCAGTGGTTTGTGCTTCACTATGTCCCTCTTGTGGATCACATCTTAACGGTAAACAAGAACAATTCTAAATTGCAGTAAGCTTCTAAATTCCCATAGCTATATAGCCCTTTTAAAATCCCCCAAACGGTTGCTCTGAAATCAAAATTGTCCAGTACAAATAATGCTTCCAAGCTGTGTTGCTCTTAGATAAGGATAAGGATAATATATTTATTGGCAACCATTAGGTTGGATTCATAATACACAAATTTTACATAAAATTATAACAGCATAAAATACACATAAAGAGGGGGGGGGGGGGGGGGGTCAATGTCCCTTTCAGTTCCGGAGACCAGCGCCATCAGTCCCGATGCGACACAAACGTTAATTGTAAATCTGACCATAATTTCCAAACGAGGCAGATCACCATTTTAAATGAGACAGTTTTAATACTAGGTTTTACCTGGTAGACAATGACCCAACATTACTCTGACAAATGCAGAAGGCTGGCGAGGAATTGTTGGTTATCACACATGTCCTTGTTATTTTGTCATTTGTATCCTGGCAAACGTCTGCATCGCTATAACCGCAGACCCGGTTCTGATTTCCGTTGCAGAGAGAGGGTTCAGCTATAAGGAATTAGAAATGCATTGTTATTGGGACATACTTTTTGAATATTTCATTGTGAGTTTAAGGTTGCTTATTATTCATACCGAACACAAAACATTGTATGGGATAACAGTTTCTGTACAAATTCAGGTAGGCTAAATATGGGAATAAATAGAGGGCGGGAAAATAGTATGCAAACAGTGGTGATAACAATTTCCTGAAAAATGACATCGTATACTTTATCATGAACATGTTTATTTTTTACAAAACAACCACTCAACCAATCAACAAATAATAAAGCAGACCGATCAGTCAATCTCAAGAGGCGACAACGAACTCTGAAGCATCTGTCCATTGATTGAATTATTGGTAATTGTTGATTTTACTATTTGATTAAAAAGTTGATTGGAAGATTGGTTAAATGGTTCATTTGTGATTGGTTGAATATTGTTGATCAATTGGTAGACATACCCTTGTCCCAGCAATTGAAGTTGCAGTAGATCTGAAGGCATAGCGGTTTTGATAACTGTTGATCATGGCTACAATCTGGTCTACTTGACTCCCTTGTGCGTCTTTGATTTAAAAAATAAACAATACTAACGATTATGATTAACAGTCGACCCAAATTCATTTTCACACGCTTTCATTCGGCATTTTCTTTCAGTATGGCGATTTTGTCAAAATAATGTGTTTTTTCCTGAAATTTATTCTAATTTTAATTTGTAATCCGATACCGATGTGGGATTTTTATCGAGTCATCCGGGTGTGTCATATCGCTGTGTTTTACAAAACTGGGGTTCGAATCCCGTAATGGTCCGCTATAGCACTTACGCATTACGATAGATTGTCAACATTGTTTCGTATATCATATTGAACGTCTAAGACCCATTAATATAAAGATATAAAAGGTATATATATATAGTTCATTAGGTCTCGGGTACCAGCGTCAAATTTCATAAAGCTTTTTACTGCTCAGCGACTTTGTATGCTTAAGGATTGTACACTTTTGGTAACGGCTCAAAATCAGTGTCCACATTTTGTGTGATTCAACATATGCATGAACAAACAAACCTGTGAAAGTTTGAGCTCAATTGGTCATCGAGGTCACGAGAAAATAGTGAAAAGAGACCTTATGTGTTTTCTGTTTTTCAAACATCGAGTTTATTATCACGCGTGATAAAAACTATTGTTTTACTCATTTCTCAGAAACGATAGCATTTTAGGCAGAAATATTTTAAGGAACCCTTTCTACCATTACTTACTTTCAATCATGTAAGTTATGTGTGAATCTGTGAACATTTGTGTTTTTCGATCTTACCAATAGTGTACAGGGCCTTTAAGGGGGGAACAAAAATGCCTAAGCAAAGTGAAATATATATACAATTCTTTAAAGTATATTTTTTTAAAAGCAATGAACGAGGTTGTACAAGATATGCATTGTTCTTTTTATTGTTTCCCTCCCCCAAAAGCAAATAACCAAAAAAACTAAAATAAATAAATAACATAAATAAAATAAAAATTATAAATAAATATATATTATTTTTTTATTTTATAATAATGACAATATGAACACGGCTTTGTGTTGCATACCCTGTGGACATTCTTTGTTCTGTGCACTTAAGAACAAACATGTTCTTCTACACTATAAAAAACACTGTGTGGACGTGTGTAAGTCCACATCGTGTTTGAAGTCCCTGCACTGTGTGGACCTCTTTTGTTCTCAGGTCTACTCATCGTATGTAACACCAACAAACAAACACATACACATACAAAATGGAACGTTAACATGCAATCATCCCTATGGGTCAAGAAGTATCTAAATGATTTTGCGTTCAGATCATTAAGTTCTCCGATCTTCAATTTGGTTAACGTCTAGAACAATTACATAGCCTGCAACGGCCTTACCCTGGGTTGCAGAACTGCTTAATCAGTTCACAAAAATTCTCCTGCAGTACTGGTGGAAGAACAAGGCTCGGCTGTGCAGTACATATGCCAAGTCGTTCATGAGTATAAAACATCACCACAATGAACACTTTCAAACTCAGAGCGACTTTTCTCGGTCCGAGTCCCGTTTGTGTCGTCCACGCCATGGTCCACGCCATGTTTGTAAATCGGTTACACCACTCACTGATAATAACTGTTCGTACAAATCGACCACCATCAACAAATTGACATTCTGGTGTGTTCAGCTCACTACATTTATTCAATCTAAACAGACAGGCAAACAACCCAGCAGGAAATATCACAAATATTGTTTACTTCATAGGTTGTGAAGTGCAATTGCCCAAGAGCAGATATTATTTCCGGGTGTGTTAGATCAGACTATAGTTTAATCGAAAAAGTGAAATATCATCGAAAATAGTTTCTCTTTGGTTATTTGAGTTGTTCAAACATTCATAACCTGTAACTTCCACCAACACAGCACACCACGTCATCAACCTCTACATGCGCGGGTCACGTTTCAGACAAACCACTGCAAAATGCTTTACTCAGAACAGGTTCACATTTAATTGCATGTTTTCACATTTGGCTATTTTTCAAATTTACAGCTTAAAATTGTCATTATAGTCCGAAAATTGCAATCGAAACAGGAGTTTAAAGCAACCAATTTGTCTTTTACTATTTTTTCCTCTAAATTGTGAAAAACATTCTCCACATTTTAGAAATCAATTTAATTGTTCAAAGCTAACAATTAAAAAATTGATAAATTCCAGTAATTTGTTATCAATATAACGCACATTTTGTCATGTTTGAGGTCCTAGGGATAAAAAATCTATCTCTTCTTTTTTCGCTTGGTTTGAGCTGCAAAGGATACAACAATCTATGCCTTCCACTTTCGGCTAGGTTTGAGGAACAAGGGATAGAAAATTCTATCCCCTTCTCATTTCGGCTGGGTTTGAGGAACAAGAGATAGAAAAATCTATCCCCTGACCTAAATATTATAACAACTCGAACCACAGTTAAACTTTAATTTTTGTCAGCTTTCCAAATAGTGAAACTACATGTTGTAAATAAAAAGGTGTGCGTATTTTTCTTTGATGTTATGTTGCAACAATAGTAATATGAGTACACAATTTGGCAAATTGTTTTGCTAACAAAAATGAATCAATCAAAAGACTGTTACAAATATTTGGCACCAGGTTTTAACTTTGTTCCTCCAACAATATTTTATGAAGAAAATCAGCATGATTTTAACATTTTAGAGACAACTTCAAGAAAAAATGCTATAGGCCTATATTAATTTTAAAAAGTGCAATGTGAAAACGTGTAGTTAAATATGAACCGTCTGCTTTATCAGGGTTTTGTGCACGTATTTTATGCAAGGTTATTTCGATCTTGGCACGCGAAATAAGCAACGGCAATTCTTGAAGAGCTATTTCTTTGTCCATGACAGTATTTCTGGTGGAGGATTGACTCTGGTATGAACTTGTGTAATCATCACTATAGAACATGTATACATTTGTTTACAGAAATGGTGACCTTGTACATTCTAATGCTCTTACTTGACTTGAGCGGCGCTTTTGACACCATTGACCATCTGTGTCTGTTACAAACCTTGAAAACCCATTTCTGGATCAATGGTAAAGTTCTTGCATGGATTGAATCTTACTTGGCTGATAGAAAACAGACAGTTGAAATTGATGATATTGAATCAGATGTGTTCAAGGTACCCTTCGGTGTCCCTCAAGGGTCACGTTTAGGCCCCCTATTGTTTACAATGTACACAAGCAGACTCCTCACAAATATTGAAAAGAAGTTCCCTATTATTACTTGTCATTGCTACGCAGATGACACACAAGTATATTTGTCATTCTGTCCTAACACACCAAATGAAGAATACTGTATCAGTGTATTAGAAAAATGCATTGAGTACATTAGAACCTGGATGTTACAAAACAAACTGATGTTGAATGATAGGAAAACGGAACTGTTAGTTATTGGCACTACACGTCAGGTATCTAAGTTCAAGTCAAACGGTATATCAGTAGGTGACACTGCTATAATACCATCCCATAACGTAAGAAACTTAGGAGTGTTATTTGATACTCAGTTGAACATGGAATCACAAATTATTAGTGTATGTAAATCTGCATATTACATGATTTATAATCTGAGGCGCATTCGTAAATACTTTGATCAAGATAGCATGAAAACTGTCGTCCACGCATGCATTACGAGTAAATTAGACTATTGTAATAGTCTATTGTATGGATTACCAAACTTACAGATAGCAAAGTTGCAACGGGTTCAAAATACATGTGCAAGATTGATTTGTAATCTCCCTAAATTTGCTCATGTAACACCACTGTTAAGAGAATTACATTGGTTGCCTATACGTCAAAGAATTGAATTTAAGATGTTAATGATAGTTTATAAAGCGCTTAATGGTCAAGCTCCTAGTTATATTACTGAATTATTGGAGTTTAAATCTCAAACCCATGGTCATAATCTTCGTAGTACACAAGACACATTGGCATTGAAGATCCCCCAAATTAGAACAAAAGTAACCTTAGGTGATCGATCATTTCTTTGTGCAGCTCCTAGATTATGGAATAAGCTACCTGTGGACATTAGAAAGTCTCAATCATTAGATGGCTTTAAATTTGAAGTAAAAACCTATTTGTTTTAAACATAGATTTAATTATATTATGTTCATGCTTTGAATTGTATAGCATTGTGTAGTGGAATAGCATCTAAGAGCTCTTGAAGCGCAGTAGAATATATAAACATAGTTTCTGCGCTCTACAAATGATTTATTATTATTATTATTATTATTTCCTGACGGGCAAGATACACAGGCCATTTATGGGAACATTTACATTTTGTGCCATAATTTTCACATAAATTCACCAGTTACAAAAGCAACTGCTGTACGGCTTTTGAGATGTCCTCCCTTTCTTCATATCAAAAGTTGAGACAAATTGGACAGTGCAATCTCCATAAAATATAAATTTTAATGTTTTCTTCCATTGAGCTGCGTACAAACTGTCCCTGAAGGAGGTCCAGGCTCTGTGTTCTTTTGTAAACATATGATGTCACAGGTCACATGGTCTATAGGCACTCCCGGTTCAGAATTGACCCAGTTCAGGGTTCCAAGGGACTTCTGGGTCAATGTGACAATGAAATGGATCAAACTGACGTATAATCGAAGCTGATCCAGACAGGGGTACCTAGGACCCGGGATCTGGATCAATTTTGACTGAGGAGTTTTTTAGAGTTTAGGTTCAGGTTGTTTAATTTTCCCGATAACAATGAAATCAAGTAAGTCTGTTTGAGTAAATACAAAATATGTATTGGTAATGTTCAAAACAATTTAACATTTAACCTGTGACAACAATTGACCGAGCAACAGAGCCTGAGATTCCATACATGTACGATTTGTACACAGCTCAATGGAATAAACTATTGTAAGTCTAATATTTTATGGAGATTGTATTCTTATGTTGTTTTTCAACTGTTGATAAAAAGAAAAAGGCACATTTCAAAATATGTTCAGCTATTACTTTTAAAAGTCTTGAATCTATGTGGAAATGATGACACAAACTGTAAAAGGTCACTCTTTTTTCAAGTACAAAGATGAACTCATTTCAAACACTCAGTTTCTATAATAATTCGATTGTTTTACATTTAAAAGAAAAATGCACATGAGAAGTTGCAGAGAAAAACGTGACCAGCTGTTTTCGTTTCTGATGACCTTGAATGGGCTCTCCCCAAAAGGAAACTATCGTTGCCAAACTAAACACTTTATTTCTTGCACAAATAACGCACTGAAACAATAGTTCCGCCTGTAGCCTCGTGACTGCAGATCACATTGCAAAATTAGTTAAAGGTAGGGTCATCGATTGGTTTGTTTTTTTGTTTTTTGTCAACGTGATCCTGATGACTTTAAGGCAAACGTATCGAGTAATAAACCACAATGGAAAACGACCGGGTTAACTTTTCAATTAAACAGTTTTGCTTTGAACAAAGATAAAATTAAGATACAGTAAAAGTTATAATGTGAACGTTTCAGTTGAATACTGTCTACTTAGTAAGAAAACAGCATGTCGATACGTTTAATAGCAAGGTGATAGCGGGTACCAACCTTGGCTGTATTAAGTACAGCATTCAAACGGACACCAGTAACATATCAAAAACTCACCTGCATGACATCTTTGGAGATTACCTTTTTGTCGACACACTTTTATTGAATTATTTCCAACGGAGCACTTCAGAGAAATTAATTTCGCATGGTACTTGCTACCAATATCATCTAAAAAGAAGGCTTTCGGATAATTACACAGTTACTTTTCGGGGCCATCACCAAAGTAGTATCCTATACCTTTAAGATGCTTAGAAAACCGAAAGCAGAGAAATGAAACCGACATTTTAACGATCCAGATAGACGGGGTTGCTTTTTAGTACCGCGTTTTCATTTTCGTTTTGCTGTTAAATAAACACTATTGGTGCGTAAAGTAAAACTAAAATTGTTTTGTTTTTGCAACTTAGATTAGAACCAGACAGTTTCATCAGAAACTGAATTAGTTGATTTGTTGTTGTTGAGATTAATGATGAAATAGTCTGTAATCTGTTGAGTTATGCTGTAATACAAGCTACCCATGCTTTAACGTGTAATGTCTACAACTTGACATCAAAGATTTGAACAAAAAAGATTTGAGCAGTTTGACAGACTCAGGAGTCAGGACCGTCTCCTCGGACTAAACACACTGGCTCCCGCGGGGTCATTTTATACAAAATACAAAAACGTAAGTGCTAATAACAAAAGACTCGAATTGTACACCGTAAAGGAGTTTTTAAGAAAAGGGAACAGTAGAACACAGTAATCCCTTCAACTGCATTCGACAGGTTGCATTGGTGGTGGTGCCGGAGGGGGGGGGGGGGGGGGGGGGGGGGCGATGAGAGGGCCAAATATAGTGTGGGTAAAACCTTATTTTCCAGCTCCCCTCAATGCTATATTGGACAATTCTCGCGAGTATTTGATTATTGCTGGAACCCTTGGGCTCCTGAACAATTAATTTCTTTGCTAGAAACAATATCGCGCATGTCAATCAGTGGTCGAACGAGATTTTTTTACTTTTCCCTTTTTGGGGGGGGGGGGGGGTTGGTTGGGGCGAGCGGTGGCAAAGATATACTAGGGGCTATTGTATTAAACATTTCATTTTGTGCATTTTTCGATCGTAATAATGGAAAGATGCGTGCATGCTATTTGAAATTTGATGATTCACAATCAAAAGGCTGTAGCAATGACGCCACATTTACAAAAAGTACAATTAGTTATATTTAACTCACCACTGCGACGTGAATACACGTCGAAAGTGTTTATGTAGAATGAGGGTGAGAAAGTGAAGGTCGGTGTTAACGCGATAGTAGCTTCCTTGTGTTATTTTATTCTATGCCACTCAACCTGAACTATGTACGTGCCTTATCATGTGGCCGTCTGGTTGCATATGTGTTTCTCTGGATGATCATGGACCTCTACGGGTGCACCACACTAAATAGGCCAAAATTCATGCGCCACAAGCTGATCATTATAATTTGTAGTACCTCAACAATCTTTTGAATTATAACATTTTGGGGTTATGCAATTAATATATTGTGTATTTATAAGAATCTATCATTATCATGTGGCCGTCTGGTTGCATGTGTGTTTCTCTGGATGATCATGGACCTGTAAGGGTGCACCACACTGAATAAGCCAAAATGAATGCGCCACAAGCTGATCATTATAATTTGTAGTACCTCAACAATCTTTTGAATTATAACGTTTTTGGGACATGCAATTAATAGATTGTGTATTTATAAGAATCTATCACAACCTGGGGGTTCTGTGCTTTAACTTTTGGGGAGATTTGAGAAGTTTTAGGTTTTAAAATTGGCCCTATTTGACTTGGGAAGTGGCAGCAACTCGGCAGCAATAGCCACTTATGGATCAGAGACTTGGACAGTGAAGAAAGGTGATGAAAACAGACTACCAGTTTTTGAGATGGCCTGTCTGAGGAAAATCCTTGGGGTTACCAGGAGAGATAGATTAAAAAACACATCAGTCAGAGATACCTTGGACTACCAACAACTGATAACTGACAGGGTAAAAGCAAAACAGCTATCATACTTCGGCCACACTAAAAGAATGACGGCAAGTCGCTACCCAAAACTCGTGCTCGAAGGCAATGTTGATGGATCAAGGCCCAGAGGTAGACCTCCGAAACGTTGGACAGATGACATCAAGTCCTCTTGTGCTGATCTGGGAATCACATCACTGGTCAGAGCAGGACATCTAGCAAACGACAGAACAGCATGGCGACTGATAGTGGAAAGGCAGCTATCTCCAAGGCCCCTCTTGGGAGGAAAGCTTTAAGTCAAGTAAGTCAAGCAACTCGGTTTGGAAAAAGCACGTTTTCGGAGTTTCCTGGAACAGTTAGCAAAATTCCAAACGGCTGACCTGCCAAAAATTGAAAAGAAATCTGAGGTTTAGTTGTCCGAAAATATGTTTGATTGGTTTTCAAGAGGATGAGAGACTTAAAACGATTTTGTTGAATATTTTGCATTTATCATTGGTTCCTATTGGAGTTTATTAGGTGTGATGCAACCCTAATTAATATAGCACATACATGGTTCAGTTTTGATCACAATCGTTTCACCATTCAAAGAAGCCACATGGATGCAATACACCAAGTCGAAGTACAAACTGCTCTAAGTTTGAACGAAAATATCAATTTGTTAAAAGGAACTAAAACACACGGATAAACTAAACAGAATGTTTGAGGTCTTCCCCCAGATTTGTGTTTGAATAACAACGATTTCTGCTACGGAAACTTTATGTTGTTATTCACAATAATTATAATAATAGTTGTCGTCAACAACTACAGCGGCTAAAAGGGCGCCCTCCTGCGTTTCCAAGTACTCACTGTCGCAGTATGGAACGTTGATCTCTCTGTGTAGGCAGCAACTGCGTGCGTATTTTATTTGGTTTTCTCCCCAGGTCGACAGATGAGGCCGCTTTGCTTAAAATGGGCGTGTTTTCCACCGGAATCAGCCTTCGCGCGTGCGCACTTTGTACTTTTCGTTGTGCCTCAGTTTCGATATGGAGTAGACAGAGGAATATAGCTGAGGACGTTATCATTATTCTGGTCACTGTATTAATGGTCATTTTGTGGGAACCGTGGAAATGAAATGTGTTGTCTGGGTGGACAGAGAAATGTTGCAAAACGGTGAAAAGGGTTTTATGATAATTATATGTAAAAAAAGGAAAATGAAATTGTTATTATTTATCTGGGGACCAAAGTAGAACATATCTATTGCTTAAAACCCTTGCTTACATTAATACTGTTGAAGGCATAAATGCATGTAGGTCAGAACAAATCGAACTTCCTGAAAGGTAACTTCAGATCAATGTGCTACTGTATAAGGATCGAATAGTGTCATGACGAAAAAACGCAAGAAGTAGGAGAGTATATCAAATATAAAATATCCCGTCAATTGTGCTAGTCCGCACGCTGTGGTTGGCAGTTGATAATTAACATATTCATAATAAAGTTTAGCTACACTCTAACTCGGTGCACGTACGCGTTCACGACCGAGTCAAAAGTAGCTGCGCGGTGTGGTTCAGGCCCACGGATCATGTGCCTCACAAAGCCTTGGCGTATAATGCTATTCAAACATCGACAACTTTTGCTGATATAGATACGGATGCACCTTGCGTATCCGTACGATGAGGGGCAAAGTTCATAAGCGCTTATCATTATTAAGGGCAGTAGGTGATAAGATCTTCAAAACACGCAATATTTAGAACTTCGCTTCCCGGTGGGGTCCAGTAAAGCACTAATTTCAAAGATTTGTTTGAAATTAGTGCTTAAAAAGTGCGTCTATTTCTCTGCTGTTATGCATACGGAGGCTTAATCCCCTAAAATGGCGAAATCTATGAGCTTCCGGGGGCTTCCTGGCCCTCACCCGTTACAGTTTTAGCCCCTATACATAATCCTGTGTGCACCGTTGCTGCTGTGTATGAAATTAGCAGAAGGTAAGCACCGTGTAGGATAGCCTCTAAGACCAGCCTCGGGAGCTTCGAAATGCTTGTGGAAACCTTGAAAACCTTGCCTCAGACCGACCTCTATGGCGCAGTCTAACAAGAAAAAGGGCCAGGTCAGCTGAACAGCACCTCAGAGCTGTGCACAATTCTTATTTTGGTTTTTCTCATAAACTGCTATAAAATGAACCTTCCGTTGAAATAAATTAATTGCATTTATGGGTTTTTGTTCACTTCTATTGCATCGTTTTTCATCTAAAACGAGTGTAACTTTTGAATTTGAACTATGCATGCAGGTTAGAATTGCATTTGAATGACTAATGTAATTTAGTTGACAGTTGCATTATTTTGCTCAAATATTTTTAAGATAATCTTAATTAAATGAACTTTCTCATACAACCTAATTCAATTGTTACATTGATGGGTTGTTCACTTTTATTGCAGCCTTTCCCATTTGATGAGAAGTGTATTCATTTGAATTGAAGAACGCATGCAAGTTAGAATAGACCTTATGCATTGACGTCATCCAGTCGCCATCTTAGAGGTAAACTGATGATGAAACAATGGAAACGCGCTGATTTGTACGCGCGGCGCACAAGACTGGCCAATGAACATCTTCCTTTTGACCTCTAGGCGAGGGCGCCCTACTCAAATGACGTTATATGCATATGGTCTATTGCTTTTGTATGACTCATAAAAATATAATATAGTTGAAAGTTGTACTATTTTGCTATAGATAGGTTGCAGTATGACGTAAGTCGGCCATCTTTACGGGCAATTTGGAACACACAGTCATGCGTTACGCGTGAGAACGGCGTGCAGCACGCGCACATTTCACAAAACTCATTGCATGATTGGTTAGTGAACGACGCGGCTGCGTTAATAATTTGAGCGCTTGACGCGCCTGCATGCCAAAATGCGATTTGCCCTTAAAGGTGGCGTCTACTGGGAACTATCTATATGTTTTTAAGATAACCTTAATTAAGGTAAAAGTGAAAGGTGTAGGCCTTTATCAGAATTGTAAGTATCACAACAATGACACATCACTGACACACACACACGTGTGTAAATACCGGCAATCGTGGACCCTCCTTTGTTCAACTCTTTGTGATAGCAACCGTGGACCACAATGCTTTCCTTTGTGATAGCAACCGTGGACTTATTGTCCCTTTTGTTATTATAGGTTCACGGTTTGAATGTGGATACCTACCCCACAGCACACACAGCCAGCCAGCAGTCAACACACATGCATCACCGGTCAAGATTAGCTTGGATATTTCCCCAAAGTGTACATCCCTGCAGCTCTATACTTAAAGAAAGTACATAATTTTATGAACAGATTTTATACCAAATAAGAGTATCTTAATGGGTAACCCCTATGAGCATTACTTTTTTTATCAGTCCACACAAAAATCAAATTCAACATGTTTTATTTAGCCCGTATAATTATAATTAAATATATAAACATGTTGTTTACGTTTTAACCTTGAGATGATAAAAGTCTGAAGAAAATTAATTACATTCGGATTAAATTTATGCATGAGAATGACAGCTTTTCTCTCTGACATGTAAGTGTTTGACATTGTCAAAGAGACGCATCGTTTGAAATAATCCAAAAGATTTATCATCATAAAAAAATTCTATAAAATTATATTTTCATTACTTTACTAAGCTTACCAGCACTTTTCCGTCTCATGTATTATTTTCAATGTCAAAAAGGGGAAAACAGTTTATTAAAATAAAATTTTCCCCTAAGAGGCCTATTATTAGGCTTAGTTTGCAAAATAATTCATTACTAAATGCCAAAAGTATTCGTCAAAAAGGTTTTCACCCCGATAATTTTTGTGCTATGGAACTCGGGAAAAGACGATTTGTGGACGCAATAGGCCAAATGAAGGAAAATAACTGACCCCAATGGATGGAGGTCTCATTTTTAACCGATTGCAATAGAGCAAGTTCGAGAGCACACATTAGTCAACCCATGGTTGACCACTGACTAGTAACGTACATGCGCAGTGAGGTACCCACGCGAACGACTCGTTTTGAAGTCTAGTGAACCATCGGCACGGTATTCAATATGTCTATTGCCTTCTTCCGCCTTTTTGCTACAGTGTCACTGGTTCCCTTCTGCGCTCTACACATGTTAGCATGGAACGAGGCTATCGGGACCACGGAAGAAACCATGGTCCCTAGACTGGTACCAAATGGTCGACCACAGTAGTCAACCAATGGTCGACCAGCCTGGGTTCGAGTCAAAATAGTCGACCTTTAGTTAACCATGGTGCGCACTCGAACTTGCTCAGTAGTCACTAGGCTGGGACGCTAAGGTGTCATCAGCCAACTGCGTTGTGGGTATATCCCGGATCTCTCAGTAAAAGCTAAAAGGTCGTGAAGGCTGTAACGTTGAGATGATAAAAATATAAAGAAAATGATTAAATTCGGGTTAAATTCAGGCATGAGAATGACAGCTTTTCTCTCTGACTTGTGTAAGTGTCTCACACTGTCAAAATGACGCATCGTTTGAAATAATACTTAAGAGTTATCATCATGAAAACAATATATAAAATGATATTTTCATTAATGTACTAAGCTTATCAGCACATATACGAATTCTGTTACTATCATTTCCGTCTTATACATTATTCTTTTCAATGTCAAAAAGGGGAAAGCAGATTATTAAAAGTGCAAGCCGTACCCCACTGATAAAATCTCAACACGAAATGGCGCAATTTGTCAAACATTTGCAAAGAACTTGTACTTTGCGGCCACTAGCGAGTCATTGCAAGATTGTCATCGCTAATATTTGTTTTGCTATGAGTAAGTTCGTCCCCAAAATTGACTGAAACCGTTATCCAAAATACTTAGCTAAGTCAGATGGATTTTGGAATTAGCGATCGGTTTTGGCGTTTGTGATGATCGAAAGGTGTTAGTGAAATCGGCCCCAGTGGCCGAAAGTTCCCGTTTGCGATCATCGCTATCACATTTGCGATGAGATCACAAACCGCATATCTATCGCTCTTGCGACGTCGCTGATTTTGCGTTTCACTAAACTGATCGCAGTTGCGATGGTATAACAAAAAGAAACTATACGTTTTGTTCGAGGCTGAAAGTAGTGACCTTTGACATAACCCGACAGCAACCGTGAGTTGTCTCATGGTGGGCGTCGTCCTATATGTCAAGATTGTGTTGCAGCGGTTCGAGATCGCAGTTTAAATGTAATCTGGCTTCGTGCTGATGCAACAAATATAAGACAGGAGGACCACAATAATTAGCCCCTTTGATTTTGATTTTTTTTTTTTTTTAAGTCAACATGAAATCAAATTTGACTTGTTTCATTTGGGCCGTATACAATTTAATTTTAAAATGTTGGTATATGTTGTAAAAACGGTGAGAAGATAAAAATCTAAAGAAAATGATTAAATTCAGGTTAAATTCATGCATGAGAATGACAGCTTTTCTCTCTGACTTGTGTAAGTGTCTCACACTGTCAAAATGACGCATCGTTTGAAATAATCCTTAAGAGTTATCATCATGAAAACAATATAAAAAAATGATATTTTCATTAAGTACTAAGCTACCAGCACATATACGAATTCCGTAACTAATTTCCGTCTCATAGGCCTACATTATTATTTTCAATGTCAAAAAGGGTAAAACAGATTATTAAAAGTACAAGTCGTACCCCATTGATAATCTTAACACAAAATGGCGCAATTTGTCAAACATTTGCGTTGAACTTAATTATAGTACTTTGCGGCCACTAACGATGTATTTAGTTCTCTCGAAGTCGCGATATTTGACGTTGAAGTTCATTGTCTGCGATTTTCTTCCCGAGTCGGGAAATTTGTGTTCATCTGTGCTATACCTACTGGCACTGAATGTACAAAGCATTTAAGTGCTTACCTTGTTAATGTTATCAATCTGTCATGTTACGGTACCTTTTATCCTTGGTAAAAATTGACTTGTTTAGTCTTCAGACATTAGACCATATCAAGTCTCCACTGTTAGAAAACCATAGTTGAAAATAACATACATTAATCTTTTTTTGAAAACATTTAAACGCTGTTTTCGCCGGCTGCTACTTTGTGCGGTAGACAAACACAGGGACCTTGGTGTACTCCATCGACCAATAAGAATCGTTATCAATAACGGTAGTAAAATCTCGTAAGATTTATTGGCTTATAGAGTACATGTAGCGGTTGTCAGCATGCAGGGTGAGTCTATATAAAGAGGTTGCTGGAGTTCCAGTGGACAAGAACAGCGACCGTCAGGACATTTTTGTCGAAGTATACTTACTCTCAAAGCTGAATTGCTGTTTTGCTTGAAGTTTTTGTCCACGATGTTTGGTTCAACATGGTTTGCAGTTTTGGTTGTTTGTTGTGCGACACTCATCAAGGGTCTTCCTGCAGTCACTGATGATGACACCAACGAATTCGCGCTGGTAAAGAACCAATCATTCTCATTCACCTTTATATTGTTGTCTGATGTTCGACTGTCGAAACGAAGTGGTCTGTTTGATTGTTTGTTGTGTGTTTGTTTGTTTTTTGTTTTTTCTGTCTGTTTGTCGGGGTGTTTGTTTGTTTGTTTCTGAGTTCAAAACATTATTATTAATTAACATTATCTTTGTTCATAAAGAATTGGCTGCGATCCTATGGCTACCTGTACACTTCAAAAGCAGATGACGAGTTAAGCATTGCTGATGTCAGTGCAGCTGTACGACGCATGCAGGCGTTTGCCAGTCTACCAGAGACTGGTGAAGTAGATGCTGACACACTAGAGGTAATGAAGATGCCGAGATGCGGCGTGCCTGATTTTCAGCCAGATGAAGACAGTCAACTAATCAAGCGAGATATTAAGTGGCCTAAAACGGAACTGACATACAAGTAAGGAGATTCAATTTAGATGCATCTTAAATCCTTTCAGCTTTTATCCTTTCGTCACTTTGCAAGCATGGGCTGATGCGCTAGTCAACAATATTTCTTTCGGGTAAACATTTTGCTGTTCTTTTTCCCCAATAAAGTTATGAAAGGTATTTTTTGACGAGTTGTGAATATATTAAAACAGCCGTTGTTTTTGTCACTTAGCAAGCATGGCCGCCTGTTAAAAAGAGGTATTTATTGCTAAAGGTTACATTGATTGTTGAACAATGTATCCGTTACATAGAGTTAAGGGAATGTTGTGGTGTGGGTTTGTCCTATGATGATCCAGGGGCTGACATTTCAGAATTGGTACAACTTTAAGTGACTAATTCTATCCATGTTTTTTGCATTACTTGTTTATGTTCCTAGTTTTATATATTATGTGATAGCCTTTCATGAATGTTAGATTCAGATGTTCTAAAAACGTCCGCTTGATGACAGCAGCCGATATTGTCTTTTACTCACACTCAAAACAAGTCGTCATCGACGAACTGACAATCACCTTCGTCACTAGTAAAAACTTGCAACCAAAGAAAACGGTGTCTAAAGTTACACGCTTTCCAATCACAAACATCCTTCAACATTTCAGAGTGTTTTCAACTAATTTTCATAGAGAGGAAAAATGATGCTTTGAATTTCATTTTTCATTTGTGTATGTCCTGAATTAATATTAAAAGCGATAAAGCAGGAAAGCTTCGCTATAGTTCGTTTTCACGAGGTGGTCCGGGGTCTGCAGTGCAAGGCCCCGGGGAAAATATTGACATTAGATGCTCTCTCTATAGCAATCTAGGACAATAATTATGATTCATTTATTATATTTTTCTCTATATGGTGTTTTTATTTGTATTTATTTTATTATTTTTTTATTTTGTTGCGCCTTTTAACCGCTTGAAAAGACGCTTTACTAAAAATGATGTTATTTATTTATTGTATTTTTACTTAGTGCAAATCTTATTTTTAAAATAGATAAAACTATCTGCCTTTTATATTTATTTAGTTAGTTTCAATTTATTTATCTTTTTATTTATGCAAAAATTAGTTAATTAGTGGCCTGACCTTTCGACACTAGCAGAGTCTTTCTCAATAATTGGCATGGGACTTTCACATGAGGCATTATCTGGTCAACCGTTTTCCGGTTTCCAGGGTAGAAAAAAGGAAGATATCTGTTGAATCATCTGCAATTTTGGAACCGGTATTGCGGTGGTCAAACGTGCGGTTGTACAGCATTGTAAACAAAATACTGGGTGAAATTCATACCTGCTTAAGGCTAAAGGGACACATCGGCTTCGTTGGGCTATTTTGGCTACAAAATAGACTTAAACATAACTCCAAAGGTCTTTCAGGAATGGAGAAGAACGAGTCCTAAAAGAAGCCTTCAAATTTTGCCGTTTTTGAGCATTTAAACAACAACGAAGGTCACGTGGGTTATTTGAACCACTTTTTTGGTTCGTATAACCGCCGTGATCTTCGGAGTAAGTTTTACTTCCAGCCGTATAAAAATTAATTACTGCACCGAATTCAACTCTTTTTTTTTAAGTGAAAGAAAAATATAAAATTAACAGGTGAAAAAATACCTCCCTCGAAATATTATTTCATCCCTCGACATACAAAATCCCATCAAAATCATTTAGTTTCCTCAAAATATGTTTTCATTCAATCAAATTATTATTTTGTCACACTAAATATTATTTTTTATTGTGTGAACGAACCAGATCATCTTAGAAAATACGTGTTCGTTCCCTCCAACACTTTCGTTCCCTCAAGATACGCTTTCGTTCCCCAGAAATACGCTTTCGTTCCCTTAAAAATTACGTTTTCGTTTCCTCGAAGTACGATTTTGTTCGCCCGAAATATACTTTCGTTTCCAAGAATTCATCTTTCGTTCCCTCAAGATAGCTCTCGTTCCCCTGAAGTCCAACCAAAACAATTTGTTACATCCATGGAAATCATATTTAGAAGGAACAAAATAACGCTTTAATAAGGGAATGAAATGACAATTCTGGGAACAAAATATTATTACGAGGGAACACAAAATATTGTTGAGAGGGAGACAATGTATTTTCCTTTTTGTTTTAATCTTTAAAGATTTAGGGGCTCCCTGTACCAAAAGTAAAACCTGGTCGTCGCAACGACCGTCGGGTGGATGGAGGGTTACGATCGCGTTCCAACTACTTGGCAATGCAAAAGTAGTAGGCCTAGTGTGGTACATGTACTTGTTGTAGAACGTCTATTAGTCACCTTTGGATTTATTATGATATGTTTTACTTGTTCTTGTTGTTCTACCATATTTTGGGTTTCTTTCTCTGTGTTTTGGGGGCGACTTCTTTGGAAGTCAAAGGAACGTAGATTAGACTGACGCGTGTACATGCTTTAGAGGCGTGTATCGGTTGTTTATGCACACTTTATGAGCTTGATGGATAACGTTAACTGAATCCTCATGCCTTGCCATAGTAAAACATTTACATAAACAGAGCACCAGTCTACTTGTATTCAATTGCGCAGCAATATTCCTTAAATGTGACACTTGCAACGGCTGGTAAAGAGGAGACACTGAGCTTTGAACGCATTTGTTTACATTTAGATGATAAAGAACACATTATAAAGATGTTTAAATAGCATTCCTGTAACACAACAAATTCGTCCCAAGTACCTTTTTAAATCAATTATCAATAATAATCCAAAGGGAAACTGAACAGAAAGAACAAAGGAAAAATGAATAGAGCGGGACCTGTACCACCACATTCTGAATTAACCCGCCATCGCTCTACCGATATGAACTTTTCAGCCTGAGGATAAAACGAACATCTCGTAATTAAGCACATGATGGGGTCAAGTTTGAGATAATAATATGCGCAGATAAAGATAAATACCGCGATCTCAGACTTGAATTCAAGTCTATTGGTGGGAGAGGGATTGGTTTAAAAACACTTTCACGCAAGCCCGTGAAGCAACACTAAAAACATTGTGATTTCATTGCAGATTTGAAAGCTACAGCAAAGATTTGTATGAATTCCAACAAAGGGAAACCGTTGCCGCTGCATTCAAACAATGGAGTGATGTTTGTCAGCTGTCTTTCACGCGGAAATTTGTAACTGCAGATATCATTATCAAGTCTGCCGAGGGAGGGCATGGCATTGTCAATGGCAAAGTCGATACGTTTGATGGAAAGGGTGGCGTTCTGGCTCATGCTTACACACCTGGCCCTGGTGTTGGAGGTGATCTGCATTATGACGATGCAGAGAAATTCCGAATGCACAGCACCGATTCAGGTAATGTAATCCTCTTGTTGTATATGGAATTTGTTAATACACGCACGACAAATCAATCTAAAGCAATACGCATGTTGCCAACATCATCGCATTTTGGAGTAACATTGTGTACAGAAAGGTCCAACACGTTTCACATTATTTCTGCTGCGGTTTTCAGAGGCGTCAAACAAAATTTACACCTAGGATATTTTGAGAAAAAAAACTCAAAGCATGTATAACGTACTATGAAAGGAAAATCATTCTCAAATGGAAACAAAGAAAGAAAGAAGATTATTTCACGGAGTTGATTGTTTCAGTGAGACCAATTTTCCGATTTTAGCTCCAAAGTATAACATAATCATTGATGTGGGATAGAATTAAGTCATTCCAATCCAGTCGCGAAGTTAAGCTGACTCGATTATATATAGAGAGCCCATTGGGTGCACCATTGTAATTAGGGGCACTATTATGGGGGTAGGGGGAAGTTCCCGCAAAATTAAGTTGTAGCTTCAGTTTGAATTTTCGGAAGACACGTCCCGTTTCAACACTCTCACCGTTCCGGTTTTTTCCTACAAGATAATCGGACGTAGAGATGAGAACAAAAATAGGTCGTCTGCTCGTTTATAGACAAACAGGCCTGGTTTGAAATTAATACATCATTTTTTTAAAACAAAATAATGTTGGTTGTTTTTACTTTAAAAGCTCCAGATATAAGAAATACCTGAGGGGCACAAGCGTAAATTAGTGGGTTTAAGTGCCCCCTCCCATTAGTTATATGCTGCTGTTTACATCCTGTTTAGTTTTCAAATCCGTATCCCATTTGCACCAGGAAAAAGTAATGAATTAAAATATTTAAGAAACTTACATGAAGGAAGGAGGCTTGCTTGAGGAAGAAACTGAGTTGCGAAACATTTTCCGTATACGGCTGTACTTCAGTATGTAGCGAATGTTCCTCAGGAGAACTCACTCTGGTACAATGTACATGTGTTAGGTTTATCAATAGTATAGGCGTTGAGATTATACATCCTTTAAATGTTCTGCAGATCATCGTTTCTCAAGAAATAAAATTGACTTCCAGTAGGCTCTGCAGGCTGGCTTTCTAATGAAAATGACATTCAAATAATAATATTTTTAATGAGATTTTGTTTGAATGCAATTTTGTTTTTATAATTAAATGTTTGTGTTATTGAAGTTTTTTTCTTTATTTTTGTTATTATGGGTGCAATTTAGTGCATCAGTTCTGGTTTGTAAACTGTCTATTTTAAATCTGGTTGTTCTTGTTTAAGCCTCTTTCGAAATTCATGCCCTCATTTGATTTTTATTTATTTATGTGAACTCCCCAAGTAATCAGCTGTGCTGGATGGGACGTGGTTATAAAAAAAAAATATATATATATATATATTTTGATGCCATACTAGAACTTAGAAGTCACCTGTATTTATCAGTGGGCCTTAGCGCAGTCAATCAGTATGACGTGGGAATTTACGCCACACTGGACAAACAGTCACTTTTAAAAGCCCCGAGGCTGTGTCTAACATCGGTAAGAGTAGAAGTGTATGATCACAGATTTCCACACAAGGTTGGTATAAAGATGGTCATGGTAGGAAACTCACTTTGAAATAGTTTTGCTTGAAATGCAGCGGTTTTTGAGAAATTAGTAAAACAATTGATCTAGCATGTCCAAAACTCAATGTTTGAAAACAATGAAAAGGTTTTTTATAATGTTGTCTTTTAACCCCAATGACCGGTTGAGCTTATACCTTTTCACAGATTTGTTATTTCATGTAAATGTTGGGTCACAATACGTCTGGATACTGGTCTTTGACATTACCAGTGTGACACATGTGCTTTTAATGTTGTTATAGCGTTTTTCTTGCAGTCATTACTGAAGTGACTGTGTATGTATACGATATGCACTGCCCAGCCCTAAGAGCAAAGAGCGGGCGCTATATTGTACCATTTTGTCCAAGGGACATCAAAATGCAGAGAGAAAACAAAATACTTGGTTTGTCTATGAGTTTTCCCGTGTAAAGCCAGGTTCATACTTCCTGCGAATGCGAATGCGAAGCGAATTTTGACGTCACAAATTCGCAACGAATAATTCGCAGCAGTTGAGCTGTGCTAAACTCTTGCGAATTATTCGCACCAAAAACAGAGTTGTGACGTCAATATTCGCAGGAAGTATGAACCGGGCTTAAGGCTCATTATTCTATTATCTGTTTAAACTTTATATATGAAATACTTGTACAGAATTTGAAATCATTCCTACATACGGATAATTTTGTTTTCTTTTATTTACTTTCAGATGATATTGATCTCCTTTATGTATCTGTGCACGAGATTGGACACAGCCTTGGCCTAAAGCACATCGACATTAAGGATGCCATAATGTACCCATCATACAAGAAGTTGGATACGGTGAAACTTACTCAGTATGACATTAGTGCTATCCGAAACTTATATGGTCAATGAAAATTTTAAAAGTCATTCATAATAGTTATTAGTTAGTTTGGTTGTGAATGATAAGCTACAATGTATTTCCTCTCATGTACAACATTTGTAATTGTCAAAGACCAGACTCTTTTTTTTTGACCTAACATATGAAATAAGAGCCCTGTGAAAGTTTCAGCTCAATCGATCATCGGAGTCACAAGAAAAGTTTTTAAAAGAACTATAGGATTTCAAGCAAATATTGTCCACTATGACCATCTTTATACCATATAAAGTAATGTGCAATTTATATATGAACTTTTGTGCCTTCAATCTTACCAATGTTTTACACACCCTTAAATCAGCATTGTATTTTCTATAACATTCTGGAACACAAACTGGAATAATCAATCGCTGCTATTGGCCTTCTTAAATAGTTCTTCGGGTCTACGTCTGTAAAGAGACAATAAAGATCCACTCAAATAAAAACTAGGACATTTAATATGCTATCTAGTGCAACAGTTACTATCCTTCTATTTATGGAACGATTGAGCATACGCTTAAAGGGTGTGTACAACATTGGTATAATTGCCAAAGACCTGTATCCACACTTGATGTGACCCAACATGTACACGAAATAACAAACTTGTGAAAGTTTAAGCTCAATCAATAATGTCTTCAGAGTCTTCAGAAAACAGTGAGAAACCCCATTATATATGTTTTAACTTTTTTTCAAACATCGGATCTCTGCGTCATCAGGGCGCCCTTGGCAACACCCTAAGCAGTCAAAGCCGTAGTTTTAGTTTGTTATTTTGGATACAGCCTTATATGACCGTCATGATTCGCATACATTTCATCTTGTGAGTGTGGTTAAATTTAGGAAAGAGTATTGGCTCGCAACAAAGTTTGCAAATGGCGTTACAACTTCGCAGCGTGCTTAATACCCGGTAACAAAAGTAATTGCGTCAGTTTGCAAGGACAACCTCACTTTTAAAATAAAACATTGTAGATGAAGCTGTATCAAGATTTTTAGAATCATAGTAGCAATAATGAGAAGGTTATTGTTATTTCACGTATGCAGTGTTTTAGGGACGGAACACTGGGTATAAATTTAGCCTCTCTTTGTCATGTAAGTCCCCATCCTCATTTTTACAATATTATTTCCCTTGGTTCATTGATTTAGCGAACTTATCATTTTTACAAACAAAATTTATATTGGGAAACATTACTGTTTGTGATCGTTCAGCTATAATCAAGATATTTTGGTGGTGGATAGTTTGTTGTTATTTCCTGAATAAAAAGTGGTGATGGTTAAAACCTTTTATGGCACTAACAAAACTGTTTCAATGAGCGATTTGTGATAGTCTACATCGCATGCTTTGGATAAAAGTATTCTTCTTATAATGGTTTGCAGTAACACCATGTGTATATCTACTTGCTAGGTAGATTTTGTTCTTTGAGAACTTGTCTTGCTAATAAAACTGTAACGGGTGTGGGCTAGGATGCCGCCCGGAAGCTCTTAGATTTTGCCATTTTAGGGGATGAACAATCAAGCCCTCCGTATGCATAACAGCAGAGAAATAGACACACTTTTTAAGCACTAATTCGAACCAATCTTTTAATTTTACTGGACCCCACCGGGAAGCGAAGTTCGAAATATTGCGTGTTTTGAAGATCTTATCATCTAATTTCTGCCCTTAATAATGATAATTTTATCAACAACTGTTTACATGGATTTGTGATTTGAGGATCAGTTTTACAGAACTTCTTTTGAACTGACGAATTCTCGATTTAACGATCGCTATTCGTCGACGAAGCACATTAATTAGGGACTGAGAGGGCTTATGAACTTAGCCCCTCATCGTACCCAAGGTGCATCGCGCGCCCCGCATCTATATCAGCAAAAGTTTTCGATGTTTGATTAGCCTTATTATACTCCAAGGCTTTGTAAAGCACATAATCTGTGAGCCTGAACCGCACTGTGCAGCTACTTTTTTACTCGGTCGTGAACGCGTAAGTGCACCGAGTTAGAGTGTAGCCAAACTTTATTATGAATACGGTAATTATCAACAGCCAACCACAGCGGCTGCGTGCGGACTGGCATCACTTGACGGGATAGTTGATATACTCTCCTACTTCTTGCTTTTCTTCGTCATGACATTATTAGATCCTTTACACATTAGCACATTATATCTGAAGTGAGTTCCCCCAGCTTTCAGTTTAATTCCCTATTTATTCAAGAAGTTCGATTTGTTCTATAGGTTAAGACCTACATGCATTTATGCCTTCAACAGTACTAATGTAAGCAAGGGTTTTTGGCTACAGATTATGTTCTACTTTGGTCCCCAGATAAATAATAATAAGCTATCTTTTCTGTTTTTTACATATCATAAAACCCTTTTCACCGTCTTGCCAAATTTCTCTGTCCACCCAGACAACACATTCCATTTCCACGGTTCCCACAAAATGACCCTCATTACACAACGGCGCACCTGGGGAGGGGGAGGGGGGGTGGGGGGGCGCTCGGGGGGGGGGGGGGGGGGGCTTGAGCAAGGTTTTTTTTTAAACTCGTGTATCTCATAGGACACTATGATGTGTCATATCCAGACTATTACTAGTTCTAAACTCTTGTAGCTTCTCAAGTTGCAAGCGAGGACTTTAAAAAGCTACTAACAAACTAACAAACAACGCGTCAGCATTGTTTGTTAAGACCTAACCCTGCCGCCCAAAACAGCTCTGCCATATTTTACGCACTGGGCCGTACCGCCAGAGAGTGGCCCTACATGTATGTCCCATTGCTTTTTGCATTATAACGTATGCTACAACAGCGACGATGTTTCTCTGTGTGGTGGAGACGGTAATGTACATGTAGGTACAATGCAACAGCGCGACGATGCTTACCTTCGCTGGGCTTTCGCACGTTATCATTGACATCAAAAGTTTCAAGTTTTATAACGTTATGGTTTCCTGTTACACTAAAAGGCTGACCGTATCACCAACTTTTCAGTTTTGAGTTTTCACAAACGGAGACATTTTGATTTGCTATTTCTAACATTGAAGTCTACAAAGCGCTGGCACGGTGCCAAAAACGAAGTAAGGTAATTAAAAAGTTAATCAGTCACTAATTAAACTTACTACGATCAAAACGAACAGATACGCATGATTTGAGATCTCAACTTTCATGGTTGGTAAAATGTCAAAGTTTATTTGGCAAACAGTCTCCGAAACAATGATTTCAAAAACAATTTCACTTCTTTGAACGCAGTTTTCCCCAAACATGAAAGTTTGGCTGCAAGAAAAAATAAGAACAAAAGGAAGGGGAAGGCAAGAGAGAGGGTTGGAGAAAAGTCGCAAATGTACGTCTGTAGTTTCTTTCCCGGCGGCATATTCCCATTCGCAATTTTGTTTTTCTTTATCCCAAAATTACTCTTTCATGATATCTCAATTGTAATTTTTTAACATTGAATTTTCAATAAATACATTTCATAAGCATTTGAAACACGTATCTGCCAATTCGTCCGTCGTTCCGGCATGAGTCCCTTTTCAAGGGATTGCCGGACAAGTGTAAAGATATTACTGCACCTGATTTTGAGAAACGCCGGATAGAAGGCCTACTTTTTTTTAATACGCATGAAACCTAATGCACCGACCAGATCCAAACGCATGTCATCAAGTGTTGTTTCCTTTCAATTTTTTTTTATCGGCTATGTGCAGGTATATAAAAGGGCCAGCAAACCTTCCCTTTCCAAATTGCACGTCAAATTCATGCCCAGGTTAAACTTTTCATTGCATGTTTACAGCAGTAATCTGATATAGATGATTATTATGTGACTTTCGCAAAACAGATGATTATCGGTAGGATTTGGGTTTGCCGTCAACTTATTCAAGGTTACATGTACATCCATTTATGCATACTCGGTCTAGTTGATATGTGGGAGTAAAATTGTATTTGAGCCTGTTGATCATGATGTATATAGGCCTAGGCCTACAGAAATTTTTCCGGTAAAGCCAAAAAATCTATATAGATCAAAAGTGCTTAACAAGTGTGGCTCTTTCTCTGTTTTTAGGCGTGTGGAGGTTCGATTTTCACCCCTCAAAACGCCAAAGCTTCCGGGGGCTTCGCCCCCTGGACCCCAACCAGAGCTTTGCCCTTGGACCCCACCAGGGGCCGTAACGCCGACCCCTGGACCCCACCCATTACGTTGTTTTGGGGGTTTTTTGCCCTAAGACATAATCCTCCTGGGCGTGCAGTTGCTGTCAACGATGCTAATCTAACAAGTATGCTGGGAGTTGGTCATTGTACAAAAAAACCCAAGTGTTTTACGATTATCCGGTAACAAAGAAGAGACGTTGAAGGATAAAAAAAACACAGGGACCCCGGTTAACATACATGAATATTGTCTATTGGCAAACAGGGGGGGGGGGCAGGAAGGGCTGGAGATTGTCGAATAGCATGCATCATTGCCAAGTAAAACCTTCCCAAATATTAAACTCAACCCCAACTTATGCTTCGTAGTCGAGAAAAGGGGCGAGAAGGGTGAGGAAAGGTGACGTTTCGACCCCACTCAACACATTTTGCATCCCCAACATTATCATAAGACATAGCCTAACTACATTGCGTACTCATTTTCTTTACAAACCAATTCTGAAAATGATAAGCTCTGATACCCTCTCCAATTACCCCCCCCCCCCCCCCCCCCCACCCCCCCTTACCCAACTTTGCAATTATTGGCAAGAATTGCGCCCACCTATAGCGGCTATTGTACATGATGCCTGCTTCATGTTTATTCTCTTTCAAAAAGAAACGTGTATAGCCCCTTTATGGTCACGTGCTTAAAGTGTTGGTTTGTTTATGAAGTGCGCCCTCCAGAGATCTCCAGGTCATAAATACAGTGTTACATGTGGAGGCCTGAGTTTCGATCTCAATTTCGTTTTCCAAATTTTACCTAGAAATGTCCCTTTTTATAAAAACTATGACGCTGCATGGGTTATCTGGCTGTTCATTATAGGCAGGAGAATCACTGAATGTTATAAAGGTATGTTTTAAATTGATATTAGGGAGATTTTGTCGGGGTTTTCTGTTTGTGTAATGCATTGTTCAACCTAGACCCAGTAACTGGGGCGCTGTACTCCTTTTTTCGAAATTTTGACATCATCGGTCGTACTAGCGCCCCAGGAAAGCGTTGCACATATCAACGGGAATCCCTGATATCGCATCATTTTGAATACGGAAGCCACACAAAATGCCTCAGAACGACAAAAATCCCCAACAAAATAGCTTTAAAAACGCCTACTGGTTTCTTGATATGTCTAAGATGCAACAACAGGTATTTAAATGTACTCACGATTTTGTTTTGTGCTGAAATTTTACGTTTTTTGTCCAGTCGATCGGAGAAAATGGCAATCCTGCTATTAGCAGGATCGGGTCAACTATGATCTGCGACTTTTTCATCGTCGCGATGCATTCTGGGTAGTAGATTTAATCAACGACTGTTTACAGTCGCACTTTGCAGAAAAAGAAATGTGCAGAAACCGTAAACAGAAGCTCTATGAAAATGGACCCAGGCCTAACTAGTAAGGGGCCAGGCGGGGGTTGGGGAAGCCCCCCCCCCCCCCACAAAACAAAATAATAATAACAACAATTAATTAATAATATTCATAATAATAATAAACAAACAAATAAATAAATAAGCTGTGATAATATATAATAGGCGTATTAGTAATAAATAAATAAGTTACTAAAGATAAATAAAATAATAAATTAATTAAAATTGTACACAAAAATTGGGCTGCCTACACACAAATTGGTCTCACACAAAAAGTATGAGTTTTATCTTTTATAATAAAATAAATGCAAAGGAAAACAGCTTATAGTCCGAGTCACCGAAATTGTGCCTCGAGACGGACACGAGTTGGACTGGAGTCATACGAACACTGGCGAAACCTCGGGCTGTGACGTTGCAATATCGCCCCGTCGACGAATACATTGCCCATGCACACTGTGTGCACTCACTGTAAACAGTCGTTGATTAAATCTACTACCCAGAATGCATCGCGACGATGAAAAAGTCGCAGATCATAGTTGACCCGATCCTGCTAATAGCAGGATTGCCATTTTCTCCGATCGACTGGACAAAAAACGTAAAATTTCAGCACAAAACAAAATCGTGAGTACATTTAAATACCTGTTGTTGCATCTTAGACATATCAAGAAACCAGTAGGCGTTTTTAAAGCTATTTTGTTGGGGATTTTTGTCGTTCTGAGGCATTTTGTGTGGCTTCCGTATTCAAAATGATGCGATATCAGGGATTCCCGTTGATATGTGCAACGCCTTCCTGGGGCGCTAGTACGACCGATGATGTCAAAATTTCGAAAAAAGGAGTACAGCGCCCCAGTTACTGGGTCTATGTTCAACCATCACTCAGTCAGACGGCACGCCATAGCCCATAGGATAGGATAGGTTGACGTTTATGTTCAGATTAACCCAATCGTGTCAATGTAAACATACCATTAATCTGTTGATGTGTTTGCAGCATGTTTCTTTCATCCATGCTCTTGACTTTTCAGATTCTGAGCTATAGAATACATAGTTTAAAAATAAATATACGTACATAATGTTCAATCACATCATCCTGTCTCCGAGCTCCCTCCACTAGTCTTACTAACAAAGTTTCTCAAACCTCGGCTTGGGCTCCGTCTCCGCCTCCGGCTTGGGCTTCGTTAACATTGCTGCAGCGTGTATTTGTACACCGTGGTTCAAACATCAGACGGAGCCTGGAACCGGAGTCCAAGCCGAGGTTTGAGAAAGGCCCCAGGTAACATTTAATTGTCATGACATTGAATGAGCCAACTGATTTCAGAAACCAGACTATTGAATATTGACCATCCACATTGCAAGACAACACAAATAAACTCACATTGACCCATAGACCACTCATCCCTTTCCCGTGGCTGTAGAGTCTGCTAAGGAGGATGGACAAGTTACTGTCTTTCTCCACGTTTAATATACATGCTACTACAACTAGCCCCATAAATAGGGCCAATCCACTAAGGATACAAAGTGGATTGGCCCTATTTATGAGGCTCACTACAACAAGAGTGATCAGTGACGATAAATTGCACACTGCAGTAACCAACACTGCACTAGTGTAGCAATACAAATATTGACTGCTTTGAGTACTATTTGGTTAAAACTACAACTCCCGAAGTAATCCTCGGCGCATTCTATTTCCAAAGGCTAAGGCCTCAGGAAAATAGACCGGTCAAGGGATCACCGAGGGAGTTGTAGTTTCAACCATAGGCTCTAGCACGAGCAATAGCACTAGCAGTCAGTAGTTTTAACTATTTAGATGTTTAAGCTGCTTTTGCTACAAGTGAAGTAAATTGTATTATCTGCATGAATAGTTTGCATGGCTTTCTAGTAAAAATAAGACGTAATGTGATGTGATCTAAACCTAGCCCACCTTGTTGGGCTGTTATGGCTCTCTTAACATCTGTCTTATCATAGTGTAATGGTGACTATGATAAGAGTAGACCGATATCAAGATGGGCTACTCTAAACCAATCAAAAGGCAGAATCTTAGTAAGGGTTGTACAAAATGTTGAAATGACACAGAAGTTGGCGTACATAAGTAGGTTATTTTGTATGATAATGGAAACATTGTTGATGAGGAGTGTCTTATCTTGTTTTATTTCAGATTGATCATTAATTGACATGAAGGACTACATCATTGTTGGTTTAGAGGCCCTAGCCAGCCAGCATGGCCATACTTGCTTGTAACCAACATTTATTGACAATTTGAATCAACGATCAGACTAAATCTTTTCTCAGTGATCCGTCCATAGAAAGTCATATTTAAAAAAATGGGATAGATTCAAAAATCCCACTTATAATTTTCACTTAAGTCAAAAAAATAAGGTTCTGTGTTTTGGTATAAGATTAAATTTTTTAGTCATAACAAGTGAAAAATGGGTTGGAGGGGCTTATCATCTTTCTCTTTATATTAAACAAAAATTACTTTCTTTGGAGTCATCGTTGAGTGAGAACAGAACTGGTAATTTTAAAAGCTTTTGATTTTTTTTAATGACTTTTTGATCTCTTTTTGACATTTCTCTGTAGTTGTATTTGTGTGATTGAATTCCAAACAAGTCCAGTCTGTGCCAACATCTGAGAAAGCCAACTCTACTTGCAGTGAAGTTGATGGAAATACAGAGTCATGTTGCTTTGAGGAGCTCACCTGTTAGTGACAAAGCTGTGAGATGAGGCAAAAGTTGATCAAGAGTGGAGACACCTCAGAATAGACCCAGTTGATAAAGATACATCCCCAGAGGTGGATAACAACAAGGTGTGCACCATGTTTTACGGGTAAAATCATTATCTTTTTTGTCTACAGTCTCTCTCTTTTGAGAAACATGGATTCTCTAAAGGCAGGGTACACTTTGGGTAATTATGAAAGACCAGTATCCTTACTTGGTGTACCCCAAAATATGCATAAAGTAACAAACCTGTGAAAATTTGAGCTCAACTATTCAGTCATCTAAGCTGCAACAAAATAATGAAAGAAAAAAACACCTTTAAGCTAAGAAATGTGTGCTTTCAGATGCCTGAAAAAGGTTTCATGCCTGAAGTCTTTCTCAGATTCAAAATTTGGGGTCGAAAATTACCTGTTGTGCTCTAAAACTACAGTACTTCAGATGGAGTCATTTCATATAATGTTTTATACTATCAGCAGCTCTTTAGAGCTCCTTACCTTTAACCCTAACCCTAACCCTAACCCTAACCCTAGCCCTTACAAAGTAAATTTATATATATGTTATTTAAAGCATTAGACCAAAAGCCTTAACACCAGCCCTAACCCTTACCAAGTAAGTTTTTAGGCTCAATAATTTGAAGCACTTGATCAAAACCCTAACCCCCCTCAAACACCCTAAAAACTAACCTTGACCCTATCCCTTACCAAGTAAGTACTTATGCTTTAACCCTAAATTTTGATCAGAAACCCTTACTCAAAACCCAATACTAACCCTTACCAAGTAAGTTTTTATGCTCATTAATTTGTAACTGTTGATCAAAAACCCTAACCCCAAACCTAAACCTTACCCTACTTTTGATCAATAACCCTAACCATTATCTTTGATCAAAAACTCTAACCCAAACCCTATTCCCTACTTTGGATCAAAAACCCTAACCCTAACCCTACTTTGGATAAAAAACCCTAACCCTAACCCTACTTTGGATCAAAAACACTAACCCCAACACAAAACCTAAACCTAACTCTAAACCCAACTCTAAACCCAACTCTAAACCCAACTCTAAACCTAACTCTAAACCTAACCCTACTTCTGACCCAAAACCTTAACCCTTACTAAGTAAGTTTCTATGCTCATAATTTAAAAACTTTGATCAAAAACCTCAACCCTAACCCTAACCCTAACCCTACTTTGGAGCAAAAACACTAACCCTAAACTCAAACCCAGCCCTAACCATAAACCTTACAAAGTAAGTCTTTCTGCTCATTAATTTAAAATACTTGATCAAAAACCCTAACCCCATTCCTAACCCTTACCAAGTAAGTTTTTATGCTCATTAATTTTTAACTGTTGATCAAAAACCCTAACCCAAAACCTAAACCTAAACCTAACCCTTACCCTACTTTTGATCAAAAACCCTAACCCTAACCTTACTTTTGATCAAAAATCCTAACCCTAAACCCTAAACTCTAACCCAAACCCTAACCCTAACCCTAACCCTAACCCTAACCCTACTTTGGATCAAAAACCCTAACCCTAACCCTACTTTGGATCAAAAACCCTAACCCCAACCCTAACCTTAACCCTACTTTGGATCAAAAACACTAACCCCAACACAAAACTCTAAACCTAACCCTACTTCTGAGCCAAAACCCTAACCCTTACTAAGTAAGTTTCTATGCTCATAATTTTAAAACTTTGATCAAAAACCTCAATCCTAACCCTAACCCTAACCCTACTTTGGATCAAAAACCCTAACCCTAACCCTACTTTGGATCAAAAACCCTAACCCCAACCCTAACCTTAACCCTACTTTGGATCAAAAACACTAACCCCAACACAAAACTCTAAACCTAACCCTACTTCTGAGCCAAAACCCTAACCCTTACTAAGTAAGTTTCTATGCTCATAATTTTAAAACTTTGATCAAAAACCTCAATCCTAACCCTAACCCTAACACTACTTTGGAGCAAAAACCCTAACCCTAACCCCAAACCTAACCCTAACCCCATTCCTAACCCCCATTCCTAACCCTTACCAAGTAATTTTTTATGCTCGCTAATTTTAAACTTTTTATCAAAAAGCTTACCCTAACTTTAGCTCTTCCCTTTTGTCAATCTTTACTTGAAAATGAAGAGTCATGTTTTAATCAATATTATTTATTCTTTTGTGTACAGGAATAGGAACAATTTGTCTCACAGGGAGCTTTGGAAACTACGGCAGGGAAAAAAAGGCCGCTCTGCAGAATGCAACTGCACACCTTGCATAACTGATATTTTGAAGTATGGAATGCTGACAAAGCCAGATCCTCTGCAGAATAGATACCATGAACAATGTAGAAGTCACGTTGATGATAACACAGATGGAATACCAGACATTCTGCATCAGACTGTTCCAAGGATACATAATTGTGCTCTGTAGAACCTTTGGTGCTTAGGTTTACAACTCATCTTGAAGATTTTTTAAATCAAGACATTTAAGTCTGGATTCCAGTAAATATTGGATCTTGTTCTGGATGTAAAGGATCAAAGTTTAAGCTCTTATTTATATGTTTATTTCAAATAATAAAGTAATTGATCATGAAATATCCAAGCAAAAATTAGTAAGTATATCATTTTAGAAACATAATGAAAAATACAAAAAAAAGTTACAAAGTAAACGTTTTTTTAATAACCATTTATTTTATGTTCATGACAATTGCTTGACAAGTTATGACTTCTGATTTAAAATTAATAATTAAGATTACAAGTTAAAATTTTGGAATACTAATGTTCATATCAAGCTTTGATATTTCAAGAAGAAAACCATGAAAAACCCTTCAAAACGCAAAATGAATTGTTAAAATAATTATGTTGTTTTTACTTTTGTGCAAACAATGTTTAAAATAAAAACGTACACTTTCAGCATCTTAACTTTCCTGATTGGTTTTTGTTAATTTACTTTCTGTTTAACTTGCCAGTATTAATTTTATAAACAGACTGCTTAAAAAAAAATAGCCAAAGACACAACAAATATAAAATATTAACTTAATTTAAGGCAAATGTAATCTCCGTTGATAATGGGGAAACTTTTTTTTTGAGTGGTTGAAGTTTTAAATAACGAATTTTTGCCGATGAGGGCGCCCTTTTAAACTAACTAATTTTCGCCGCCGAGGGCGCCCTTTTAAATAAAACGTAAAACGTGCGTTTATATAAAATACACTACGTGGTTGTAATATTCATCACGGTTGCAAAATGTTAGATTGTTGTGGGAGCGACGATGGCCTAGCGGACAAGGTCGCGGTACGGAGAGCAAGATCGGACGGAAGACCTGCGAGTTCGAATCCCGGCAAGGACACAAGGTAAGAATAAAAAGGTATAAGGTAAACTAACATGCACTAACTAACACGCACTAACAAGCACCACGCACATGCACAGATGGGAGCGGACGAAGGGAGAGGTGGAGAGGAGAGAGAGGGAAAGAGGGGTGGATTAATTATTTTTTTTTTTTTTTTTATGAAAAAAAAAAAAAAAAAGTATGAAAAACCGAAAATTAACGGTCTTTCATTTTTTTTAAATCGGCTGAAACGCACGCTCGTTAATTTATTTCCATTTTCATTAAAGAAAAAAAAAATTTAATGGAAAAACTGAAATTTACCATTAAAATTTTTGTTTTTTGAAAAGTAGACGCTGTAAAGCACCCTTATGTGCTTATTTCGATGCTCAAACTGCTCTACTGCATAAATTACGCATTTTTATCACAAAAAACCTTTGAATTTTTGCTTAAATACTAAAATGTGCATTTTTAACGCCTTAACATTTCTACAACACCTTTTCAAGATGCTAAACTTCACTAACTTACATTTCCACCATAATTTATTACACACAGAGTTCAGATCCGTTGTACATTACAGTTTACAAACATAATCAAATGTAAATTTCAACTTTAAAGGTTACAATTACCATGGAGGTTAGACCTCCATGAATTTACGACGGCTCAAAAACACATTCAAATAATTATGCAAATATGTTAGAAAATAATATATTGCCTTGATTGACATAAAACTACAACTTAAATGAAAATTTACAAGTTTCGTCCGATGACAGCTTTATCTGAAACACTTCACAATATCTGATGTTTAAATTCATGGTTTTTTAGAGCAAAACGAAGGATGGGAGCTCTATTTATTCATATACAAATTTCTCTAAACCTTCACGACAAATTTGAGTCCACAGAGCAATTATGGTCAAGTACCCACGTAAATGTATCATTGTGAGTTGTTCATTTGAGACAGGGCACCAGACAAAAATGGTCACTGACTAATTAATTGTTAGTGTAAACTTTGCATAGTGGAAAGCAAATTTGTTTCTTAATTTATCTTATTTCCTATGTGCTCCAGAATCTCTCCAGCCCTGTCCTGGGGGAATGATTGACACTCCTTTTGGGATCCAATTTTATTGTTACACAAAAGCCAAGCCGCCTGCATTGTACCTTTGTGGTTTTCTGACCTAGTTTTGTGACCCTTATGAGTGAGTATACTTTAACCTGGAAAGTACGACATCTGCTGGTTTGTAGTTTTGATTTGAATAATGGTAGAAACAGTTTAATAACTGTTAACTGGAAATCACCATTTTCTTTTAACTGTTTTGGAAACTAATAGGTACACAACAAAAATTATTTGAAAAGGAATACTATTGTGTCTTTGTTGTAACATGAACATACAGTCAGTGTGATTACATAAAAGTTCATGTGACATCCAAGGATTACATGTTTTTAGTTGGAACAGTTTTCCTATGTGTACAACAAACTACTGACAGGGAAAACATAAAAGACTAGAATGAAATCAAAGAATGGTTCAGGAGTCAATGTAATAAAGAATGAAATGATTATAAAAAATATATATAAACAATCCCTGACCAACTATACCCTATTTACGCCGACATAACAATTTATTTAGTGTCTAGAACCCTCAAAATATGTAATTTAGAGTGTACGTGTAAAATGTAAATGTTTTCCAAAAGGGGCCGCTGCCCCATTAATATATTGCGGGTTGCACTCCAAGACCCCCACTAAACGCCTCGGGAAAGTGCTGGGATCAAATTGTATGTCAAAACCGACAGCTGCAATGAGTTGCCTGCAATCCAGTCAAATTTAGACACCTTATTTTTAAATCCTCGCTAAAAGCATGCCTAGGTTAGTGCTAAACTAATCTCTAACAAACAGTGACATCATATCTGATCTAAATGAGTTTGTTTTGAAAAAATTTTCAGCTTGTCGTTTCTATAAAGTAGGACAGTTTCGAAGGAATGTTTTATTATAACAGTTATACACAGTCCCTTTACATATGACTACTAATGTTAGCCTCATTTGCATTTTGTTCAAATCTAGTTGAAAATACCTGAATGCAAATAACAAAAAGCAGTAGTAATAACAATGTATACATTAAAGGTCTGTTTACACTATACAAGACATTATCAGAACACTTTATTCACTTTTATATTTTGCTTTTGGGTTGAACAAAGCAAAATTGACTAGAGCGGGATTTGAACCAACGACCTGTGGGTTAACATGCCAGTGCTCTACCAACTGAACGACCTGTGGGTTAACATGCCAGTGCTCTACCAACTGAGCTATCTAGCCCGTGTTCTCCCTATTTTGTCAATACCTTTGTTCAGGGGGTTCCAGTCAAAAGCCATTCAACCGTAAACTGCCGTGTAGCCAGGGATGCAACTTTTTATTTCAGATATCAAATAATTAACCACAAAGGAAAAAGTTTTTTTCCCCAAGATTTTGGGTTAAACAAATAAAAATTTACTAAGAGCGGGATTTGAATCAACGATCTCAGATTAAAAAGCTGGCGCTCTACCAACTGAGCTATGTTGGCAGTCTCCCTATTTTGTCGAGGTCTTTGTTCGGGGGTGCCAGTCAGAAGCCATAAGCCATTCAACTGTTAAACCGCCGTGTAGCCAGGGATCACACCCAAGTATAGGGGATGCGACTATTTAATCGTTAACTGCCGTGTTTACTTTGGTGTGATCCCTGGCTACACGGCAGTTAACGGTTGAATGGCTTATGACTGGCTACCCCCGAACAAAGATATTGACAAAATAGGAAGACCGCCAACATAGGGCTAGATAACTCAGTTGGTAGAGCGCCGACACGTTACTCCGGAGGTCATTGGTTCAAATCCTGCTTTAGTAAGTTTTTCTTTGTTCAACCCAAAATCATTTAAACAATTTACCAAGTCAGTTTCCCTTGTGGTTTATTATTTGACTTTTGTACTTTTCTTGGCATACATATATTCTGTATGTTTTTAATACACTTGTCAATGGCGATTGCCAAAAGTCAAGAAAAACATAACAGCACCCACATGGTAAATCCCAGCCATGCTATACTGACACACAGTCTAGAAGGGGTATCAATCAACAGCGGGTTGGTGACTCGGTCAAAGTGGGTGGAGAAACAAAAAACCCTCCAATGTGCATGAACAAACATTTCCCCATTGGTTTGTTTGTACACAAGCAATGGCGGCCTGGTTAATGTCAATGACACTACAACTCGGGCGCTAAGTTGCCATAAGTTTGAAGTTCCAGAGAGATGATTGAAAACATCTCCAACTGGCTGGGTCCCGAACGGACGTTTTGCCGAAACAGGTGCCTCGTTTGAGGGTTTTAAAAGAATCATATGAGGACTAGTGAGGATGATGATGTCCTGTTAATGTTGTGTAAAAAGGCCCTTTTACAATGTGTATTGTTAACATAAAAAGCCTACCTCAATATTCAAGAATTCTATAAGTTACAGAGTTGAGGTTGCTCGATGCAGAGAGAAGATGACGTGTTTGAATTCATGGTTAAGACGAGCGCCAAGTGTTCTCTTCAGCTGAGCTTGTGCATGTCTCATTAGAACTGAGGCTTTTAAATGTCAGATCATCTTGAATACACTGCAATAAAAACCCACATATGCATAAAATTACTCCAGCCAAGGATCAACAAGTGGGGTTAAAAGGACATGTCACATGATCATGGATCCAGGGGGTAGGAGGACAGGTCATAGGATTATGTGGGAGGGGGGGGGGGGGTGAGAAGACAGGTCTTTGATCATAGCATTGTGGGGGGAAGAGGACATGTCATATGATCATGGGGGAGGGGTTAGAAGACAGGTCATAGGATCATGGGGGAGGGGTCAGACGACTGGTCATAGCATCCAGAGGGGTAAGAGGACATGTCATAAAGGATTCTAAGGGGGTGTAATTGTCATATGTCATATGATCATGGGGCAAGGGGTTAGATGACAGGTCATAGGATCATTGGGGGAGGGGACACATCATATGATCAAGTGAGAGGGGTAAGAGGACAGGTCATAGGATCACAAAGGGGTAACAGGTCATAGGATCATCGGGGATGGAGGGAGGGGTAAGAGGACAGGTCATATGATCCAGAGGTGTAACAGGACATGTCATTGGAAATGTTGGATCATGGGGGGTGGTTGGGTGTAAGAGGACAGGTCAGGGATCATGGGGGTAAGAGGACAGGTCATAGAATCATGGGAGGGGGATAACAGGACGGGTCATAGGATCCAGGGGGGCGGGTAACAGGACATGTCATAGGGCCATGGGGCGGGGGGGGGGGGGGGGGGGGTAAGAGGACAGGGACCAATTTCATAAAGCTTTTAAGCAGAAAATACTGCTTGACAAATTTCTTTGCTAAGCAAAAAATGAGTAAGGCACCAGTCACAACATTGCAAACTTTATGTAATTTTGGCTGGTAACCTGTTTCTGCTAAAGCAATACTTTTCTGTGCTGAGCAAGTTTTTGTGCTTACAGGTTTTATGAAATTGGGCCCTGGTCATAGGATCATGGGGTGAGGGGTAAGAGGAAGGTCATAAGATCCAGAGGGGTACATGTAAGAGGGGGGTGAAAGAGGACAGGTCATAGCATCATGGGTGGGGGGGGGGGGGGTTAAGAGGACAGGTCATAGGATCATGGAGGGAGGGGTAAGAGGACTGGTCATAGCATCCAGAGGGGTAAGAGGACATGTCATTGGACATGTTGGATCATGGGGGGTGGTTGGGTGTAAGAGGACAGGTCAGGGATCATGGGGGGTAAGAGGACAGGTCATAGATACATGGGGGGGATAACAGGACAGGTCATAGGATCCATGGGGGTAGTAAGAGGACAGGTCATAGGATCCAGGGGGGGGGGGTAAGAGGAAAGGTCACACATACAGGATCCAGGGGGTAGGAGGACAGGTCATAGGATTATGTGGGAGGGGGGGGGGGGGTGAGAAGACAGGTCTTTGATCATAGCATTGTGGGGGGAAGAGGACATGTCATATGATCATGGGGGAGGGGTTAGAGGACAGGTCATAGGATCATGGGGGAGGGGTCAGACGACTGGTCATAGCATCCAGAGGGGTAAGAGGACATGTCATAAAGGATTCTAAGGGGGTGTAATTGTCATATGTCATATGATCATGGGGCTAGATGACAGGTCATAGGATCATTGGGGGAGGGGTAAGACGACAGATCATAAGATTATGGGGGTAAGAGGACACATCATATGATCATGTGAGAGGGGTAAGAGGACAGGTCATAGGATCACAAAGGGGTCATAGGATCATCGGGGAGGGGGTAAGAGGACAGGTCATATGATCATGGGGGGGGGGGGGTAAGAGGACAGGTCATATGATCATGGGGGGGGGGGGGTAGGAGGACATGTCATAAAGGATTCTGAGGGGGTTGGGGGTGTAAGAGGACAAGTCATAAGATCATGGAGGTAATAGGACAGGTCATATGACCAAGGGGGTAAAGGGACAGGTCATAGGGCCATGGGGAGTGGGGTAAGAGGAAAGGTCGTAGGATCCAGAGGGGTACAAGTATTAACAGCACGTCGTCATAGGATCATAGGCGGTGAAAGAGGACAGGTCATAGGATCATAGGGGGTGAAAGAGGACAGGTCATAGGATCATGGGTGGGGGGGTTAAGAGGACAGGTCATATAATCATGGGGGATAAGAGGGCGGGTCAAAGGATCCAGGGAGATGATTGAAAACATCTGTTCACCAACTGGCTGGGTCCCGAACGGACGTTTTGCCGAAACAGGTGCCTCGTTTGAGGGTTTTAAAAGAATCATATGAGGACTAGTGAGGATGATGATGTCCTGTTAATGTTGTGTAAAAAGGCCCTTTTACAATGTGTATTGTTAACATAAAAAGCCTACCTCAATATTCAAGAATTCTATAAGTTACAGAGTTGAGGTTGCTCGATGCAGAGAGAAGATGACGTGTTTGAATTCATGGTTAAGACGAGCGCCAAGTGTTCTCTTCAGCTGAGCTTGTGCATGTCTCATTAGAACTGAGGCTTTTAAATGTCAGATCATCTTGAATACACTGCAATAAAAACCCACATATGCATAAAATTACTCCAGCCAAGGATCAACAAGTGGGGTTAAAAGGACATGTCACATGATCATGGATCCAGGGGGTAGGAGGACAGGTCATAGGATTATGTGGGAGGGGGGGGGGGGTGAGAAGACAGGTCTTTGATCATAGCATTGTGGGGGGAAGAGGACATGTCATATGATCATGGGGGAGGGGTTAGAGGACAGGTCATAGGATCATGGGGGAGGGGTCAGACGACTGGTCATAGCATCCAGAGGGGTAAGAGGACATGTCATAAAGGATTCTAAGGGGGGGTTGGGGTGTAATTGTCATATGTCATATGATCATGGGGCAAGGGGTTAGATGACAGGTCATAGGATCATTGGGGGAGGGGTAAGACGACAGGTCATACGATTATGAGGGTAAGAGGGCAAGTCATAGGATCATGGGGGTAAGAGGACACATCATATGATCATGTGAGAGGGGTAAGAGGACAGGTCATAGGATCATTGGGGGGTAAGAGGACAGGTCATAGGATCACAAAGGGGTAACAGGTCATAGGATCATCTGGGGGGGGGGTAAGAGGACAGGTCATATGATCATGGGGAGGTAAGAGGACAGTTCATAGGAACCAAGGGGGTGAGAGGCAGGTCATAGGATCATGTGGGGTGGGTAAGAGGACATGTCATAGGATCATGGGGGGGGGGGGGGGTAAGAGGGCAGGTAATAGGATCCAGGGGTGAGAGGACAGGTCATAGAATCATTGGGGGGTAAGAGGACAGGTCATAGGATTCAGGGGGGGGGGGTAAGAGGACAAGTCATTGATCAAGGGGGGAGTGAGACGACAAGTCGTAGGATCCAGTGGGGGTAAGAGGACAAGTCATTGATCAATGGGGGAATAAGAGGGCAGGTCATAGGATCCAGAGGTGTAACATTGGACATGTTGGATCATGGGGGGTGGTTGGGTGTAAGAGGACAGGTCAGGGATCATGGGGGGTAAGAGGACAGGTCATAGGATCATGAGGACAGGTCATAGGATCATGGGGGAGGGGTCAGACGACTGGTCATAGCATCCAGAGGGGTAAGAGGACATGTCATAAAGGATTCTAAGGGGGTGTAATTGTCATATGTCATATGATCATGGGGCAAGGGGTTAGATGATAGGTCATAGGATCTTTGGGGAGGGGTAAGACGACAGGTCATAAGATTATGGGGGTTAGAGGGCAAGTCATAGGATCATGGGGGTAAGAGGACAGGTCATAGGATCATGGGTGGGGGGAGGGTTAAGAGAACAGGTCATAGGATCATGGAGGGAGGGGTAAGAGGACAGGTCATATGATCCAGAGGTGTAACAGGACATGTCATTGGAAATGTTGGATCATGGGGGGTGGTTGGGTGTAAGAGGACAGGTCAGGGATCATGGGGGTAAGAGGACAGGTCATAGAATCATGGGAGGGGGATAACAGGACGGGTCATAACAGGACGGGTCATAGGATCCAGGGGGGCGGGTAACAGGACATGTCATAGGACCATGGGGCGGGGGGGGGGGGGGGGGGGGGTAAGAGGACAGGGACCAATTTCATAAAGCTTTTAAGCAGAAAATACTGCTTGACAAATTTCTTTGCTGAGCAAAAAATGAGTAAGGCACCAGTCACAACATTGCAAACTTTATGTAATTTTGGCTGGTAACCTGTTTCTGCTAAAGCAATACTTTTCTGTGCTGAGCAAGTTTTTGTGCTTACAGGTTTTATGAAATTGGGCCCTGGTCATAGGATCATGGGGAGAGGGGTAAGAGGAAGGTCATAAGATCCAGAGGAGTACATGTAAGAGGGGGTGAAAGAGGACAGGTCATAGCATCATGGGTGGGGGGGGGGGGGTTTAAGAGGACAGGTCATAGGATCATGGGGGGTAAGAGGACAGGTTATAGAATCATGGAGGGGATAACAGGACAGGTCATAGGATCCAGGGGGCGGGTAAGAGGACATGTCATTGGACCATGGGGGTAGTAAGACGACAGGTCATAGGATCCAGGGGGGGGGGGGGGTAAGAGGAAAGGTCACACATACAGGATCCAGGGGGTAGGAGGACAGGTCATAGGGTTATGTGGGAGAGGGGGTGAGAAGACAGGTCTTTGATCATAGCATTGGGGGGGGGGAAGTGGACATGTCATATGATCATGGGGAGGGGTAAGAGGACAGGTCATAGGATCATGGGGAGGGGTCAGACGACTGGTCATAGCATCCAGAGGGGTAAGAGGACATGTCATAAAGGATTCTAAGGGGGTGTAATTGTCATATGTCATATGATCATGGGGCAAGGGGTTAGATGACAGGTCATAGGATCATTGGGGGAGGGGTAAGACGACAGGTCATAAGATTATGGGGGTAAGAGGGCAAGTCATAGGATCATGGGGGTAAGAGGACACATCATATGATCATGTGAGAGGGGTAAGAGGACAGGTCATAGGATCATGGGTGGGGGGGTGGGGTTAAGAGGACAGGTCATAGGATCATGGAGGGAGGGATAAGAGGACAGGTCATATGATCCAGAGGTGTAACATGTTGGATCATGGGGGGTGGTTGGGTGTAAGAGGACAGGTCAGGGATCATGGGGGTAAGAGGACAGGTCATAGAATCATGGGAGGGGGATAACAGGACGGGTCATAGGATCCAGGGGGGCGGGTAACAGGACATGTCATAGGACCATGGGACGGGGGGGGGGGGGGGCGTAAGAGGACAGGGCCCAATTTCATAAAGCTTTTAAGCAGAAAATACTGCTTGACAAATTTCTTTGCTAAGCAAAAAATGAGTAAGGCACCAGTCACAACATTGCAAACTTTATGTAATTTTGGCTGGTAACCTGTTTCTGCTAAAGCAATACTTTTCTGTGCTGAGCAAGTTTTTGTGCTTACAGGTTTTATGAAATTGGGCCCTGGTCATAGGATCATGGGGAGAGGGGTAAGAGGAATGTCATAAGATCCAGAGGGGTACATGTAAAAGGGGGTGAAAGAGGACAGGTCATAGCATAATGGGTGGGGGGGGGGGGTTTAAGAGGACAGGTCATAGGATCATGGGGGGTAAGAGGACAGGTTATAGAATCATGGGTGGCGGGGGTTAAGAGGACAGGTCATAGGATCATGGAGGGAGGGGTAAGAGGACAGGTCATATGATCCAGAGGTTAACAGGACATGTCATTGGACATGTTGGATCATGGGGGGTGGTTGGGTGTAAGAGGACAGGTCAGGGATCATGGGGGGTAAGAGGACAGGTCATAGGAATCATGGGGGATAACAGGACAGGTCATAGGATCCAGGGGCGGGTAAGAGGACATGTCATTGGACCATGGGGGTAGTAAGAGGACAGGTCATAGGATCCAGGGGGGGGGGGGGGGGGGTGAGAGGAAAGGTCACACATACAGGATCCAGGGGATAGGACGACAGGTCATAGGATTATGTGGGAGGGGGGTGAGAAGACAGGTCTTTGATCATAGCATTGGGGGGGGGGGGGGAAGTGGACATGTCATATGATCATGGGGGAGGGGTTAGAGGACAGGTCATAGGATCATGGATGAGGGGTCAGACGACTGGTCATAGCATCCAGAGGGGTAAGAGGACATGTCATAAAGGATTCTAAGGGGGTGTAATTGTCATATGTCATATGTCATATGATCATGGGGCAAGGGGTTAGATGACAGGTCATAGGATCATTGGGGGAGGGGTAAGACGACAGGTCATAAGATTATGGGGGTAAGAGGGCAAGTCATAGGATCATGGGGGTACGAGGACACATCATATGATCATGTGAGAGGGGTAAGAGGACAGGTCATAGGATCATTGGGGTAAGAGGACAGGTCATAGGATCACAAAGGGGTAACAGGTCATAGGATCACAAAGGGGTAACAGGTCATAGGATCACAAAGGGGTAACAGGTCATAGGATCATGGGGGGGGGGGGGGTAGGAGGACATGTCATAAAGGATTCTGAGGGGGTTGGGGGTGTAAGAGGACAAGTCATAAGATCATGGAGGAAATAGGACAGGTCATATGACCAAGGGGGTAAAGGGACAGGTTATAGGACCATGGGAGTGGGGTAAGAGGAAAGGTCGTAGGATCCAGAGGGGTACAAGTATTAACAGCACATGTCATAGGATCATAGGGGGTGAAAGAGGACAGGTCATAGGATCATAGGGGGTGAAAGAGGACAGGTCATAGGATCATGGGTGGGGGGGGTTAAGAGGACAGGTCATATAATCATGGGGGGTAAGAGGACGGGTCAAAGGATCCAGGGGTGTGGGTAAGAAGACATGTCATTGGATCATGAGGGGAGTAGTAAGAGGACAGGTCATAGGATCCAGGGGGGGGGGGGGGTAAGAGGAAAGGTCACACATACAGGATCCAGGGGGTAAGAGGACAGGTCATAGGATTATGTGGGAGGGGGTGAGAAGACAGGTCTTTGATCATAGCATTGGGGGAAGAGGAAAGGTCACACATACAGGATCCAGGGGGTAAGAGGACAGGTCATAGGATTATGTGGGAGGGGGGTGAGAAGACAGGTCTTTGATCATAGCATTGGGGGGGAAGAGGACATGTCATATGATCATGGGGGAGGGGTTAGAGGACAGGTCATAGGATCATGGGGGAGGGGTCAGACGACTGGTCATAGCATCCAGAGGGGTAAGAGGACATGTCATAAAGGATTCTAAGGGGGGGTTGGGGTGTAATTGTCATATGTCATATGATCATGGGGCAAGGGGTTAGATGACAGGTCATAGGATCATTAGGGGAGGGGTAAGACGACAGGTCATACGATTATGAGGGTAAGAGGGCAAGTCATAGGATCATGGGGGTAAGAGGACACATCATATGATCATGTGAGAGGGGTAAGAGGACAGGTCATAGGATCATTGGGGGGTAAGAGGACAGGTCATAGGATCACAAAGGGGTAACAGGTCATAGGATCACAAAGGGGTAACAGGTCATAGGATCACAAAGGGGTAACAGGTCATAGGATCATGGGGGGGGGTAGGAGGACATGTCATAAAGGATTCTGAGGGGGTTGGGGGTGTAAGAGGACAAGTCATAAGATCATGGAGGAAATAGGACAGGTCATATGACCAAGGGGGTAAAGGGACAGGTTATAGGACCATGGGAGTGGGGTAAGAGGAAAGGTCGTAGGATCCAGAGGGGTACAAGTATTAACAGCACATGTCATAGGATCATAGGGGGTGAAAGAGGACAGGTCATAGGATCATAGGGGGTGAAAGAGGACAGGTCATAGGATCATGGGTGGGGGGGGGGGGTTAAGAGGACAGGTCATATAATCATGGGGGGTAAGAGGACGGGTCAATGGATCCAGGGGTGTGGGTAAGAAGACATGTCATTGGATCATGGGGGGAGTAGTAAGAGGACAGGTCATAGGATCCAGGGGGGGGGGGGGGGGTAAGAGGAAAGGTCACACATACAGGATCCAGGGGGTAAGAGGACAGGTCATAGGATTATGTGGGAGGGGGTGAGAAGACAGGTCTTTGATCATAGCATTGGGGGGAAGAGGACATGTCATATGATCATGGGGGAGGGGTTAGAGGACAGGTCATAGGATCATGGGGGAGGGGTTAGAGGACAGGTCATAGGATCATGGGGGAGGGGTCAGACGACTGGTCATAGCATCCAGAGGGGTAAGAGGACATGTCATAAAGGATTCTAAGGGGGGGTTGGGGTGTAATTGTCATATGTCATATGATCATGGGGCAAGGGGTTAGATGACAGGTCATAGGATCATTGGGGGAGGGGTAAGACGACAGGTCATACGATTATGAGGGTAAGAGGGCAAGTCATAGGATCATGGGGGTAAGAGGACACATCATATGATCATGTGAGAGGGGTAAGAGGACAGGTCATAGGATCATTGGGGGGTAAGAGGACAGGTCATAGGATCACAAAGGGGTAACAGGTCATAGGATCATCTGGGGGGTAAGAGGACAGGTCATATGATCATGGGGAGGTAAGAGGACAGTTCATAGGAACCAAGGGGGTGAGAGGCAGGTCATAGGATCATGTGGGGTGGGTAAGAGGACATGTCATAGGATCATGGGGGGGGGGGGGGTAAGAGGGCAGGTAATAGGATCCAGGGGGTGAGAGGACAGGTCATAGAATCATTGGGGGGTAAGAGGACAGGTCATAGGATCCAGGGGGGAGGGTAAGAGGACAAGTCATTGATCAAGGGGGGAGTGAGACGACAAGTCGTAGGATCCAGTGGGGGTAAGAGGACAAGTCATTGATCAATGGGGGAATAAGAGGGCAGGTCATAGGATCCGAAGGGGGGTGGCGTAAAAAGACAGGTCATAGGATCAGGGGGGAAGAACAGGTTATATGGGGGTATGAGGTCAGGTCATAGTTTCCAGGGGGTGGGTAAGAGGACATGTCGTATGATCATGGGGGGAGAGGTTAGAGGTCAGGTCATAGGATCATGGGATAAGGGGTTAGATGACAGGTCATATGATCATTGGGGGAGGGGTAAGAGGACAGGTCATTATGATCATGGGGGTTTAGAGGACATGTCATAGGATCATGGTGGGGTAAGAGGACATGTCATAGGATCTTGGTGGGGTAAGAGGACATGTCATATGATCATGGGGAGGGGTAAAAGGACAGGTCATTATGATCATGGGGGTTTAGAGGACATGTCATAGGATCATGGTGGGGTAAGAGGACATGTCATAGGATCATGGTGAGGTAAGAGGACATGTCATATGATCATGGGAAGGGGTTAAAGGACAGGTCATAGGATCATTGGGCGGTAAGAGGACAGGTCATAGGATCACGGAGGGGGTAAGAGGACAGGTCATAGGATCATGGGGGTAAGAGGACAGGTCATAGGATCATGGGGGTAAGAGGACAGGTCATAGGAACTAGGTGGCGTAAGGGGACAGGTCATATGATCATGGGGTAAGGGGTTAGATGACAGGTCATAGATTCATTGGGGGAGGGGTAAGAGGACAGGTCATAGGATCCAGAAGGGGGTGAAGAGGACTTTTCCTAGGATCATGGGGGTGGGGGTAAGAGGACATGTCATATGATCGTTGGGGAGGGGGTAAGAGGACAGGTCATAGGATCATGGCATGGGGGGGTTAAAAGTACATGTCACAGGATCATGTGGGAGTGTAAGAGGGATGTCATATGATTATGGGGGGTAGGAGGACATGTCATAAAGGATTCTGAGGGGGGTGGGGTGTAAGAGGACAAGTCATAAGATCATGGAGGTAATAGGACAGGTCATATGACCAAGGGGGTAAGGGACAGGTCATAGGACCATGGGGAGTGGGGTAAGAGGAAAGGTCGTAGGATCCAGAGGGGTACAAGTATTAACAGCACATGTCATAGGATCATAGGGGGTGAAAGAGGACAGGTCATAGGATCATGGGTGGGGGGGGGTTAAGAGGACAGGTCATATAATCATGGGGGGTAAGAGGACGGGTCAAAGGATCCAGGAGTGTGGGTAAGAAGACATGTCATTGGATCATGGTGGGAGTAGTAAGAGGACAGGTCATAGGATCCAGGGGGGAGGGGGTAAGAGGAAAGGTCACATATATGATCCAGGGGGTAAGAAGACAGGTCATAGGATTATGTGGGGAAGTAAGAGGATATATGTCACATGATCATGGGGGGAGGGGTCAGAGGACAGGTCATACCATCCAGAGGGGTACATGTAAGAGGGGGGTGAAAGAGGACATGTCATAGCATCATGGGTGGGGGGGGGGGGGTTAGGAGGACAGATCATAGGATCATGGAGGGAGGGGTAAGAGGACAGGTCATATGATCCAGAGGTGTAACAGGACATGTCATTGGACATGTTGGATCATGGGGGTGGTTGGGTGTAAGAGGACAGGTCAGGGATCATGGGGGGTAAGAGGACAGGCCATAGGATCATGGGGGAGGGGTCAGACGACTGGTCATAGCATCCAGAGGGGTAAGAGGACATGTCATAAAGGATTCTAAGGGGGTGTAATTGTCATATGTCATATGATCATGGGGCAAGGGGTTAGATGACAGGTCATAGGATCTTTGGGGAGGGGTAAGACGACAGGTCATAAGATTATGGGGGTAAGAGGGCAAGTCATAGGATCATGGGGGTAAGAGGACAGGTCATAGGATCATGGGTGGGGGGGGGGGGGGGGTTAAGAGAACAGGTCATAGGATCATGGAGGGAGGGGTAAGAGGACAGGTCATATGATCCAGAGGTGTAACAGGACATGTCATTGGAAATGTTGGATCATGGGGGGTGGTTGGGTGTAAGAGGACAGGTCAGGGATCATGGGGGTAAGAGGACAGGTCATAGAATCATGGGAGGGGGATAACAGGACGGGTCATAGGATCCAGGAGGGCGGGTAACAGGACATGTCATAGGACCATGGGGCGGGGGGGGGGGGGGGGTAAGAGGACAGGGACCAATTTCATAAAGCTTTTAAGCAGAAAATACTGCTTGACAAATTTCTTTGCTGAGCAAAAAATGAGTAAGGCACCAGTCACAACATTGCAAACTTTATGTAATTTTGGCTGGTAACCTGTTTCTGCTAAAGCAATACTTTTCTGTGCTGAGCAAGTTTTTGTGCTTACAGGTTTTATGAAATTGGGCCCTGGTCATAGGATCATGGGGAGAGGGGTAAGAGGAAGGTCATAAGATCCAGAGGAGTACATGTAAGAGGGGTGAAAGAGGACAGGTCATAGCATCATGGGTGGGGGGGGGGGGGGTTTAAGAGGACAGGTCATAGGATCATGGGGGGTAAGAGGACAGGTTATAGAATCATGGAGGGGATAACAGGACAGGTCATAGGATCCAGGGGGGCGGGTAAGAGGACATGTTATTGGACCATGGGGGTAGTAAGAGGACAGGTCATAGGATCCAGGGGGGGGGGGGGTAAGAGGAAAGGTCACACATACAGGATCCAGGGGGTAGGAGGACAGGTCATAGGATTATGTGGGAGGGGGGGGGGGGGGTGAGAAGACAGGTCTTTGATCATAGCATTGGGGGGGGGAAGTGGACATGTCATATGATCATGGGGGAGGGGTAAGAGGACAGGTCATAGGATCATGGGGGAGGGGTCAGACGACTGGTCATAGCATCCAGAGGGGTAAGAGGACATGTCATAAAGGATTCTAAGGGGGTGTAATTGTCATATGTCATATGATCATGGGGCAACGGGTTAGATGACAGGTCATAGGATCATTGGGGGAGGGGTAAGACGACAGGTCATAAGATTATGGGGGTAAGAGGGCAAGTCATAGGATCATGGGGGTAAGAGGACACATCATATGATCATGTGAGAGGGGTAAGAGGACAGGTCATAGGATCATGGGGGGGGGGGGTGGGGTTAAGAGGACATGTCATAGGATCATGGAGGGAGGGATAATAGGACAGGTCATATGATCCAGAGGTGTAACAGGACATGTCATTGGACATGTTGGATCATGGGGGGTGGTTGGGTGTAAGAGGACAGGTCATAGAATCATGGGAGGGGGATAACAGGACGGGTCATAGGATCCAGGGGGGCGGGTAACAGGACATGTCATAGGACCATGGGGCGGGGGGGGGGGGGGGGGTAAGAGGACAGGGCCCAATTTCATAAAGCTTTTAAGCAGAAAATACTGCTTGACAAATTTCTTTGCTAAGCAAAAAATGAGTAAGGCACCAGTCACAATATTGCAAACTTTATGTAATTTTGGCTGGTAACCTGTTTCTGCTAAAGCAATACTTTTCTGTGCTGAGCAAGTTTTTGTGCTTACAGGTTTTATGAAATTGGGCCCTGGTCATAGGATCATGGGGAGAGGGGTAAGAGGAAGGTCATAAGATCCAGAGGGGTACATGTAAGAGGGGGGTGAAAGAGGACAGGTCATAGCATCATGGGTGGCGGGGGGTTAAGAGGACAGGTCATAGGATCATGGAGGGAGGGGTAAGAGGACAGGTCATATGATCCAGAGGTGTAACAGGACATGTCATTGGACATGTTGGATCATGGGGGGTGGTTGGGTGTAAGAGGACAGGTCAGGGATCATGGGGGGTAAGAGGACAGGTCATAGAATCATGGGGGATAACAGGACAGGTCATAGGATCCAGGGGGCGGGTAAGAGGACATGTCATTGGACCATGGGGGTAGTAAGAAGACAGGTCATAGGATCCAGGGGGGGGTGAGAGGAAAGGTCACACATACAGGATCCAGGGGATAGGACGACAGGTCATACGATTATGTGGGAGGGGGGGGGGGTGAGAAGACAAGTCTTTGATCATAGCATTGGGGGGAAAGAGGACATGTCATATGATCATGGGGGAGGGGTTAGAGGACAGGTCATAGGATTATGGGGGAGGGGTCAGACGACTGGTCATAGCATCCAGAGGGGTAAGAGGACATGTCATAAAGGATTCTAAGGGGGTGTAATTGTCATATGTCACATGATCATGGGGCAAGGGGTTAGATGACAGGTCATAGGATCATTGGGGGAGGGGTAAGACGACAGATCATAAGATTATGGGGGTAAGAGGGCAAGTCATAGGATCATGGGGGTAAGAGGACACATCATATGATCATGTGAGAGGGGTAAGAGGACAGGTCATAGGATCATTGGGGGTAAGAGGACAGGTCATAGGATCACAAAGGGGTAACATGTCATAGTATCATCGGGGGGGGGGGGGGTAAGAGGACAGGTCATATGATCATTGGGGGGGGTAAGAGGACAGTTCATAGGAACCAAGGGGGTGAGAGGCAGGGCATAGGATCATGTGGGGTGGGTAAGAGGACATGTCATAGGATCATGGAGGGGGGGGTAAGAGGGCAGGTAATAGGATCCAGGGGGTGAGAGGACATGTCATAGAATCATTGGGGGGTAAGAGGACAGGTCATAGGATCCAGGGGGGGGGGGGGTAAGAGGACAAGTCATTGATCAACGGGGGAGTATGAGGACATGTCATAGGATCCGGGGTGGGGGGGGGGGGGGGGGGGGGTAAGAGGATAGGTCATAGGATCATGGGGGGGAAGGACAGGTTATAGGATCTTGGGAGGTATCAGGTCAGGGTCAGGTCATAGTATCCAGGGGTGGGAAAGAGGATATGTCATAGAATTATGGGGGGTAAGAGGACAGGTCAAAGGATCATCATAGGGGAGTGAGACGACAAGTCGTAGGATCCAGTGGGGGTAGGAGGACAAGTCATTGATCAATGGGGGAGTAAGAGGACAGGTCATAGGATCCGAAGGGGGGTGGCGTCAGAGGACAGGTCATAGGATCAGGAGGAAAGAACAGGTTATAGGATCTTGGGGGTATGAGGTCAGGTCATAGTTTTCAGGGGGGTGGGTAAGAGGACAGGTCATAGAATCCAGGGGAGGGGCTAAGAGGACATGTCATTGGATCCAGGGGAAGGGGTAACAGGACATGTCGTATGATCATGGGGGAGAGGTTAGAGGTCAGGTCATAGGATCATGGGGTAAGGGGTTAGATGACAGGTCATAGGATCATTGGGGGAGGGGTAAGAGGACAGGTCATTATGATCACGGGGGTTTAGAGGACATGTCATAGGATCATGGTGGGGTAAGAGGACATGTCATATGATCAAGGGGGAGGGGTAAAAGGACAGGTCATAGGATCATTGGGGGTAAGAGGACATGTCAAATGATCATGGGGAGGGGTAAAAGGACAGGTCATAGGATCACGGAGGGGGTAAGAGGACAGGTCACAGGATCATAGGATCTAGGGGCATAAGAGGACAGGTCATATGATCCTGGGGGGGTAAGAGGACAGATCATATGATCATGGGGGAAGGGGACAGATCATATGATCATGGGGGAAGGGGTTAGATGACAGGTCATAAGATCATTAATGGAAGGGTAAGAGGACAGGGCAAGAGGTAAGATAGAATCGAGGCATGGGGGGTTAGAAGGACATGTCACAGGATCATGGGGGTAAGAGGACATGTCATATGATCATGGGGAGGGGTAGGAGGACACGTCATAGGATCAGGGGGGTCAAGAGGACTTCTCCTAGGATCATGGGGGTAAGAGGACAGGTCATAGGATCATTGGGGGTAAGAGGACAGGTCATAGGATCACAGAGAGGGTAAGAGGACAGGTCATAGGATCATGGGGTAAGAGGACAGGTCATAGGATCTAGGGGCGTAAGAGGACAGGTCATATGATCATGGGGGGTAAGAGGACAGATCATATGATGATGGGGGAAGGGGTTAGATGACAGGGCATAGGATCATTAGGGGAGGGGTAAGAGGACAGGGTAAGAGGTAAGATAGAATCATGGCATGGGGGTTAGAAGGACGGATCATGGGGTAAGAGGACATGTCATATGATCATGGGGAGGGGTAGGAGGACACGTCATAGGATCAGGGGATCAAGAGGACTTCTCCTAGGATCATGGGGGGTAAGAGGACATGTCATAGGATCATTGGGGTAAGAGGACAGGTCATAGGATCATGGAGGGGGAGTAAGAGGACATGTCATAGGATCATGGGGGGTAAGATGACAGGTCATAGGATCATTGGGGGGGGAAGAGGACAGGTCATAGGATCCAAGGGGGTTAAGAGGACAGGTCATGGGAACCAAGAGGGTGAAAGGCAGGTCATAGGATCTTGAGGGGGTGGGTAAGAGGACATGTCATAGGATCATGGGGGGTAAGAAGACAGGTAATAGGATCCAGGGGGTTAAGAGGAAAGGTCATAGGATCATCAGGAGATAAGAGGACAGGTCATAGGATCCAGGGGGTAAGAGGACAGATCATAGGATCCAGGGGTGGGGCTTACGAGGACATGTCATTGATCAAAGGGGGAGTAAGGGGAAAGGTCATAGGATCCGTGGGGGGCTATTAGAGGAAAGGTCATAAGATCCAGGGGGTAAGAGGATCTGGTCATAGGATCATCGGGGGAAGGACAGGTCATAGGATCTTGGGGGTATGAGGTCAGGTCATAGTATCCAGGGGGTGGGGAATTAAGAGCACATATCATAGGATCATGGGGTAAGAGGACAGATCATAGGATCATCATAGGGGAGTGAGACGACAAGAGGGGGGTAAGAGGACTTGTAGAATTCAGAGGGGTAAGAGGACAGGTTATATGATCCAGGGAAGGGGGTGTGAGGACATGTCATAAGATCATGGGGAGGGGTTAGAGGACAGGTCATAAGATCATGGCATGATGGGGGGGGGGGGGGGGGTAAAAGGACATGTCATATGATCATGGGGAGAGGTTAGAGGACAGGTCATAGGATTATGTGGGGAAGTAAGAGGATATATGTCACATGATCATGGGGGGAGGGGTCAGAGGACAGGTCATACCATCCAGAGGGGTACATGTAAGAGGGGAATGAAAGAGGACATGTCATAGCATCATGGGTGGGGGGGGGGGGGGGTTAGGAGGACAGATCATAGGATCATGGAGGGAGGGGTAAGAGGACAGGTCATATGATCCAGGGGGTGAGAGGACATGCCATAGAATCATTGGGGGGTAAGAGGACAGGTCATAGGATCCAGGGGGGGGGGGGGGTAAGAGGACAAGTCATTGATCAACGGGGGAGTATGAGGACATGTCATAGGATCCGGGGTGGGGGGGGGGGGGGGGGTAAGAGGATAGGTCATAGGATCATGGGGGGGGAAGGACAGGTTATAGGATCTTGGGAGGTATCAGGTCAGGGTCAGGTCATAGTATCCAGGGGTGGGAAAGAGGATATGTCATAGAATTATGGGGGGTAAGAGGACAGGTCAAAGGATCATCATAGGGGAGTGAGACGACAAGTCGTAGGATCCAGTGGGGGTAGGAGGACAAGTCATTGATCAATGGAGGAGTAAGAGGACAGGTCATAGGATCCGAAGGGGGTGGCGTCAGAGGACAGGTCATAGGATCAGGAGGAAAGAACAGGTTATAGGATCTTGGGGGTATGAGGTCAGGTCATAGTTTTCAGGGGGGTGGGTAAGAGGACAGGTCATAGAATCCAGGGGAGGGGCTAAGAGGACATGTCATTGGATCCAGGGGAAGGGGTAACAGGACATGTCGTATGATCATGGGGGAGAGGTTAGAGGTCAGGTCATAGGATCATGGGGTAAGGGGTTAGATGACAGGTCATAGGATCATTGGGGGAGGGGTAAGAGGACAGGTCATTATGATCACGGGGGTTTAGAGGACATGTCATAGGATCACGGTGGGGTAAGAGGACATGTCATATGATCATGGGGGAGGGGTAAAAGGACAGGTCATAGGATCATTGGGGGTAAGAGGACATGTCAAATGATCATGGGGAGGGGTAAAAGGACAGGTCATAGGATCACGGAGGGGGTAAGAGGACAGGTCACAGGATCATAGGATCTAGGGGCATAAGAGGACAGGTCATATGATCCTGGGGGGGTAAGAGGACAGATCATATGATCATGGGGGAAGGGGACAGATCATATGATCATGGGGGAAGGGGTTAGATGACAGGTCATAAGATCATTAATGGAAGGGTAAGAGGACAGGGCAAGAGGTAAGATAGAATCGAGGCATGGGGGGTTAGAAGGACATGTCACAGGATCATGGGGGTAAGAGGACATGTCATATGATCATGGGGAGGGGTAGGAGGACACGTCATAGGATCAGGGGGGTCAAGAGGACTTCTCCTAGGATCATGGGGGTAAGAGGACAGGTCATAGGATCATTGGGGGTAAGAGGACAGGTCATAGGATCACAGAGAGGGTAAGAGGACAGGTCATAGGATCATGGGGTAAGAGGACAGGTCATAGGATCTAGGGGCGTAAGAGGACAGGTCATATGATCATGGGGGGTAAGAGGACAGATCATATGATGATGGGGGAAGGGGTTAGATGACAGGGCATAGGATCATTAGGGGAGGGGTAAGAGGACAGGGTAAGAGGTAAGATAGAATCATGGCATGGGGGTTAGAAGGACGGATCATGGGGTAAGAGGACATGTCATATGATCATGGGGAGGGGTAGGAGGACACGTCATAGGATCAGGGGATCAAGAGGACTTCTCCTAGGATCATGGGGGGTGAGAGGACATGTCATAGGATCATTGGGGTAAGAGGACAGGTCATAGGATCATGGAGGGGAGTAAGAGGACATGTCATAGGATCATGGGGGGTAAGATGACAGGTCATAGGATCATTGGGGGGGGGGGGGAAGAGGACAGGTCATAGGATCCAAGGGGGTTAAGAGGACAGGTCATGGGAACCAAGAGGGTGAAAGGCAGGTCATAGGATCTTGAGGGGGTGGGTAAGAGGACATGTCATAGGATCATGGGGGGTAAGAAGACAGGTAATAGGATCCAGGGGGTTAAGAGGAAAGGTCATAGGATCATCAGGAGATAAGAGGACAGGTCATAGGATCCAGGGGGTAAGAGGACAGATCATAGGATCCAGGGGTGGGGCTTACGAGGACATGTCATTGATCAAAGGGGGAGTAAGGGGAAAGGTCATAGGATCCGTGGGGGGGCTATTAGAGGAAAGGTCATAAGATCCAGGGGGTAAGAGGATCTGGTCATAGGATCATCGGGGGAAGGACAGGTCATAGGATCTTGGGGGTATGAGGTCAGGTCATAGTATCCAGGGGGTGGGGAATTAAGAGCACATATCATAGGATCATGGGGTAAGAGGACAGATCATAGGATCATCATAGGGGAGTGAGACGACAAGAGGGGGGTAAGAGGACTTGTAGAATTCAGAGGGGTAAGAGGACAGGTTATATGATCCAGGGAAGGGGGTGTGAGGACATGTCATAAGATCATGGGGAGGGGTTAGAGGACAGGTCATAAGATCATGGCATGATGGGGGGGGGGGGGGGGGGGGTAAAAGGACATGTCATATGATCATGGGGAGAGGTTAGAGGACAGGTCATAGGATCATGGGGGTAAGAGGACACATCATATGATCATGTGAGAGGGGTAAGAGGACAGGTCATAGGATCATTGGGGGTAAGAGGACAGGTCATAGGATCACAAAGGGGTAACATGTCATAGTATCATCGGGGGGGGGGGGGGGGGGTAAGAGGACAGGTCATATGATCATTGGGGGGGGGGGGGGGGGGGTAAGAGGACAGTTCATAGGAACCAAGGGGGTGAGAGGCAGGGCATAGGATCATGTGGGGTGGGTAAGAGGACATGTCATAGGATCATGGAGGGGGGGTAAGAGGGCAGGTAATAGGATCCAGGGGGTGAGAGGACATGTCATAGAATCATTGGGGGGTAAGAGGACAGGTCATAGGATCCAGGGGGGGGGGGGGGGTAAGAGGACAAGTCATTGATCAACGGGGGAGTATGAGGACATGTCATAGGATCCGGGGTGGGGGGGGGGGGGGGGGGTAAGAGGATAGGTCATAGGATCATGGGGGGGGAAGGACAGGTTATAGGATCTTGGGAGGTATCAGGTCAGGGTCAGGTCATAGTATCCAGGGGTGGGAAAGAGGATATGTCATAGAATTATGGGGGGTAAGAGGACAGGTCAAAGGATCATCATAGGGGAGTGAGACGACAAGTCGTAGGATCCAGTGGGGGTAGGAGGACAAGTCATTGATCAATGGAGGAGTAAGAGGACAGGTCATAGGATCCGAAGGGGGGTGGCGTCAGAGGACAGGTCATAGGATCAGGAGGAAAGAACAGGTTATAGGATCTTGGGGGTATGAGGTCAGGTCATAGTTTTCAGGGGGGTGGGTAAGAGGACAGGTCATAGAATCCAGGGGAGGGGCTAAGAGGACATGTCATTGGATCCAGGGGAAGGGGTAACAGGACATGTCGTATGATCATGGGGGAGAGGTTAGAGGTCAGGTCATAGGATCATGGGGTAAGGGGTTAGATGACAGGTCATAGGATCATTGGGGGAGGGGTAAGAGGACAGGTCATTATGATCACGGGGGTTTAGAGGACATGTCATAGGATCACGGTGGGGTAAGAGGACATGTCATATGATCATGGGGGAGGGGTAAAAGGACAGGTCATAGGATCATTGGGGGTAAGAGGACATGTCAAATGATCATGGGGAGGGGTAAAAGGACAGGTCATAGGATCACGGAGGGGGTAAGAGGACAGGTCACAGGATCATAGGATCTAGGGGCATAAGAGGACAGGTCATATGATCCTGGGGGGGTAAGAGGACAGATCATATGATCATGGGGGAAGGGGACAGATCATATGATCATGGGGGAAGGGGTTAGATGACAGGTCATAAGATCATTAATGGAAGGGTAAGAGGACAGGGCAAGAGGTAAGATAGAATCGAGGCATGGGGGGTTAGAAGGACATGTCACAGGATCATGGGGGTAAGAGGACATGTCATATGATCATGGGGAGGGGTAGGAGGACACGTCATAGGATCAGGGGGGTCAAGAGGACTTCTCCTAGGATCATGGGGGTAAGAGGACAGGTCATAGGATCATTGGGGGTAAGAGGACAGGTCATAGGATCACAGAGAGGGTAAGAGGACAGGTCATAGGATCATGGGGTAAGAGGACAGGTCATAGGATCTAGGGGCGTAAGAGGACAGGTCATATGATCATGGGGGGTAAGAGGACAGATCATATGATGATGGGGGAAGGGGTTAGATGACAGGGCATAGGATCATTAGGGGAGGGGTAAGAGGACAGGGTAAGAGGTAAGATAGAATCATGGCATGGGGGTTAGAAGGACGGATCATGGGGTAAGAGGACATGTCATATGATCATGGGGAGGGGTAGGAGGACACGTCATAGGATCAGGGGATCAAGAGGACTTCTCCTAGGATCATGGGGGGTGAGAGGACATGTCATAGGATCATTGGGGTAAGAGGACAGGTCATAGGATCATGGAGGGGAGTAAGAGGACATGTCATAGGATCATGGGGGGTAAGATGACAGGTCATAGGATCATTGGGGGGGGGGGGGAAGAGGACAGGTCATAGGATCCAAGGGGGTTAAGAGGACAGGTCATGGGAACCAAGAGGGTGAAAGGCAGGTCATAGGATCTTGAGGGGGTGGGTAAGAGGACATGTCATAGGATCATGGGGGGTAAGAAGACAGGTAATAGGATCCAGGGGGTTAAGAGGAAAGGTCATAGGATCATCAGGAGATAAGAGGACAGGTCATAGGATCCAGGGGGTAAGAGGACAGATCATAGGATCCAGGGGTGGGGCTTACGAGGACATGTCATTGATCAAAGGGGGAGTAAGGGGAAAGGTCATAGGATCCGTGGGGGGGCTATTAGAGGAAAGGTCATAAGATCCAGGGGGTAAGAGGATCTGGTCATAGGATCATCGGGGGAAGGACAGGTCATAGGATCTTGGGGGTATGAGGTCAGGTCATAGTATCCAGGGGGTGGGGAATTAAGAGCACATATCATAGGATCATGGGGTAAGAGGACAGATCATAGGATCATCATAGGGGAGTGAGACGACAAGAGGGGGGTAAGAGGACTTGTAGAATTCAGAGGGGTAAGAGGACAGGTTATATGATCCAGGGAAGGGGGTGTGAGGACATGTCATAAGATCATGGGGAGGGGTTAGAGGACAGGTCATAAGATCATGGCATGATGGGGGGGGGGGGGGGGGGGGTAAAAGGACATGTCATATGATCATGGGGAGAGGTTAGAGGACAGGTCATAGGATCATGGGGGTAAGAGGACACATCATATGATCATGTGAGAGGGGTAAGAGGACAGGTCATAGGATCATTGGGGGTAAGAGGACAGGTCATAGGATCACAAAGGGGTAACATGTCATAGTATCATCGGGGGGGGGGGGGGGGGGTAAGAGGACAGGTCATATGATCATTGGGGGGGGGGGGGGGGTAAGAGGACAGTTCATAGGAACCAAGGGGGTGAGAGGCAGGGCATAGGATCATGTGGGGTGGGTAAGAGGACATGTCATAGGATCATGGAGGGGGGGTAAGAGGGCAGGTAATAGGATCCAGGGGGTGAGAGGACATGTCATAGAATCATTGGGGGGTAAGAGGACAGGTCATAGGATCCAGGGGGGGGGGGGGGTAAGAGGACAAGTCATTGATCAACGGGGGAGTATGAGGACATGTCATAGGATCCGGGGTGGGGGGGGGGGGGGGGGGTAAGAGGATAGGTCATAGGATCATGGGGGGGAAGGACAGGTTATAGGATCTTGGGAGGTATCAGGTCAGGGTCAGGTCATAGTATCCAGGGGTGGGAAAGAGGATATGTCATAGAATTATGGGGGGTAAGAGGACAGGTCAAAGGATCATCATAGGGGAGTGAGACGACAAGTCGTAGGATCCAGTGGGGGTAGGAGGACAAGTCATTGATCAATGGGGGAGTAAGAGGACAGGTCATAGGATCCGAAGGGGGGTGGCGTCAGAGGACAGGTCATAGGATCAGGAGGAAAGAACAGGTTATAGGATCTTGGGGGTATGAGGTCAGGTCATAGTTTTCAGGGGGGTGGGTAAGAGGACAGGTCATAGAATCCAGGGGAGGGGCTAAGAGGACATGTCATAGGATCCAGGGGAGGGGGTAACAGGACATGTCGTATGATCATGGGGGAGAGGTTAGAGGTCAGGTCATAGGATCATGGGGTAAGGGGTTAGATGACAGGTCATAGGATCATTGGGGGAGGGGTAAGAGGACAGGTCATTATGATCATGGGGGTTTACAGGACATGTCATAGGATCATGGTGGGGTAAGAGGACATGTCATATGATCATGGGGAGGGGTAAAAGGACAGGTCATAGGATCATTGGGGGTAAGAGGACATGTCAAATGATCATGGGGAGGGGTAAAAGGACAGGTCATAGGATCACGGAGGGGGTAAGAGGACAGGTCACAGGATCATGGGGTAAGAGGACAGGTCATAGGATCTAGGGGCATAAGAGGACAGGTCATATGATCATGGGGGGGTAAGAGGACAGATCATATGATCATGGGGGAAGGGGTTAGATGACAGGTCATAAGATCATTAAGGGAGGGGTAAGAGGACAGGGCAAGAGGTAAGATAGAATCGAGGCATGGGGGGGTTAGAAGGACATGTCACAGGATCATGGGGGTAAGAGGACATGTCATATGATCATGGGGAGGGGTAGGAGGACACATCATAGGATCAGGGGGGTCAAGAGGACTTCTCCTAGGATCATGGGGGTAAGAGGACAGGTCATAGGATCATTGGGGTAAGAGGACAGGTCATAGGATCACAGAGAGGGTAAGAGGACAGGTCATAGGATCATGGGGTAAGAGGACAGGTCATAGGATCTAGGGGCGTAAGAGGACAGGTCATATGATCATGGGGGGTAAGAGGACAGATCATATGATGATGGGGGAAGGGGTTAGATGACAGGGCATAGGATCATTAGGGGAGGGGTAAGAGGACAGGGTAAGAGGTAAGATAGAATCATGGCATGGGGGTTAGAAGGACGGATCATGGGGTAAGAGGACATGTCATATGATCATGGGGAGGGGTAGGAGGACACGTCATAGGATCAGGGGATCAAGAGGACTTCTCCTAGGATCATGGGGGGGTAAGAGGACATGTCATAGGATCATTGGGGTAAGAGGACAGGTCATAGGATCATGGAGGGGGAGTAAGAGGACATGTCATAGGATCATAGGGGGTAAGATGACAGGTCATAGGATCATTGGGGGGGGGGGGGGAAAGAGGACAGGTCATAGGATCCAAGGGGGTTAAGAGGACAGGTCATGGGAACCAAGAGGGTGAAAGGCAGGTCATAGGATCTTGAGGGGGTGGGTAAGAGGACATGTCATAGGATCATGGGGGGTAAGAAGACAGGTAATAGGATCCAGGGGGTTAAGAGGAAAGGTCATAGGATCATCAGGAGATAAGAGGACAGGTCATAGGATCCAGGGGGTAAGTGGACAGATCATAGGATCCAGGGGTGGGGCTTACGAGGACATGTCATTGATCAAAGGGGGAGTAAGGGGAAAGGTCATAGGATCCGTGGGGGGCTATTAGAGGAAAGGTCATAAGATCCAGGGGGTAAGAGGATCTGGTCATAGGATCATCGGGGGAAGGACAGGTCATAGGATCTTGGGGGTATGAGGTCAGGTCATAGTATCCAGGGGGTGGGGAATTAAGAGCACATATCATAGGATCATGGGGTAAGAGGACAGATCATAGGATCATCATAGGGGAGTGAGACGACAAGAGGGGGGTAAGAGGACTTGTAGAATTCAGAGGGGTAAGAGGACAGGTTATATGATCCAGGGAAGGGGGTGTGAGGACATGTCATAAGATCATGGGGAGGGGTTAGAGGACAGGTCATAAGATCATGGCATGATGGGGGGGGGGGTAAAAGGACATGTCATATGATCATGGGGAGAGGTTAGAGGACAGGTCATAGGATCATGGCATGGGGACATTACCCCCCCCCCCCCCTCTTGTCGTCTCACTCCCCTTTGATGATCCTATTACCTGTCCTCCTACCCCTCCCCATGATCATATGGCATGTCCTCTTACCCCCATCATGCCATGATCTTATGACCTGTCCTCTAACCCCTCCCCATGATCATATGACATATCCTCTTACCCCCCCCCCCCCCATCATGCCATGATCTTATGACATGTCCTCACACCCCCTCCCCTGGATCCTATGTCCTGTCCTCTTACCCCTCTGAATTCTACAATGTCATATGATCATGGGGTAAGCGGTTAGATGACAGGTCATAGGATCATTGGGGAAGGGTAAGAGGACATTTCATAGGATCGTAGGGGATAAGAGGACAGGTATAAATAGGATCCAGAGGGTTAAGAGGAAAGGTCATAGGATCATCCGGGGATAAGAGGTCAGGTCATAGTATCCAGGGGGTGGGGAATTAAGAGGACATATCATAGGATCATCATAGGGGAGGAGTGAGACGACAAGAAGTGGGGTAAGAGGACTTGTATAATTCAGAGGGGTAAGAGGACAGGTCATAGGATCCAGGGGAGGGGGTGTGAGGACATGTCATAAGATCATGGCATGATGGGGGGTAAGAGGACATGTCATATGATCATGGGGAGGGGTTAGAGGACAGGTCATAGGATCATGGCATGGGGACATTACCCCCCCCCCCCCTCTTGTCGTCTCACTCCCCTATGATGATCCTATTACCTGTCCTCTTACCTGTCCTCTTACCCCTCCCCATGATCATATGAAATGTCCTCTTACCCCCCATCATGCCATGAAGGGGTTAGATGACAGGTCATAGGATCATTGGGGAGGGGTAAGAGGACATGTCATAGGATCATGGGGGATAAGAGGACATATCATATGATCATGGGGAGGGGTAAGAGGACAGGTCAAAGGATCCAGGGGGTTAAGAGGACAGGTCATGAGATCATCAGGGGGTAAGAGGACATGTCATATAATCATGGGGGGTAAGAGGACAGTTCATAGGAACCAAGGGGGGTGAGAGGCAGGTCATAGGATCATGTGGGGGTGGGTAAGAGTACATGTCATGAATCATGGGGAGGGGGTAAGAGGACAGGTCATAGGATCCAGGGAGGGGGCTATTAGAGGAAAGGTCATAAGATCCAGGGGGGTAAGAGGATCTGGTCATAGGATCATGGGGGGAGGACTGGTCATGGGATCTCGGGGTATAAGGTCGAGTTATAGTATCCAGGGGGTTGGGGAATTAAGAGGATATGTCATAGGATCATGGGGGGTAAGAGGACAGGTCATAGGATCATCATAGGGGAGTGAGATGACAAGAGGGGGGTAAGAGGACTTGTAGAATCCAGAGGGGTAAGAGGACAGGTCATAGGATACAGGGGAGGGGTTGTATATAAGGACATAGGATCATGGCATGATGGGGGTAAGAGGACAGGTCATATGACCATTGGGGGAGGGGTAAGAGGACAGGTCATGTAGGATCATGGGGGGAGTAAGAGGACATGTCATACATGTAGGATCATGGTGGGCAAGAAGACAGGTCATAGGATCATTGGGGGAGTAAGAGGACAGGTCATACGATCCAGGTGGGGTTAAGAGGACGAGGTCATGGGATCATCGGGGGGTAAGAGGACATGTCATAGAATCATGGGGGGGGGGGGGGGGTAAGAGGACAGTTCATAGGAACCAAGGTGGTGAAAGGCAGGTCATAGGATCATGTGGGTTTGGGTAAAAGGACATGTCATAGGATCATGGGGGTAAGAGGACAGGTATACATGTAATTAGGATCCAGGGGGTTAAGAGGAAAGGTCATAGGATCATCCGGGGATAAGAGGACAGGTCATAGGATCCAGGAGGTAAGAGGACAGGTCATAGGATCATGGGGTAAGGGGTTAGATGGCAGGTCATAGGACCATTGGGGGAGGGGTAAGAGGACAGGTCATATGATCATGGGGTTTAGGGGACAGGTCATAAGATCATGGCATGATGGGGGGTAAGAGGACATGTCATATGATCATGGGGAGGGGTAAGAGGACAGGTCATAGGATCATCATAGGGGAGTGAGACGACAAGAGGGGGGGTAAGAGGACTTCAGACTTAAGAGGAATTCAGAGGGGTAAGAGGACAGGTCATAGGATCCAGGGGAGGGGGTGTGATGACATGTCATAAGATCATGGCATGATGGGGGGTAAGAGGACATGTCATATGATCATGGGGAGGGGTTAGAGGACAGGTCATAGGATCATAGCATGGGGAAATTACCCCCCCCCCCCCCCTTGTCGTCTCACTCCCCTATGATGATCCTATTGCCTGTCCTCTTACCCCTCCCCATGATCATATGACATCTCCTCTTACCCCCCATCATGCCATGATCTTATGACCTGTCCTCTAACCCCTCCCCATGATCATATGACATGTCCTCTTACCCCCCCCCCCCCCCCATCATGCCATGATCTTATGACATGTCCTCACACCCCCTCCCCTGGATCCTATGACCTGTCCTCTTACCCCTCTGAATTCTACAATGTCATATGATCATGGGGTAAGGGGTAAGAGGACAGGTCATAGGATACAGGGGAGGGGTAAGAGGACATGTCATATGATCATGGGGTAAGGGGTTAGATGACAGGTCATAGGACCATTGGGGGAGGGGTAAGAGGACAGGTCATATGATCATGGGGTTTAGGGGACATGTCATAGGATTATTGGGGGGGTAAGAGGACAGGTCATACGATCCAGGGGGTTAAGAGGACAGGTCATGGGATCATCGGGGGTCATGGGATCATCGGGGGTAAGAGGACATGTCATAGAATCATGGGGGGGGTAAGAGGACAGTTTATAGGAACCAAGGATCATGTGGGGTTGGGTAAAAGGACATGTCATAGGATCATGGGGGGTAAGAGGACAGGTATAAATAGGATCCAGAGGAAAGGTCATAGGATCATCCGGGGATAAGAGGACAGGTCATAGGATCCAGGAGGTAAGAGGATAGGTCATAGGATCCAGAAGTGGGGGGTAAGAGGACATGTCATTGATCAAAGGAGGAGTAAGAGGACAGGTCATAGGATCGGGGGGGGGGGGGGGGGGGCTATTAGTGGAAAGGTCATAAGATCCAGGGGGTAAGAGGATCTGGTCATAGGATCATGGGGGAGGACAGGTCATAGCATCTTGGGGGTTTAAGGTCAGGTCATAGTTTCCAGGGGGGTTTGGAAAATAAGAGTACATGTCTTGGGATCATGGGGGTAAGAGGAAAGGTCATAGGATCATCATAGGGGAGTGAAACGACAAGAGGGGGGGGGGGGGGGGGGTAAGAGGACTTGTAGAATCCAGAGGGGTAAGAGGACAGGTCATAGGATCCAGGGGAGGGGTGTGAGGACATGTCATAGGATCATGGCATGATGAGGGGGGGGGGGGGGTAAGAGGACATGTCATATGATCATGGGGAGGGGTAAGAGGACAGGTCATGTAGGGTCATGGGGGAGAGTAAGATAACCATGATCATGGAGTAAGGGGTTAGATGGCAGGTCATAGGACCATTGGGGGAGGGGTAAGAGGTCATGTAGGATCATGGGGGGAGTAAGAGGACATGTCATAGGATCATGAAGGGGGTGATTCATAGAGACATCAAAGTGGGGTGCATGTTTGAGATTGTAAAGCTAATTCTGCACTAAACAACTAATTGATACATAATAGTTGAGTTTGTTCTGAAAATATAGAATGCTTTAGTTTCGTGATCAGTTTAGGGGGTATAATTTGGGAGTAGACCCAGGGATGGTATAAATAAGGGGTATGTATGGGTTGGACTGCAAGGTTCAATAAGAGCAAAAATGGGTGGTCAAATTTGATTAAAGATTGTGATTAAAAAAAGTTGTGCATGTAATAGATATTATTAAGATCATATTTTCAACTCACCAGAACTTCAAAAAAATGAGTTAAGTTTGAACTGATGAATCTCCATTCTAGGAATCTCTTTACAGGAAGTTTCTGCACAAGGACTGAGAATATTCTATGGAAAAAGATGTAAAAGCAACTTTTAGAGAAATGGAAATCTTAATGCAGGCAGTTGCAGTAAATTATTAAGCACTGAGTGCACCTGAGTGCACTGAGTGCACCTGTGGCTTCACGGAGTTCTTAACCCAATTTTATACAACCATCTAATTTGATTAAAACTTTCATACAGTGAAAAAAAATTGAAGTTTCCAAACAAAGAAGGAAATTTCTAAATACATTGATTTATCAATCAGATCGGGCTCGGTCCAATTTCTGGCTAATCTGACCCCAAAAGTTTGATTTGTATTTGAAATAGCTATTTTTATACATTTTGAGAAAGTCAAGAGTCATAAAGGTACTGCATGCATAACAATCTGCAATATTAAGTAGCAGTAAATTAAAACCTAAAAATTAATTGTTTGGATCTCAACATTGTCTCATGTCCATCAGCTACATATACATGTACGTGTACATCTAGAACAAACCATTTTGCATATTGTGCATTGTCCTTGGCATACATTGTATGCAAAAGTTTTGTAAGCTTTTCGTTTTGAAACAGCTCTACATCTGTCAAAATTCATTTAGGAAAAATTTGTAAACTCTTATTTAAAGGTGGCAATAGAAGTGCCAGGTGAAACCCAATGTCCTATCAAAAGAGAAATAAATAAATAAATGCACATGACCAAACTTGCATTACAGCATTATCACTAGATCATTTTTCTGCCATTTGCATGCACCACATATTCTCTGAATACATTGAGATACTATGGAACGATTCTTTGGAATAGAATTGATGGAAACAAAATCAAAGTCATTTGTGGTTTGTTTTTGAGAACTTTTTTGAAAACAATTTTGTGTTTAATTATCAAGAGTAACTTCTCTTTTAATTTTTCACCTTCATGACTAAGTTTAAAGCTCTATGATTTACTTTCTTGTTTCATCCTAGTTTGTCAGGTCACTTTTGCTTTGTTTTTAATTACTGTTCTTTTATTTGATAACACATCGTTGATTATTTAAACTTCCTATAATTAGGCCTACTTTTCGTATGTTTGCATGAGAATTAAATGTTGAGTTGAATTAAAATTGAATTGTTTTACCAGGTTTGTTTGATGCCAGGTACAATATCAAAAGTTGACAGTGTTTTTTGTAATGTTTAATTGTTAAAAGCCCAGCCGTAAATCAAGTTTTTCACAAAAATTCCCCTAGGAAGAAAGTATCCATCACTCTCAGCTGATGGCATTACTTGCTATTTAAATCATGTGAATGATAACTGTGTCTGTTGGAGTGGATTAGAGTGCCAACGAAGTGGAATACATGTTTTGGATTGATCAGTATGCCACCAGTGTGCCATTTTTGACAGCGCAATTCGCAAACTGTATTCACTTTCTTAAATTCTAATTTGCGCAAAAGATTGCGCTCGCACGTACAGTTCATTGAGTCAGTTAGTTGCAGTATCAGTTTTTGTGTGAATAAAACAACGCACGCGTTAACAACGCATGCGTTCTTGCAGGATTTCGTAAAAAAAACATTTACAGTGCAAGGCTATTTTGCTTGAAATCAAATTGCATGTTTTTTTTATTAGTCTTGAGCCAAATTGTCCAATGTCCAAGACCAAGACAATGAGGTCCGAGACCAAGACCAAGACCAGGAAGTCCGGGATCATGCATGCTCGAGACCAAGACCACAACAAATTTTGTCTTGAGACTGTTCTCCAGACCAAGACCACAGTCTCGATGACTACAACTCTGGTCGTGATGGGCTTGTTTAATATGGTTTGTTTGTTTGTATTCCTGTCAAGGGAACTCGGCAAACTCTCATCAGGGGACTTAAATGTCAAGCTGGCAACAGCCTATCTCACTCATACAAACATTGGTTAAATGTTTAGCCCACGTTGGACGCCTCCCTTGCATCGAACACTGACGTCCTAACGTCTAGATGATTATGAGTTGCACAAATCAAAAAATTGTGATTCAGTAAGACTAGATTACAAAGTTTATTATAGTCATTGTTAAATCTTGGTAGGACTGGAACCTACAACCTGGTGATTGCAAGTCCTGCAGTCTAACCACTGTGACCACGCCGTGTGATTGTGGAGCTGGTCAAAAAACACTGACCGAGTTTGCACAGGTTTGCCATTAAACTAGTTTGTAGTTGGGACTATGGTCAGATGGTTGTTGTAGTTCAAGTACATTGTAATACACACTATCGTCACTGTCACTGTCAGCAGTGTCACCTCGCTTGATCTATATCTCTGGACTGTCGTGGACTCAAGTAGAGTGACTGTGAGTTTGTGTGTGGCACAGCAAAGCAGAGACATTGATGATTGAACTATTTTAAAGAAACTCATGATAACAAAAGTTAAAACTAGTGCCTGCACACTGCAGTAAACACCACAAACACTACGTAGCAACGACTGCGTAGTACATTGGTACTACTACGTGTGTGACAGTTCTACCTCCCACAGAATCGTGTCAACGTCAGACGCTCTGTCTGTCTCTGTAATACTCTTTTTTATAAACGACTAAACAAACTAGACAGATCGACTGCAGTGTCACTGTCGTCACGACAAAACTTGCTTCCAAAAGCTGTCCTTTATACAATTTCAACAAATATATAAACTCCAAAAGACCTATAAACCATTTCCATAAAGTACAAAGTAAAAACTGAACAGAAAAATCTGTACTTACCAGAGTTTTGTGATGAAAACAATAAAATTTGAAGACCGAACCTAGTTTAAAGCAGACGACATACAGCTCAGTGTTTGATTGTGCACATTGTGTTCCGGGTATCCACTACGCATGTGCAGCAAGTTGTGCAAAGGGAGGGCGCCCTATCTTGGAGCAAACTAACTTTTATTTTAAATTGTTGTAAAAAAAAAAAAATAATAATATTAAACCATTAACTGTTTCTCATCATAGACCATTGCTCTTTATATTCAAATACTAACATTATTTCCCCACTGTTCTCTGTTTTCGTTGAAATCTTACCCTCCCCCCCCCCTAAAAAAATAAAACAAACACTAACTAATTTAACCCAAACTCCCTTACTTCTAATTCTGTGGGTTCTATTAAAAAAGTATCAACGATTTAACTCCACACAAAAGCCCTTTATCCAGAGCAAATTCCTGATGTAATCAGGGAAAAAATAGTCTGGTGCCGTTTCAAAACAATTATTTTTAGGTCGGAAATTGCAGTCTGCAGGCAGGGAATCTGACCAAAATGTGAATGGTCTTGTGCATGGAACTATTTTTCATTGATCGTGTTTATGAAAATTGAACATAAAATCTTTTAATTTTTTTAATTTTTTTATTAAACAACCCCAAACGGTGCTGCTTATTGCATGTTGACTTTATGTTGCATAAAAGTCAAGTTTGCCAATATTGTTTAATTTGCCCCAATGCAACAAAGAAAACTTGCTAACAAATAGTTCGTCTTTTATAAAACAATACAACATCTGTTTGTTTTTGTATGTGTGTAGGCCCAAGCAATCTGGAATGCACACATTAATTTTACAATTCGCAAGTGAACCAATCAAATTTCAGTTGTATCAATTTATGCTAGTCAAAATAAAAATGGTAACTTATATAATATTTTTGTATTTTGTTAAAGCTTGAAATATTGCAATAGTGAAATATATTAAAAACAAAACAATCAACATAAAACAACCCTAGCTAGCTAGGGTAGCTTGCAGACACCAATAACAGGGGGAGCCATGCCAGGGTCTGTGTATTTTTAGGTCATAGGTTTGTGAGTTGGAAGGCTAATGGGCGGGGCTTAACGGCAATCCTGGTGATCAGCAACAACCAATCAAAAGAAGAGCTGGGGTCAATTTCCCAAAGCAGAAGATTCATCTTAAGATGAGTTATCAGTATTACCATAGTGATTTGTATTGTGATTTGTATTGTGCAGTTACAATCAATCTTAACTCTTTGTGAAATCGAGCCTTGGAGGGGCAAAAGAGCAAGCATATTTTGTGTTTTGTGTTGATCTTTTTAAAACTGTTTACTATTTACCAGATATGGCTATTTTTATCGATTTAAACTTTTTAAAATTCGCTGTACTTGTCTTTAAATTAATTATATTTAGTCTCCTTTTACTCTTTAAGTAATTGTTAATGTTGTAAAGCGCCTCGGGGTTGGTTCAGCGTGAGGCGCTCTATAAATCTAATTATTATTATTATTATTATTATTAATTTTTTTATAAGGAATAGTCCCTCTGAGGGGTAATGCTTGATAAAGATGTTTTAAAAAGCTTCATACCCCTGGTATAATACGATTTCCAAGACTGGTATCGTTTGTAGTAGTCCTCATAAATGACTTGAATGGTTACGTAACTTGCACTCCAAGGTTAAATAATAAACAAACAATAACGAAACCTTTCTATATCAAACGGTCACTTCAAAAGTGTCCGTCAATGTAACTGTGTAAAACAGTTTATGGTATCACGGAGTGTTTTAATTAAAACATGGAGGTGGAAACAAAACCCCAAAACACGAAGGTGGAGGCTGAAGCAAAGAACCGAGACTGGCCAAGCGCTTCACGACACGAGAACACTGAGGTGGGCTCTATCTAGGCCTATTACAGCAGTGTGCTCGCTCAAGAACCTTGGGAACTAGATTTCTCAATAAAGAAAAATATTCCAACCTAGAAAGAAAACAAATCCTGAACGATTTTCTTGTATACGTTCAACTTTCCATTTTATTTAAACGAAAATAACAAAATAGACTATTACGACATTAAAGGGACACGTTGCCTTGGATCGGACGAGTTGGTCTATAAAAAGCGTTTGTAACCGTTTGTTATAAAATACATTATTAGAACTTAACTTCTGAACGCTCGCGAATTAAAACACATCAAAATCACATGGTGGCGCTGTTTAGTAGTATACGCGACTATGCGTGATCATCTGCAATGGGTAAGTTCAATCGGCCGCTCGGCTAATTAATTGTCAATCAATGTATAGGCTGTACACATTTTTCGTGTCAGTCTGAAATAAGAACTCATGCATGGGAGAACCAATATTATTGACGTGTTTTCTGGTTAAAACAAAGGAATTCACCCTTGAAAGTGTCATTGCATGGCCTAGGTGCAGGAGAATAGGCCTAATCTGTAGGCCTACTGAGTGGGAAGAAGATCATGCAGAATTTTTAGCTTTGTTGGAAGAAAAACCCAAACTGGAGAACAAAAACCCACACTAGTACTAGTAGTAGTAGGAACTCAAACAAATCCAAACGCAAGTGGTCGAAAGCGGGATTCGACTCGTCAGCCTCAGGGAGATAATTATTAGAAGGGCGCAAAGGAAACCCACTCAAATCTTCAAGCATCTGGCCGTCAAAAAATAAAAAATAAATAAATAAATAAATCACAGAATGAGCACTTGTTTATAAAAAGTAAACCGCTAGCTTTCGGGTCATTCCCCATATCTTTTCAAACCAGTGTGATTGTGAAGCAATCAATCCCGTCACTAACTAATGACGTTGGCTCCGCGAATTTTCACTCTCCACGGTGCGCTGGTTCTGAGCCAGTTAGGGGAAGGTGCTGTATGTAAATCATCGATGATTTTTTTTCCCCGTTCTATTTTTCCCAGTTTCTGTTGTGATGCCGTTTAAATGGAATGTCGATCCATTTATCAAAACCAGGCAAGTTCTTGTGGATGCGAAAGGTGTGACAATCAACCATTATTTTTAAGATCGCATTGGATTCATTGAGTTCCTTGTGACTTTTCAAAATCGGGGTGCGAGTCACATTTTGAGATCCTTTATAAGTTTAATAGGTCTTGCTCAGAAGACCCTCAAACGCAGCTGCAGTGGTACTACCTGGGCACTACCATGGAGGAAGAAATACATTTCTTCCTCCATGCATTTCTTCCTCCATGGCACTACGAACTGATGAGTGCCACGGGAAGCTGTTGTTTTCATTTTGCCGCGGGCCCGGCGGGCGGGCCACCGGCCGAGTGTATGCGAAGGAAGGATCGAGTGACCACCCGATTCGTGTTGGTATTCAGTCTGGTGACACGACAGTAACATTATGAAGTCTCATAAACTCAAACATCTAAAATATCCCCTTGTCGTCATGGCACTAAACTGAAACACGCGTCGTTTGGGTTTACGCATTCCTTTTAGTCGTCATCATCTCAGCAAACAAACTTCAGACAAGATAAGCCTACTTCAAGTTTGAACCAGAGAAGCTCAAAATCGATAATCTTCAACAGATGAACGCATTAACTGAAGCTTTGCCAATGTTCAAGTATTGACCCACTTCCATGAATCCCGTGGAGCTGAACCGCTGCTTTTTGTGTGTCCCGTACGCGTCGACATCCACGCGCGAGCGAGCCATGCCAGCCTTCAGTTCAGTGCACGACAGCCTGTGGTTAGCAACGGTTTGTCCGTGTGAATTGGTGGTACACCGGCCATTTTGATGATACATTGACAACCAAGGCGTGTAAAAAGAAGTTGCTAAACTTCCTTAATTCAAACATGTGGTAAACATGCCTCTGAAGACAATCAATCTAAAGCACCCTTGAGGACGTGTAGAAAGGGTAGTTTTTGCGGAAATTATTTTGTGAATGATGAGCAACGATTCGGACTACACGAACTCGCCGTCGTCCATAAAGGATGGGACGGGTTATTTTGCTGACACTCCGGGGGGCTCAAATTCATCGACGTCGCTGATCAACTCTCGTGATGCGTACGCAAAGAAGAGGTTTTTCTCCGGACTTTCTTACGACTCGAGTCGGTAGGTATTGTGCAATTTTCGAGCGTATTTGCTTTTCGAGGTTTATAATTAATGAAGACAGAAGTGTAAACGATGCAAATGGCTCACAATGCCGTAGTAAACAATTGTTATAATTTAGCTAAAAATTGAAAAGAACTCCGTCCATGCTGACTATACAAACAAAAAATAGGTGCCAGTGTATTTAGCCGGCCTGCTAGTTTTTTTTGTTCAATGAAAATTACAAAGCCACTGTACATGTCGAATACTTTCAAGATCTTGTTTCAGAGTAAAAATATAAAAAAAAGGTTCCACTTCCAGCCAAAGCAAGATTTTATACCTTAAAAATGTCTGTTCGACTTCTATCCTATTCTTAAGATTTGATTTGTGCTTGAGTTTATGATGAACATAATTGACTAACCAATATTGCAATTTGTGTAATACAACAAACTCCATTAAAAGATACGATTATCCCTTGTTGGTAAATAATGAGTGGGCTTTTTGTGGTGTTGATTTTATAGAAAAGTAATCGCTGTTTTATTTCCTTTTACACAAAGTAATGCAGGGGCCTTCTGCATGACATGTATAGTAGTTAGTACAAGTGTCAGAAGGTCCCAAAACATTGTCACAGAAGAGGCTGCCTTCAACCTAATCAATAGCTCAATGTCAAATTTGCATCTGAGATAGTGAAGTTTATCGCTGTTTCGGTTAATAGTTCTTTTTATTTTGTTCCTTCTTAGTAAGTTACTATAGGACTCCTTTCAGTAAATAAGTATGTTCATGTTTTAAAGGGGATCAAGAAACCCCGTTTCTGATTACAGTTGTTTTATTTTTTTTCGGAGTGTTTTTATTGGCTTCTTGTTTCACATATCTGTAAAGCACCTTGGGCATCTTTTCAGGTAGATTTTGACATTATTAATACAATTTAGTTGTTTGTTTATTTATAAGAATATTATTTGGTTTTTGCTCATTTTTTTGACCCAAGTCGGTAGGTATTGGATAGTGTTTTATTTTTTTTGAAGTGGTTATGTTGTGCAAGGCTTAAATAATAAACAATGAAGAAACCTTTGCAACTTTAAAATATGTTTCCAATTTACAGCAAACTAGCCTGCTACACTCTGGCGAAAAAAACTATTTAATGCATGTTTGGAATGTCGGAGTCAAACTTGAATGCATTTAGACTGGGACAATTGTCTAATTTAGCCAATGTGACATTACAAGGGCGCTTAGGGTAGTAGTTGAACCAACTAACTTTTGATGTGTCAGCTTTTTCATACATTGTGAAATCGTGTTAGATTGATGTACAGGCTAATGCAATGCTTTGGTTGACCTAATTTTGAGAAACCAGTCAAAGAGTGCGTGCTGGTATGCCTCACTGCACATCTCTAATGGTTTCTTTTTGCCATAACCAGCATCTGATAACCAAATGCTACAATCAAATCATGCTCGCTGCCAAGATGATCTATTGTGCAAATGTGTGCATGAGTGCCCAGTGAACTTGGGCGCTATAAAAAATGCATTTGTTTGCATAGCAACAGATCCATAGCTTCCTGTGTTACACACAGTACAATGCAACCCAAAGGCTTGCCTTGCATGACCTTCAGTGTACAGATTTTATGCAGCATAGGTACAGTACCAGTGTACCAGTAAATGCTAAATGGCCAATAATTGCTTGTTGAGTCCAACAAATACCATGTTTTGTTTCATTAATTTACTAAAAAGAACTGGCTAATAAATAGTTGTTACTATTAAGATATGGAGCCAAATGTGTACATTAAAAGCAAAAATTATAAAGTAGGCAACATTGGCCAAAGAACACTGAGGTACAGACTGATATTTGTATACAGAAACATATAAAAAACACAAAAATGGAAGACTAATTATTTTGGTTAGTGTTTTGAGGCCAAAATAATCCCCCCCCCCCCCGCCCCCGAACGATCTGCTTAGTACATATTTCAAGCTTTGATTAGTTTAACCCACGTTTAGACTTGCATGCAAATGTTCTTTTTCTTCCGACAAATTCCTTGGCTGTTGCTTTCCCCCTCCATCTAGCCTTGACCAAGGCGTTGGAGTTTTATTTTCATTTATTAGCTTGCTTTTTGTTTAGTTTGTTTTCCCTTTGCGTTATTGCGCTACCTGCCCGAGCTATGTGCAGTCTCTGTGTGCACATGCATGTGTAGCGCAGTGCTTACGTGTGTGAGATGTACACGGATAGACTCTATGATGAATCAACGCCTTGATGGTTCTGTTTTGAGCTAGCCAGGGTCATTACTATAATGTGTGCAGAAGACAAACCCCATTGGTCAGTGGCGGAACTCATGTTTAATAATGGGATGGGGGGGGGGGGGGGTTGCGCAATCATTTGCAATCGCGGTTTGAGTACACTCCATTTTTAAAAGAGATGCTTACCTTTAACAAAGAAAAAGAAAACCATACCGTTGAAATTCTTTCTCTATCAGCACTAACAACATAACAGTAGGGCCTATAGGTTTTATATTCAATTATTAAACTTACTAAAGCAGTTAGCAACGCAAACAAATCTTTTACGAATGTTTTCTAGTAACATTTGAAGATTTCACCACCCTCAGATTAAATGGACTCGTCCAAGCAGTCTCAACGGCCATGGTGTTCGAATCTTGTGCATGGAAGCATGGTACAAAGGTCATAATGAGGGAAGGTTGTGATTGGACCGTCGAAAATGAATCGTTTATTTGCCTCCCTTTCTGCGCTGTTTGCAGTCGGCCGAACGAAAGATTTAAATATTCATGATCTGCATACCAGCATATCCGCTAGCCCCCCCATTTTCGTCCTATAGTGGACGAAAATGGGGGGCTAGCGGATATAAATATCATGAAACAAACTAAACCCGGCAGTTACAGACCCTACAAGGCAGTCGGCCTGACGGCCTCCGCATTGCAGACAGTAATACGAGTGCGGATGACCGGCCCACAGTAGTAGTACGGGCGTTGAGCGCTGTGTGTGATATACAGTCATATTACGCACAGTGCTAGTGTACACAGCTACAGGTTGGTTTTACGGTGTCTTTTTCGGAGTGAAAACTTCGACCACCTTGAGCAAGGCTACCCTCCATCCAGTGATCCTGTTCAAAGATAAATATTAATTCATACAGTATAGCTCCTGGTATCAGCTTGTCGAAATCTTTACTATTCGTATACTTTCTTTGTAACAGAAGGTGTAGCCTGAACTTTGAGTTAACTGTTGCCTTGTTCGCTGCAAATGAAACGTTGCGCTTTTGCTGAATCTTTGTTGTGCAAAAACGTAAAGGTTGTACAGACTAGTAACTTGCTGTTTACTTACAAACGAAACCTTTTTCGTGTCGACGTCATCGATGCCATCATTATAATTAAAAAACATTAATATTTTAATTGTTTCAAAAATTCATAGCTGTGAAAGTCACGGACATGACCTTTGCATGATATGAAAATTCTTTTGGCACTCTTTAGATCTTACTCAGAGTGTGACCCCATTTGACCTTTACTTCCAGTGGAAACCGGAAGTGCTTTGTAGTTTAATTTTGGAGTTGTTTACAATAGTGTCGGCAAGAGTCCAGCGTAAAAACATACTACCAGTAGAGTGACGTCGTAAAAACCAAGAGCGCCTTCTATCGGCAGGATTAAAACAGTTCGAAATACACTTACTTGATGTCTGTAGTGAATTTTGGGGTCATCGTTTCAAATAAAAAAATTGTATAGGCCTACTTGGCAACTTTTTTACAGCATATGTATTGTGTGAAGTTGTAGATTGATGACGTCATCACATATTTCAAAATTTCAAATCAGTACACCACCATATGAAAGCTCTTGATGTATTTTTTTCTTACACGAAGTGTGACCCCATGTGACCTTTTAAGTATACAATTAGTTCTTGAGTCATTGCAGTAGTGTCATAGTGGATGTATTATTTTCAAATTAACTTCCGACGTAAAATAGTTGATTTTGTTCTCTTCTTCCTTGTATTTCAGGAGTAATCTCAACTCGGCCCCAGATTCTTTGGCAGATGACTGGGACTTGGAGGATGGTAACCTGGAACAAGTTAATGTTGTGGTTAGGTAGGTGCTGAATGTCAATCTAGAATATTGACCTTAATTCATATACGAGTTTAAATAACAATTTGCCTTGTAAGTGGATTGTTTTGGGGTTTGTTTTTTTTGGGGGGGGGGCACAGAGGAGAAAAAGGATTGAGGCAGTAGGAATCCTTCAAACTTAGTCATCTGTAGTACTTTATTCTTTATTGGTTTTGAAAATTTGAGCAGAACATGTATGTTGCAAAACTCTTTGTTGATTTGAGGCAGCAGGGAACGTACACATTCTTCATGATTTTTACTGTTGGGCTTGAGGCATTGGGTTGTCTACATGTACATTTAAAGAGAAAGGGAATTGTCAAATTGAATTTTGTGATGTACATGTACGTACGAATTTTCCAGTAGATATATAGAGTCCTTATGTGAATAGAGAAAAATTGCAAGTATCTTATATTACCTCACGTTAATATGGTTTAATTTGCACATGTATGTGTTCAATACTTTCCAGTACGAAATTTGTCATCATCCATAACATCTGATGACATCATTCTGAGAAAAATGGTCTGTAGATTTTTGTACAGGGATGTTTTGGTTCTTCCCTGACTTTTTCAGAGTGAAATTTAAAACATGACCTCGTTGTATTTCAACAACTAATGGGTCTTAACATTCAAAGGTCAGATTGTTTCGTCAGTCATAATGTAAAAGTCAATGCTGTTTTGTTTGAAAATCATCATTGAAAGTCAAGAATGAACCAAAATATCCCCGTACAAAAGTGTAAAGACCTGTTTTTCTCAGAATGTTGTCATCAAATGTTTTGGATGTTGACAAATTACGCACTGGAAGGTATCAAATATTAATGGCAATTTACACCATTTTAACAGGAGGTTAGAGACTTGCATTTGTTTTCCCCACTGACATGAGGACTTGATCTATTTGAAAATGAGTACATTGTACATCACAAATATGAAAATGACATTTCCCTGCCTCCTTAACTTACATGTTGGGCCAAGGCCTTGCGCTTAAGCTTTCAGTTATGTAGCCCACGTGGCTAGCAAACTGCATGTTAAACTTGCCTGCCAGGAGAAGCCCAGATTTAAAATTTGTTGTCACCATTGCAATGTACCTTTCTAAAAGTGATCACAACCAGTTTAATTGTCAAATGAACATTCACACAATCAAAACAAATTAACACATTTAAAAAATGTAGGGTTATTCCCCTCCGAAAAGGAAGCAATATTGAGCATTTTAAACAAGTAGGGTAAGTGCAGTATTTAGTAGCCCATTGGACAAGTTAAGAACTGGTGTTTACTATGTACTGTATTCCATAGCAGTTTATACCAGACACTGTACAGTAGGCCTGTTTTGAGCCATATTAATAGGACTACATGTACCGGCAGCCGATTTCACGAAACGCTAGGATTAATCCTATCTCGAGTTAGGACGAGTAACTGGTCTTAACTTAAGACTAGTCCTATTTCTTAGCATTGCCTATAGGACTATATAGTCCTAAGTTAGGAAGAGTTTGGTGAAATCGACGGCTGCACAGTTTGTTTGAACCACAGGAACAACCCGAACTACATGTATACCACTGGGGAAGTTGTATCTGCACTCACATTTGCACCACTTGTACTCTACATACATTGTGAACCTGCCAAGTCTCATACTACTGGTACAAATGCAATATGACACTTGAGTCTGATTTATGACAGTAAGGACCTGTCACTGTCTAGTAGTCTACCTATGGGAGGGTTGGCTGAGGTCATACTGCCTGTGAAGCTGACAATGTTGTGGTGTACATACTGTTCATGAACCATCATGTACAATGTAGGTGATGGATGAACATGTACAAACTCTATGGCACAAGTAGACCGTAACACATGGTAAAGAATTCACGGTTAGTGAACCACTTGCTATACAGAAAGCTATTCAGGGTAGGCCTAATTTTTTTAAATGTGGAACCATTCTTTAAATTCCAAAGATGAGAGAGCATCCCAAACAGAAAATACTCAGATGGTTGGTTGTTTGTTTTTCCAAATCAAGATTTTCAATGTATGTGTACAGTTTGTAAAATGAAGGTCCAGGCCTGTTGGATGTTGACTGAACATCCTGTTTGTTTGTTTTTTTCTTTAATAATTCACCTGTTAAAGTATTGTTAGTGAGCAATTTGAATACGGCTTTCCATTTTACAGCAGGTCACACTTTGAGTTTCTGGCTTAAAACCTAAACATCGCACGTTTGGAATGGCTGCAAATTTGCATTTTTGAGCCTGGACAGTTTATTGAGAGGAGACAAACAAATAAACATAGGACAAGACTAAATAAATATGCCTTCCTTTTGTGTGAAAGAAGTGTTAGTAAAAACAAAAAATCCCAGAGCTGGTATTTTTCATTTGCAGAAATCAACAAATTTTAAATTTGTTGCCAGTTAAATGTTCCTTGATAAATTATAATCCAAGGACTAAAGCGTCATCAAGGAAATAGGAACAGGTGAGAGGGAATTCAGTGCTTCCATTTTAATGACTGAGCAGGAAACTTCAGTGTGAATCCTCGGAGATGATGCAACAACTGCTATATTTAGATGCAAGAACAAAAGGAGAGCAGTGGCTTGCTTTAGCCTGGATGACGGAACAGGTGTTCCAGGAAATCTAAGATCATGCCGCTAATCAAAGGAGATGATTTCTCATTTTGACCAGTTTCTCATTGGTACGCACGGTAACAAAAATAATGTTATTCCCAGCAAGTGACTTGTAATTTCAACGTGTGTGTCTCTGGTGTTGCATCTGAAACTGAGACGGAGTTGCTTTCTACTGTTTGTTGAGATTAAAGTGTAGGCTTACCCTTAGGGTCAATCTGAGGTTGTTTTGGAGTAAACATGCTGGGCCCGATTTCATGCTTACCAAAGAATTCTGTGCTTACAGCACCCTGTAAACCGCGTAATTCCATGGGCTGTGGCAGGTTGACTACGTAGAATAAGCAGTGCTATGAAATGGGCCCTGATGGGCCCAATTTCATAAAGCATGTAAGCACAGAAATTTGTTAAGCACAGAAAAAATATTGCTTAGCAGAAACTGGTTACCAGCCAAAATTCCATAAAGTTAACACTGTTTTGACTGGTGCCCCTCTCATTAGAAATTTCCTAAGCAGTATTTTTTGCTTAACAGCTTTATGAAATTGGGCCCAGGTTAGAGGCAGTGTTGGTTGTCAGGAGTGGAATCATTTGCAGTGCAAGAATTTTTCAAGTTACATTGTATACTAGCGTGTAGCGTGGCAAACATCTGTATTGTGACGTAACAAATGGCGAGCCTTCTAATCCAAGATGGCGCGCTTCGAATTCCAAGATGGCGCGCTTCGAATTCCAAGATGGCGCGCTTCTAATCCAAGATGGCGATTTAACGATCATTATAGTATAGATGAAGAATTAAGGCCAAGTAAAATAAATAACATTTTGCTCGTCCCCGCCCACTCCGATTTTGGACGCCGCACCAATTTTTTTGTTATTTGTTACTAAAAAAATAATAAAATAAAATAATAATAATTTATCGCAGTCCAGAAAATCCACTCCACAAAAAAGTAAACTCGATATAAAAAAGTTTCCACCTTTATTCAGAATCCTCGCTGTTCGTTCGGTAACAAAAATGTTGTTGCTTAATGCCCTTGGTAATGAATGATTGGTTGATTTGTTTCCATCAATTCAACATATTTTTGAATATTTGTGTAATGAGTATTAAACATTGCTACAAACTATCTGTTTTTTTATTTGCATTTATGGCTTTCATATAGTTTTCCAACCTTGGTGATGAGGGGCCCATGGGAAATGGTTTTTGTTGTTGCTGTGTTGTCATCCAGCAGATTGGAAGACCTGAAGGTGACATCATAATAAAGCACTGGGTAGATCTGCTAGGATTTTTTCCACAAATGACCATTATCATCGACGTCTGCTTTTTTCACCCCAGAGGTGCCTTCTAGTAAAAGGATAATTGAATTAAAAAGGTTTTTAAAACTTACTGATCAAATAGTTTTCCATTGTTTGTATCAGCAATGCCAATTGCACACAGTGTAATCTGTAGTCAATATTCAACTTTGACTGAAGCACTTACAGAAAGCTAATAAGTAAATATACAGAGTGCTTCAAATTCTCTTTAGATACACAATGTCTTTAAGCTTTTCAAAAACCATTTGCTTTATAACCTTTTAACTAAAGTTGTGACATTTAAGTTAAAAAAATCCAATACTAACTCAATGGGAAGAACTTCAAGTTTGGTGTAGTGTTTTTATTTTGTTTTTATTTATCTTAACTATTTAGTGTCTTGAGCACACAGTTGCTCTTTTTCATCTCTTTTTTATGGCAGTATCTTAAACCCACAAAGTCTGTAGCATTCAATTGTCAAACTTTTATCTTGCTCCAAAGTACAATTATGTAAGTCTTTCAAGAACCAGTGGATTTTGGTCAACAGGTAGTCAGCAGTATGTCCTCTAATAAGGGACAGCTTTATGCCAAGGTGTACAAGTGTACAAGCTTTTCAACACAACAATGCATCCTCCTCACAGTGAAAGCCCATAAGCCAGAGAAGCGCTATAGATACAAAGCTGCCTTGGAGCACAGTTAGCTTGGATGAGAGCATACATTGTAGATGCTTGAAGCATTCTACCTCCATGCTTGGAGGTACAAATGTAGCAACAGTTGAACTACCAGCCAGTGGGTGTCATTGTGGAACAAAATGTACACACCTAGATAGGGTTTCATTCTAATAGGTGAACCTCCAGCGCTGATAATAGCCCACCACCTATTTACAAACTCCCTGCATGCTGCTGGTACTCTTGTTGTCTGAGTGGATTGGATTCATTTGACTGCAGAAGAAAAGCTTTTGTTGGGTTTAGAGATATTTATAGTCTGGCAATGGTTTGTGTAACGGAGCTCAATGGTTATACCATAGAGAAAGAACAGATGTCCTTTCTCTATGGTTACGCAGCCAGCTGTACAGTGATTACGGATCTTATGTTCGGGAACATTCATGTGCACAATGCGTTTAAATCTAATCCAGGGTCTCTCAATGATCACTGTTTTTGTGATCGGATTGTAAGTTGATATGGTTGTCTATGAGGATGAATGAAAGGTATACCATGGAGCTTAGCTTCGTACACGTGTACCTTTTGCAGTCTACAAATTGTAATAACCTTTTGTAAAAAAAATCCACTTAATAGTCATTTTGTCGTGTGCCCAGATTGCAAAATTGTGTTTCAAGAAAAATGACCTAAAAAGTTTGCTCGGTATATTAAGAAACAATAAATCAGTATAGGAAGGTTAAATTCTGGGAATGGGAAAAATTTGTCTAATTGGAATACATTCTAGCAACAGTATGCCATTTTTTGTTGGCAGGATCCAATTGATTGCTTCACAGCTTTCTGTTACTGTAAAAAAATACTTTGTGTGCCTGGAAGAAGGACGTACTTTGTAGAGCTATACGCCTGTCCTCAGGGCACCATTGTATTAATTTGTGAAAGTACGGTAAAGTAGTTTGGAAGACCTACATTGTAAAATTGCTTGTAGAATGTTCTGTCCAATAGTGTAGGCACAAATAACCAGGATGAAGAAAAGCCATTGAGATTTGCTGTGTACAAATCACAAGCGAAAATCCCAAAGATGATGAGAGCATAGGTCTAATGGTTGAAATTTTGAGTTGTTAATGTACACCGTAGACCACCGGTTCTTGTTAGAACTTCCACAGCTCAAAAGAGATTTTCTTTTCATTTCATTTGGTGCCTGTACTCCTTGTACGTATAATGCTGATTGTATCACAGCCATGCAAAGTGTCAAATCCTACTTTTAGAAAATAAAATGCATATATGGAGATAAAATCTTTACACAAAATCAGGTTCCAATTCCACTCTACAAAATTTGTCTTTGTTCAACTTAAAATGAATTGAAAATTTACTAAGTCAGTTTTCTTGGATATGTGAAAAAAGAAACTGTATCCCCTTACATGTAGTTCAAGTGATCCCTCTGCTGCCGCTTCCCTGGTTGTATCGTAAACTTGGGTGTGTTCCCTGGTTATACGGCAGTTTCAGGTTGAATGGCTTCTATCATGTCTATAACTTGCTCACTGAACAAATAGGGAAACCGCCGACATTATTTAGGGCTAGATAGCTCAGTTGATAGAGCGCCGGCACTCTAATCAGGAGGCCGCAGGTTCAGATCCTGCTCAAATCCAGTTTTAGAATACATTTCCTTCATGTGAACATTTCAATGGAAGATGAAAACACCCTGAGTGTAACAACAAAAAATGCCTTAAATGTGACACACACATTTTAAATTTTTCGGTTTGTACTTGTAGACTGTAACTTCAGGCAGTTTCAAGTTATTCTTGATAAGTATTTCCACTTTTCACGCAATGTATGTTTGCAAGATTTTGATTTTTTACCTACCTCCCCCCCCCCTCCTTTGATTTCATTTTGCCAGGGTGCGGCCGCTGAGTGATGGAGAGAAGAAAAGGACGGATAAAGATTGTGTCCAAATCCAGCATAATTCATCCTCAATAACGGTCAGTTACTGTGACGTTTTTTTTTTTTGCCATTCATTATTACATCCCCAGTTTCAATGGAAAGCCAATGGAATGTTTGAAATGACATGGATCAGGTTGTAACATAATACATTGAAATGTAATATGTTTACATTTTAAAACAAAAGATACAATACACAATTCTTAAATTCTTATTTCAGACTTGTCAGTGAAAGTTTGCTCCCAAATTAACACCTTTGGTATATTATTGCAGTGCATATGTATGGAAGAATTCTCCTGTGATGATGTTCAAAGTCTTTCCCAAATATTTGTCTTGTAGTTGGAGACACCAGAGAAGTCCAAAACCTTTACGTTCAGCGCCGTCTTCGACAAGGACACAACGCAGGGAGAGGTACTAGAGAAATGCGGTATTAAGCAGATGATTGAGATGGCGGTAGATGGGTACGCATGTACAACTTTTGCGTACGGGCAAACCGGATCCGGGAAAACATACACAATCACTGGACCCATCAATCAGGTGAGATAGTGAAAACCATAGTGAAGTATAATATTTCACTTTCTTTCAACCAGCTGAAAATTGTCTTGTTCATTTCTCCCCACCATGAAAATTCACATCTGATCGTAGTGCTTCTGTCTGGAAGAGGGCAGGGTCAGTACTTTGAGTTGTTTATTAACAAAGCTCAGTAACTATTACACTAGTTGTCCCGCTCACTGCATGCTTTGAAATTTCCCGGGGAAAAAAACAACTAATGGAGAAACAGGTGTGCACAGGTGTTTTTAAACCTTTTTTTCTTTCATGGCGCTTGAGGCGGTTTAAAAAAAATTGTTTTCACACTGGTGCTGTACGGCTTATTATCCCAGATCTTCAGGAAACATTAAGGTCATCAAGGACTTTCACCACCATTGGTGCCCACATATTTAAGTTTGTAGAAGGGCAAAGCATAACCCCTATCACCAACTCTCCCCTCAACCCCCCCCCCCCCCCCTCCCCCAGCCTCAATAAAATGGTACACTGATACGTGTAGTGATGGCAGCATTTCTGAGGGTTCTATGGTCATGATGGAGTTGAAGTCAAGTACTATAGTGACCCCTTGCTGCCAGGCGTGCCATTTTAGGAGTCAATGTTAAGCACGTAAATACCGCATTGCCTGAAATGCGCATTACACTCTGGAAAACCTGTAGACATTGACTTCCCAAATGCCACAACTAAGATTTTTGTGATGATGACGTCAGGTGAATTAGGTCAGAAGGGCTACAAAAAAACCTGCATTTGCTGTCATCCTGAGGTCAAACTGTGTGAACCCGCCTACCGCATGCATGCAACTGATTGATTGACATTTATTTCACACTAACAGAATACACATACATACATGTCCATTATAACTTTTCAGAATGAATACACAATATAGTATTATGATATTACTTCAGCGTGTCAGCGTGTAGGGAAAGAGAGAAGCTCAGTGCTTTTGAGTTTTTCCCTATTGGACAGATAGGCATGTGGCATGGCAGTGCAAAGACGATGCCAAAGAAAACATATTATTAAAGTTTGTCGGCAGTAGGCCAATTTTATATGAACATAAATGTACCCAAGTATTAGCCAATGAGAGGTGTTCCTTTGAATGCAGTGAGGGCGCTGTTTGAGCGTGTGACGTCAAAATTACAGTAAAGAATTCTGATGCCCAGACTGATTGCATTTATTGTTTTCTCTCCTGCAGGACTCTTTAGGGCAGACAGAGTATACCTATGGTCTTATACAGCGCTCCTTCGTTCATCTCTTTGAGGTCTTAGGTCAGAGGTCAGGATCTAACATCAACTACACTCTCAGTGCTTCCTATTTGGAGATATATAATGAACAGGTGGGTCAGAGTGTATTTTAGTCAAAGAATGTCTGTGTAGCTCTTTGTGCGCATCTTCTTTGAATCAATTTGTGCGCGCTGCCATTTTAGCACATGGCAAATTTCAACTTTCCCATTGGTTGGCTTGGCAAGTCATAATTGGTACTCTATGTCAACAGCTGACATAAAGGGCGTGCACAGTAGACACTGGCGAAGAGATTTTTTTCCATGATTTTTATTTCATCAAGCTCACTGGGTCCGATTTAATGGCTCTGCTTACCGTAAGCAAAGAATCAGTGCTTACGCAAAGCAGAGAATTTTTGCTTGTGTGCATACGTACACCACGTTACTAGACATTCTTCGCTTACACAGCTAGCGCATAAATTCAGTGCTTGCGCAGCAAGTGGAGAATGGTGATCTTAAGCGCAGAATTCTGCGATAAGCAGAGCCATGAAATTGGGCCCAGGTATTTTTAAGAAAAATTCTTAACTGGACTGATGTGATTAAAAACACTTTTTTTAACCTTTAAAGTTTGTTCGTGCTTTGACATGTGTTTGCAAATTCAGAATTCATACCAGTCCTATTGATTGGCCAGGATTCTGCACATTCTTGAAAATACTTCAAGAAGTGAACTGACTGTCAAGGGGAGAAAAAATCCATGTGTCAAATTTTCTAGATGTCTGTTTGTCATGCAGCAGAGAGTTTGTAAATCCTCTGTTTCCCTGGTACTGCTGCTCTTTGGAACGCTCTACTTCTTTCATGTGTTTTGTTTTCCCACTGTTGTACAATCTATTCCAGTTCAAGAGTATTTTGAATGGATGTCTTCTCTCCCTTTACTCAGGATTTCTGTGGATCTTCAAAAATTATTAAAAAGTCTATCCAAATTTAAGGTCTCAAGAAGCATCACAAAGTGTTAAACTCAGTTATTTGAGGTCTTAGAAAATGGATGAATCGTGCAATGAGATTTCTGGTCTGCTTGTAAAGAACCACAATATGCTGTGTGTAAAAAAGTAGAATAAAGTGTGAGTGGGCATAGCTGTTTCTTCCCTGCATTATTTTGGTCTTAAATCTTGTTTGAAACAGTAGCATTTAAAGGGTCTTAAAAAGTCTTCAAATGTTTCTTTTTAAAGTGTACAGATACATGTACCCTTTTGTACTTGTGAAAATAGAATTAGCTGTTGCAAACTGCTTACCAACCAAAAGGACCTGTGGTACATGTATAAATGCAAAAAATAAGTTAGTGGCCTGGCATTTCGACCCTTCTTTACTTGTCCATGTTTTCCTTGTAGCCCTAACCTTGATTGCGCTTTCTGACATTGTGTTGAGTAAGGGTTTCATCTTCAAGGCCAACAGGAGCCCACTCTACAATCAAACTTCTGTTGAATTTTAACTCTTACTCTCAGGAAGAATATACACTACTATCGTACCATGTGGTCAATTTATCTTCATGCCCAAACTTACTGTACAAAAAGACTCTGCCAGGATCGAAATGTTAGGCCTTTTTATTTTTTTTACATACACTAAAAGCAGGTCATTGGTAAGAGGTTTGCTAAAGCTAAATTGTCCACTCTTTTTTCAAAAAGAAAGCACTTCACTTACAATGCTGATATTTTATGCTTGTTTTCGTGCGTGTAGGTAAAAGATTTACTGAACCCATCCGGAAGAGACTCTCTACCAGTCCGATGGTCCAAAGATAAGGGATTCTACGTAGAGAATCTATTCATTGTAGATTGTGAGACATTGGACGATCTATTAGCCATCTTAGAAGAAGGTAAGAAAATATTTGTAACTCACAACATAAATCTCTTTTGAAATGAACCCGTCATTGACAACTTGATGGTTCGATCAGTATTCTCTGATTTTCTTCAGGAGAACGCTGGACTCTGTTGCTATTTGCTGCTTAAGTAATGCTGATTAAATGTAGTTTCAGCTTTTACTTAGACCATGTAAACTTTCTTTAGAAAATGAGTGACCTTGTCCATTCTATGGCCTTTCTGGTCATACGTTTCGTGTCATAATTTCCACATAAATTCAAGTGTTATAAAAGTAGCAGATGAACCTGTTTTGAGGTGTGCCCCTCTTGCTTCATACCAAAAGTTGATGAAAAACAGTGCAATCCCCATTTCATTTAATATTTTCTTCCATTGAGCTGTGTACAAATTGTGCCTGCGGTAAGTCCATACTTTGTGGCTCTATAAACATGTGATATTGCAGTATACGTGTATTCCACAATGAGAGTTTTATGTACATTGTGTCTCTGCAAACCTCACTAGAATGTACAGCAAGGAAAATGGACCATTTTCCTTTGTTTATCCGAACCTATAGATGCACATGTCATCATCATGCATGCACTACACACGTGTATTTACACATGTACAATGTTTTCAAGTGCTTTACAGCATATTATTCTGGCCTACCACGGAAGGGTTTGCTTCCTAGAAAAGATCTTACGAGCATCTTGTACACAACAATATCAATGATAAAAGCATTTTTGTTGACTAATTAATCATAGAAATTAAATATTTTGTACAATTATGATAAAAATCAAAGCAAAGAGTATGTCAAACGTGCGGTTCATGACTGGGACAAATTTGGTACTGCATAGCGCCGGGCATTGCGAATCGTTTGTTTTCATTGGTAATAGTTATAGTGTGCAACATAAGTAGAATTTCAAGCGTGGGTTACCAGCAATGTTTCTGATGTTACACATGCATGTACATTGCTCATGGAGGAAGTGTTGTGTAACTCAATATTAAGCGGTACAACTATTTGTTTTCACAACTTTGACGAAAGAAGCTTTTGTTAAACAACAATATTTCCAGATCTCCCGCCTACAAAAGTATGAAAAACAATGCACTTTGTCTTCACAGGCTCGCAAAAAAAACCTCAAATTATTTGTGTTCTCTTTACGACCATGCTCGTATCTTCGGTTTTGTAAGACATAGAATTACGCATAAATTGGTACAAACTGGGGTCTCGTACCTTCCGAGCTCGTATTAATGAGAATCGACTACTCCCTTTATGCAATGTTTCAAATTGTTCTTTGTACTTAATTTCTCCTTCTTCAGGTATGGGACAGAGACAGATAGCAACAAATAACATCAATGAATACTCCAGCAGAAGTCACACCATTGTATCATTGCAGATTGACTGTGAAATGGTGAGTAAATGTTATCAATATCAAGCCTAATTTATTCAGGTACTTTATGCTGAACGTTACGGTAAAACCAAAGTACAGATCAAGAGTTCAACAAATGTTGTGTTACAAATGTAGACTTTAATAAGGGAATAAAAGGGTAGCGACGAGTTCTTAAACGGCCGAAGGCTCGGGCCTTTATCGCACGGCCACGACCCTGCCGGTTCGTGGCCGGTTCGTGACCCTGCCGGTCGTGGCCGTGCGATAAAGGCCCTCGCCTTCGGCTCGGGCCTTTATCGCACGGCCGCGACCCTGCAAGGTTTTAAACGGCCGTTTAAGAACGAGTCGCTACCCTTTTATTCCCATTCATAAATGCCCTTTTGGTTAAAAGGCGTAATAAAGTAGGAAACTCTGTAAAAACTTATCTGTTTTCCGACGTCCTTGAGCTCTGTACGTGTGGTGCATTTTTATGAGACAGTTTTCGGATATGCATTGGTGCGCGTAGTAATGCATCCTCGTATCCATGGACTAAAATGGCGCGGCGAGATCGATCACCCCTGAGAACGAGGTTGTGGGCTAACCCGCACAAATGCTATCCGAAAACACCCGGTCTTAAACAGCTCCAGCTATGTCTTTATCAGCCGTTTAAACACACCCACGTGACGTGCTCTCCACCAATAGGAATAGCGAAACTGTCTGGGGGTATTTATGAATGATGATTTAGAGGGAAAATTATAAAGAAAAATGCAATGAAAGTCACCTGTGAAAGTTTAAGCTGAATAGAGTGTAAAACTTGTTAAGAAAACAGGGAAAAAATGTCACAGTACATGTATGTTCATTGAGAACTTTGAATCGGTCTATGTTTTTAGCGAGGTGACAGCGGGTAATTCTGATATCTCTGCCAGCAGCATTCACAAACAGACACCACAGACATTTGAATCTCTAAAGGTCACCTGTTTAGAGATTCAAATGTTTTCGAGATACTTTTATTGATTTCTAATCAGGGGGTTGGGGGGGGGGTGGCACAAAATAACTTCGCAGGATGCTTACTACCATTACCATCTACTACTTTCTAACAAGTAGGGTGGGGGGTCATTACCAGAGCATGACTCTACTTATAATAAATGTTGAGGAATTTATTTGCAAAAAGGGTGTCGATAAAGTTTGATAGAGAACAAAATATACATTTTTGATTGAAATACACTTGAATATATTATGTTAAACGATATGATAACCCTGTTGAAGTTTAACTTATCAGATAAAAAACAAATTAGACTGAGATGTTACAGGTATTGTACAATCTTTCACGTTACATGTACACTATATACAGGAAAAAGCTTCTTCTTTTGTTTAGTCAAATAAATATCTGGTAAATGTGTCTTAAGTTCAACACAGCATAGATATGAAAGGATATTTAGATAACACATTCTGTGTGGTGGTTGTTTGTAGTAATGGTACGCTATCCAGGCTATCAGTCGAATTGAGCTTTATCCATATAGAACTATATTAATGACTCCAATGGTTTCCTGGAAATGTTGAAGGGTGTATTGTGGTCTTGCCGTATCAGTGGACATAAAAATCGCAGTTAAAAAATGTCTATCTGATTAAGCATGCCATTAGATGCTCATTTAGGCCTTGGTGGGCCCAGTGACATTAACCTTTTATGTAGGATTTGAATGGTGGGAATACAATTGAGTGAGGTTTGCGGAGGTACCATGTACATAAACTTTCTTCCTGAGTTGTGCAAGAGACACTTTGAACATAAACTCTCTTTATAATATAAGTTGTGGTTGTTCCTAGAAGAACCAATGTTTGACAACTCCATTCATTGGGTGTTTTCAAGAAGAAGTGAAAAGTGTTATTCGAAAGACAAAAAAAGCATCCTTCTGCTGCCGCTTCCCATGGTGTTTTGTAATCCTGGGTGTGATCCCTGGCTTTAAACAGTTACGGGTTGAATGGCGTTTGACTAGAACACCCCGGAACAAAGATATTGACAAAATAGGGAGACCGCCAACATACGATGACATACACATATGGCTAGATAGCACAGTTGGTTGAGCGCCGGCATGTTAGTCCGGAGTTGGCAGGTTCAGCTCCAGTCAAATTTCTTTGTCGATTATTTTAAAAGGAAATATTGCATTTTGGTTTTATTGTTAATCCCTCTGTGTATGTTTTGGCTTCCTGACTTGTTCAACTCAGAGTTCAACTTCCAAGCTGAAAATTTGTTAATAATTCATGCTGACAGCACCTTTGCTGAATATCAACAGATCTATAAAGTGTATGTCGAATCGACCAGTTTCTTAATTCTGCAATATTTTGGACAGTATTCATGAACAGAACATGCTTGTAGTTGTTTCTCGTTGGTCGAGCCATTTCCAGCGTTGCTAGTGCGCACTCACCCATCTAACCTGACCCGATGTTTGCTTGTTCAAAGTACACGCTAAAACGAATGTCAACATGCTTGAACTAGACTGGCTGCTTGACATTTGTCCCTTGATACAGTGTACGGCATGCCATTGTGCTTTTTGTTCCAGCACAGAGAAGTTGGACTACAAAAAGCCCGGAGCATTTACTCAAGATAACCTTCAAGTGGTTTAGCAAGGTCATTATCTCTTCCTCTGTGTAATCTATCGGGGTATTCCAAGCAACCATCTGAGCTTACGATGCCAGTTTTTCAGGACCTGTTTGTGAGGAACGGATTGTTGTTATAATGAGGTTTGCGTTGATGTTCTTTCTATCGTTTGTCTATGTCAAGGGGTTGTGTATGATAGAAATGGTGTGCATTGTGTAAACAATTTTGCTATGAATCCTATGGAAACACGTGGCCGGACTTTCAGCGCAATTTCATAGAGCTGCTCCAGCAGACAATTTTGTGCTTAATAATTTTCTGCTGAGCAAAACTATGCAGGCAACCACTCAAAGACGGTACATGTGATACCTTATTATTTTGGCTGGTTACCTTATTTTGTGCTTAGCTACTTTTGTGCTTAAGCAGACCTGTAAAAATGGGCTCAACATTTTATTTACATTTTGGAAATATTCATTATTTAACCTTTAGAATAAATTGAAAATAGGGCATTTGAACAATGCTTAAATTACATGGAAGTGAAAGTCTGTCTTAAATTAAACCAAAGTCCCCAACACAACCAGACACTCTTCTGGCTAGAACCATGGCTGTAATGATTATCAGTAATATGGCCAGGGCATAGACAAATCGGCCCAATAATATCCAACTGTGTAATGGCAGCGCTGATTTTGACTAGTCCTATCTCTTAGCATTGCCTAGGACTAGTCCTAAGTTAGGAAGAGTTTTGTGAAATCGACCCCCTGAACACTTATCATACAAGAGTAGGGGTAAACCATACATGTAGCATAGAGCAGTTAGGCATGTAGCAAGCACCCTTGTTTGCAGGTTTTTTTCAGGCTTGCAAGCTACATGTATAGTGATTAAGTTTGCTTAAATGAGGCATCCTTGATTTCATTACCAGTGTATAATAATAATAGTAATTATGGTTAAGAAACCTTAAGTTACTGACTATTAAGCATACTGGTTCGGCTGGCTGGTCATGGTTAATTTCTGCCTATAGCCCCATTTCACACTAGGCGGATTTCCAGGTCCGACAAATGTAAAATCCCTGGAACATTTGGATGACTTTTTCACACTTGAGTTGTTAACCCTGGCCATGTCCTAGCAAACTCCTGGCCTTGCCCCAAGAAACAGTTTGCAGGGCTCAGATTTTGGATGGATCCACAATGAGACCGCAGGGCTGTTTGGCAAGGTCCCTTGTGAAATCTTCCCAAATTTGCCTCCATTATGGACAGTATAAAACATTGTTGTCCTTTCAGACGAGGTTTGTTTAGTAAAATGTCGTAACCATGCTAAAATCATGGAGGTAGTTCTACCTCCATGCTAAAATTAAGCAAGGGACCCTTGCTAAATTGATGTCCTGTGATAGTAAGTGCTTTATGTATACAGTGAATGAAAATTTATCATATCACCTTGTTTTGGCATAGTACAGTTTATCTGTTAATTTGTATACATGCTGCTGGATGGTGTAAAAGCCAGGTGCTTTTACTCTGCCTGACCACAGAGGTGTGAAGCGTACCATTGTTGTCACTCTGTGTTATGCCATCACTAACTAAATTATAGCATGTGATGGTTGTTTGTTCTGCACATGTTAAACACTATCACTAAATGAAAAACCAAGGTGTTTTGTAATCATTTAGAGCACAATGCCAAACCTGGTACTTTGTTCTTGCTTGGAGGCAATAAGATTAATGTAAATTTGTACTGCCAGGACATCTCAAGAGGCACCAAGGCAGGGAGGCAATTGCCTCTGTTGCTGCTGTGTAGTATCCTTAAAGCTGTATTTTATACACATATTGATCCTAAACCACCATGGGAATGTAATTTACAAAAAAAGATCCATGTGGACAGACTGATACATTTAAATGTGGATAAGTGTTTAACTTCAAACATTAAACCACTTTCACAATATTAGTTTAGAAGAAAGACTTTAGAAATATCCGGAAACATGACAATATAGCCCACTTAAACATGGCAAATTACATTTAAAAGGGCAAGTTTGTTTCTACTTTAACTGTAAATTTGTTTCTTGTCTTGCTTGTATTCTGCAGCCGGATCCAGAAGAAGAGAGTCTTTACATCACCAAGCATGGTCGTCTCAGCTTCGTCGATCTCGCCGGCAGTGAGAAGGTGAAAGAGTTGGGTAACTCATCAGGAGAGTTGCTCTCCGAGACAACCAATATCAACAAGAGTTTACTGACACTCGGTGAGTTCCTCAATCACAAGTAATTGTTGGACCCTTCCCGCCCAAATAAGCAGTCTCCCTTATTAACAGTGATCCGCTGGCCAAATGCCAGTTAAAACACCTGGGGTCGATTTCACAAAGCACTAAGATTCATCTTAAGATGAGTTATCAGTATTACCATAGTGATTTGCATTGTGACATCACTCTTTGCTAAGCAACTGCGATGGATTTGCAGTTACGATCAATCTTAACTCTTTGTGAAATCGGCCCCTGGGCCCAATTTCATAAAGCCTGTAAGCACAAAAACTTGCTAAGCACAAAAAATATTGCTTAACGAAAACAGGTTACCTGCCAACATTCCATAAAGAAAATTGTTGGGACTGGTGCCCCACTAATTTTTGGCTAAGCAAATAAATTTTCCAAGCAGTATTTTTGCTAAACAGCTTTTTGAAATTGGGCCCTGTCACAATTGAAATTTTTCCGCCCTAGAATTGGGCCCTAATATTTAGGACTCTGTATCTGTGTACAGCACAGAGGAAGAGTCCTATATAGGGCTAGGGCAAACCCTGCAAATGTGCATCCTTCCCAGCCCTACCTAAACCTCAGCATCATCAGCAGTTCAGACTTCTCCTGAAGACGAGCAAAGAATACTGTTCCAAATATTGAGAACACACCGGTTCTTTTTTAGAGCCAACACTTCTCCCAAAAGAGATTTATACATAGTTGTACCCGCAAGTATAATGTGTTTTTGCATTCTTATTTCACATTAATTTCTACTTTGGAGGATGGGTGTGGTCTAATTGGAAAGTTCTGTATGACCTACATGTACACTAACAAATGTCAACAAATCTTTGGATAGCCCTTTATTTGAAACAAAAATTGACCCTTTGCACCAACATCACACCCGGCTACAGGCTGCTACATGTACGTTCACCATTTTGGGAATCAAATTGCATGTACAAATGGTAGGCATAAACGCTGCATCGCCTAAAATGCGCACTGTACTGTAGAACACACACAGCTTACACTCTGTGTGGTCAATCTTTTGTTTTGTAAACTGAAGAAAAACTTGGGTTTTTTTTCAACACTGTTAAAAACACTGTGTGGACGGGGACGTGTGTAAGTCCACATAGTGTTTAGTCCCAATGTGTGGATTGATTTTGTTTGTGTTCAGGTGCACACTTAATTTGTTTTGCTTAAACGGAGGGATATTTATTGAACCCCCCTCCCCCCGAATGGCGTAATCAAGATTATTGAGCTGATGACATCAGGGCCCAGTTTCATGGCGCTGCTTAACGGTCAGCTAATTTTCGTGCTCACTACAGTACAGCAGAAAAAATTTGCTTAAAAGCATTAAGCGTATTTCACAGGTTAGCAAGAAAATTAGGCAGACAGCTAGTGCGTTCACCATGGATTTGCATTGTTACGTCATTCATTTTTATCGATATAAGCACTGGAAAGTTTGCATGCCTTTTCATGTGCTTATAGTTAGCAGCACTATGAAATGGAAACTCTTGCAGTAAGCACAAAATTAGTCAGTAAGTAGCTCTATGAAAATTGGGCACAGATAGCTTGGGTCAATACACGGCTTAGAACAGCTTTGGGGTTTACCAAAGTGTTTCTCTGAAACATAAAGCATCCATGTTGAATGTTTTCCTCAGGAATCAACTAAGCTTCATAGAATTAGAGCCCAGAATGATTAAAGATGTGTCTCTTCATTTGCAGGGAATTGTATATCAGCATTGAGTGATAACCGGAAGCGTTCAGGTCATATACCATACAGGGACAGTAAACTGACCAAGCTTCTAGCAGACAGTCTAGGTGGCAATGGCATCACCCTAATGGTAGGAAATAGTTGAAGTATTCCTTCTTCAATAAATCTCTGTAAAAGGGACACGTTGCCTTGGATTGGGCGAGTTGGTCTATGAAAAGCGTTTGAAACCGTTTGTTATGAAATGCATGGTTAGAAAGATGTTTTAAAAGTAGAATACAATGATCCACACAAATATGCCTCGAAATTGCGTCATTTTCCTTTTACATCGTGAACTAACAATGGCACGCCATTTTGTAGAGTCAAATTGTTGGCTCCTCAAAATGGCGGACTGTGTTAGTTCGCAAAGTAAAAGGAAAACCATGCAATTTTGAGGCATACTTGTGTGGATCATTGTATTCTACTTTTAAAACATCTTTCTAACCATATGCATTTTATAACAAACGGTTACAAACGCTTTTCATAAACCAACTCGCCTGATCCAAGGCAACGTGTCCCTTTAAGAGTCAAGACTCTGGAATCTTTCTCTTTAATGACTTTGGTAGGCCTGGGATTTCATCTTTGATAGGGCAAGGCCATTTTCATCTTGCAAAGGGCACTTCCATTGGGGAATCTTAAAGTCTATGGGAAATATTTGAAGGGGCACCAAGGCCAAGAATGGGGCTACAGAAACCATGGTGTCCCTACCTCTGTGTGATTCCAGGCCTGGTTTTCACTCAAAGATCTAAAGTTATGTTACTGTACCTTCTCTACAACAGCTATTCAAAAATCCAGAAAAGAGGAACAGTAAAAATCTTCTCTTTAAGGTATTATACAGGATTGGTAGAGCTGACAAAACAGTCGCAAAGTTCATGTTTTGTGTGATTAACCATATACATAAAATAACAAACCTGTGAAAATTTCAGCTCAATTGGTCATCGAGGTCACGAGAAAATAGTGAAAAGAGACCTTATGTGTTTTCTGGTTTTCAAACATCGAGTTTATTATCACGCATGATAAAAACTATTGTTTTACTCATTTCTCAGAAACGATAGCATTTTAGGCAGAAATATTTTAAGGAACCCTTTCTACCATTACTTACTTTAAATCATGTAAGTTATGTGTGAATCTGTGAACATTTGTGTTTTTCGATCTTACCAATAGTGTACAGGCCTTTAAAATTCACATATTCAGACAACTAGTTTTATGGCTGCTTTTTAGACTTTATTTCCCATTTAAGTATGTTTCAAATGACTGTTGTTAATGTTTTCTTTTGTAAAGTTGAACTATAGCCCCTTTTAGATTTAGCAAATTTCCTGGGAGATTCCTGGGTAATTTGCTTGACTTTTGCACACTCAAATTGTTATCTCTAGCAAACTTCAAATAGCCATTCCCCATGAAATAGCTACCCCTGCTGGGGAGTAGGGTTAAACGCGGATAGCATACTGAGTTTCATACTGAAACTGTTTTAAAACAAACTATGGGTTGGTGGTTGTTGTTGTTTTGTTTTTTTGTGGGGTTTTTTCTCTACCACTGCAACTTCAAGGTTAGGGCTACACTTAACTGATGTGGGCTGTCGACCCAATTCAACTGTCACCAGGGGCACGTTGTTACCTACTCCTGGAGCTGAAACAGGGTTATCCCCTTCAAAGTCTGTAAGAATGTAGGCATGGGTATCATCCACTAGGAGCCTGACTGGTAGAGCAGAATGCTCTACATGTACCTTCACAACCTTTTACGAACCAACACTGGTTAAATGCCTTTCTCAAGTGCACAAGTGTCATGACCGGGATTCGAACCCACACTCTGCTGCTGATAACACTAGTCGACCTTGGGTCCGGTGAACTAGACTGTTTGACCAGAGGAGTTTCCTGGGGTTTTATTTCATGGGAATTGACTTTGTTATGTGAGAATTCTCATGCCAGTCCTTAATATTGTATTATCACTTGTGATTATTTTTTAGATTGCGTGTATCACCCCTTCCTCATACTGTATATCTGAATCATTGAGTACGTTACGCTACGCCAACCGTGCCAAGAGAATAAAGAACAAACCAGTCATCAGAATGGTATGTACATGTAGATTGATTAGTAATGGGAGACTTTGAAACGCTATAGGTTGCTGCAGACTTGCCAGGTAAATTTCCATTGATTACGCAGTTCTGAGCATGCGCACATTACCGAGAACAATGGATTTACCTGGTAAGTCTGCTGCCACCTAGCGTCCCCAAAAGTCCCCTGTTATCTTTAAGCGGAAAAACATGCTTACATTTAATAGATTTTATATTATAATCAAGTTAGAGGAAAGTCACTTTGCATGGTGGAGTTACAGTCTGGTAAAGTTTGCAGTAACATCATGTTAACCTCTCTGTGAATATGGTGGTAAAAAAAAACACAAAAAAAAACAGTGGTGTAAAAACCTGAACATTACAATTAGTATGCTCTGACCATCTTCAGGAGAATAAAGACAATTCTCTTGAAGATGATCAGAACGTCAAGTTGTTAAACCACCGATTCTTTTTGGAACCACCACAACTCATAGAGAGAGATCATTACATGGCTAATGCAAACCTCACTAGAAGTTTGTAGTTTAAACAAATTGTGTTTCAAGAAGGTGTTTTGAAAAGCTATGTATTCTTGTGTGAAGCTAGGCTTTATTATTTTTTTTCATTCCAAAGTGATGTCAGAAAAATGTCAACAAGTAGTGTTTGAATGTAGGTAAAAATGGAGAATTTTCCATTAACTCTATACAGGCCTGTCAAAAAAAGGGCCGAGAAACCTGAGACTTTCAACGAGGGATAAAATTCAAAATTTGACTTTTTTTCAGAAATTTGACCTTATGATTTAGAAAATCAAACTTCAAGTTTCAGTGCTGATTTTTACTGCCTTTCTTTTTATTAGAAATCATACTTTTGTAAATTGTTGATTGATATTAAAGTACATGTATGTGTTAAAAAAATGTTTGATAAGTGCCATGAAACCAAACTACATTGTGGCCAGGATGTACACAATACACAGACGGACAAATTCATAATTTCTTATACATGTAAATGTGTTTGTAGTCTTTGTTATCTCAATACAAGCAAAGGCAAGAACCATCTAAAACTGTGATCAAAATGAACTGTTTTGGGGGGTTTAGTAACTACAGATTGTACGTTTAAAACTTGGAAAACATGGAAAATTGTCAATTCATTACTATGACCTTTTGGGTTAAATGAAAGTAGTTTAAATTTTGCAGCCTTTTGCAGCCACTGTGTTACGCATTTAGGTACAAGCCACTTTTGGCGGCTAAGTTCTCTAAAGGGCTAATGCGACATCTGTTCTACCATCCACAAATGACCCATGCGCATTCTTTATAACCTTCTCAGGATCCCAGAGAGAAACTTATCCTTAGCCTCAAGAGAGAAGTCAAACTTCTACGCAACGAAAACGTCTACCTCAAAAAGCGTCTTGAATTCCCGAGCCCCACCAAGCCGTCTCCAATGAGGAGAAACGACACGGACGACAGCCTCTCCATTCACACGTTCTCTGAAGAAGATCTATCAGGAAACAGGACTCCGATTCCTGGAGATTTTAATCGGTCTAAGGGAGAGTCTAAGACACCGCTGCAGACAGACAACAGGAAGGAGAGAGAGTTAAAGAGGAGAGAAACTGACAGGTAGTGACTTTAGAATCTAAAACTTATTTTGTTAGAGGCAAGATACTTACAAATTTAACCACTGGCCAGAGTCCGTAAGTTTTAATAATATTGAACCAGTTACCCCAAAACTTGACTTTAGTCAGGAAGTGTACTTGTGAATGCTCAAGCTTTTCAACTGCAAACCTCCTCCTAAAAGTGATGCAAGTTTTGAAAAAGGAAGAACAATTGTTCGTCCAGTTGAAATATTTCTGGTCTAGTTAAAAAAAGTGTATTTACAAGACCTGGGGTTGATTTCACAAAGAGGTACATGTAAGAATGATCAAGCATAACATGTGTATTAATCGTAATTGCTAAGCACAGTGTGATGTCACAACACAAATCTCGATGGTGAGATTGACAACACTTGTCATAAAGGTACACATATACAGGATTGGTAAGGAAAGAAAAGTAATTGTTTGATTTTAGTCTCAAAGCCTACTGATTATGAAGTTCATTCTAGAACCATTTTTTTCTGTGAAATATTTTCCGCTCAAATGAAGTTATATTCGAGAATGCTGTTTCTAAAATTCAACAAGTTCAAAACACCGCTGCTCGCCTCGTCTCACTCACACCTCGTTCCCAACATATTACTCCCATCTTACAAGAACTCCACTGGCTCCCGATCAAACTGCGTATCGTATATAAGTTAAATCTTCTCACTTTCAAAGCTCTTCATGACCTATTTCCTGACTATATATCTGATCTTCTCCGTAAATATATTGCTCTTCGATCTGCTGGCCGAACCCTACTGACGCAAACTACTTTTCCCACTAAATTCTATGGTCAAAGAGCCTTCAACTTCATTGCACCTCATTATGAAATGACTTACCTCTTCATATTCGCCAAGCTGGCTCTCTTTAGATTTTCAAGGGACTTTTAAAAACTCATTTGTTTGAATCTTGATTTGTTTAACTTGCTTTTATATTCATTGCATTGTTTTATGTTTTGTGTTGCGCATAGAGGCTCCTGCATTATGCGCTATATAAATATCTCGTATTATTATTATTACCTGAAAAACTAAATAAACAGCTGATTTCTGTCAGTAATGACTCCCACACCTGATTTCATACAATCAAGAAGATTTGACAGCAGGTGTGTGAGGGTTCACAGTGGATTTTTTGCATCACTGATCTGCTTACCAACCTGCTTACAAGTTAGCATGCCTTTTGTTTTGCTTATGGAAAGCAGTGGTCATGAACCCAAAACCGCACTAGCGATCCCAGAAGACATTTTGCTTACCGGGTTTATGAAATTGCCCCTGGTTACTTGTTTTAAAATTATGAAGGACACATGAAAATCAACTATTTTGCTTTTTTGACTTTCTTTAAATACAGCAGAATCATGTCATCTTTCACACCCAAGTCGGCGGCAGACAGCAGCCTCTATGAGATGCTACAGGAGTATATGGTGGAAAACGAGACCCTAAGGTCGGAGAACTCAGACCTCCACAATGTCAGAGGGCGAGCAATGTCTGAACACCACTACCTATCCAAAGAAAATGATAAACTCCTGACAAAGCTGGACCAGTTGGAAAGGTCAGTGTTTGTGTTTGTGGGCACATACATTCAAAAGTAGGTCTATGAACCAACCCTCTGCACTCATGGCAGTTGCAAAAGGTGTCTGTTATTTATTGCCATGGTGCTCCTTGTAAAGTTATAATTGTGCAAAATTTTAATTTCCGTGTAGAAGTGCCCTTTGCATGAGAAAATTTGCTGTGCCCCATCAAGATTAAAGTTCAGGGCTTGTTGTAGAAGTTTACTTGTATATTATTCAATGTAACTGTGAAATTGTTCTTGTTTATGTACTGAAATGTGTACAAGATATCTTGGTTAAAACTTCTATCATGATACAGAATGCAGGATTTAGGGGTTGATATGCTCTCGTAATTTTATCACAGGGTCTTTGCAGCATCTCCTCTCTCAATGAACCGCACAATGTCAGGAAAGTCTGTGCCGCCATCAGCAGCAGACCAAGGCGGGGGTAAACCTCAGCACTCCAATGCTTCGCCATCTTCACAGCAAGACCAGCAACGGGTTAGTTCACAAGGTAGTTCATTACTTCAGTCACCAGATTGGCAGCAGCTGGGTACCAAGGCCTCAGTCGGTGGCAGTGGTGGGATTGAACGACATCCCTCTGGTAATCAGGAACAGGTGAGACATTATGTAGATTAATGGTTAGGTTCAATTGCCAGACTTATGGTGCCAAGCCTTCAGTCTCTGGGAAGGCACTCGATCCTCTGGTAATCAGGAACAGGTGAGAGGTCAAGATTAAGAGATGGGGTTGGTTCAGTCACCAAACGTAGGGTGCTATGCCCTCTGCCGGTTGCAGCGGTGGGATGGAAGACCAACAAAATGGGATGTAACTCCTATGGTGACCAGGATCAGGTGAGAGGTTATGAATATTGAGAGACATGGTTGAATATAGATTAGGCTCTCAATTCCCAGATAATTAGCAAGTTTTCAAATCCTTTCACCATGTTTCTGTATGATGGCAACATGCAAAAGGGCTCCACTGCATGAGTTTCCATGTAAAAAAAGGGGGGGTTTATCAAATGATTGGTTTGCTTTGTGTTAGTACGGCTTAAAGTTTTGATGTTTTTTGAATGTAAATATGCATGAACACTTAATTTGTTTGTTGTTTACAGGCTGGACAGCTACCTCCAGTTGACAACAAAAGAGGTGTCCCAAATGGTTACCGGGCCCCCAAACCACACCACTACACCACCCCTCATCCATCATATAGACCTTCCTCCCCGCCCCTTCAATACCACTCCCAGCCTATCAACCAGCATCATTCATCGCAGCCGCCACCGCCACAGACGCACCAGAGCTTCCCTGGTCCTGGGGGATCACGACCCAGCAAGCCCCAGCATAGTTACCCGCCCATGCAGAGCGGGTATAATAACCAAAAGTGAGTATTGTCCAAGATTTTGTTTTCTTCCAACTCTCGTTAATTCCAGGCATTTTGTGGGTCATCTTTTTCTTCATTAACAAAACAGCACAAAGGTATTAACTTGTGAATTGACTTGCCTGTACTCAAACATTATAGATAACTTTAAAGTCCCATTGACAGTGCTTTAATGTGTGAGTTAAGTGTAACAGGCCGGTACATTCAGAATTACACTAGACTACATGTATGGTCTAGTTCTATGGTCCTCAAGTTCTATGGTCTGTGTCTATGGAATGCCATTGGTGAAGAACTTAAGTCTCAGCCGTCAGTGGCCCATTCTAACTCCGCTGACACAATAAGCCTTCTTTAAGTCAACATGTGCCATAGCTTTTGGTCTATATTGGCTGCAGCTGTGGCCATATCTCTGCAAAGACCTTTACTTCAACGGCCGCATCTGCAGCCAACGGCCGCATCTGTTACATTAATATATTTCTTAAATTATTTCATTTCAATGCATATGTGTAGAGTTTATAACGTTTGTAAAGATAAGTTGAACTAAAGTTTGTCATTTTTGATTGTTATTTAATTGCTGTGTTGATATTTGAATTTCTAAACGCCTGATTCCTTCTTTGATGCATAATTTCTTTCCATGATTGTTTCTTTTTACAGCTGTTTCCCTTTCTAATGAGCCAATGTATTTTTTATTATGATTCAAATCATTCATGATTGGTATGCACTCCTACACATTTGTACAGAATTCAGATTGATGCAAGTTATGATGAATGCATTGATTTCTTCATATTTATACATGTTATAATGAATGCATTGACACTGCCATACTATCTAAAAAATGTGACTCCTTCAACTTTGTTTATCTTGTCTTGATTTATTTATTGATGTTTGTTTTCATAATTATGCAAATTATAATGAATGCATTGATGTCTTCATATTTATACATGTTATAATGAATGCATTGACCCTGCCATGCTATCTAAAAACTGTAATACTTTCATCAACTTTGTTTATCTTGTCTTGATTTATGTGTTGATGTTTTTCTTCACATTTTTCAGCAGGTTGGGGTGTGGGTTTTGGGGTGTCGTGGCTGAGCGGTCAAGGGGACTGTACTCAAGCTCTGGTGTTTCTGTTCAGCAGAGTGTGGGTTCAAGTCCCGGTCGTGACACTTGTGTCCTTAGGCAAGACACTTAACCATTATTGCTGCGTCCTTCGGATGGGACGTTAAGCCGTAGGTCCCGTGTGTTGTGTAATGCACGTAAAAGAACCCAGTGACACTTATCGCTAAGAGAAGGGGTTCACCCCGGTATCTCTGGTATGGCTGGCTGCATAAATTTTGTGCCACAGAATCTTGTAAATTGGGTCTTATTGTTTCAAATATAGCTCTGCATGTGTTTAAAAGAATAGGATGGGGGCACTTTGAGGTGCCTTTCAGAAACGCTACATGTACATGTATATACATATAAGCACTGTGTATTATTATTGTTGTTTGTTAAACATATTAATTGTTGGCCCATGTTTAATACTTTTTAAAGTGATCTTTATCTGTGTTTGTTCCTATAAATTATTGACAATTTCTTATTTTTTCGATGAATATTTTCTTATTGTTTTTTGTTTTACATGTTTGTCTATTTTGAGCAAGATGTATAAGTCTTTGGGTCGATTTCACAAAGAGCCAACGTTGGTCTTTACTGTGTATCAATCTTAATTGCTAAGCAAAGTGTGAAGTTGCAATACAGATCACTACGGCAATATTGACAACTCATCTTAAGATGAATCTAATAGTGCTTTGTGAAGTCTAGTGCTGGTTTTTCTTTCTATAGGCCTACAAATTATGTTATATTATCATTTTATAATTTCAATTTTAATGTTAATGTGTATTAATAAGGTTGTTAACCATGCCATTTGGCTGCCATGCTTACTTTTATTAGACCTATCAGAATGAGCCTACAGTAGTTAAATTCACTAAATCATATTCAGTTCTTAATTACTTACTCTCCACCCAAACTTGTATCTTTCCTTAAAAAGTGACTACGGAAATGCCCCAGACACCAGTCTGAGCTTCCCGCCAGCAAACAGCCACCAAAGTCAACCTTCAGTCAACTCTGCACACTCCTTGCCGGGAGAGCACTCCCCAAGGGGCATGGCAAACATGAGGGTTAGGGAGGGGCCCTCATCAGGAGAGACAACTCAGGGTAGACCTCATCATCACACAACAAATATTTATATTCCGTCCATACCGACTACTTCCAAAGAGATTCATAAAGGTAAGTTTATGTATATATTTTTCGCAAACAAATACCTCCTCCAAGCTACGCGTCATTAAAATCTCAGCAACTACCCCCTGCCTTACCCTAGTCTTCCTTCCCCACTCCTGTTGGTAAATCAATATTCAGTCACACACACCCAAATTGGATGCGCAAGCGCATAGTTTTAGACTCCATGCATATGACATCAGGTGCTCAAACAGTGCCCTCACTGACCTACAAAGGCTGATACATGTAGATGTGCGTGGTGCGTACAGATGTCAGAATTTCAATGGTTTGTCTTCAGTGTTTTACGGCCTGTGCAAGGGGTGTAATGCAACCTCCCAACTCCAAAGCAGAAATATGTTGGTGTGAAATTGTTACCATGCACAATCACTCAATTCAAGGTTCAATGGCATTCCTTAGTACTGATACAGACACCTTCTGATCAGACCTTGTGATGTTCGAAAGGCACATCCAAAGTTGTTTTATTTTATTATTCATCAACTATCAAAGAAAGCTAGTGCAATTCTGTGGAATTCTGGTAATCGTTGGAGTCAGTTTGTATGAAGTGGGTGTTCTGGCTTATATTGGAACATGTAGAAATTCCTTACATTTAGGGAGCGTCACCAAAGACCAAATTGTAGGGACATTCTAATTGAACCATTGAAGAATTCCAGGTTTTGTACATGGAATGGTCCATTGGACCGCCGGAACGTTCAAAATGTAGGAATGTTCCTGTAGGATTGCGGATTTATGCCACACATTGAAATCGACAGAAAGACTTTTGTTTAAAATTTCCTTACGATTTCCTCCCCTAAAATCAGCAAAAGTCATTCAAAACAACTTTTGTACGACTCCAGTTTTTATTAACTTATTTAATATGTGATTTGGTTGAGTCACAATCAGCAGGACAAACTTTACACAAAAATCGGCCTTTTGCTCGTCAGTTGTTGACAAGAGGCGATTTATTCAATTTTTTACCTTCTTGCGAAAAAATTAGAAATGAGAAATGTAATTTATTTGCTTTGCAATTTAATTTTTCGTGATTTTTTTTATTTAAAGGATTTCCTAAAATTCATCATTTCATATACAATCCGTCATAGGGTCAATATTTCCTGAAAATAAAAAAAAAAATACATGAAAGTGGGAACACTGCCTCGCGGGTATGCCTAAACGTGTACAAAAAGCGTTCACGTGCCTTCACTTCCGCCCATGGTTTGAGAAAATCCAAAATTACAGTCTAGCGCCCCCTGCTGTCGGTCTATAGGTATTCTATGTTTGTGGTTGCGACCCTCTGTTGCATACTCCTACATGTAATTCATGTATCCAGTTTGTAAAAATTTACGTGGTTTTGGGTTGAACAAAGAAAAATTGACTAGAGCGGGATTTGAACCAACAACCTCGGGATTAGTGTGCCTATGTTGGCGGTCACCCTATTTTGTTAATATCTTTGTTCGGTTCGTAGAGCGCCGGCACGTTAATCCGGAAGTCGTTAGGTTCAAATCCCACTCTAGTTTGTTCAACCCAAAATCATTTACAATCTACCCAGTCACTTTCCCTTGTGGTTTATTAAAAATATAATATGTTACATTGTGTGTCATGGCTCAGCAATCTTGGTTTGAATACAAACAAAGTTTAAGAGACACTTTCGCTTGATTTTGTTTGTTCAGATACAGTAGGAATGAAGATTGAGCAGGCCAGCCCGCAACGGGACGGCATTCAGCAGAATAACAAATCAAAGTACTCGCCGGCAAAAAGGGCTCCCAAACCGGCGGGTACGACGGTACCCTCTCAGGGGTTGACCGGTTACAGTAATAGGAACAAGAAGAATGCCTGGGGACAGGGCAAGAGCGGCGGCAAACCGTCACCTAAGACCCAACAGAAGGAAGGCGGTGGTGAGTCTTAAGAATGGTTATAGGTTTTAGGGGGCAGGTTTCCTGAAGACCATGGCCTAATGTCATGACCTTGCTGATAGCAGAATTCTTGGTTTATGACACATAGATTTAGCGCTACAAAGTGCTAAGTTCTAGGGTTAGCAGTGCAGTGCCAATGAATTAGGCCTCTGTACATGTACCTCTGATACGAATGCAAATGCCCTGTATGAAATAATTGTGTGTAATGCCATGCACTTTAAGAAGTACCGGTAGCTTACTTGCATGTATGTAGAAATTGAAAGTATTTAATTCTAGAAGCAATTGAAAATATTAATTCTAGAAACAATGATTTTAGTCGATGCTAAACAAGTTCAAAGCTGACTTCCTGGGCCTATTTTGATAGAGCTAGCTTCAGCTAAAAATATTGCTGAAAAGTTTTATGATCAGCAGGGTACCAGTCACAACTGGTGTATGTGATATTTTGGCTGGTAACCTTATTCTGATGAGCATAATTGTGAGTTGCTTAGCATTTTTGTGCTTAAGCAGCTTTGTGAAAGTGGGCCCTGGACATTGGTCACAAATGTTATTTACAGGTCAATTAATACAAATGTGCATTATAATTTAGGTTGATTTAACCCTTTAGAGACCATAGCGGCCAGAAACGGGTTGCACCAAAATGCCCATAGCGACCACAAACGTCTGCAAGTTCTGACCTACTTCTACTCGACCAAAAATTTCATTGTAAAGGTCATGACCTAAATTGACATTTTCCAATGTTTTACGTGTGAATATATGTTTTATAAAACAAAACCAAATTTGTGTTCCACATTACTTTTTCAAACACTTTTATTACAAGAAAAACCTGTGTGAAAAACTCAACAATATTAGCCCAGTCTGGGTGTATGGTGATGATCATACAGAAATGAATGGTTGTGTTGATTTAATTGGCCTGTGGCACTGCTAGAGTGAAAATGATTTGAATGGAGTTATTCGCTCATCCTACCCACCTCCCCTGATGAACCTAATCATTCACACAAATAATTCTGTTGATGCACAACAAACCTGTTACTGCACTCTTGTGCTCATGTGAGCAATGGATTGTTTTGATGTAAAAAAAAACTGGGCCTGTAATTTCATCCTTGTAAAAACAAGGGCCACCATACCATCCATTGCCAAATAAACTCCCAACCACCAAAGCTATTATTATTATTTTATTTTTTTACCAACTACAGAGGCCCCCAGCATTGAGCAACGTTTGAACTCAATTCCTCACACGCCTGCCGTTACGCCGCCACCTGTTAAATACAAGCCCCAGGGAACCACTGAACTTTTCTCTGGAGACAAGAGTGGGGCACCCCAAGATCCAGGTAAGCTCATTGAGAAAGGGAGCTTGTTCGAAGAAGTGAATCATTCATTCATTCATTCATTTCTTTTATTTGTCTCAAATCGTGGCCCGGAGGCCAAATTCCAAAAGACAATAACATTAAAACAATAATATAATAGTAAAAATAGAAATAGTAGTAGAAAAAAAAAAATAGTAAAAATAGCAAAATGCTAGGCAAGAAAAACATACAAATTATCGTAAACTAAAAACACAAAACCAGGGAGACAAAACAATACGCTAAGAAAAATCACGCAGGGCCAGCATTTAAAATGTTAATGAAGTAAGGGATGGGACTTTGTTGGAAGCGCTTGGTTCTAATAGGGAATTGAGTTATGTGGTTACTGTTCCTTAGGTTCCTACCATGACTTGCTAGCCTCGTAGGGGGGAGCAAGTGAGAGGTTCTTGAATTAGCACCAAGTGTTTTAGCAAATTTTAAGCAATGTGCGACCCTTCTACTATCTAGTGCATCCAAGTTACATAGATTGAGCACATCCAAGTATGAAGTGTACTGAATCCCCATGATGGTCCTACAAGCTCGTTTCTGTATCCCTTCAGTTGTGGATCCAGGGGTCGGGTCTACAGGGTCTGAGCCCCCTCCCTGCTCTCAACAACTTTAAAATACCTTTTTCCTTTTGTAAACTTGAACCTTGCGCCTTCACATACATAATAGCCCAAATCTCAATTTAAATCCAAATTTTGCTTGCAAGCTTATGTCGTAAACATTATTATCGCACCCTTCCAGTTACTTTTTTTTTTTTTTTCTTTTGGTGGGGGGGGGGGGGGGGGGGAGTTTAGGTGAGCCCTGCTTGGTAAAAATCTGGATCCAAGCTTGTGAAGACAGTGAGCAAGCTATTGCTAAAGATTTTTGATGTCGAAGCTCATTTTTTGACAGAAGGCTGTAAAAGGAAGCAATTTTGTTTTTATTCAATTATTTTGGTTTATCTCCCCCTGTTTATATTGTGGCTTAGTTTTTTAGAAATAGCACTCACTGTCTCGAATGCAGTTTTTTAGTCAATGTAACTTATTTCGTTGGCTCCTTTATTTTAACAAAATGTTGACTTAGTGCATGACTTTATTAAGAACAATTAAAAAGTTTGAGCTTAAAAACAATCCTTGTCGGTTTTTAAAGCAAGGAAAGTTGTTGTCAGTAAATACAACACTTACCTTTTAGTTTTTGGTTGGGCGAGAATCGGTTGAATCTGTGGCTCCTTTCGTTGCACACTGCGGTCAGTACTTCCATGTTGGACGTAAATTTGTAGTGACCCCTGGTGAGATGCCAGGTGAATTTGGTCAACAGGCCAATAATTTTCCCTACAGTGGCGTGTCGTGGCCGATCTGTTAAAAGCACTGAACTAAGCTCTGGCGTTTCTGATCAGAAGAGTGTGGGTTCGAGTCCTGGTCTTGACACTTGTGTTCTTAAATAAAGCACATGTGTCACATCGGTAATTGTCAAAGACTGGTATCTACAGCACTTGATGTGGATATACATGCATAATAGCAAACCTAGTAACTTGTTCTTATATAGCGCATTTTACAACATTATTTCAATGCCATTTACATTAGTGCCCTGGTCATTCGGCCAATAACGTTCACTGTAATCTTTCTCAGCTCCCTGTGGAGTAAACAGCCCAAGCTGCTGTGGCGATCCGAAGGCTTTTCAAACACAATTCCAAGCTCTACCTCCCAGGTACCCATTTATACCCCTGGTCAAAGAGAAGCAATTATAGATAAGTTTCTTGCTCAAGGACACATGCGTAATGACCAGGACTCAAACCCACACCCCGATGACTAAGCCACCAGAACTTGAATTCGATGCTCTAAACCACTCGGCCATGATACCCTTCAAAATCGCAGACACCTTATAGAACAAAAGATTAATGACCACTGGTATCAGATGCATTTTGTGTTCATGCCATCTCTTTCATGGCATTTATTTCTATTTGTATATTCTAGAATCTTTACTGGAGATCAACCAGAAGCTGAGGCAAGAGTTGCTGACATTGGACGGAGAGATCGAGTACATGAAATATGTGAATAAAGCAAAGAATGCACAGCCGACAAAAGTCAAAGGGAAGCGGAGGTAATACAAACAAAACAATGACGTCATCATACAATGAAATGCAATGTGGCACTAGTACAGCTCGAATATGTTTACCAATGCTTCCTTGACTCTTTGGGCATGCTGTGGTGAACAGATATGAGGGATGAGACTGGCTAAAGATCAAGCTTGGCTAAGATGTTGGGCGCTCCAGACAGTTTTCTGAAAAAGGCACTGACCAATTAGGCTAAGCCAAAACAAAGTTGTTGTTAAGATGATCTTCCCAACAAAGGAACTTGGCAAAGCTCCCACAAGGGGATATAAATGCCAGGCTGGCAACAGCCAATCTCTCTCATGCAAACATCGGTTTAACGTCTATGGTTATGAATTAAGTGGTTCAGTAACTAGACGACACCACTTATTCTAGTCATTGTGAAATCAGTGGTTATAGCTTTGCCGGATTCAAACACACATCCTTGTGATGGCAAGTTCTCTAGTCTAACCACTTGACCAACCTGTTGACCAAGAACCTGCAAGCTCGAATGGCTACGTGCAAACCAGCTACACTACTTGGACAGGACGTCTGCCTGTAATCGTTTTGAGCTCGTCAAGACAACCTCTGTGGGTTTGGAGAGTCTTTGAAGGACGAGCTAATCAGGAACTTGGTATCATAAAGAGCTAAATGTGGAGTATACTGGTTATTCTGAACAGACCAACTAGCTTCACACTGTCATTCAAGCCAGGCAGTGCAGTTTTAAAAAGTCTTTGAATGAGGAGCTAAATCAGGCTCGTCGTACATTGGCAACAAAATTGCAAAATGTGTATTACAATTACAAAGCACTGGTATTCTGAGTAGACCAACTAGTCTGAAGTGCATGTAATTCAGCAACTCTACCAGAACAGTTTATTGATGTCTTACACTTAATGTCATCACCATGAAGGGTAGGCCAACAAACAGAGCCTTGAAGCAGAATGGAAGCAGTGTCCAAGACAAATTACCATTGAATGTTGATTGGAACAGCTGAACTGGAACCATCATTGGTCATTTTTTCACCAGGTGCTTAACAATCAAAGTGGAACAGTCCCAAAGGCTGTGATGGCTACATTCAGTGCAAAGACAACCCCTGCCACTACTGTGCCACAAGTTGTTGAAGAAGTTTGGCAGCCTTTCTTCACGGCAGAGAAAATAAAACAAATTTTTGCTTGTTGACAAAAGGGTTTGCCAGTTTGTCGCTCCTAATCCAGCCTGAACTGGAACCATCCATTGGGCATATTTTCGCAAAGGTTTTTATTAGGGGCTTTCAATCAAAGCCAAACAGACCCTAAGGCAGTGATGGCTACATACAGTTACATAGACAACCCCTAACATTACCGTGCCATAAGTTGTCGAAGAAGTTTGGAAGCATTTCTTCACGGCCGAAGTAATGAAACAGATTTTTGCATATTACCAAAAGGGTTTGCCAGTTTCTTGCTCCTCATCCAGCAGGGCCAGTCATCTTACTTTAAAGTCCGCCAGCATGTTCACCGATCTGCTGCGCTTCGCTTATTTTCAGATGATCGCAATTTTGTGTCCTCACCTAAAATAAGCTGAACTGCTGATGACACTGAAACCATTTTTATTGCAATGGGTTCTACCTTCGTAGTGTGAAATTTACTAGATGAACCACCACCAAAAAAAGAATTTTGAGCAGTCCAACAACAATCTACAAGCAACTGATCAGGGAAAAAACCACTTGGCCCAGCATTATTTGATTTTTGTTACTATTACCATGGTGTTAGTTTAATTTTTTATTTCTTGTACAGTACATTTTTTATTTTATTTTTCATAATTTTGTGTGCAATATGGTTTCACTTCTCAATACCCTGACTTCCAATTTGCCTGTGAATTATTGATAAACTATACATCAGTAGTGCTTCCTTTGTGAGTCAAATGAATCTTTTTAAATTTGTTGTTTATCGTGTCTTCTGTAGAAAAATCAGGGGAAAATGGCGAACACTTCAACATGTTTATTTGAGTTGTAGGACTCAACAATCTATCCACACAAAGTATTTCAGTTTCACGTAAAAAGTTTGATCCCGGAAATTTGCTCTGTCAAGACACTTGTTTTAGGGTCAAAAGAGCTCATTTTATGTCATATATTAATTCTGGTTTTGAAGGCAAACAGAAAACAGCATCAACTAGTAAACGCAAGAAATTTATTGAGACATACGGAAAAGCATAGTTTGCTCTATATATATAATTATATTATACTATAATATATTATATTACAAATAGGATTTGAGACTCGGCATGATTGGTAGTCATGCATGATAAAACTGCTCTCACTGATGTGCTTCCCCTTCTTGAATCAAGATAAGGTACGGTGGTGGAATAATGGGCGTGACCTCCTTTTTTTCTTTTTTTCTTTCACTATTCTGTTCAGGTGTTTGGTGTAATTCCACTGTAATCCATGCTCACTTCACACAATTTGGCTTCATTGATTTTCATAAATCCTTTTGAACTAGAAAAATTGTGTTTTTTGGTAAAATTACACCCAAACACATACCAGCTTTGGAGCCGGAAGTGCGTGCAGCTGATGGCACTCGTGTCACATAATGAGTTTCCAATAGGACATACATGTGTACCTTGTGCGTAAGTGGTGTCATTGGACGAGAGCGCTCTCTCAAAGTGTTCAAAAGAAGGTTGCTCATTGGCTTATATGGTACGCAGCACGTACATAAATTGTCATTGTTTTACATCGTTTTAACATCTATGTCACCAGCGCACTAAGGTCTATTTCTAATTCGCTGGTTATTCAGAATTCGTTCTATGTTTGTGCAACAAGTTCTGGTGGCTGGGTCCTCAAGACTGTTGTTGGTTCCAATCCCGTTGTTACACTGTTTGTTCTTGGGCAAGACACATACCAATCTTTACCAAGAAGTAAATGGGAGCCTATACCTGCGAGGGTAGAGACTGTTGATGTGAATGACAAGCTACCCTTGAGCCAGTTTAGTTACCGGTGCTGCACACTCCAAAGGAGTTGGGATGATTGCAGGATTGCTTAGGCCCAATGAACAGAGGTATTAATAGTGCAAGGCTGTTTTATACTAAAGTTTAACAGTTTTGTATAAATGCCTTGTATTGTTAACTTTATTTTTATTATTTAAGAATGGATTCAGAAGCTGATTGTTTTAATAGTTACTTTGTAGCGGAAAACAATTCATGCAGTGATGCGTGTACTTAAAGATGCTAATAATTTCCTTTGAAAACAAATACATGTACAGGCATTGTAAATTGGGAAAAAATGCATTGTTACATTCTTTATATAACATTATATAAGCATTGTAAATAGGTCAAACAAATTGTACATAGAGGGCTTTTTCTTTAACAATGACTGTATTCAAGAGAGTTTGAAATAATATATTTATTTTGGGTCAATACTAAAGTGAAGTTTGCCATTGAAAGAACATCACATTTTGTTACGAGCGCCGAAGATTCCTAAAAAACAAAAAAGTGCTCCAACTGAAATGTTTTCCTATTGTGCCTTAATGTTTTTGTTTGCTGTAATAAGTAGGCCTACCCCACTGCAGCGGCATAACCTGGGGGGGGGGGGGGGGGTGTCTTGGGGCCCACTGCTCAGAACCCTTTCCCTTGCAACCCCCCCCCCCCCCCCCCCCCATGAGATCGAAGACAAAATAAACTGCATGATAAATTAGTTCTCGCAATTTAAAAACATCTTTTGTGCATTACCTGTAAACCAACCAAGACTTTGGAAATTGTTTCTTTTCCGCCGCCACATGAAAAAATGTCTTCAAGTGGTGCGCCACTGGTATAGGGATTGAATAAAGACATTTGCAGGACGGGCAAGCATGGACAGTTACTTACTATTTTAAAAATGATAATAAGTAATTCTATGGTTGCTTTTTTAATGATTAGACTAGCACCGATCACCCTCAGGAAAGTTTCCTCCTTGAAACCCTCTCCCAGTTTATACCATTCCCGATATGGGGTGGAGGTATCCCTATGTCCCCATACTTTAGCATACTATTTTCCTCTTGTACAGAAGGCCCCCCCCCCCCCCCCAAAAAAATAAAAAATCAGTGATCACACAATGAAGACACATAGGGGGCACTCCATGCCTCATAACCAGCATCAAAAGTCACAGTTTACGGGAGTGGCTCAAATCTTGGAACATGCATGTACTTGGATCTTCCAACGTGGAACATTGGTTATTCCCAATATGGGAAAAGCTGTTCCTAACCAGGAACTTAAATCTGCCCCCAAACAAGACAGGTGCAAATTCCAATGTGTTCCTTGTCTAGAATAACACTCCTTGTGGGAAAAACCTTTCCGTCCAGAACGCACCACCATGTTCCTGACATACTAGTAATTACTCCTCTCTGTCTCCGTGCAAACAAAAGTCGCTCCTTAATAGCCCTTCGATTTGCTGAACATGTAAACATTCTTAAACATAAATATTCACTTGTTTACAACTATTATATTTTCAAAGCTAAGAGTTACACAGTTGTACATTTTTGATTGGAATTTATATTCTCTTCCAAAACTCAGTGCCACTATCTGCTGAATTTCATTTCGTAACCTTTTATAATAAGTTGCCTAAAAACACCTACACAACCGCCACTTGAATTGGGACTAAAATTTCCAGTTGATTTTCAAAGGAAATAAAACTTAAGTAAATACACCCCCAAAAATGTCATGTATAATTTTATCTGTTTGGTGAAATTAGAAGGATTATACGAAAGTGAACTTTTGTTTCATGGGGAAGATTTGTGGGTTTGTTTCTGTGGACAAGTTATACACCATGTACTTGTAACTGCTTACAAAAGAGCCACATAGCCTGGACTTCCTGCAGGCACAAGTTGTACACAGCTATAGCTCAATGAATCAAAACAATAAAACTTGCGTTTTATCGATACTGAAGCGTACATTTTTGATCAATTTTGAAATGAGGCACTAAACTTTTCCAGTTAATGCTTTTATTTTAACAAATCTTGATTTGATGTGTGGTCATTGAAATACAAAACGTAATTCTTCGTGTGAAAATCATTTTCGGGCCATGATTTATATTGTAATGGTGTGTACTCCCACTATGCTTGCTATCGGCCGCCATTTTTATATATATATATTTTTTTTCATGCAAAGTCGCTAGGGCATTTTATATTTTAACTTTGTTTCGTACCGGTAACTGGCCTACTGTTTGCCATTTCTGACTGTTCCGGATAATCTCGTCAATTTCAGTTGTAAAAGACCACTTTAACGAAAACGGCAGTAATTGATCTCAGCTGAAATTCCTTTAAAATCAATAAGAAAATGTAGTTCACATGAGATTTAACAGATTTTAATTGTGTACAAAAGAATCATTTTGAATACCCTTCTCCGGTGCTTTTAAGCAAGATTCGTGAAAAGCCCTGTTACGTCATCTCTCATGTTACGTCATATTGTGGACGTCCGTTTTTATATCGCCGCTTTGTTGCAGAATGGAGGTATAACAAAGCAACATATTATAAATACATGATGTCAAAGTATTAGCATTTTGACACACGCCGTCTACGGTAGAAGTGTTTCTAGTTTTTCAAAAGCTTGAGGTTGGGGCCTTATTTTTTGATCGATAATTACGAAAAATTCAGAAGTGTAGCCTACAAATATCAAAATTACATTTAAATGATAAACAAACGCACTTCCCGTTACCATTTTTACTGAAGTAGCTGTTTAAACCCGTAGGCCTACTTGCTGTTCATGTTCACATTTTGTTAACTCCTGCGGCGACGTCGGTACGGTCTGCCATTGGGAGACACATTGTATGACAATGTATCTAACTTAGACCTCATTGACTTTGCAACATGGAGTTTTCGTAGTGACAGTTTGATTTGAACCGCATTAAAAGGGTCTGACATAACCAACCGGTTCTTTTCAGAGCCAACACCGATTCCAATAAGAGATTATTACCTTGTCTGCTCGCAAGAATTTTTTATGTTTGTTTTCACCAACCAAACACCTATTTTGGGCTACCTTTACCCCAAGTATATCTGGCTGTACACTGCTATAGCCCTTTTCACACTGCATCTCTTACCCCCGTGGAATACAGCCCTGGCGTGGAGGCCCCTTTTTTTCTACGGTTACCCCGGCGCACTTTCACACTATCACCGCCTAGGTCTCTATGCCACAGGGTTCCTGTTGCATGTTTCAAGAATACCTTGGGGTTTTACCGCTTACCCCTACTCCAGAGCAGGGGTGGCTATTCCTCGGGTATGCCCACTTGCCGGGGCAGACAGGGGGCAGATAGTTGATAGTGGGTAAAGCGATCATAGTGTGAAAAGGCCGATCGTTATTCCACGGGGTTGCCCACGGGGCACATGTAGTGTGAAAAGGGCTTAAGTTTTATTATTAGTGTTTATTTGCCCCCCGCCCCCCCCTGTATATATACATATTTTGTATATACACATATTTGTTTTTACCTTTTAACTGGCTTATTATGACACTACTAAAGGCTGAAAGAATAGGAAAGAATAGCACAACGGTGTCGGGTAAGATAAAATTACCCAATACCGTTGTGTAAATAAGAATTGTACACAACCCTTGCTGGGTAAAGTTTGGGTGTTATGCAGTGAACGTATAGTTGTTTCAGGGTAAACACTATTGCACAAGGCTCAGTAAATTCTTACCCATCCTCAGTTGGGTAAACTATTTACCCAAGCTGACATCCTATTCCCTCCTTAACCTAAAAGGGTATACGAATTTTACTAAATATTTGTTACAGTGTTAACCTTTTTCCGGTAATTGAGCCTAATTAATAAATTCAACTTTTTTTTATGGCATTGCACTAAGAACCATCTAGCGGTGAGTGTCGTATATTATAGTTGTCATCACTCTCAAGTCAACCTCTGCTTCACTGTTTCTGGTTTTATGGCAGGAAGAATTAAAACAGTCTTTTCGTTTTCTGCTTCAGAAGGTGGTTCACTGTCTGAACCCCGCAGGTAAAAACACAGAGGCGCAAACCAAACTGTACATAAGCCCAGACTTCGAAGCATCCTGCAAAAGAAAAACACACAAACTATTATGTATAGGCCTATGAACTGGCTGGTTTTGAAGTAACTATGTCAGATGCATCATTATATTCGATATGGACCAATGTATTCAAAGGCTTGGCAGAGACAAGGCTACTTCTAATATTGCACAAGGCGCTGAAAACGACCATTGATAGGCACGAGCAATTTACCCGTGGTACAACACTCATGTTCCCTGAGTAATGTACGTGAGTCTTTGAAGCATACCGTGGTATAAAACGGTACCTGATTCCACTGTACTAGTCATACCTGCTTGCAGCTATAAAGTCAGGCTTGTGGACTGACGTGGGCAATTGTGATTACCGCGTGCTGGTGATAAGTTTTGCTAAATCCAAAATTATAAGGCCTATAGTATAAGGGCCCCCCATAATAAATTCATTTTAACAAAAGTGAAATCTGTCTGAACATAAATTTGTGTTTTTTCAGAATTCTTCAATTGTTTCGTTACGTTGCTGATCATGATCATATAATTATAAATTGAATTGAATTGAATTGTTTTATTCATCGGGTATAAAAAAATACATGAAATACATAAAGGCAGCCATTTTCGTCCATCTTCTTGATGGTTGATCCAGGGGGACTCCAGTCCAATTTGACCCATTGGGGGAGAGTACACGGGGGCAGTTTTTCGCAGATGCGTAAACAAGTGTACAATAGTATGCATGCCAATGAACACCGTTTCGGGTATCATGGTATAAACACATTAAATGGGGCAATACAATTTGTATGGGGGAAAATATCACCTTTAGAGTGCTTGAATGCCCGGAGCCGGAGTCAATCCCTTTTGGGCCAATTTTGTAATTTCATGTAACCGAGTCTCGCCCAAAAGAACTTCATAGTCAATTTAAATTGTATGGACATTATTATTAGGGTTGTTTGTTTGTTTGTTTGTTTGTTGGGTTGTTTGTGGGGGGGGGGTTGTTTGTTTGTTTGTTTGTTTGTTTTGTTTTGTTTTGTTTTGTTTTGTTTTGTTTTGTTTAACCATTAATGTTGTCTGTCTGCGATACTCTTTCACAAATAGGACAAGGGAAGGTGAGTGTTGCAATTCTTACCACTCGAATCCCATGATGTTGAAGAGAATACTACTCAAAGCAGGACCTATGTCAATAAAACAAAAGTGATGATCAAAATGTTGGCTTCTTGAGACAAAGGATGTCAACAAACAGATTCATTTAATAAAAGGTGGCTTAAACTAGCACTGAAAAAAAGTCACCACCATTCCCAACCCCAACTTCCACTCTGCAGAAGAAGCGCCCCTTATCAATAAGTGGTCAACAGGTATCGGGGGGGGGGGGGGGGGGGGTATGAGACATATACAAATTTACTCACTACAGAACAGCATGTTTTCGGGTGCGCCAAGCCAGCCAGCCCCTCCCCCCCCTTTCCAGACAAGCCAGCCAGCCCCCCCCCCTTCCAATGCACTAAACGCTCCGATCTATGCCCGAGTTAGACTTGATTTCAAGTCTGAGATCGCGGTTATTTCTCTGCATCAGCCACACAAAATTTCCCCCGCAGAATGGCTATCACGCGGTCTAACTCGCAATCTCATCTGTGATCGTAGGTGATCGTAGGTTAAAGACGGAGGTTAATCCACAAGAGGGCGCTATTTCAGGCAATTATGTATTGGCTATCATGTAGACTAAAAACCACGAGCACAGACTTGGAACCAAGTCTATGCCCGAGTGGCTCTGCTTACCACAGAGTTTTTCACTTACGACATTGTTACGAAAGTGCGTGATTCCATGTGCAGTAAGCCGGGGGGGTAAAGCAGAGCACTGAGATTGGGCCATGTTTGTATCAATTTTCCGAAGTCACCGTTTTAGTTTCGTCTCTATTTATACAAAACAAAAAACAATATGAACTGGCAAGCCGTTGCGGGGGACCGCTCGCACCGCGATCGTGACCCCGGGTCTCGGCCCTTGACCGAGCATCCTCCTCCTTAGATGCGCCATTAACCGTCATCTTACCCAGTATGAAACCCAGAGAGAATGCGAACGTCACAAGCGATGATGATGCTCCGTACGCCCCCTTGTGATCTCTCCCTACAATGTAGAACAGCACAGCGCAGCAGTTACAGTCGACAGCTCCTACAATGGCAAAACGTATAGCAGTGAAAAATTAGCTGTAGGCTTATACAGCTCTTGGCCCCTACGGCGGCATAAATCTCAGTAGAACCAGCTCGAGTGTATGCTGTGGACAATTTGTATAACTACCACGTGGTGTATAATTTCTGAGATAATAAAAGTGGTGTCCACGTATCAGAGAAGGTTGGTACCCACCCAGACCTTGCTAAACGTGGATGGATTCGACGTTCTTGTGAAAATACTGTGAATTATTCTTTTGCTGTTTCTCAGAAAGTCGACACTGTATTCAGCTGAAACTTTCACATGTGACTTTTACTTATCTTTCTTGATAGTTATATATGTCTGTAATTTAGCATTACGTTGCGACATTACGACAAAAAACAATCTATGACCCTACCTTTAATAGGCAAAACAAATATTCAAAAGTGCAATGACCTTGGGAGCCAAAGACTTCATATCCTAGACTGGACCATTTTACATATATAATTCTAAGACGGTGTCGGGTCAAAGAGTTGTTGTTTTTGATTGGGTTTTTTTTTTTTAGGGCGGAAAAATATTTTGCAGTCATATGATTTTGTGCAATATCCCATGTTAAATACTGACCTATACCCAGATCAAACCCTTTGATAAATGATCGAGCCATGTGTTCTTGTCACTAATTAAAACATAATTAATTCAACAAAAATATATTCAAATCATCTTAGACGACAGCTGAACATGTGAAGAAGTCACTTGGATGTCATCGTTGGGAAATGCACAAAAACGTGTGTAATATGTAGATTGGTTGGTGTGATGGAAGTAAACGTGGGAAGCTTTGAGCTTTGGGAATATATCATAGTCTTGAGTCTGCCACGCCATAATCAAAACTTACTCACCGAAGCAAAAACCTAGGACGGCCATCGGTGCCATCAGCTTGAGGAAACTGGTTGCAAACGGAAGCTAAGAGAATAATTAAATACAAAATAAATAAAGCAATCAGAGACTGAAAATTTTAACAAAATCTAAACTTAAAAACAAAATAAATAGAACAATCTTTTGAGGCTAAACTGTAGTTTGTAGTCCCCGATGGATGTGTAAAAAGGCTGAACGAAGTTTCTCAGACAACAGACTGTTTATTGCGTCGATGTGAGGATGGACTGCACTCAAAATATGAAATTATTTGATTGAAAAATTAGTTAGTTATTAACCAATATTAGTGATATTTTACTGTCAACTACAGCTGTTGTTGTGAAGGGTTAGTTTAAAGCCAGGGAGTGCTTTTGGTAAGTACTCCACAAGTTAATGAACATAAACATGTACTTGTCTAAGGAGCACTGTTAATATTATAAAACGACCCCTTGGAAGTAATGTATTTTTGGAGAAAGGTAATTTTTCACCCTAATTTGGATTTTAGAAAGGCTTCAGGCATGAAGCCTTTCTTTCATTATTTTCTTGTAACTTCGATGACCAATTAAGCCCAATTTTTCACCGGCTTATTATGGTATGCATATATAATGTTGGGATGCACCACGTGAGGATACTGGTCTTTGACAATTACCAAGGGTAGACTCTGCCGTTAAAGCGCATGTGTCACATTGGTAATTATCAAAGACCAGTATCCACACTTGATGTGACCCAACATATACATGAAATAACAAACCTGTGAAAGTTTAAGCTCAATTGGTAATTGGAGTCACGGGAAAAAAACAGGAAAGTATCCGTAAATGTTTTCATTGGAATGTTTTCAAACATTGAGTTTTGGACTCGCTATATCAAATCTAATTACCAATTTCTCTAAAATTATAGTCTTTCAAGCAAAAGTATTTCAAGGGGAAGTTTCCCACCATGACCAACTTTTAACCATGTACGTTGTGTGCAAATCTGTGAAGATTTATATTGTTACCCTTCCCAATATTACCCTTTAGGGGGAAAGTCTTACCATTGCAATGCACACAGATATTACGATGATAGGTACAGCGAGACACACCCACCTAAAAGCATTGGTCAAACCATAAGAAATACAAGTATCAATTCATTCGATCCTCATTTATCGTTAAAGGTTTTACAATATTAGTAGAGCTGACAAAACAGGCGCAAACAGTGTCCATGTTCGTATAATCAACATTGAAAAAACAAACCTGTAAATATGTTGCCATCTGTTGTTTGAGTCAGGAGAGAATAGTGAAAAACCATGCCTAATTTCCCGCATGTAAACACATTCTCGATTCCACACTCTGCTAATAGACTGTGCAAGTCTCGCGCGTTTTCGAACCTCCGGGACCATTGTGGTCCCAACCAAATGGATTGTTACGTTGGCAAGATTTTTCGTCTATAATTTTAGTTTAACATACTTTATGACCATGAAAATTAAATATGTTGTTGGGAATGTAATACTAAGTGATAACAAATTTGAAAGTAAAATCAATTCAACAATACACTGCGAAGAAAACCCAAGAATTAAACTTGACCTCAGCTTCCGGTTACTTGCACAAAATTAAGAATATGTGCCCACCTCCGATCACCATATGTTGTAGTCGCGCGATTATAATGACCAGACTTGTCCCAGAGTTTTTAGTTTCTTTCAACAAAACAAATGATTTGTGTTTTTATTATGTAAGCTAAAACTCATTTTTGATTATTATTGCAATGATTATTTTTGTTGGTCAGATTTTTTTCGAAGATCTAATTTAAAAACAATGATTTGATTTCAGAAAAAAAATTGTTCTTCGCTTGACGTGTTTTCTCGTTCTGATACGCGCGAGACTTACACAGTCTAATTAGAAACACAAGAGCCCGCGCACTGAGCATTCCGGTGTATTAAACGTTCCAGATGACTAAATATAATACATTACGTCATGCCATGCCTGTGCGCAGCAAGCGAAAGTAGTAAATTTTGTGCCGCACTGAGTGTTCCTCTAGTCTCTAGCTGTCATGGCGTCGCCCATGAGCTGTAGTACTACTACTAGTAGTGATGATCGCAAAAGCATGTCAATTTGTTTCGTGAAGACATCAATAATAATTTATTACCTTACCAGCGGGAATTATGTGGAAGGCCTGACAGAGGGGGAAAAGAGGGCTGTGCGTGCCCAATCTAAGAAATATTCTTACGACGAGGACAGTAAAGTACCCAATGACAAATGCGTTGCAGAACACGAGAAGGAGACCACGGCTGGAACGAACAGTAAGGCCGCGCATGCGTACGTCACCTGGAACGCTCAGTACGCCGGAACGTCGAGGACGTGACACCCGTCCGGTGCACGCGCCCGGTGTACGCGCTCGGTGCACGCGCTCGGTGCACGCACACAACCGCTCGGCGATGACACACCACAAAAAACAGTGGCAGTGCGCGTGAGCATCACTTGCGCGTGCGGCGGGCTAAAAAAGAACGATCTCATAACGGACGTTTCTGTGAAGACAAGCTTTCAAAATATCCCATAAGTTTAGGAACCCAATTTTTCCCCAAAACAACTCACCTGCCTATTCTGTACGAAAAATACCCCATTACAATACAGGCGAGTATGTAGCACGAACCGGATGGTATAAACACGGCACCTAAATCAGAGAGCAAAATAATAGTATTACATTTCAGATCAATAGGTGGTGTTGGTTTAACGTTGTTGGTGTAATCCTGGGCCCAATTTCATGTTTCTGGTAACCGCCGAATTCAGCGCTTGCGATCACCATCCTTCGCATTAATATAAACACACAGTTCATTATAATAATAAAACATACATTGGAATCAGTTGTATATTCAGGATTGTTTTCAATGGGGGTGGGGCTGGGAATGGGGCACACGGGGGCACTACGAATGGGGGCCCAGAGGCCACGTCTTTTGGGGGCCTCAGGCCCGTAGGAAGCTCAAAAACATTGGTCAGGCCCATTTGAGAAGCGGAGTTAATAGGAGTCAATGTGAGCGCGAAGCGCGGAGCCATTACGGCCTGGTGTCCGGGGCCCGCTTAAGGGCCCCGGGAAATTTTTCATTCTAGATGCTCTGTGGTGCAATATGACATAATTCCTGGCCACTTTTCCCTAACTTTTTGAGCAAATTACAAAGTAGGGAGGGGGAAGGTGCTGTATGTATTGATGCATGTGGCACTATATCTCGGACATAATGGGGTAATGGGGCACTATAACAGCTCATAATTAAGGCCACCTCATTTACTGTTGAGATTTTGTGAGCTCAAGCAAAATTTAGAGATGCACCCGCCTGTAAAAAAAAATCATGTGCCGATTTTGGGCATCATATCCAGCACTTTGAACCCCGCCGGTGGTAGGATCTGGGCCAATATTTGGTAATACTACTCAATGAAAACACGTTGAAATTATAAAAGTATTAAACGTACTTATCATTAATGCCCATCTCAGAAGCAGACAGCTTTATTATACTCAAATCCCCTAATTACGGCGTGGGTTCCGGGGCCCGCTTAAGGGCCCCGGGAAATTTTTCATTCTAGATGCTCTGTGGTGCAATATGGCGTAATTCCTGGCCACTTTTCTCTCACCTTTTGAGCAAATTATAAAATTCATTTTTATTGGTTTACTCTCTAATAACATTTTAAAATCTTGATGAATTATTTTTGCAACATTAAACGATCAAATGTCATTTCCGAAATTCGTTTAATGATTTTCTATATGAAAAATTAGTTCACTGAAAATTGGAAAGTGTTACAGAATCAGTTAATTAATTGTACCCTTCCTTGAATTCATTGGAGAAAACAAAGTGCAAACAAATAATTTAATAATTTGTAAGTTTCACAAATTATTTTAATAAAAACAAGTTACACAACAATTAAAATATTTAATATTAATAGTTTCACGTTGTAATTTGAAATGAATGGTAAGGGGAAACTATGAAATATAAAATCAATCGGAAAATATTATAATAATCATGTTCGATTTCTACAAAATTCAGAATTTCTACTAAAAAATGTTTCGCAGTAGTGTTGACATGCATGACATGTACACGATTGATCGCATGTGCCCACAAACCGTACCTGAATGTATAAACAGGGATGACCAAAGGGTAGAGGTCATGACCTGGCAGTAGGCTGCCCTCAATAACGTCCTCACCATTAGCCTCAATCATGGAGGAAGGAAATTGTATTCCTTCCTCCATGCCTCAATCACGTATAGCTAGCTAATAATAGCATGGAGGAAGGAAATACACAATCGCTATGAACTCGTTACTATTTAAGTTTTATGTTTAAGATTGTCTTTTTCTTTATTTCACTTGATTCATATTTGATATTGGGCACACAAATGCTACGGGGGAGGGGGAAAAAAAAGCGGAAACAAAATAAAAAAATTCTAAAATATTGGTACGGCCATGGCCGTACCGGCCGAATAGCTTCCTACGGCCCTGGGCCTTACATGTATCTGGATTTTGTCGTGGGGCGGGGGCACCGGGATAGGCCTATACAATGTACAGGAAAATTGTGCGGGGGGGCACATTTCGCGGCCACCCCGTGACACGCCGCCTAATTGTATCACAGCAAAGGTACTCTTGCCTTAGAAATAATAAAACCCTTTTATTTGTTATTTTTTTTAATTACCCCAAATAATAATTTTAGGAAAAGTCATAACAATTTGAAGTGATACGTTTTGTTTTGAGCAGCACATTGTCGTGGGGGGGGGGGGGGGGTGGGGGACACACACAACCATGTTCCTGATATGGTTCAAGTCCATTTGGATTACCCAGCAGGCTCATGAGTTCTGAACAAACATATAGGACACTGTTTGGTGGTATAGGGAAGACAACCGCTTGCATAGGGCCTTTGCGAAACCACGGTCTGTATTGGGTTTGGGCTTGGGCTTGGGCTTGGGCTCTTGCCGTATGATTTAAGGAAAGCGCACGTTTTTCCTAATATTTGACGGAGCCTATAAGGTCTGATTCCAAGCCGTTATTTCAAAAAAGGACCACGGACCACCCACAGAACTGCTATGTATTTTCCCCCCAAAATCGTACATTTATGGCGAGTGAACTCACCTAGCTGCCATGTTCTTGCTTCCATGCTCTGTATCATCCATACAGGAAGTGATGGTTCTAAAAGACCGAATATTATACTAGGCATCGTCAAGGCACCTTCATGAAAACACCAAATAAATCAGTATTGAGACAACATGCCATCAAATCTTCAGAAAATAAACACATATCCATCCTCATGTTTCAATATTACAGACCGTTATACCAACCAGTAGACTTGGCTCAAGTCTAGTGCTGAGTCAGTATCATGTATGAGCTTTTTGATGTAACGCGCGCCGAGAGTGCGTTGGCTATTTCATTCCGAACAAGGGTCAAGTCTAACCATACCAATGGCCGTCATACACCCCACTACAGTGACGTCATTTGCCGGAGGTTTCAGCAAGATAGCCCAACCCCCAACAATTACTGACTCGGGCCGTGTCTGGATAAGCGGCTTTGGCTACAGCTACGACTGTTGCTAAGGACATCCTACACTTCAATGCATGATGACGTATAGCGACTAAGCCGTAGACCTAGCCGTATGCGCCTGTTCGGAGACGACCTCACATAATGAGGTTTGTGCATTCATCAATCTGTCCAAATGCAAGTTTCCCTCGGCGGATGTTCTGACGACACATTTGAACAGGTGAACTCATTATTCACCAAATGTTGTCTGTAAATTTAGCCAATTCACCTGACGTCATCACACGATAAATCTTGGAGCAAATTCGGGTGTTAACCTTTAGTCAATTTGCCATTTGTATCTTGCGGTCCGTGTTTCACTCGAACGAATTTTAGTCGATTCATTAGTCAAGTATGGCAACCCAACAAGGCGACGACATTTTGAGCTAAAAACAATGTATTGGTCCATAGAAAAATTACTTGATATAGGCCTATAGGCCTAGACCGTACGCGTAGCGGCATGTGACGTCAAGGCAAGGAATCAACAAATATTACCGTAAACAAATATATACGGTTAACAAATATTACCGTAAACAAACAAAAAACACTTGGCAATTTTACAGCCGTATACCTGGCATCGTGGATGTGCTGAACAATTGCCGTACAATTTACGGACAACTCTTTGTAACCTTTACACGGTAATTCAATTGGTGAACAAAAATTATCCAAACCATAATTATTGGAAAGGAATCTTTTCTCAAAATAGTCTATACTATCAACAGCTGCAGTGCTTCTCACCAAGTATAAGTTGTTATGGTTGATTATTTTGTTGATTAATTACCAATCTACGACCCTATACCTTGAACAGACCTTGCATTGACGTCATCCAGCCGCCATCTTAGCGATAAAGAACCAATGGAAACGCACATCAGATTTTGTACGCCCGACGCACAGGATTGACTTATGAACAACATTCTATTAGCCTGAACATCTGACTCGTGAATAACGCCAGATACCAGCCGTGAGCGCTCGGCGGGATCCCGTCGAATGTACCTTTGACCTCGTATTCATTCACACGGCGGAGATTCGTAGTTTACACATACAAACATTATGCACACAACATGCAGCAGACGATCGAACAGCTGCTGGTGGTGTGGCTGACAAACTACGTCACATTAAAATTAGCAGACCAATCATAACACAGAATTGGAAAGCTTACGTCACTGCACGTTTATCCAATGAAATCATTGTATACAATGAAATCATTGGGCCTGTTAAACCAGTGCCTGTCAGACAGTGGGACCAGTCTACATCCTATTGAACTCTATAGACTTTTCTATCGCAACGTCACAGCCCAAGTTTTTGCCAACCGAGGTTGAAAAACTATGGAAAGCCATAACTGCAAATCAAAAACGGATAGCCATAGTTTGTAGCAATGTTACACAAATATTCAGAAATAGTGGTGAATTTGTTGGAATTAATTCAACTAATCATGGAAGGTATTTCAGTTCATGAATCTTTACAGAAATGTTGAATTTTGTCACAACATGTTTTAACACGATTGAATGTTTTGCTAACATTCGGCCGTCCATGCCAACCGGCGCACTTTGTTTATCAACAATGGAAAGGTCTATAGGCGAGGGTGTCCTAATCAAATGACGTCATGTGCATAAGGTACATAGATCATATACGGTTTATACTCACCAGCAGCGATTAGAGCTTTTGGGTCTTTTAATAGATACCAAAGTGCCATCGGATGTTCGCTTTCTTCGGTGTCAGTTTCGCGTTGAAAAGTCAAAATCTCTACAACTGTGTCAATCAAAAAGTGAGAAACACAATGTAGCAGTGAGGCTCAAGGGCGGGGATACTTTGGGGGGCAGGGGTGAGGAACGGGTAGCTTGGAGTGAGGCTTGCTTTGGCAGTAACTTTGATAGTTATTTAAGTTGGAGGGTATACGTATTGTCATTCTTTCATCAACCCTAAAGCATTTAACTTTGACATGTTCAATCCTCGTGGGCCAATTTTCGCAGAACTTCACTATACCAGCCGGTGTGTGATTTGCATATTAAAATAAATTAATTCAAATGACTTTAAGTGGTCTCTTGTTCTAGTTGTGTCTTTTATATAGGTCTCAAAGGTATCCAAGTATGTTAAGGCCCCAAAAATACAAGTTGTTGACCATGTATTCCTTTATAAATTTGTAAATTTCTGCTGGTGACAATGCTTTCACTAACGCAGCTTCCAGACTTTGGAATGAACTGCCATCTCAAATCAGATTGTTAGACACTGTTCAATCATTTAGGAAACACTTAAAGACACATTTATTTTCAACTTTGTAGACAGTATCTTTTTTTTAATATTAAGGGTTAAATTATAATTGTTTTCTACAATAATCGATCGAGCTGATGAGCTTTGATGCTTGTCACAGCGCTGTGTAAAGTAATCTATCTGCTTTTGAAAAATGTTATACTATAATTTAATGTCACTATAAACGATATACCTCGGTAAATATTTTTAAAAGCACAACATTGGCAATTGTTAAAGACCAGTCCACACTTAATGTAACCCAACATATACATGAAACAACAAACCTGTAAATATTTCAGCTAAATCGGTCTTCTGAGTCATAAGAAAACAGTGAACAAAAACTTTTATATATTTAATTTCACTGTTTTCAAACATCGGATTTGATCACATGGGGGTAAAGATTAGTTGTTTTACTCATTACCTAAAAAACATAGCATTTCAAGCAAAACCATTTCAAGGAAGGTTTTCCACCTTGACCATCTTTATAACTTGTAAGTTATGTGCAAGTCTGTGAACATTTATTTTTTCAATCTTACCAATGTTGTACACACCCTTTCAGCAAGATATTCTACCAGACAACCCATTTGGGATATAGGATTTGTTTCTTACAAAGAATGTTGTCCTTACCTGCCAGTAGTGCGAGGAGTCCCGCAAGGATAAAAAAGGGACCCATGGGTCCCAGCCTGTCGCCAAGAATACCACCAAAAATGGGACCGACTATATGCAAATGATCATATAACATAATAATAAAATAATATAATAATAATTGTATTATATAATAATCAGCGGCGTAACTAAGGTAAATATTTAGGGGGCACAAGGGGGGGGGGGGCATCATTTTTTCTAGGGGGGCACAAATAACAACTCTCCATTGCAAAGGTACAACAAGTATGTGTAATTATATGAAAAATAGTTTGAAACATTGAGTTATACGCCACCAGTGCTCCATAAAAGTTTATAAAACTTAACATTTTACATTCTGGTAATCATAGTCTCAAAGGTTCGGATTTCAAATGGGGGGCACCCGGGGGGAACTGACATCAATTGGGGGGGGGGGGGGGGCACGTGCCCCCCTTAGTTACGCCACTGATAATAATAATATGAGCACATTAAGTCAATCACGTAATTTAATGGAGACTATAAATAAAATCAAGAATTTTTATCTATTTTTTAAGTGAGTGTTTAAAAATGATACGCGTACTGGTATGGTATTCTAAGAAAAACAGTTTTTACCAGGAACCGATTATGAAACTAGAAACTATGAAAGAGTTTTTCATTTTCTCTTTATTTTCAAAGAAAAACGTTAAGCGAAAAATTAGATATTCATTTCAAAACACAACATAGCCTACCTTTAAGACCAATAGGCAAACATTGTTTTGCTGATAGATCGGTGTGGGGGTGCAATATGCAGTACTTCAATTTTATAATTAAATATTTTGATCGATGAATACCATTGTGGTACACTCACCACTCAAAAGTCGATACTCGGTTATTATTTCAATCAGATTAACTAGAATCGAAGAAATAACGCTTTTACGTTACCTAGTGAGCCAACAGCGAACCCGCCGATGACAATTGCAAGTACAGCTCCGCGTTGCTCGTCGTCATCTCGGAATTGGTACCCAACCGCACCTAGACCTTCCAGGCGGTAATCGAGTAGACAATTTGTATAATTAGTTCTATCTCATTTTGGTTTAAGTTCTCAACACTTTCCTCCTCCCCAACGGATTCACTGTTTTTTAAGTCAATTTCAACTTTCCTGTCGGATTATTTGTCCAATTGTATATTATTCCTTGTCTTGTCATAGCTTAACTAGTTACTTATATTTAATTAAATAGTTAGTTATTTCTTTTGTTTTCTCTTCTAAAGGCACTCCACTACATCCTTGTTAGGATTTTGCCTCATGTGTTTTCTGCTATGTACTGATCAGGATGGAAATAAATGGAATAACTGAATTGAATTGGTTTGAATAATGTTGTGATAAGCCGTTAAATCGATACATAAAAATGTAACCACAAACTGTTTTAGTTTGGGAAAAAAAGAACTATAAATAATAATAAGAATAATAGTGGCTTCTTATATAGCGCTCATATCCGTCACTCAGTGACGCTCAAGGCGCTTAACAGTCAGTATTTTCCTGGAAGGTATATATTATGTGGAGCTACTTTTTGAAGTTTTGAGTCCTATTAATTTACATAGCACCATGTAATGATTACAAGGTGCTGTGGGGCAATATGCAGCCGATCAAACCAGGAACACCAGGGCAAACCCCTTCTCTTTTCGATAAGTGCACTGGTTTTTTTTAACGTGCATTACACAACACACTGGACCAACGGCTTTAAGTCCCATCCAAAGGACGAAGCAATAATGACAAAATATCAAATCAAAACGAAACAAAAAACAAACCCAACCAAAACTGAATTGCAAAATCCGAACTCACAACATTAAGGGAGAACGTTGGAGATAACCCTATGTCATCGGGTTGTTTTCTTTTCCTGTGGCCATTTTCATTAATTAAAGGTAGGGTCATAATTTGGTGATGACCTCAAACAAATGTGTAATTTCTATCCGAATATATGTTTCAAACACGGTAATGGTAGTAAAACATCCTGTGAAATTATTACTTCTAAAATGCCCCCCGTTGATTAGAAAACAATTAAAAGACATCTGAATCTGAGTGGAGAAACGGTTCATGCGTGAATCGTTCTGTGTGAGCAGCTAAGCCTGTTTCTGAGGGTTTGGTGTCCGTTTGTGAATGCTGCGGCCAGAGATGCAGTTGGTACCCGCTGCCTATTCGCTAAACGTTGACAGATTCGACGTTCTTGTGAAAATACCGTGACAGTTTTTTGTGTCTGTTTTCTCAATAAGTAGATACTGTAATCACTGTAGAGCTTAAACTTTTACGTGTTGGCATGGCGTAACTATGCATATGCTTTTGTTTACCTCCATGGCTATTAACATAAGAGCAGTTCTTTCATGGTGGAAAGCAATGGTTGTATATCCATTTCAAAATCATTTTGTACTTATTTTGCAGACCAGGGACAAGGAAAATAGTTGTTGTTACCTCCTACTTCAGTCAGAACAGCTGCTAGTCCATGTACTACACGGCCAATTAGATATGCAACGTAGGAATCGGAAAATGCATACACTGTCAAGAGAAAAATAAAACAGCTATTGGACTCGTGGATTATTCAAATTGTTGAGAAACATTTTCAGTAGCTTTATGAAATAAACACCAGTGTACGCAGCTGCAGGGCTGCCATCAGATAACAAGGTTATTTAACTCACCAGGTCGACTTGTGACTCTTGTATTTTTACTTACCCAAAGATGACGTCAACATTAGCCAAGAGCCAATCATCAGTACTACGAAATACCCCAACCTGGGAAAAATTATACCACAAAGATTTTGTTATTATTTTTTTATTAATTCAAAACACTTTTTAGGAAGCAACTTTCCACAAATGTTGCGTCATAAAGTGAGATACAATGTTTTGAAACGGGCGTTGGTACTTTTCACTGTGGTTCCCTCAAGTTGTTTCGTTCCCATCATAGTCTGTCGTGCAGCAAAGATTGGCAGCTTAGGCTTTTGAAACTTGTAGGTCTGCGTCAATACTTAAATAATGTTTGTCAGTAATGATTGCAGTGATTTTGAAACTTGAAGGTAGTTGCGTCAGTACTTGAATAATGTTTTTCAGTAATGATTTGCAGTGATTTTGAAACTTGAAGGTAATTACGTCAATACTAATTAATAATGTTTGTCAGTAATGATTTGCAGTGGTATACTGAAAAGAACCAGTGGCTTTCACATAACCCGACGTTTCGATGATTGTTCTATGATTGTCTTCAGGAGAGAACGCACATGTTTCACACATTGGAAGTTGTCAAAGACAAGTGCCCACACTTGATGTCACCCAAAATCTGTCATTGGAGGCACGATAAAAAAATGGTATAAACCTTAAATGTTTGAACTGCTTTCAAACATTGAGTTTGGGACTTGCAAGATCAAAACCAATTGTTTTACTCAATTTTCTCAAAAACATAGCAGTTCAAGCAAAAATATTTCATAGGCCTACGTTGTGCAAATCTGTGAACATTTATATTTTTACTCTTACCAATGTTATGCACACCCTTGAAAGCGCCTACATTATCATACAAATATTAATTATACAAAAAAAATAATTTGAAAGGCTATATAGTAATCTTTATTCGCAGCTGAGAATCTGAAGCAACGGGTGCAGTTACAACGTGTTCGAGCCGCATGCCTGCTAGGGTGCCTTTGCAGCCATGCCACTGGACCGGTGGGGGGGGGGGGGGGGGGGGGCAGCCACAGATAGACTGGTCCCCTGTATTTGCCCAATGATTTCAATGGATACACATAATTGACGCAGTAGGGGGAGTTGACAAAGTTTTGAAAATGAAGGCCCAATTTTAAGCCATTTGTTAAATTTTTGCGCGTATAGTTTGCGCACCAATTGCTCAAATTTTGGATGGACTTTTTCCTCTTTTTGTTTGATTTTGGGGGATTTTTTCAACATTTACTGTAAAGATTCATGAACTGAAATACCTTCCGTGATTGGTTGATTTGTTTCCAACAAATTCAACACTATTTTTGAATATATGTGTAACACTGCTACAAACTATGGCTATCTGTTTTTGATTTGCAGTTACGGCTTTCCATAGTTTTCCGACCTCGGTTGGCAAAAAACTCGGGCTGTGACATTGCAATAGAAAGGTCTATGACCACTGTCCGAAAATGTTTGTGTGCTGTTTTCCGGAGGTGTCATGGTCTGAGCTAATCGTCGTGTTCAGCTATCCGGATGACTAACAATTTCTGCGCACAGCAAGCGAAAGTAGTTTCGTTTTAGTGCCGTGCTGAGTCGTTACAGTGAGAAGCAAATTATCCGTCGACTCCTTAAACTGGTATATACACGCTTCTCAATTTGACACGGGTTGTCCTGAGGCCCTTCGAGTTATTCTTCCTCTAAATAAAAACACCCCTTACTTATGTAAATTTTACATGTAGGGTGTCATGGCCGAGTGGTTTAGATCATCGGATTCAAGTTCTGGTGGTTTAGTCATCGGGGTGTGGGTTCGAGTCCCGGTCGCGATATTTGTTTTCCAGCTCAGTTGCGGCAGAAACATATGGGGCGCCGTTTGTCAATTAATTGTTTAGCGTATTTTTGACGTGTTTTTACCATGGTTTGTAATAATTAGATGTAAACCATAGAAAGTGCTGTCAATTTATTTTGTGGTTTACATACCATAAATTTACAATCAAAGCTTATAAATTATGGTTTATAAACCATGAAAATTGAATCATCATAAAACATGGTTTATAAACCATGGTTTATAAACCATGAAAATTGAAGCGTCATAAAACATGGTTTATAAACCATGAAAATTTAAGCACCTTCAAAACATGGTTTATTAATTGACAAACGGCGCCCCATATGTTTCTGCCGCAACTGAGCTGGAAAAAAAATATCGCGTCCCGGTCGTGACGCTTGTGTCCTTGAGCAAGACACTTCGCTATAATTGCTTCTCTTCACCCAGGGATACAAATGGGTACCTGCGAGGGTAGAGGTTTATATTGTGTTTGAAAAAGCCTTCAGAGCGCAACGGCAGCTCGGGCTGTATACTCCCCAGGGAGCTGAGAAAGATTAAAGGAATGTTATTGGCCCAATGACCAGGGCACTAATGTAAAGCGCATTGAGACGTTATTGTAAAAATGCGCTATATAAGAACTAGTTATTATTATTATTATGACACCATAATCATAATGAATTAACTGTATGCGATGACGTAACTTACTTCTTACAAATGCAACCCCCAAAAGGAGATATCACCAATCGAACGACAAACTGTGACGCCAGTAGAAGACCTAAATTGGTGTTCACGGCTTTCTCGCAGTCCGAAAGTACGTCGTGCGGCTTCTGAAAACTGCCTAGAGTGCCATGTGACCCCACTGCTGTCAGATTCGTGACGTGGTCACTCGTCTCGGTCGAGTTGTCTTTGGGGCATTTCTTGAGTAGAACCACAGGCAGTAAAGGGACTATACGATAAGAAAGTAAAACGTACGTTTAGCATTGTATATTTACAAAACAAAATTGGCTCATGTGTGTCTTATTATTTAAGAGTTATATTCAATTTGTGGGTTTTTCCATAAAGAAGATTAAGAAATGATGTACAAAATAGCTAAAACGTACCAATGAGAAAAACTCTTTATTATTATTGGGTTTTTGGGTGGTTTTTTTAGTTTTTTTTTTGACTTTTTATTTACCAGATAAGTAACGTTTTTTCTAATATTAAGTATTGTGTAAACCATGAACATACATTTTACAAACCATGGTTTACAACCAGTTTGTTACGATGTTTCAATTTTTCTGGTTTAAACCATGGTAAAACAAATTCATAACGCACTAAACAAATTTTGTAAGGCGCCCCATAGATTCGAAGCTTACCAACGGCAGTCAAAAGAGAGTTGTCGAGAACCATAGCAAACGTTACCACAGCAACAAGTAGAGTTCGGGATTCCCGCACCTCTTGAATTGTCTTCCGAAAGCGCATAGTATGCTGTGCTCTCAAACTAAACGCCTTTAACCTGTTTTTAAAAAGGGGGAAATGTTAAACACGCAGATTGACAATTGGTTTTGCGACTAGTCGGGAGTTCTTGTTCGCTGAAGAACTTGCAGGATCTATTAAAACACAAAAAAAGGGGAAAACAAATTAAAACAAATCCCGGGTCAGAATTGACACAGTCTCCGTGTCCCCTGGGGCCAGACCAATTTATGTGTCCCACTATGACCCAGAAACTGTCAAAATTTCCCAGAAATTTGTCAAACTGACGCAAAATCAGAGTTAAAATCCAATTATTTTTTTAAACATAGTTTCTGAGAAAATGGATCAGACAGACCCACGTGGACCCGGAGTCCTGGTCAATTCTGACCTGGGATTTTTTTTTTTATAACCCTCAAAGGAGGCACCTGTAACGTTAATAATGCATCTTGTCAGACATGTCTGACACTTGTCATTAATAATTTAAGAGGGCTTGTATCGCAATTTCTTACCAAATAAACTGTCGGCAAGACATCAAAAGACTACAAAGTGACTAGTACCAGCCTCTTGGTGAACAGATGTTTTCAATCATCTCTCTGTGGGCCTCAGACTTTCGGCAGGCCATGACCTTGTACACAAACGATGGGGAAATTTGTTGTACGTGAGCAACGAGGACATTCTTTTGCTCCAACCACTCTGACCAAGTCACGGACCCCTGTTGATAGTGACACCCCTTTCAGACTGTGTGTAATGGTACAGGGGACCCTATCATGGTGTATGGCATGGCTAGTATTTATCACGTGCTTGTGGTAATATTTGTCTTTATTTGTGAAGCAAATGTCTTCCACGTCACTCCTTTGAGGTGTATGTGTGTGTGATGCACTACGGATTAAATCGCAAAGAGCCCCAGAAATCAGTTGTGAAGTTGATGGTCGTTGTCTTAAATCAGGACAGACTCTGTGTGCCAAATTCTATAAAGGCACCCGATTCGCCCTGATATGTAGGTGTCATGGCTGAGTGGTTTAGAGCATCGGATTCAAGTTCTGGTGGTTTAGTCATCGGGATGTGGGTTCGAGTCCCGATCATGACGCTTGTGTCCTTGAGCAAGACACTTTGCTATAATAGTTGTTTTCAACTAAAAGCTGATAATATGTTCGCCCCTCTAATGAATCAGTCAGACAGCAGTCATGCATGGTTCCAGTTGATGTACTTAAGATAATGCAGTCAATCCTTCATACGTATTATCATCATTACCACACCTCCAAAGGACTATGTCAAGTCTATTTTCAACAAACTCAATGCCGTCGTGCATGAGTAGGGGTGACCCCGGTGTTTCTGGTTCACAAAGCAAGTACCTTTGTTTTATCGAGGCTTGCAAGCTACTGTGATGGTTTCATTACAAGAAATATACAATAATAATAATACACTATACTTGCTTTACTACTACTAATACTATACTAATAAAGATAGAACTATACTATTTCAGCATTTACACATTGTTATCACCAAACTATCACTCAGCCTTTTCTTTGAATGATGAAAATACAATTTATGATCCAAGACTCAGAGATTGCCCTACTCAGAGTCTTTTTGATATAAACAAGATATGGCATGGTCTGCAACTTGTTTTTTATAGGAAAAAAACGCTGCAGATAATAAAGATAAAAGAAAAGTATTAATTTAAATAACAACGGATAAATTAAGACTGTGCGAGCAGCTGTTCACTGTGTGTATGCGTTACTGCTATACAATAATCCAATATAACAATAGGCTATTCAATATTGCAATTTTTTATTAAACAAAAATGTGTTTACCACTTGCTGCCTTCAGTAGAGCGCGACTATGCACTGTGGTGCACCTCGCTTATCGCCCGTTACCACGGGGTGTTTTATGCTACGTCAACAATAAAAAAATTCATCACAATTAATTGATAATTGTAAAGTTTTATTTTACGATCTTGCTGTCTCCACGTGTACAACGTGACTATTATACGATAGGTATTCCTCAAATTATTGCCATGTTTTTATGCTTCGTAACACAAAATTTACCACCTCGACGCATCCAATAACCAGGGGAAATCCTGTCATTGGTATTGGAAATACCTCAGCAATCATAGTGTGGGCAGAATATGCAAAGAACAGGTTAATTTTTAACTACAATTTTTTACATTTCACTTTTTTTTAATTTATATTTATAGCATTTATTCTTGAAGTTGTCTCTAAAATGTTCAAATCATGCTTTTTTTCTTCATAAAATATTTCTGGAGAAACAAAGTTAGAACCTGGTGCACTTAAACAAATATTTTGAACAGTCTTTTGATTGATTCACATTTTTAAATCGTTCCCTCGAATTAATATTTTGAGGGAACGAAATATTATTTCGAGGGAACAAAATATTATTTCGAGGGGACGAAATCGTATTTCGAGGGAACAAAATAATATTTCGGGGGAACGAAATATTATTTCGAGGGAACAAAATATTATTTCGGGGAAACGAAATAATATTTAAAGGGAACGAAATAATATTTAGAGGGAACGAAATAATTTCAGTACTTTTTTACCTTTTCAATTTATTTTGTCAACTGTCCCTTTAGGGACTCCTTACTTTTCTTTATCAAAAATGTTTAAAGTCCTAGACAAAAACAGAAAACGCATCTGAACTCTTTCCAAAGTGTATTGTTGGTTAGACAAGTCGGGGCACAATACAAGTGCTGCATACTCAAGTAATGACCTACTAAATAATAATAGAATAGACCTGCACCACAGCCTTCTCTAAACTTAACAAACAACTGATTATATCAAAGGCATTGTTGTATAACATATTACACAGGCATTTTTCAACACTAAAATGTCACATTTAAAAATTCCTCTTAATGACTTTATTTGAAACAGTACAGCAGCACTCTGACAAAGAGAAACATTGTTGACATGCAGCATGCTTGCCAGAACAAATAAAACGTCTTTTTGAATATGCACATTTCAAGTAATATGAATATTCGTGCAAATATAAAAACCCCAAAAAATACATAATATTCTTCCCTATTGATAACCATATTTGAGTGACTGTATCAAGCCTTTCGATGGTAATAAACTTGCTGGTTTCTTGCAAAATGCTTTCACCAATAAATTTCAAATTTTACGCCCTCTGATACTCTTCTACGCAGTATTGGTTCTCAGCATATTCTCGTCTTTCGCTAGCCCTCATCTCGTAATAGTACTAGTGCGGGGTATTCCGAAAAGTTTGATGGACTTTTTTCTGAGAAGGGACCAACAAACCCTAAATTTGGGGCACAATGGAGCATTTATAACATGCTTTGATCGTATAGAAAAGCTTTAGTTAAAAAGATCTCAAAAATGCTTGCTTGATTTGCGATGTTTAGGCTACTTATTACACACAGTCACACAATAAGTCCATGTGGGATCGCCAGTTGCCTTTAATTAGATCTGCTATCGTTTGTCCGGCCCAAAAACTTTGCACAAGACTGAAATAAATCTGGGCCCTCATAGCCCTGACCGATTTGTAGCCAAATTCTGTGACCCCAAACCTACATTTGACACCATCGACATATTTCACGCCTGACTTCCCATACGTAATTGCAGTGTATGCCATTGGCATGTACGATACCTATAAGCAATCCAGTGTGAGCAAAAATTAATATGCAAGAGTCCATTGATTTGTTGATGTATGTTTTGTTTTCGTATGTCAGAAAATATGTACTAAAAAATTACAAACATACGCTTTCGTTTAAAACTTCCTAAAACATTTTTAATAGAAAAAAAAGTGTTAACCGTGACTGCAAAGTCTATGGTTCCTGGATTATATGCCAAGACATATGTTGGCTTTATAGGGATATCGATCATTTACGTAACTATTTGCGTAAATATTCACGATTTGTGCTCCATATCAAAAAATATTTACATAAACACTTACGTAAAGCTTTACGTAAACATTTAAGAGTGGATATGTTTTACCAGCGACGGTAAAATTGTCCATACTGCATTGGTAAAATTCAGGCTTTGAAAAAGATAAGGTTTAATTTAAGTTATAGGTTTTCCCGGCCATTTTCAACAAAAGTCCATTCATTTTAACACCGGCTCATTAATTTTCGTTTGAACATGAAAGCTCCGTTGAATCAGCATGCAATAGTCAAAATGAGTAATTTAATTTCATCAGTTTAGCATTCACTAGTCAAATAAAGTCATTCAATTTCACCATTCAATTTTATCAAGTGTAGAAATGGGTTGTAGAAATTCAACTGAAGAATGGTCAAAATGCAGTATTGAATGCCTGTACATCAAATATAATAACATTTCTTGTCGGTGAAGCACATGAATTTTTGTGCTTACAATTCCAAATCCCAAGTTCAAATCCCTCGGTGATAGGTCTTTCTCAATAGCTGGCCCCAAACTTTGGAACACCATTCCCATCAGCATCAGGAACTCCCCGTCTCTCACTATTTTCAGGAAGCGTGTTCTTATTCACAACACCATAGTTATTTCCTATTTCTTGTTCAGCGCTTTGATCTCCCTGTATAAAAGCGCTTTATAAATACTTATTATTACGGACCGTGGAATCACGCGACTAAAACAGTGCGTATTAGTATCGGGCACCTTGTATTATACACGAAGTAATGTTGTTAACACCCTACTTGGAAGGCCTTTGTCAGCACATGCTGACATTACTGTTTACATTTGTTTGAACACCAGTGCTTGCAAAATGCTTGAAATGTTTTTTTCTTACTATATTATAGTAAGAAAAAAACATTAATATGACTTTGTACAATCATTTAACAGTTGTGTGTTTGTAGATTTTAATCAGAATTTATTGATTGGTCTTATAGGAATAGTCTTTGGAAGAATCTATGGAAGAGCTTGGACCAATCAATTAGTCCACAATCTCTGTGTGCTTTAAAGAACTGCTTTAAAGAACTCTTTCAAAATGTGTCTTTTATGTATCATAGTTTTACTGTTCAGGATGGAATTAACGGTCAGATTGAATTGAAGTGAATTGAATTGAATTATACAGTCATTAGAATTGTAAATTATCATTCGTTATGCAATGCATAAAGTATCAAAATCACTGATGCATGAAATGAAGAGTAAAATAATTGAAAATGCTTCAAAATGGGAATGATTGTAAAATGTAAATTGTTAAGACTATTATGGAGGAGCCCTAAAGTAAGTTTAGAACAAAATATGTAGTGCCGGATACAAAATTAAATTTGATCCCCTCAATGGAGAGGTTTAGTGGTGGCAGTCAGGCCAGCAAATATGATAAAACAATCATTAAGTGATAACCAACCACAAGTATTATTATTGATCGGTTGATTTAGAAAATAATCACTGAACGAGTTTGATAATCAATTGGCATATAATGCCATGTGGAAGTATGAAAGGCTATCAATTTTGTTAAAGACTGGCAAAAAATAGAGCTGTTCAAGTTGTAGCACATTTTGTTAATCTGGTTGATTGTAAGCAAAACAAAACAACTGCAACAAAACATGACTTTAGAAATTAAGGGTTAAAGGATTTTCAACACGCTGGAAACAAAGAAAACTCTCGCAGCGTTCAGTTTTCTGACGACGTGTAATGCACCCCAGAAATGTTGAATCGCCAATTGACTCCAACGGTAAAGCCGGAATTGACTGGGTGCAAACACTACAGTGGGTGGATGTCTCGGGAAACTCCATCCGTTCGCGCAGTGTATACTCCTGGAAGACCTTTATATAGAGTCATGTTTTGGGTCACACCTCAGCAATGGCGGCGCGGTGTACATCACTTGCTCGTACGGATTGGTCCAATATAGAGACCGACATCAGATATAGAAGTTTAGAACTGCCATGCATATAATCATTTTGAAATGATTACCTTTTTTAATCAAGCAAATCATTGTTGTTGTTGTTAACTTTGAGTTATGTAAAGCCAAATACAAAAATATAAAAAAGTGTTTACTTGATAAATTTCGGGTTCTGTTTTTATAATGGTTTTGGACCATAAAACTCTCAAAGAAGTGGAGCGTTTGTCGTTAGTTCCAGATGCCTGGTCTTTTTGACACTTCACCCTGACGCGTTGCTTATAGCAATCCAAAGGGTCGGACTCCCAAGATGGCCTTCACGCAGTTCTGTATAGCATTCAGTTCTTTATGTCATGTCCACTTCTGTATCTTCCGATAGGGGTTTGATGTAATCCTTTCTAAGGGACCTCTAGCTTTCTTTTCATGTTTGGTCTGCCTATGGAACGACCTTGGAAACTGCTTCTTCTTCCCTCCTGGCACAGTGACCGGCAAATTTTAGTCTTCTAAAAAGCCTCAAACCCCCAGAGATCGGCAAACGGTTTCCATACAGATCTTTATTGGTATGTGTTTGCATGTCCTTTCTCTACGATGTGTGATAGCCATATGGCGTGTCGTGGCCGAGCGGTCTTGTTCACCGGACCCAAGCTCTGGTGTTGTCAGCAGCAGACTGTGGGTTCGAATCACAGTCATGACACTTGTGATCTTGAGCAACTCCTGGGGCTGAAATAGGGTTAACCCCGTTTCAGCCCCAGGAGCTGAAACAGGAATAACCCTGTTTCAACCCCAGGAGTAGGTGGCAACGTGCCCATGGTGACAGTTGATTTGGGTAAAGCAGCTAAAATCAGTTAAGTGTAGCCCTCACATTGAAGTGGCTGTCCGGCCTTGTGATGTTTGGCGATATCTCATATAAATTTTTTAACAAATACAAATAAAAACATCTGAAGCCTTTTTAAAGCGACGAGTGAAGCATCCATGCTTCCCTCAATATTGAGGTGTTAGTGTATTAGGGCTGAGCGGAAATTGTTATAAAAATCTCCGCTAAGCCCTAATACCCTAACCCAAGAACCTTAATATTGACTCAGTCAACCCCCTTTAGGGTGGAGTGTTTAAAGACTGACCTTGAACAGTGTTCCTTTCTTTCCTTCATGAGCACAACGTAGACAGCTTAAGGTGATTTGCATGTACTACAAGTCCCTGGGGGTGGCGGTGTTTAATGGGCGTTGCAGCTGTAATGGCTTAATAGATGTTTGTCAGGGCGCCAACATTCAAGTTTCAAAACAAGGCTCGATGGTCTGGCCGGCCGGACTTGGAACATCAGACGCTTATATGATTGTGTGTGATACCGCGCAGCAGTCAGTGCAGCTACTTTGGGGTTTTCGGTTTAAATCCCTCAAACTAGGCACCTATTGGGACCAACGTAACTGCGTAATGTGCTGCCATGTCATTCCCCATAAATAAAAAGGGTTTCTTATGCAAGTTCTCAACGGTTTATTAATTTAAGTGTGTTTACAATGGAAATACTTCAGCATTTGCTGACAATATTACATTTTTAGTATAGTCTCGCCATGTCGTAGCTGATCATAGGCCGGGGGGTGATAGCGTGACTGCCAGGGGCCAGACGGCTTCGGTCAAAACAAATCTGAGCTGATATGGACGGGAAAATTTCTTCAAGTTCCTGTCATTAGCCGTACGCTCAATGAACAATTGAGCAAACAACAATGCTGCGAAAGTTCCAACAAAATGCACCAACGTGGGTATGGCAGTTTTTGTGAAGGTTACAGATTCAATGTCGAAAGTAAGCATTTTGTTTTAGTGTCGCTTTAGCAGGTCGATAATGTTGTTACTTGAACTTTGGGTTAAAATTAATACTAACAAGACTAAAAAACAACCAAAAGAAATCGTGTGATGGTGTTTTTGAGTATAGTTAGTACAATAATTTACATCCCTCAACAACTGGTACTGTCAATTACGCCTATCATATCTTGACTTTTTCCCTTTTTCTCCCTTCAAAGTACTGTAGTAGTCTTCTAGTACAACTACAGAGAATAGTCTGCACTCTCTGTTGAAATTCGTGCACGTGGCACTCAAAATTCAACATATTTTATGTTAATGAGTGGCAAACACTGCCCTATGATCCGTTACTCCATTGTGTATTTTGTCTTTAAAGTAAAACTCGATGATCCCGAAGAGATTGCATTACGGGAAAGCCCCATTCAAGAAAAGGGCTAAAATATAACATCCTTTTCGTCTGGCAACTCACATCTGTTATCTACATGTTATTCCTTTTCCAAACAGTGGAGTAAATTGGATCATACACAAACCAGTGGTGCTGCTGGCTGTCCCAGGCGAATTAACAGCACATCCTTTAATTTTCATGACCCAATTAATTCAATGTAAACACACCCACTAAGTCAAAAGAATGTGTACTTTCTGAATTTTTGTGACCAAACTGGGGAATTCTATAATGGAGCTTTCCCGTAATGTGTGTTGAGGAAGGATTTTTACAAATCTTTTAGGAAAAATGAGGATCAATGGTAAACGAAACCACAGTGGTAATAATACAATTAAAACAAAACTTAATACTCCAAGAAATTTAGGAAAGAATAAAAATATATAAATATCAGACACGAGGAAACATTTAGAGTTTTGCTGGTATTTTGTATGATGTGTTTTTACAATTGTGGATTTTATGAAAAAAGCTTTTGTGGTATAACGTTAGAACCAATCATCATAAACAATATTTCTGTCTGAAATGCTGATTATTGTTAATTACTTTGTTCTTGAATCTTATGTTATTTGTTTTTTCTTTTTTGAGACACAATTACAAGTTTTAAGGAGTATACAACATTAACCGGATACATTTTATCTTTTTCTTTTTTAATTACTAATTGGTCTCTCGTTGAGGATTTAATATGAGTTTTCAACAAAATCGACATAATCCATCCCTATAACCATGCTGGTAAAAACATTGCATTGGGCACATTCACATTCTGTAGGTTTTTTTATGTTATTGTTAATTGATAGTGCGATATGCATATTCAATTTCTTGTCAGGTTTTATTATCTACTGCTCTAGAGGTTTTGAAAAACAAGTGCAACTGTTAGTGTGGGAAAGGACTATGCGACCATTGTGGGACATCTCTGTCTTCTCTGCTATTTTCAGTCTCTAAAAACTTTTAAGGCAGTGGCAGCCTCCCACTTTATCCTGACGCTGGGATGTACCAATATTTATACCCATACCTTCCAAGATCGGTTAAGCATTTTTTTTGTGCATTTCCAAAAAAAATATGACTTCTTTACATATCCTGTTGTCCAGGATTATGCATGGAGTTAGAAAGAAGTCACTTTTAGATGTAAAAATTGTTGGGCAATGCACAAAATGGTGTGGATTTGCATAATGGTACCTTCGAGCGTCGGGGTACTGTGGGAGGGCCACAAGGTCAACGGTTCAATAAGGGGTATACAACACACCAAATAGTTTTGCGCCCCTAAAAAAAGACACACTCTGGGACCTGACCCCCCCCCCCCCCCCGACCCCTCATAGATTTGTGGAGTGGTCCAGTCTAGGATATCATACTATAAACTATGAAAGCCTTTCCCCCCAAATAGATTGCTGCCATTTTTTGAAAGATTTTCGCCGTAAAATTGTACACCTCTTAGCCTCTTCCGTAGTTGTTAAGCCAAAGGTTGTTTATTACATGTTTGAAGTAAAGTAATGGACCTTGGTTCGAATCCCACCTAAGACAAATCCTTGCATGCTGATTTGGTTTTACAGTCCCCTCCTAATTACAGTCATTATATAGTAAAATTTTTAAGCCCATGGTATTTGCACGGAGAGTGAGTATTGAATTGTGCATACTCAAACGGCCATTGTATTTGTTACTCGACAAGCATGGCTGTCTGTGATCAATGTTTCTCTTTGTCAGAGTGCTGCTGTACCTTTTCAATAAAAATTACAATGTGGATTTAATATACACATGTTTTCGAAGCTTAACCCCTTTCCAGAGGTTGCAGCGATAGTTTACCACCCCAAAATGTATTAGGAATAGCAGCGAGATCCGAAAAGTGTAGACTATTGCGACAAATGAATATATTTTTCTTGGTTTTCAGTAAAACAGGCTGATTGGATTGAGTTTGTGGCGTATCGTGGCTGAGCGAATAGGAACACCTCACTTAACGGCTCTGGTATTTCCGGCAAGAGTGCGGGTTCGAGTCCCGGTTGTGGCACTTCTGTCCTTCGGAACGATACTTTACCATAGGACCTAATTATTTGCTTTGTCCTTCGGATGTGACATTAAGCCGTGGTCCCGCGTATAGTGCACGTAAAAGAACCAAAAACACTGTATCGTGGAAGAGTGGGGGTTAAACCCTGGTGATCAATAATTGTTCACACAGCAAGAACCCTTGTTAATACAGGTTTCCTCTTCAGGCTTGCGAGCTACAGTGATATAAGTTTACTATGAAGCATCCTTGGTTTCATTACCAGAAATCTATAATAACACTAACGGATGGGTGTAAAGTCTACTCTTCGTAAAAAAAACCAAGGGTGTATTTTTCCATTGAAAGCGAAATGATGCATTGTAATCCATCTTCCTCAAGCTGGAGGAAATCCCATTGTGCAGTTACCCGAGGCGTTTACACTGTTATGTTTGCACTAAGAGAACCCCAACATCACTAAGTAAACTCTGGCATTATACTTCGGCAAAAACGTATAAGTGGCCAAATCAATAATAAAGATGTACTCCCCGTAGGCACCTGTTTGTTCTTGATATCGAGCTTTGCATCGTAATAATTGAATGGAGTGCAAGCGAGAAAAGAGGCTAAAGCTGCAGTAAAATCTGTTGTGCAAAATATGTGTAATAAGGATCAGATGGCTTTATCACTGTCTTTTTATACGGGGGAGGGGTTTACGTCGGAGATTGATGGGATTTCAGTGTGAAATGGTTTGGAAAATTCTAGTTGGGTCTGAGGGGCGAGTTAATTTCTCCCGCCCACATTTTGGTAGATATTTACCACAGCTTGCATTACAGTTATTGGTTTATTTGTTGTGTGTTTATAGTTAAACTAATGCACCTACAACGTCTGGTAGTATAGTAGTGTTACCCATAGGCTTAGAGATACATGTATGAAGAAGATGTTCAATTTTGGCGGTTAATACACAAATTGACAGTGAAAATCGAAAATATGTACGGGTACGGACTGACTCCACATGCACAACGCTGGTGCGAGGCGGGATCATGGAAATGTGACGCTAACAAAAACAATACATAGTTGGTCACTGATATTGTTACACGGTTGACTTCTGGGACGGAGGGGGGGGGGGGGGGGGGGGGGGGGGGGTACACGATCCATTGGGGGAGACGCGAACAACGGGGCCGGGGAGACGCGAACAACGGGGCCGGAGAGCCTTGGGGGCCGGAGAGCCTTGTGGTCCGACCCGCTCATGTTTGTCTCCGTACTTCATTACGGTATACCAACTGTATGACCATGGCGACAACCGTGTTTATTTCAATTTTATCGGGGTGGAAGCTCCCCTGAATAAGTCGACTGTGAGTCTCGACACCAATATCTCTGTTTTGTTGAACAGGATCTGAGAACTCCAAATAGTGCCGATAGAAGTTTGAAGTAGGTCCATGTCATTCAACCTGATAGTTTGTACTCCCCGCCTGTCAAATTCTCTTGACCCCGGGTGCCCCCCCCCCCCCACTTCCCAATCCCACTCCTGCTAGAAATTTTGAATTTTTAGACTGAAAACGAATACAAAGTTACATATTGAAATCGTTTGTGTAGTAATTTCAGTGTATTTAAAACTATTTGTTCTATATACACGCAGACATTGGTTTTGACTATGCCTTCAAGGCAAATTGTATTACCCCTCCCCCCAAAAAAAAAAATAAAATAAAAATGATAATAAGAATAATAATAATGCCAGAAGTGCACCCCTATAGAAAATAAATTAATGGTAAGCCCCCTTGTACACCCATTCGTCACTTGTGATGTAGTGCCTAGTGGACAAACGGCAGCACAGAACTAAAACTAAAAGCAAGGTATGCATACCTTTGGTAGTTCTCAAAGACCAGTATCCTCACGTGGTGTGTCCCAACATGCATTGAATAACAAACCTGTGAACATTTTGGCTCATTTGGTCATCGAAGTTGAAGAAAATAATGAAAGATAAAAACACCCTCGTTGCATAGAATTGTGTGCTTTCAGATTCTCAGATTCAAATTTGGGGGTGAGAAAATTATATAAATTTCTTAAACTACATTACTTCAAAGGTTGTCTTTTCAAACAATGTTTTATAATATCAATAGCTCTACAGAGCATTTATTTTTTAGAAAAAGCTACCAAAGGTATATACCCTCCCTTTTAAATATTTTCGAAACGAAGTGAAATTTTAGTCACACTACTTTCACCAGTTGATGTTGTATGGATGGTGCTTTCCGGAAACCCCTGGGTGAAACTTACACGGTGTTAGCTTAAAAACAAAACTATAAGACCGTGTACACAAACATGCTATCAAAAGTATAGTTATCAGTTGACGACTGTATAACACAGTATAGCAGCATTAGTCAGTTCTGAAAAAAGACGCTGAACGGAAAGTTGCAACTACGAAAAGAAACAAGATATCATTATATCATGAGACTTACTTGGTATTCGAATGACGTTCTCTATACGGAACTCCACAAAGAACAATGTCACCTCGTGAGCTGAGTCCACAGTGTGCCCGTAGTTAAATTTAACACCGCAACGTAGCGGATTATCATCGAACAAAATGAGAGGCGTAAAGCATATAACCACCGTCATTAACGGTCAGTGCTGTGCTGTTATCTCACAATGATGCGTGGTTTACTTGGATGCCGAAGAAGTTCTTTGTATGCTTTATACACCGACTGTAAATGATGCTGGTCACGAACTCCATGACTAAGTTAAATATAACGGAACGGAAATCAATTATTGTTTACCCTTTTAATTAGAACATACCGTACTTGTCACCAAAATACTAACACATAGTTTTATAACTTATATCCTAATGTTTATTAATTTCAACTTTAATTTCTCCGTCATCCAGACCAATTATAATTATAATGGTAAATCAAATGACTTTAAATCAAAAATAATATGTCAAACTAAGGAGGTAGATAAAGGAGGTAGATTTAGTGCCCTAGTTTTTAATTTTACCTTTTTATGACTGAGTAGACACCGTAGATACGGGTGAAAAACTATTTTACTCCTAAAATTTGCATTCCCAGTAGTAATGAAGTGGTACTTCCTAGCGTCAATGAGATGGAAGTACGAACGATCCTCTATCTACTAAAGGATGAGCATGCACCAAATAAAAAAAAGTACAATCCGCCGAAGGATGTCTAAAATATAGAATAAATATTCCCTTCTTCAACAGATTTAATACAAGAGAGTAGCAATTCACGTGATACTCTAGTATAGCACCATCACCAATTTAATACAAAATAATATTAATTATTGGAGCATGCTCTAATCGGTGAATGTCATAGGTCAAAACGTGGTTGCCTACATAATGCATGCTACCAACCAGTACATACACAACTTTACAATACAAGGACGATGTCGATTAAGTATTCACCCTAAAAAGTGCTACTTCCACCAAAGAAATTTACTTTTTAAAAGCAACCCAGATAGTAAATTTTGGGGAGGCATGCTCTCTTGAAATAAGAGAGAAAAACTTAGCTTAGAAAGGTGTGCTCCTTCACGTTCAGAATGAAACAGAAAAAGAGAGCGAGTTCAAAGGTTGTGGACCCAAACTTAACTTTCTTACACAAAAATACGCAAATGACAAAAGCTTGAACACTGAGGGCGCACCTAGTTTCCCTGCAGTAATAAAGAATTCAATTCAAAAATACACCTCTCCGAGCGGCTTTTTTAGCCGAAAGTTAAAAAAAAAAAAAAATTATCTAAAAATAATGCTATCACGAATAGTGGGCATTTACTCTCGTCCTATCGCATTTTTCCGAATTTGTTTGGCAAGCAAACTAACGACATAAGGGGATTCACAATACTTTATCTGTCTCTATCACTGGTTCTCTACCTTGACTGGGTCAGTGGTCTTTATCCGACAGGGGACCATTTCTATGGTCGCACTAATAATGTCATTGCACTGTGAAGTATTGTCTCTCCGAAGCAAACCCTTGGTGGGGCACTGTAATGTGAATCCCCGAACTGTTATTTTTGGTTTCCTGAGTGGATAACAGTACACTGCGAATAAGAGAATACTGTTCGAAATGTGTCTCGATTAAGTTGTTACACGAATGGTTCTTTTTAGAATGTCGTAATTCCATCACAGACGGTTCACGCGTTTACGGTCGAATTGAAATGGTTTCATAGATTTTCATTTTGTTTAAGTTATTTTATTTTATAATGAACAAAATATTGTTTCTGGCCTTTCACATGTGGATTATGTTTTCAAGAAGCATCGTGTGTAATCTCAATGTCGGTCAGCAAAGCAGCAACAAAAGAAACAGACTTTGTTTCAATAGTATAAATGCACAGTAGGCGTTCGTTAGATCCAACTTTTAACCGAGTCAATGTCAACATTTCCTCCACACCGAATTACTCCAACATTCTCGATATCACCATACTTAGTTTTGAATTTCTCAGACATAACGGCAGCCACTCTGTGGTTGCACCACACTAAATAAACTCCCATAGGAACCAATGCTAAATGATAAATATTCAAAAATACTCAAAAAATCGTGTAAGTCTCTCAGCCTCTTGAAAACCAATCAAACATATTTTCGGACGACTGAACTTCAGAATTCTTTTCAATTTTTGGCAGGTTAGCCGTTTGGAATTTTTGCTAACTACCCCAGAAGAAAAAAACACGATTTTTTTTTTCTTTTCCAAAACCGACTTGCTGCCAGTTTTCGTGAAGCACTTCTCCACTTTCCCGGTCAAATAGGGCAAACTTTAACGCCAAAATTTATCAAGTCTCCTCAAAAGTTGAAGCACAGAACCCCCAGGTTGTGATAGATTGTTATATTTACACACTCTATTAATTGCATGACCCCCAAAACGGTATAATTAAAAATAAGTTGTGGGTTTACAAATTATGATAAGTAGCTTGGCGCATGAATTCTGGCTTATTTAGTGTGGTGAACCCTATAAGGGCGCTTAATTATTATTTATGGTTAAAAAATTATGCTTAAATCGTTGAGAATAAGTCACTGACTTGATATCTGGAAAAAAAATTGGAAATGTTATTGCGTTCGTCTACAACAAGGTCAAACATGTTGGAGCATTTACATGTACTCTAAGCAATGCGAGACGAAAAACCTGCATGACACGCTGTGTACACTCTAATGACAAGTCAGAAGTTATATCCAAATCTTCACTGAAAAAGTTATAAACGTATTTCTCTTTTTTAGTTATACGATTCTAAACGCCTTACAATTTTTTTATATATTTGACAAGAGGGGGTTAACTAATGTGGAAGCTGTAAAATGGAAAGGGGATGGAAGAGGGAGGGCCTGAGAAGGGGGGCAGATTTTGCTTACCCGCCAACATTTTTAACCATGTATTCCTATTGAGTTTAAAATGGTGAACTTTATAACAAAATAGAATATACATAGGTCATTTTACTAAGTTTAATTGTCCTCCCAAGTTTCATTTTACCTAGAGCTGTTAAAGGGATAAGGGGTGAATGGGTGGGCGGGGCGTAGGCGGGGCTAGTTGCAAAATGCCCTTCCAGACACTTTACGGTTAATAAATTGTGGTTAACGGGAACATTGGACTATAGTTAAGACTGTAAGCTAATAGGTGTTTGGGCTGGGGGCTAGAGTTCGGGCTGACGTCTAGGGTTTTGGGCTTTGGGGTAGGCTCGGCTGGGGGTTAGGGTTTGGGCTGGGGCTATGATTTCGGCTGGAGGCTAGGGTTAGGGCTGGGGGCTATGATTTCGGCTGGGTTGTAGGGTTTGGGCTGGGGGCTGGGGTTTGGGCTGACGGCTACGGTTTTTGCCGAGGGTTGTACAGTAGTGTAGTAGGGTTTAGACTGCTGAGGGCTAGGGTTTCACACGCATCAGAGTGCATTCACCTTCCAGAAACTTGACATATGATGCTATATCCACCACCTCCCCCTATCCTCTTCAAATAGTCTGTTGGTGGTTTTTCTCTCCTTTTTTTCATATTCAACCAGAATTTTTGAATGTGACTATAACCGTCATTTTCATACTTTTGTCATATAGTTTAACCACGGAGGTTGGAAAGCAAACTCCTCTTTAGTCTTTGAAACGTTGAATTATTCTGTTAATAAATGTATTGTAATTTGAAGAAATAGAAACATTTTTGCTATACTAACAGTTTACAGTCAAAGAAGTGATGTTTCCAATGTAAAAACAGCAACAAAGTGACAAACAATGCCCCCACACAACTCATTACTGTCGTTGTTTCAAGCCTACATAACTGTAAACAGAACACAAACATGGCTGCACGGGCGCCGCCATGTTGTATATATAGGTTGCACCACACTAAATAAACTCCCATAGGAACCAATGCTAAATGATAAATATTCAAAAATACTTAAAAAAACGTGTAAGTCTCTCAGCCTCTTTAAAACCAATCAAACATATTTTCGGACGACTGAACTTCAGAATTCTTTTCAATTTTTGGCAGGTTAGCCGTTTGGAATTTTTGCTAACTACCCCAGAAGAAAAAAAACACGATTTTTTTTTTCCCAAAACCGACTTGCTGCCAGTTTTCGTGAAGCACTTCTCCCCACTTTCCCGGTCAAATAGGGCCAACTTTAACGCCAAAATTTAATCAAGCTTGGCTAAGATGTTGGGCGCTTCAGACAGTTTTCTGAAAAAGGCACTGACCAATATTAGGCTAAGCCAGAACAAAGTTGTTGTTTAGATGATCTTCCCAACAAAGGAACTTGGCAAAGCTCCCACAAGGGGATATAAACGCCAGGCTGGTAACAGCCAATCTCTCTCATGCAAACATCGGTTTAACGTCTATGATTATGAATTAAGTGGTTCAGTAACTAGACGACAACACTTATTCTAGTAATTGTGAAATCAGTGGTAATAGCGTTGAGTTGAAGGATTCAAACACACAACCTTGTGATGGCAAGTTCTGCAGTCTAACCACTTGACCAACCTGTTGGCCTAGTTATTACAGAACCTTCAAGCTCGACTGGCTTCGTGCAAACCAGCTACACTACTGGGACAGGACGTCTGCCTGTAATCGCCTTGAACTGTGGGTTTGGAGAGTCTTTGAAGGACGAGCTAATCAGGCACTTGGTATCATAAAGTGCTAAATGTGGAGTGCACTGGTTATTCTGAACAGAACAACTAGCTTCACACTCTCATTCAAGCCAGCCAGTGCAGGTTTTAAAAGTCTTTGAATGAGGAGCTAAATCAGGCTCGTCGTACATTGGCAAAAGATATGCAAAATGTGTTTTACAATTACAAAGCACTGGTATTCCGAGTAGACCAACTATTCTGAAGTGCATGTAATTCAGCAACTCTACCTGTGAACAGTTTATTGAGGTCCTGCACTTATTGTCCTCGCCTTGCAGGGCAGGCCAACAAACATGCAGAGCCTTGAAGCAGAATGGAAGCAGTGTCCAAGACAAATTACCATTGAATGTTGATTGAAACAGCTGAACTGGAACCATCATTGGTCATTTTTTTCACCAGGTGCTTACAATCAAAGTGGAACAGTCCCAAAGGCAGTGATGGCTACATTCAGTGCAAAGACAACCCCTGATCTCTGACACTACCGTGCCACAAGTTGTTGAAGAAGTTGGGAAGCATTTCTTCACGGCGGAGAAAATAAAACTAATTTTTGCTTTAAAAAAGTGCTCCAACTGAAATGTTTTCCTATTGTGCCTTAATGTTTTTGTTTTTTTGTAATAAGTAGGCCTACCCCACTGCAGCGGCATAACCTGAGGGGGGGGGGGGGGGGTCTTGGGGCCCACTGCTCAGAACCTTTTCCCTTGCACCCCCCCCCCCCCCCCCCCCCCCATGAGATCGAAGAAACAATAAACTGCATGATAAATTAGTTCTCGCAATTTAAAAACATCTTTTGTGCATTACCTGTAAACCAACCAAGACTTTGGAAATTGTTTCTTTTCCGCCGCCACATGAAATATCTCTTGGTGCGCCACTGGTATAGGGATTGAATAAAGACATTTGCAGGACGGGCTAGCATGGACAGTGACTTACTATTTTAAAAATGATAATAAGTAATTCTATGGTTGCTTTTTTAGTGATTAGACCAGCACCGATCACCCTGAGGAAAGTCCCCATACTTTAGCATACTATTTTCCTCTTGTACCGAAGTACCACCCCTAAAAAAATCATCAGTGATCACACAATGAAGACACATAATAGGGGTACTCCATGCTTCATAGCCAGTATCAAATGTCCCAGTTTACGGGAGTGGCTCAAATCTTGAAGTATACATGTACTTGGATCTTCCCACGTTGAATTTTGGTTGTTCCCAATAATATGGGAACAGCTGTTCCTTACCAGGAACAAAATTTGCCCCCAAAGAAGACAGGTGCAAATTCCAATGTGTTCCTTGTCTAGAATAACACTCCTTGTGGGAAAAGCCTTTCCGTGCAGAAAACACCACCATGTGCCTGACAGGATCATTATTCCTCTCTGTCTCCGTGCAAACAAAAGTCACTCCTTAATTGAATTTCTTGATTTGCTGAACATATTAGCATTTTTAAAGATTAATATTTACTTTTGTACAACTATTACATTTTCAAAGCTAAGAGTTACACAGTTATATACATTTTTGATTGAAATGTATATTCTCTTCCAAAACTCAGTGCCACTATCTGCTGAATTTCATTTCCTAACCTTTTATAATAAGTTGCCTAAAAACACCTACACAACCGCCAAATGCCAAAAGGCCAGTTGAAGTGAGACTAAAATCTCCAATTGATTTTCAAAGGAAATAAAAACATAAGAAATTACAACAACAAAATCGTATACAAAAATTATAATTTTATCATTTTCTGTTTGGTGAAATTAGGAGAAACATACGAAAGTTAACTTTTGTTTCATGGGGTGGATTTGTGGGTTTGTTTTTTGTGGACAAGTTATACACCATGTACTTGTAACTTCACGTACTGCTTACAAAAGAGCCACAGAGCCTGGACTTCCTGCAGGCACAATTTGTACACAGCTAGCTCAATGAATCAAAACAATAAGACTTGCATTTTATCGATATTGAAGCGTACATTTTTGATCAATTTTGAAATGAGGCACTAAACTTTTCCAGTTAATGCTTTTATTTTAACAATTCTTGATTTGATGTGTGGTCATAGAAATACAAAACGTAATTCTTCGTGTGAAAATTATTTTCGGGCCATGATTTATATTGTAATTGTTGTAATTTTTATTTTATAATTTTTTTTTCATGCAAAGTCGCTAGGGCATTTTATATTTTAACTTTGTTTCGTACCGGTATAAATTGGCCTACTGTTTGCCACTTCTGACTGTTCCGGATAATCTCGTCAATTTCAGTTGTAAAAGACCACTTTAACGAAAACGGCAGCAATTGATCTCAGCTGAAATTCCTTTAAAATCAATAAGAAAATTTAGTTCACATGAGATTTAACAGATTTTAATTGTGTACAAAAGAATAATTTTGAATACCCTTCTCCGGTGCTTTTAAGCAATTTTCATGAAAAGCCCTGTTACGTCATCACTCGTATTACGTTATATGGGGGACCTCCATTTTTATATCGCCGCTTTGTTGCAGAATGGGCGGGGTATAACAAAGCAACATATCATATACATGATGTCAAAGTATTAGCATTTTGACACACGCCGTCTACGGTAGAAGTGTTTCTAGTGTTTCAAAAGCTTGAGGTTGGGGCCTTATTTTTTGATCGATAATTACGAAAAATTCAGAAGTGTACAAATATCAAAATTACATTTAAATGATAAACAAACACACTTAAAAACATTAGTGTAACTTGCATTCCCGTTAAACCCGTAGGCCTACTTGCTGTTCATGTTCACATTTTGTTAACTCCTGCGGCGATGTCGGTATGGTCTGCCATTGGGAGACGCATTGTATGAAAATGTATCTAACTTAGACCTCATTGACTTTGCAACATGGAGGTTTCGTAGTGACAGTTTGATTTGAACCGCATTAAAAGGGTCTGACATAACCAACCGGTTCTTTTTAGAGCCAACACTGATTCCAATAAGAGATTATTACCTAGTCTGCTCGCAAGAATTTTTTTAATGTTTGTTTTCACCAACCAAACACCTATATTTTGGTTACCTTTACCCCAAGTATATCTGGCTGTACACTGCTATAGCCCTTTTCACACTGCATCTCTTACCCCCGTGGAATACAGCCCTGGCGGGGAGGCCCCTTTTTTACTACGGTTACCCCGGCGCACTTTCACACTATCACCGCCTAGGTCTCTATGCCACAGGGTTCCTGTTGCATGTTTCAAGAATACCTTGGGGTTTTACCGCTTACCCCTACTCCAGAGCAGGGGTGGCTATTCCTCGGGTATGCCCACTTGCCGGGGCAGACTGGGGGAAGACAGGGGGTAAAGCGATCATAGTGGGAAAAGGCCGATCGTTATTCCACGGGGTTGCCCACGGGGAATAGAATAGTGTGAAAAGGGCTTAAGTTTTATTATTAGTGTTTATTCCCCCCCCCCCCCCCCCTGTATATATAAATATACATATTTGTTTTTACCTTTTAACTGGCTTATTATGACACTACTAAAGGCTGAAAGAATAGCACAACGGTGTCGGGTAAGATAAAATTACCCAATACCGTTTTGTAAGAATTTTACACAACCCTTGCTGGGTAAAGTTTGGGTGTTATACAGTGAACGTATAGTTGTTTCAGGGTAAACACTATTGCACAAGGCTGAATAAATTTTTACCCATCCTCAGTTGGGTAAACTATTTACCCAAGCTGACATCCATGTTCCCTCCTTAACCTAAAAAGGGTACACGAATTTTACTAAATATCTGTTATGTTAACCCTTTTCCGGTAATTAAGCCTAATTAATAAATATAAAAAATTGTTAATGGCATTGCACTAAGAACCATCCAGCGGTGAGTGTCGTACATGGTTGTCATCACTCTCAAGTCAACCTCTGCTCCACTGTTTCTGGTTTTATGGCAGGAAGAATTAAAACAGTCTTTTCGTTTTCTGCTTCAGAAGTTGGTTCACTGTCCGAACCCCGCAGGTAAAAACACAGAGGCGCAAACCAAACTGTACATAAGCACAGACTTCGAAGCATCCTGCAAAAGAAAAACACCCAAATTATTAGGTAGGCATATATGGACTGGCTTGGTACTGAACCATTTTTTACGGTTTTGAAATAACTATGTCAGATGCACCATTATTTTTGACATGAACCAATACATGTAATATCCAAAGGCTATAGTCAGAGACAACCTCAAACCCAAGTGGTACAACATTCGTATTCCCCTGAGCAATGTACGTGAGTCTTTGAAGCACACACTGGTTCTTGACCAAAATTGATACAAAATTCACAATATATTACCGTGGTATAAAATAAAAACAATTATGTCGGTACCTGATTCCACTGTACTAGTCATACCGGCTGTAAAGTCAGGCTTGAGGACTAACGTGCTGGGCATATTGTGACAACCACGTGCTGGTGATAAGTTCTGCTAAATTCAAAATAATAAGGCCTATAGTATTAGACTACATACATTTAAAGGGCCCCAAAATTAAATTCATTTTAACAAGAGTGAAATCTGACTGAACATAAATGTGTGTTTTTCAGACTTCTTCAATTGTTTCGTTACGTTGCTCATGATCATATAATTTATAAAGGCAGCCATTTTCGTCCATCTTCTTGATGGTTGATCCATGGGGACTTCAGTCCAATTTGACCCATTGGGGGAGAGTACAAGGGGGCAGTTTTTCGCAGATGCGTAAACAAGTGTACAATAGTATTCATGCTAATGAACACCGTTTCGGGTATACTCGTAACATCATGGTATGAACACATTAATTGGGGCAATACAATTTGTATCGGGGGAAACATCACCTTTAGAGTGCTTGAATCCCGGAGTCAATCCCTTTTGGGGCAATTTTGTAATGTCATGTAACCGAGTCTCGCCCAAAAGAACTTCATAATCATATAAAATTGTATGATTATTGGTTTGTTTGTTTGATTGTTTTGTTTTTTGGGGGGTGTTTGTGTGTTTGTTTGTTTGTTTGTTGGGTTGTTGGGTTGTTTGTTTGTTGGGTGTGTTTGTTTCTTTGTTTCTTTCTTTGTTTCTTTGTTTGTGTATTTGTTTAACCATTAATTTTGTCTGTAAGCGATATACTCTTTCACAGAAAGGACACGGGAAGGTGGGTGTTGTTAACTTACCACTCAAATCCCATGATGTTGAAGAGAATACTACTCAAAGCAGGACCTATGTCAATAAAAACAAAAGCAACCAAAACTAGACTTAAATTTTTGCTGCATAACAAAAACGAGGTGTTCGGCATGATATTAAAATGTTGGTTGAATTCATGCAAGCTTTGTTTCTGTTTGACCAAGCATTTATTTCTCTGCATAAAGATCTTGTACAACTGCACATTAAAGGTGAAGTCATGTTATACTTAATGACGTCATCGTGATGTGAACTAAATTTGTGGATGTAACACATCCCGACTTGAATACGTGCAAATTTCACCTTGATCACCAAAGTTTTTCTTTACATGTAGAAAGTTTTTCTTTACATTTAGATCTCGTAAAAAAATACCTTTATGGTAATGTATAAACGTGACAAATGATGACGTCGTGAAGACGTCAGTCCATATTTTAACCATAAATGACCTTCCAAGCCTTATGCAAAACAAAATGTGATTGCAGCTTGTTTTGTTATAAAGATATGCAACAAGTGGTTACCAATTGTTTTTTTAAGTTAAAAATAACATGATGATGTCATCATTACGTGACTTCAGGATTTAGCTGTCAATGTCATTGTCTAACAATACACCAAGTTTCAACTCAGTTGGACTTGCAGTTTTGTAGATACACGGCTTCAAAAAGTGCACCTTTAAGGCTTTATCACGTGACATACGATGATGTCATCAATCTACAACTCCACACATTATGTTGTCTGCATGAAGGTCATTAAGTATACGAATTATGAAACGATTATCATAATTTTGCCACAGATATGTAGTTAAAGTGTATTTTGAACTGTTTCTAACCTGCCGCTAGAGCGCGCTCTTGGTATTTATGACGTCACTGGTCCTATTATTAAAAAACGGACCCTTGCTGGACTATAACACCGTTGAAAACAACTCCCAAAAATTCTCATTTTTACATTACAAGGCACTTCCGGTTTCTACCGGAAGTAGAGGTCAAGTAAAGTCACGCACACATTGAGAACACTAGACATAAAATACCTTGGTATAATCTCGCAAAAAGCAACCTACGGTCTCATGTCCTTGATTTGATATGGATTTTCAAATATTTACAAAAATTAACTGACAGCCAAAAATCATACCATGATCAAATTGTCGTATTCGTAATTTAAAAAAAAAGCCACCAAGTTTATATGAGCTTGGGAAGTGTGCTTTTGTTAGCGGACAAGCGACGAAGAGAAGAAGAAGAAGAAGAAGTGAAAACTAGCTTAAATTTTTGTTGCATAACAAAAACGAGGTGTTCGGCATGATATTAAAATGTTGGTCGTAATACATCCCAGCTGTCGTATTCGTAATTTAAAAAAAGCCACCACTTGTCAAGTAATGGACAAAATATATGACAATACTGTACACGAAGTAAATTGCGACGTTTTTTGTAAACGATGATATTGACGTAAATCTTACTATTTACATAACCGTGCCTGAGAGACATACTCAGCGGGCCTAGAACGCCTTCGGCAGGCATGGTCACGTCGATCAACGTGCCGTCGGTCTCGATGTTTGATGAGAAGCGAACCAATTTCGATCTTTTTCAGATTGAGTTTAAGTCAGTTATTAAACGTCATACATATTACTAAATCAGGTGGACATCTCAGTGAGAACTAGTCTTCTGTTCGTTATTTACCATCAAACCATCAGACGGGCAAAAGGGAAATCACTTAAGTTCAACTTCGCACGAGTTAGCGATAAACTCATCGTGCCAAACACCATGTTTTGTTCGATGACGTTTGACATGTCCAGCTGCACACATACACAATACATGGCTGGACTACACACAAGCCTCGTGGACTTATGACACTGTGATCAATGGAGCGGAACAGCCAGCCACACACAGCGCTGTGTACATAGTTAACATGCAGGTCAATACATACGTGGGCTTTAATCGTCCGATTTTGAAGAAAATATTCAAAGGCAAACTTTGACCTTCCGGTACGACCAGAAGAAGAGGTCATACGATTTTGGCGTTAACTTTTCAAATATAGCCCCAGTCTTGATCTATCAGATGTTTAATTGTGAATATCATAGTTGTAAAATTCAAAGACATACAGCGTATAGCAAATGGTCACTTTTTAAACTTAAAAACCTTGTAATTTGACACCTGATGACGCCATCGTGACGTAACTGAAGTGGTTTCATATCCTAATGGCTATCTAACTATATGTACAGTTTCAAGTTTATATGAGCTTGGGAAGTGTGCTTTTGTTAGCGGACAATCGCGGGGGATAAGAAGAAAAAGAAGAAGTACTAGACATAATTTTTTGTTGGAAACAAAAAAGAGGTGTTCGGTGTGATCTCGTGTTTCAAAGAAATGTTATAAACATGTCTGTGTATTAAATATTGATATACTTCTATAGAGTCTTTAGAATGGTGGTTCTAAAGATTTGACCAAACTTTTTGGATGTAACACATCCCAGCATGAGTTTCCATTTGATCACCAAAGTTGTTCTGTACATATAGATCTTGTAAAACACTACCTTGGTGGTGACATAACATGAAAATCGATGACGTCTTGAAAACGTCACTCAACATTATATCCTTGTAGGACATTCCAAGTCTCATGCAAAATGAAATTCGATTATAGCTTACTTTGAACTGAAGATATGTAACAATTGGTCAAAATTTCAAAAATTTGTAAAAAAAAAAATGATGACGTCATCAAGTCGTCACTCTAGCTTTAAGTAGTCAATATCACTGTCTATCAACATGCCAAGTTTCAACTCAGTCAAACTTGTGGTTTTGTAGATACACAGCTTCAAAAAGTAAACCTTTAATGCGATACCACGTGACACATGATGACGTCATCAATCTAAAAATTCACACATATGTTGTCTGTATGAAGGTCATTATGTATACCAATTTTGAAACGATTATCATAAACTTCACCACAGACATCTAGTAAAAGTGTATTTTTAATTGTTTTTAACCTGCCGCTAGAGGGCGCTCTTGACTTTTATGACGCCACTTGTCTTATTTTTTTAAACCAGACTCTTGCTCGACTATAACACCGTTAAAAAAAACTTGTAAAAGTGTGCCACTTTTAAATTACAAGGCACTTCCGGTTTCTTCCTATTTCGACCGGAAGTAGAGGTCATGTGAGGTCACGCACACGACAAAAAATAAAGACCTATATGACCTAAGTATGATACCGCATAAAACAACCGCCGGTCTCCTAAGTGTGATTTGTTACAGAATTTCAAAGATTAATTTATTTTTTTCTAAAAACCTTGTAATTTGACACCTGATGACGTCATCATGACGTAAATGAAACGGTTTCGTCTCCTACTGGTTATCTAACTATGGTAGAAATTTCAAGTTTATATGAGCTTGGGAAGTGTGCTTTTGTTAGCGGACAAGCGGCGAAGAGAAGAAGAAGAAGAATCTGAAGAAGTATAAAAAAAACTAGACATAATTTTTTGTTGGAAACAAAAAAGAGGTGTTCGGTGTGACCTCGTGTTTCAAAGAAATGTTATAAACATGTCTGTGTATTAAATATTGTATACTTCTATAGAGTCTTTAGAATGGTGGTTCTAAAGATTTGACAAAACTTTTTGGATGTAACACATCCCAGCTTGAGTACATGCAAAGTTTCCATTTGATCACCAAAGTTGTTCTGTACATATAGATCTTGTAAAACACTACCTTGGTGGTGACATAACATGAAAATCGATGACGTCGTAAAAACGTCACTCAACATTATATCCTTGTAGGACCTTCCAAGTCTCATGCAAAATGAAATTCGATTATAGCTTGCTTTGAACTGAAGATATGTAATTATTGGTCAAAATTTCAAAAATTTGTTAAAAAAAAATTGATGACGTCATCAAGTCGTCACTCTAACTTTAAGTAGTCAATATCACTGTCTATCAACATGCCAAGTTTCAACTCAGTCAAACTTGTGGTTTTGTAGATACACAGCTTCAAAAAGTAAACCTTTAATGCAATACCACGTGACACATGATGACGTCATCAATCTAAAAATTCACACATATGTTGTCTGCATGAAGGTCATTATGTATACCAATTTTGAAACGATTATCATAAACTTCGCCACAGACATCTAGTAAAAGTGTATTTTTAATTGTTTTCAACCTGCCGCTAGAGGGCGCTCTTGACTTTTATGACGTCACTTGTCTTATTTTTTTAAACCAGACTCTTGCTCGACTATAACACCGTTTAAAAAAACTTCAAAAAGTGTGCCACTTTTAAATTACAAGGCACTTCCGGTTTCTTCCTGTTTCGACCGGAAGTAGAGGTCATGTGAGGTCACGCACACGACAAAAAATAAAGACCTATATGACCTAAGTATGATACCGCATAAAACAACCGCCGGTCTCCTAAGTGTGATTTGTTACAGAATTTCAAAGATTAATTTATTTTTTTCTAAAAACCTTGTAATTTGACACCTGATGACGTCATCATGACGTAAATGAAACGGTTTCGTCTCCTACTGGTTATCTAACTATGGTAGAAATTTCAAGTTTATATGAGCTTGGGAAGTGTGCTTTTGTTAGCGGACAAGCGGCGAAGAGAAGAAGAAGAAGAATCTGAAGAAGTATAAAAAAAACTAGACATAATTTTTTGTTGGAAACAAAAAAGAGGTGTTCGGTGTGACCTCGTGTTTCAAAGAAATGTTATAAACATGTCTGTGTATTAAATATTGTATACTTCTATAGAGTCTTTAGAATGGTGGTTCTAAAGATTTGACAAAACTTTTTGGATGTAACACATCCCAGCTTGAGTACATGCAAAGTTTCCATTTGATCACCAAAGTTGTTCTGTACATATAGATCTTGTAAAACACTACCTTGGTGGTGACATAACATGAAAATCGATGACGTCGTAAAAACGTCACTCAACATTATATCCTTGTAGGACCTTCCAAGTCTCATGCAAAATGAAATTCGATTATAGCTTGCTTTGAACTGAAGATATGTAATTATTGGTCAAAATTTCAAAAATTTGTTTAAAAAAAATTGATGACGTCATCAAGTCGTCACTCTAACTTTAAGTAGTCAATATCACTGTCTATCAACATGCCAAGTTTCAACTCAGTCAAACTTGTGGTTTTGTAGATACACAGCTTCAAAAACTAAACCTTTAATGCAATACCACGTGACACATGATGACGTCATCAATCTAAAAATTCACACATATGTTGTCTGCATGAAGGTCATTATGTATACCAATTTTGAAACGATTATCATAAACTTCGCCACAGACATCTAGTAAAAGTGTATTTTTAATTGTTTTCAACCTGCCGCTAGAGGGCGCTCTTGACTTTTATGACGTCACTTGTCTTATTTTTTTAAACCAGACTCTTGCTCGACTATAACACCGTTTAAAAAAACTTCAAAAAGTGTGCCACTTTTAAATTACAAGGCACTTCCGGTTTCTTCCTGTTTCGACCGGAAGTAGAGGTCATGTGAGGTCACGCACACGACAAAAAATAAAGACCTATATGACCTAAGTATGATCCCGCATAAAACAACCGCCGGTCTCTTAAATGTGATTTGTTACAGAATTTCAAAGATTAATTTATTTTTTTCTAAAAACCTTGTAATTTGACACCTGATGACGTCATCATGACGTAAATGAAACGGTTTCGTCTCCTAATGGTTATCTAACTATGGTAAAAATTTCAAGTTTATATGAGCTTGGGAAGTGTGCTTTTGTTAGCGGACAAGCGGCGAAGAGAAGAAGAATCTGAAGAAGTAAAAAAAAAAAACGAACAATAACTAGAGATTTAGAGTTTGTAAAACAAACTCTAGGTGTTCGGGTTCTCGCTGGGCTCAGTGCCGTTTTAATGCGTTAGCTATATCATTGAATCGCTGAAAACATTGTTGATAGCTTTTGAAATTTCAAGGAAAGTAAAGTGTAAATCTTCTTTAATTGTGTGTTAGACGATGATGTCGTTAAAATAAGTCGAGCATAGTATGTGCTATTGGTTGCATTTTTAAAAATAGCTTGCTTGATTTTTAGACATTAGTCTTCATACAGAACGGTTTATTAAATTTATAATATTGAAAGAAAAGACTTGTTTTAAATAATTATGCAAGATAAAGGCAAGTCATGAAGACGGCAAGTTTAAGCCTCTTGTGAATTTTAACTATATTTTTAACGAGTTAATAACTATTTCTACCTGTATGGTGCATCATACTCAGTGTGTAGTTTTTACGCACCTCAAAACAGTAATAACACCAAAGTTCAACTTAATGAAATAGCTCACGCATTGACACAGCACTGACCCCAGCGTCGTATAATCATAGCATCGTATAATCATGGTGTCTCACTCTGTTTAGAAAATCACAGATTTTTTTCGTATTCAAGAAAGAGGGTAAATATCCGTTGTGTTTCTTTCAAACTAGTCATTATCAATTGTGCAGATTGTACAACGATGTAGGGCTGGGGGAGGGGACTAGGCCTCTAGTAGGCCTACCCTCACCTTGTCGTATACATTAATGTTATTGTTGCTCGATCGCGCTGTCACTGAAGACAAGCACAGCTTGTTATTTTGTGTCACATTCTAATCCTCAAGCATGTGAAAACTAAATGACAAAGAGACCTTATTTGGTTATATTAAACATTGCACTATCGTTTTACTCGCCAACAGTTTTCCCCCCTGAATAAGTATAAGTTGTAGCCTGCATTTTGATATTATAACTCAGGATGGCCGATTCAAATCGATGACTCCCAACTCGAAAACAATGTTTTAATAATGATCTTGCAAAAACAAAATTGGTTTATGTGGTCGGATATTGCATGAGATCGTACCACAGAGCATCTAAAATCCTGTTTCGTAGCATTGCGGGCCCCGGAACCAGCCCATGCCGTTAGGGGTTTGCATTATGCGCTCGTAGCTAGCGCCACAAATTGCATTCACCATTTGCTGCTTGGTAAATTTTCACGCCCCCCCGTTTGGAAAATCCTGGATCCGCCCCTGCTCAGTGTGTAGTTTGTTACGCACCTCAAAACAGTAATAACACCAAAGTTCAACTTAATGAAATAGCTCACGAATTGACACAGCACTGACCCCAGCGATACCCGAACACCTGTTTGTTGTCACAAACACGTTAAGTCTAGTTTGGTTTATTTTGAAGTATTTTGAAGTGTATTTAAAGGCCCCTGCCCAAACCATCACTGTGTATACTGACCACAATCCACTGGTTTTCATCCAAAAGATGAAAAACCAAAATCAGAGATTACTCAGATGGAGTTTAAGTCTCCACGAGTTTGACATTGAAGTAGTTAATGTTAAATGCAAAGATAACATCACTGTGCTGATGCCTTATCACGACGCATTTAAAACGATTATTTTCAAATTCCACTCTAAGTGAATTTAGATAAGTATTTTCTTACCAAGTGTGTAGTTATAATACAGTAATTTTGGGGGCTTGATAATTTATCAAATTAAAAATAAAATTTTTAAAGTTTAAACAAAAAATAAAAAATAAAAAATACTTTCCTCCAAGGGGGAAGACTGTTACAGATGTGATTCCTCCTTCCCCATTCTTGTTTTATTTCCATTGGTTATTGGTTCACCTGCAGAATGTCTGTGGTATTAGGCCCACATGCATGGAAATGTTTTGATTTGATCAAGAAATCATCGATCTTTATTGTTTGTGTTTCGAGCATATCTGAGTGTTTCTCCATTATAGATGAATGTTTTGAATGCATGCGGGGGTTGTGATGATGTCTTGTGTAGGTATTGGTTATAGGTTTCAGTGGGTTTGGTATAGACTTTTGTGTCAAGAATACCCGTTTCTCTTAACCTTGTGCTTCTCGAAGAATGGCACATTATACTTGTCTCGGTCCACCCAATCTCGTCACAATACCTTGGCGCCGCCCCTGATCTTAGTCATAACATGCACTTAAATCTTCCCTCTATAAAACCCCAAAATAATGGTTCAGTTTCTGTTCAGACAGCGTACTAAAGTTAGACCCGAACCGGTTTAACTTTACGAGCAGTGGGGGGCGGTCGTAAAAATAAAACTACCTTGCGTTCAGACAGCTCGAAGTTAAACCCGATACGGTTTATCTTCGGTTTTAAGAGGTCAAACAGCACTGTGACCCAACACAACAACATCCGGTTTATTCACAAAATCACACGCATGGCCCTGTCTATACTGCCAGCGCTGGAAACATTCACATTTTGCAATCAGTTTTATTTTTTTAAACAGTGTTAAATACCTCGCATTTTTAGATTGCGTTTTTTCCAATGTCCTGATGCCATCCGATCGTCCGATCGGACGATCATCCGATCGTCCCGAAAATAACGAATTTTCCTATTGGTTGATGTGTAGGACATGGATATTATTGGCCAATAGGAAAATTCGTTATGAGCTAAATGTTTTAATAGGGGGATTGGCAATCTGGGAGAATTTAGACGTGCATGTGACGTGTTGGTATATTGATGTCTGGAGTTTGACGCATTTTTTGTGATCTGTAAAATTCTGGATAGGCTACTCCAATTTACCGTCCGATCACTACGTTTATTGACGTGTTGATTTTCAAGCAGGAACCAACTGACATGGCTGAAAATGTAGCGTTATTACAAATTTATACACGATCGTATTCAGAGAGATTTTTGTGAAAACGAACCTAAATTACAGGTGAGCAAGATGGAAATAACCCGAACGAAAGACCACGCTTTCTCTCATTTCGACACGTGTTCGTTGAGGCGTACGTAAGACGTCTTTCAGGTCAACAGTCACCGTGGAGGACTTAAAACCGGATGTCATTCTGTCCACACGCCGTGTTAAAAGATAAACCCGAACCGGTTTAGACTTAGACCGCCCCGCTGGACGGTCTAAGTTTTGGGGTTTAGACCTGATCCGGTCTAACTTTTTTTGCGTTCAGACGCAACAGAGTTGAACCCGAACCGGTCTAAGTTGAGTTAGACCTACTTTAGACCAACTTTAGTACGGCGTGTGAACGACCCCTATTACATTGGATTTTCTTTTCAAAGGCCAGCTTAGTTTGGTCATGGATGGTCTGTCAATCCCTACTCTCTGAGTTCTTTACACCCACGTTCTGGTCGCGGAACACTGGTTATAAAAGTTCCCTTTGACATTCGATCACTGAAACGAGAGCTGATTTACGATCACCATGCGTCTCTTTTCAAAGTGCAAGGTCAGTCAAGAATAGTCCAATGGTGCGTAGTTGTTTACACCATTGAGAACTCTATAGAGTTGTAACTTGAAAATTTAGACAAACGTTTTGCTTTGTCATGCTTGGAGAAAACGCAAGAGAAAAAAGCAACCAACTGTGACAATGAATACAACAAGACCAAAGTTATTATGACTTTTTTTGTTAAAAGATTCAGGCTTTGCACGCGATGGTTGAGAACATGGGTGCAAGTGCGTGGTGGAAACGTTCTTGATGCGTTTCCGAACTGGGCGGGGTCGAGGTTGGGTTTAATCGACGCCAGTGTTTTTGCTGAGCAATGAAATGTTCAGTCACTTTGGCAAAGTGATCTGTGAGGGCAATTGGTCGCAAATTGTCTATGTTGGCGGGTGAAGTTTTGGGCACAGGGACGACAATTGCCCTCTTCCATTGTGCTGGGACGATGAGCTGTGCGAACGAGGCGTTGATTATATGAGTCAAGGGTTTAGATAGCTCATATGAAAACTGTCGTATAAATCTAAACGAAATATTATCGGGGCCACTCGCCTTTCTGTATTCCATTAAGTTGTGCGAGGACTTGCACATGGTAAAAATCCATACCTTGTTGCAGAACTGCTTGCAATGGTTTATTGTATAATACATAATGACATGAATATAATTAGCAAATCTTGAGACCCCCATATCTCGAACAGTTTAAGTCCGATCAACTGTTTTCGATTGTGTACTTGTGGGATACTGTAGATGTGTTTGTTAGGCTAAACGTTGTGCGACGTCATCATGACGTCACCAGTGCCCAACGTAAAGTCAATACATTTCGCTCACCACAATTCTTGTTTTATGGCCTGTGTGGTAAAAAAAAACACTTCCATAAGACTGTGTGGCGCGGTATGCTACTTTATGTGTGGCGCGGTATGCTACTTTATGTGTTCTCTTATGTTATAATGTAATCAATCGTCTATTTTTCAAGAGTGTCAAACAAAATAAGTTTAATTTTGAAATCTACAGAATATGCTTGATCGAGTCAGAAGTTGTTTCCCATCCCATCTCGGAATACTGTGAGCTACGGTACTCATGTTTCAAGCTCGAAAACATGTTGCATCAGTTTTTGATTTTACGTAGGCCTACTAACACAAAACGTTTTACTTTATTGCTTATTAATTTAGGACGAAAAGCAGTCATAAGCACTATATATATGAAGTTCAAAGCAACAAGTCTCCAATGTTAGAAAACTAGTGACGTTTTGAAAGAAAGCGGGATTTTATAAAAGCCGTTTTCTACAATTATTACTTTTTACTGTCTACGTGTGTGTGTCAGTTCGTGAAATCGGTGGATGACGATTTGATAGCTTCACAGTTACCTTGACAAAGTGTCTCGACTTATCGCATGGCTGCTTGCAATGGTTTATTGTCTGACACAATGCACGTACTAAATTAAACTTCGGAGTCTAGACACTTATTGTGTACATTTTACCAATACATTGTACATGTACATTTGATAGCTTCACAGTTACCTTGACAAATGTGTCTCGAAAGTAAACATGCATGAATTGTCGCATGACTGCTTGCAGTGGTTTTCAAGAAATAACAACGAATTTATCGTTAGAAGTAACTATAACTATAAATGTAAATAGTAGTGAACTTGCGGGTACAACCATGTGTATAATCTCTTTTGGGAGGAGTGTTGGCTCTGAAAAGAGCCGGTTTGGTCTCGACGTTTCGAACAGTATACTCTGCTCGTCTTCAGAATTTATCGTTCTTAGTTTGTGAGTTCTGGTTGTTAAACCAAAAACTCAAATTTTGATTAAAAAATAAATATCATTAAATTACCCGATAAATCATTGGATGACGTCATTATGTTGTCAAAACTTCTGTTTCATCTATTTATCAGGTGTAACACTGTTGCCAAGTTGCATGACAGTACGAGCTTGGGAAGGATGTTAAAGTCTGCGGACAACGATTTGTGTGTATTTTTGAGATGGAACAAACTCAAAAATTCACTAGAGATTTAGAGTTTGTAAAACAAACTCTAGGTGTTCGGGTTCCCGCTGGGCTCAGTGCTGTTTTAATGCGTTAGCTATATCATTGAATCGCTGAAAACATTGTTGATAGCTTTTGAAATTTCAAGGAAAGTAAAGTGTAAATCTTCTTTAATTGTATGTTAGACGATGATGTCGTTAAAATAAGTCGAGCATAGTATGAGCTATTGGTTGCATTTTTTTAAATAGCTTGCTTGATTTTTAGACATTAGTCTTCATACAGAACGGTTTGTTAAATTTATAATATTGAAAGAAAAGATACTTGTTTTAAATAATTATGCAAGATAAAGGCACGTCGTGAAGACGGCAAGTTTAAGCCTCTCGTGAATTTTAACTAATAAAATATTTTTAACGAGTTAATAACTATTTCTACCTGTATGGTGCATCATACTCAGTGTGTAGTTTGTTACGCACCTCAAAACAGTAATAACACCAAAGTTCAACTTAATGAAATAGCTCACACATTGACACAGCACTGACCCCAGCGATACCCGAATACCTAGTGTTTGTTGTCACAAACACGTTAAGCCTAGTTTGGTTTATTTTGAAGCATTTTGAGCCTCTCGTGTATTTAAGGGCCCCTGCCCAAACCATCACTGTGTATACTGACCACAATCCACTGGTTTTCATCCAAAAGATGAAAAACCAAAATCAGAGATTACTCAGATGGAGTTTAAGTCTCCACGAGTTTGACATTGAAGTAGTTAATGTTAAGGGCAAAGATAACATGATTGCTGATGCCTTATCACGACGCATTTAAAACGATTATTTTCAAATTCCACTCTAAGTGAATTTAGATAAGTATTTTCTTACCAAGTTTGTAGTTATAATACAGTAATTTTGGGGGCTTGATAATTTATCAAATTAAAAATAAAATTTTGAAAGTTAAAAAATAAAATAAATAAATAAATACTTTCCTGCAAGGGGGGAAGACTGTTACAGATGGGATTCCTCCTCCCCCATTGTTATTTTATTTCCATTGGTTATTGGTTCACCTGCAGAATGTCTGTGGTATTAGGCCCACATGCATGGAAATGTTTTGATTTGATCAAGAAATCATCGATCTTTATTGTTTGTGTTTCGAGCATATCGGAGTGTTTCTCCATAGATGAATGTTTTGAATGCATGCGGGGGTTGTGATGATGTCTTGTGTAGGTATTGGTTATAGGTTTCAGTGGGTTTGGTATAGACTTGTGTCAAGAATACCCGTTTCTCTTAACCTTGTGCTTCTCGAAGAATGGCACATTAGACTTGTCTCGGTCCACCCAATCTCGTCACAATACCCTGGCGCCGCCCCTGATCTTAGTAATAACATGCACTTTAATCTTCCCTCTATAAAACCCCAAATGGTTCAGTTTCTATTACATTGGATTTTCTTTTCAAAGGCTTGCTTAGTTTGGTCATGGACGGTCTGCCAATCCCTACTCTCTGAGTTCTTTACACCCACGTTCTGGTCGCGGAACACTGGTTATAAAAGTTCCCTTTGACATTCGATCACTGAAACGTGAGCTGATTTGCGATCACCATGCGTCTCTTTTCAAAGTGCAAGGCCAGTCAAGAATAGTCCAATGGTGCGTAGTTGTTTACACCATTGAGAACTCTATAGAGTTGTAACTTGAAAATTTAGACAAACGTTTTGCTTTGTCATGCTTGGAGAAAACGCAAGAGAAAAAAAGCAACCTACTGTGACAATGAATACAACAAGACCAAAGTTATTATGATTTTTGTTGTTAAAAGATTCAGTCTTTGCACGCGATGGTTGGGAACATGGGTGCAAGTGCGTGGTGGAAACGTTCTTGATGTTTCCAAACTGGGCGGGGTCGAGGTTGGGTTTAATCGACGCCATTGTTTTTGCTCAGCAATGAAATGTTCAGTCACTTTGGCAAAGTGATCTGTGAGGGCAATTGGTCGCAAATTGTCTATGTTGGCGGGTGAAGTTTTGGGCACAGGGACGACAATTGCTCCCTTCCATTGTGCTGGGACGATGAGCTGTGCGAACGAGGCGTTGATTATAATATAATCAACGACTCATATTATGAGTCAATGGTTTAGATAGCTCATATGAAAACTGTCGTATAAATCTAGCCGAAATATTATCGGGGCCACTCGCCTTTCTGTAGCTTATTCCATTAAGTTGTGCGAGGACTTGCACATGGTAAAAATCCATACCTTGTTGCAGAACTGCTTGCAATGGTTTATTGTATAATACATAATGACATGAATATAATTAGCAAATCTTGAGACCACCATATCTCGAACGGTTTAAGTCCGATCAACTGTTTTCGATTGTGTACTTGTGGGATACTGTAGATGTGTTTGTTAGGCTAAACGTTGTGCGACGTCATCATGACGTCACCAGTGCCCAACGTAAAGTCAATACATTTCGCTCACCACAATTCTTGTTTTATGGCCCGTGTGGTAAAAAAAACACCTCCATAAGACTGTGTGGCGCGGTATGCTACTTTATGTGTTCTCTTATGTTATAATGTAAGGAATTATGAAGTCACCACCTGTAATAGAGCACCCTCTATCAATCGTCTATTTTTCAAGTGTCAAACAAAATAAGTTTAATTTTGAAATCTACAGAATATGCTTGATCGAGTCAGAAGTTGTTTCCCATCCCATCTTGGAATACTGTGAGCTACGGTACTCATGTTTCAAGCTCGAAAACATGTTGCATCAATTTTTGATTTCACGTACTAACACAAAACGTTTTACTTTATTGCTTATTAATTTAGGACGAAAAGCAGTCATAAGTACCATATATATGAAGTTCAAAGCAACAAGTCTCCACTGTTAGAAAACTAGTGACGTTTTGAAGGAAAGCGGGATTTTATAAAAGCCTTCAACATTAAATGCCGTTTTCTACAATTATTACTTTTTACTGTCTACGTGTGTGTCAGTTCGTGAAATCGGTGGATGACGATTTGATAGCTTCACAGTTACCTTGACAAAGTGTCTCGACTTATCGCATGGCTGCTTGCAATGGTTTATTGTCTGACACAATGTACGTACTAAATTAAACTTCGGAGTCTAGACACTATTGTGTACAGTTAACCAGTAAATTGTACATTTGATAGCTTCACAGTTTCAATGTGTCTAGAAAGCAAACATGCATGAGTTGTCGACTTTTTTTTTGAAAATTAAAAAACTTTCAATATAAATCTGCTTACGCATTTTAGTAACATAACAGTGCCCCATCGATACCCGAACACCTAGTGTTGCAATGGTTTTCAAGAAATAACAACGAATTTATCATTCTTAGTTTGTGAGTTCCAAAAACTCAAAATTTGATTAAAAAATTAATATCATTAATTTACCCGATAAATCATTGGATGACGTCATTATGTTGTCAAAACTTCTGTTTCATCTATTTATCAGGTGTAACACTGTTGCCAAGTTTCATGACCGTACGAGCTTGGGAAGGATGTCAAAGTCTGCGGACAACGATTTGTGTGTATTTTTGAGATGGAACAAACTCAAAAATTCACTAGAGATTTAGAGTTTGTAAAACAAACTCTAGGTGTTCGGGTTTTCGCTAGGCTCAGTGCTGTTTTAATGCGTTAGCTATATCATTGAATCGCTGAAAACATTGTTGATAGCTTTTGAAATTTCAAGGAAAGTAAAGTGTAAATCTTCTTTAATTGTATGTTAGACGATGATGTCGTTAAAATAAGTCGAGCATAGTATGAGCTATTGGTTGCATTTTTTTAAAATAGCTTGCTTGATTTTTAGACATTAGTCTTCATACAGAACGGTTTATTAAATTTATAATATTGAAAGAAAAGACACTTGTTTTAAATAATTATGCAAGATAAAGGCACGTCATGAAGACGGCAAGTTTAAGCCTCTCGTGAATTTTAACTAATAAAATATTTTTAACGAGTTAATAACTATTTCTACCTGTATGGTGCATCATACTCAGTGTGTAGTTTGTTACGCACCTCAAAACAGTAATAACACCAAAGTTCAACTTAATGAAATAGCTCACGCATTGACACAGCACTGATCCCAGCGATACCCGAACACCTAGTGTTTGTTGTCACAAACACGTTAAGTCTAGTTTGGTTTATTTTGAAGCATTTTGAAGTGTAGGGCCCCTGCCCAAACCACCACTGTGTATACTGACCACAATCCACTGGTTTTCATCCAAAAGATGAAAAACCAAAATCAGAGATTACTCAGATGGAGTTTAAGTCTCCACGAGTTTGACATTGAAGTAGTTAATGTTAAGGGCAAAGATAACATGATTGCTGATGCCTTATCACGACGCATTTAAAACGATTATTTTCAAATTCCACTCTAAGTGAATTTAGATAAGTATTTTCTTACCAAGTGTGTAGTTATAATACAGTAATTTTAGGGGCTTGATAAAAAATTTATCAAATTAAAAAATTTGAAAGTAAAAAAAAAAATATATTATCGAAATATTATCGGGGCCACTCGCCTTTCTGTAGCTTATTCCATTAAGTTGTGCGAGGACTTGCACATGGTAAAAATCCATACCTTGTTGCAGAACTGCTTGAAATGGTTTATTGTATAATACATAATGACATGAATATAATTAGCAAATCTTGAGACCACCATATCTCGAACAGTTTAAGTCCGATCAACTGTTTTCGATTGTGTACTAGTGGGATACTGTAGATGTGTTTGTTAGGCTAAACGTTGTGCGACGTCATCATGACGTCACCAGTGCCCAACGTAAAGTCAATACATTTCGCTCACCACAATTCTTGTTTTATGGCCGGTGTGGTAAAAAAAACACCTCCATAAGACTGTGTGGCGCGGTATGCTACTTTATGTGTTCTCTTATGTTAAAATGTAAGGAATTATGAAGTCACCACCTGTAACAGAGCACCCTCTATCAATCGTCTATTTTTCAAGTGTCAAAAAAATAAGTTTAATTTTGAAATCTACAGAATATGCTTGATCGAGTCAGAAGTTGTTTCCCATCCCATCTTGTAATACTGTGAGCTACGGTACTCATGTTTCAAGCTCGAAAACATGTTGCATCAATTTTTGATTTCACGTACTAACGCAAAACGTTTTACTTTATTGCTTATTAATTTAGGACGAAAATCAGTCATAAGTACCATATATATGAAGTTCAAAGCAACAAGTCTCCACTGTTAGAAAACTAGTGACGTTTTGAAGGAAAGCGGGATTTTATAAAAGCCTTCAACATTAAATGCCGTTTTCTACAATTATTACTTTTTACTGTCTACGTGTGTGTGTCAGTTCATGAAATCGGTGGATGACGATTTGATAATAATAATAATATAATAATAATAAAGACTTGTTATGCGCACATATCCACCCTGCTGGGTGTTCAAGGCGCAGTAAACCAAAAAAACAAACAAAAGAAAAACAGAAACAACTAAATTATTCCTTGAAAACCTGTGACATTAGATAAGTTTTGAGAAGTGATTTAAATTTTGTGGTACAAAGACAAGATCTAAGATTATGTGGTAGAGAGTTCCAGATGCGTGGCGCAGCTACAGAAAAAGACCTGTCACCCCAGGAGTGTTGAGACTTGGGTTCCTTGAGGAGAAGCATGGTACTGGATCGAAGATTCCTTGACGGAGTGTAAACTTGAAGCAGTTCAGAGATATAGTGGGGAGCCTTGCCGTTAAGTGCTTTGTGGACAATGAGCATCAGCTTGAAGATGATACGTTGAGAGACAGGGAGCCAGTGAAGTTGTTTCAGAATGGGGGTGATAGAACAAGACTTTTTAGACAGTGTCACGATGCGGGCTGCGGTGTTTTGGAGGCGTTGAAGGCGGGAAATCTGGTTGTTAGGAAGACTGTAGAGAAGAGCATTGCCGTTGTCAAGACGAGAAGTTACGAATGCATGAATGACTTTTTCAGTGGCACTCTTGTTCAAGTACTTGCGTATCTTACCAATATTCCTGATGTGAAATGATGACACACGTATGATGTTGTTGATGTGTGGTTGAAGTGTCATTGATGAATCAAAAATAACCCCCAAGTTCCGAGCTTGCAACGAGGGAGCTATCCGAGCATTACCAATGGAAATGTATGGCACTGAAACCTTTGTTAATTGTTGACGAGACCCAAAAAGAATGAACTCTGTTTTATCATCATTCAACTTCAGGAAGTTCTGTTGGGTCCAACGTCGAATCTCTTGGATGCAATTCTCAAGTCTTTCAATAGAGGTATTGGCATTTTCTTGAGTAGATTTAAACGTGATGTATAGCTGAGTGTCGTCTGCGTACACATGGTAATTCAGGTTAAATTTCAGGATGATGTCACGAATCGGTAAAGTGTACAGTGTAAACCACTGTGGGCCCAGTACCGACCCTGTGGCACAGAGTAATTTAGGACAACAGGGTCTGATACCACATTGCCGATACACACATGCTGAGTTCTATTGAATAGATAGGATTTGCACCATGCCAGGGCTGTGTCCTGGATGCCAAGATGATTCTGGAGCCGAGAGAGAAGGATGTTGTGATCAACAGTGTCAAAGGCAGCACTCAAGTCTAACAGTACTAGTGCTGTAAGGTTGCCATTGTCCATTGCTGTAAGAATATCGTTGCTCACACGGACTAGTGCAGCTTCTGTCCCATGGAAAGGCTTGTATGCCGACTGGAACATGTCGGACAGGTTGAAAGCATGAATGTGATAGCTTCACAGTTACCTTGACAAAGTGTCTCGACTTATCGCATGGCTGCTTGCAATGGTTTATTGTCTGACACAATGTACGTACTAAATTAAACTTCGGAGTCTAGACACTTATTGTGTACATTTTACCAATACATTGTACATTTGATAGCTTCACAGTTACCTTGACAAATGTGTCTCGAAAATAAAAAACAATCATGATTTATCACATGGCTGCTTGCAATGGTTTATTGTCTGACACAATGTACGTACTAAATTAAACTTCGGAGTCTAGACACTATTGTGTACATTTAACCAGTACATTGTACATTTGATAGATTCACAGTTACATTGACAATGTGTCTCGAAAGTAAACATGCATGAATTGTCGCATGACTGCTTGCAGTGGTTTTCAAGAAATAACAACGAATTTATCGTTCTTAGTTTGTGAGTTCTGGTTGTTAAACCAAAAACTCAAAATTTGATTAACAAATAAATATCATTAAATTACCCGATAAATCATTGGATGACGTCAATATGTTGTCAAAACTTCTGTTTCATATATTTATCAGGTGTAACACTGTTGCCAAGTTGCATGACCGTACGAGCTTAGGAAGGATGTTAAAGTCTGCGGACAACGATTTGTGTGTATTTTTGAGATGGAACAAACTCAAAAATTCACTAGAGATTTAGAGTTTGTAAAACAAACTCTAGGTGTTCGGGTTCTCGCTGGGCTCAGTGCTGTTTTAATGCGTTAGCTATATCATTGAATCGCTGAAAACATTTCAAGGAATTTCAAGGAAAGTAAAGTGTAAATCTTCGTTGATTGAACGTTAGTTTACACAGGAAATTAATGCACCTCACAATATGAATTTAAAAAAATAATAATCTTTTGTTAAAGCCAAATTAACGAATCCAACCCTATTTTGGTTGCTAAAAAAAATGATCCTTATCCTTATCCTTATCCTACATTTGAAAACTGATGACGTCATGACGTTAGATAAGTTCTTATCGAGACATTGGTATTTAATTATGTGCTTTAAATTGTAAGTGAAAAACGAAGAGTACATTATTTAATTTATTTGAAAGGGCAGAGGGTCAATATTGTCCTTTCATACAGAGCAGCATACATTTTTCGAATTTCCTTTCGTTTTGGTTGCATATCTTAAAACGAGCCTTTGAATTACTCACAAGTACAACTATCATGTATGCCACTCACAGAAGTTTATTTATTTTCCAATGGATATTGATTCTTTATAATAAATCCGACTATGCAAATCATGTTGACATTATTAAATTACAATTCTTAGAAGTTTTAACAGGTTTTCAAATACTGTGATTTGGCTTCTCATTATGTATCGGTGCATGATACTTTGATTGTTAAAACAAGTCGAGCATACAATGAGCTATTGGTTGCATTTTAAAAAATAGCTTGCTTGATTTTTAGACATTAGTCTTCATACAGAACGGTTTGTTAAATTTATAATATTGAAATAAAAAACACATGTTTTTAATAATTATGCAAGATAAAGGCAAGTCATAAAGACGGCAAATTTAAGCCTCTCGTGAATTTTAACTAATAAAATAGTTTTAACGAGTTAATAACTATTTCTACCTGTATGGTGCATCATCATACATTCAGCAAGAAATTAGGGAATTCAACACAGCAACGAGTATGATTTTTTTCACTGGAGAACATTCGGGTACTGATGTGTTGTATATTCTGAAGAAGAAAAAACAATAAACAAAGTATGACTCAAAGCAAATTAAGTCAAGCTGAAACTGCTCAAATAAATAAAATTCAAGACTTACAACATTTCATGATTTTATAATAATAATAATAATTTATTGAATTTATATTGCGCTCTCTCCAGGACCAACCTGTTCGAGGGCTCATAACAATACAACATATCAGAGTAAGGAAATTACGCCAAAAAAAATGAGTGGAAGGTGCACATCCTGTTTTTGATGTGAACAACTTATAAACGAAACCTTATTAGGGGAAACTTTATCGAAGGGTTTTCAAATAAGTATGTCGCTATACAAAGTTGACGGAAAACATTCATCAGTCTGACCATTTTCTGACTATAGTGACATAGCCAACATTCATACCAATCCCCCATTGCCCAACTCTATCTCTTCGACGTTCATATTAAACGTTCCTTAGTTTTAAAAACATTTCACCAACGGTCACCACTTGATGATACAGGATAAACTTTATAACGTAATTGTGCATCAAATAAAAGAATCATTTTGAAAAGCAATGATGTTCACACGGAAAACTTACCGAAGTTAGTCCCGTGTAGCAAGGTAAACACATGCCGTGACGAGGGTCTGAAACACCCATTACGATCCGATGACACATCCTTCCTTCTCGGTGTATGATCAAAACATATTACCATTGTTCGTCTTTTCCTGCTTGCATTTTCCCACATAATTAAATATCATACGAATCACTGAAGCAGGTGGTCATCTCAGTGAAACTTCGTCTTCAATTCCATATTGATAATAAAGCCATGAGAAGGGCAAGTAGGGGAACAATTAGACGTCGAATCTTAGCGGAAATCATGTTAATGCTAGTACGTAGTAGTAAGTACGCCATTGATAAGATTGCACTTGCGTTGTAAGTAAAACATGAATGGAAACTCTCGTTACCCCACATGGCACTGATAGTAAACAACTATCGTTGTGCCACGTTGGTCTGTAACAAGTGCCTTGACTGGCTAGCTACCCACCGTTGCCAGTCGCGAGGGGGTATGTCATTCTGCGTTAGGCAATGGATTAAGATTAAAGGCCAATTTCTCTAATAGATCTATGAAAAACTTGATTTGTTCCAGTGTATAAAACAATAAGTATTCAGTACCCTTTGTTCGGGTATGGGGCACTGTTATGTTACTAAAATGCGTAAGCAGATTTATATTGAAAGTTTTTTAATTTTCAAAAAAAAGTCGTTTGCAAACCTATTACTTTTATACTTTTAGTGTACACGGGGGAAAGTGATATCGTTGCTGTATGAGTCTCCATAAAGTAGTTTAGATACACATGTATAACAATTTTCATGTAAATAGTCACAAACTTAACATGCTTAACTGATAAATTAAAAGACTAACAATTCAAAAATTAATGTTATCAAACTACGCATGCTTGCTACCTTATGTGTGAAGCAACATCATTTGTCATGATTATGAAAAGGGCATAAGAACCTACTGTTTACACGATGTGCAATTTATGTTGAATTTATTTTGCTAGTCACATTGTAATTCTTTGAAGTATTCAACAGGATCTAATAGTTAGATTCGCATAAAAACCGTTGTTGATCAGAGTCAAAGTTATGTTGACCTTTTTCCGATTGCATTTTCTCAGTTATCAAAAGTTATTCAAATCAGTGAATCACCAAAACAGTTCAGCAAAATACACTCGTTCAGTTGATATTCACCACCAAGCCAACAAATGGCTAACACGAAGGTTATGCAATGAGCTATTCATTGCACCACCGTCGAACATCGTAGATTTCCGAAGGATGGTTGCATTTATCGACGAGTGCAGTAACAAAGGACCATTAACTTGGTATAGCGCCACCATCGATAACGTATCACGACACAGCCACCATGGATAACGTATCACGACACAGCAATGCAGTCTTCGTGGACTTTGCACCCAAGATCAATGGCGCAGTGTGTGTACTGTTTACATGTACATGCAAGATTACGCGTGGTCAATGGAGCAGAATGACCAGACCTGCGGGCTAATACTAACGTAATGTTCAACTTACATTTTCAGCGGGAAGTCAAGAACAACCGGGATAACTCTTTGTGTAGCATTTGTTGAGTTTTAAAAGACCTGTCCGATGATGTATTGATTGAAGCAATCCATTCAGTAATGATTAAGTTATGATTTTTTGAAATATTAAATTTTGATTTACTGTATTTCAACACCTGATGACGTAATCATGACGTCACAACAACTTGATGGAGGTTTCATCAAGGTTCTAACATGGCGTAAATTTGAGGTTGATCGGATAAACAGAAGTGAATAATTTGGGCAGGAAATGTTTTTTGGTTAAGAATTGCAGAAAGGCAAACTTTGACCTTCCGTTACGACCGGAAGTAAAGGTCATGTGAATTTGGCGTTAACTTTTCAAATGTTGCCCGTGTCTTGATCTATCATAATGTTTAAATATGAATACTATAGCTTTCCTATTCAGAAACATACAGGCATTGGCATGAGGGCACTTTTTTGACCTTAAATGGCTTGTAATTTGACACCCGATGACGTCATCATGACGTCATTGCTCACACGTCTTCTGCTCTTTATGTTCTAATGTCACATTAAGTTTCAAGTTGATCAAAGGTTTGCAAGTATGTTTTTTTCTGCGGACAAACGACTATCAGAAGATTAAGCAAAACAAAGAAAAAAAAAAAAAAAAAAAAAAAACCGAACAAAAACAAGGAGTTGTTCGGTCTGTGGACCGAACACCTAACTAGAGATTCAGAGTTTGTCATACCACAAACTCAAGGTGTTCGGTTCCGGTGGTGGGGGAATGATGAGCCGGTTTTCAATACACGCGGTTGGTATCGTAAAGAGTTTCATTTTTTCCCCTCAAATGTAGGACGAAAAGCAGTCAAAAGCACCATTTAAATGAAAATCAAAGCATCAAGTCTCCGCTGTAAGAAAACCAGTTAAAAATACCCAAGCGTTTTGAAGGAAAGCGGGATTTAAAAAAGCGTTCAACATTGAACGCCGTTTTCTCCGATTGTTACTTTTCACTGGGATCTACGTGTGTGTGGCGTCGGTGACGATTTGATTGTTACAGTCACATTGACAAAATGTGTCTCGAAAGTAAGCATTCATGACTTGTCGCATGACTGCTTGCAATGGTTAATTGTCTCATACAATGTATACACTACATGAAACTTCGGAGTCTAGACACTATTGTGTACACCCATTGCATTTATTTGCACATTTGATATTTTAAAGGTTATAGGTCATTAATTGTCGCATGACTGCTTGCAATGGTTTATTGACTGATACAATTTAAACGCTACATAAAACTTTGGAGTCCAGGCACTATTTTGTACATTTAACCAGTACATACATTTGTACATTTGATAGTTTCACAGTACATTGACATTTATTGTATGATACATTATGACTTGAATATAATTAGCAAATCTTGAGACCACCATATCTCGAAAAGTATAAGTCCGATCAACTGTTTTCGATTGTGTATTTCGATTGTGTACTTGTGGGATACTGTAGATGTATTTGTTAGGCTAAAACATTGTGCGACGTCATCATGACGTCACCAGTGCCCAACGTAAAGTCAATAGATTTCGCTCGCCACAATTTCTGTTCTATGGCCTGTGTGGTAAAAAAAACACCTCCATAAGACTGTGCGGCGCGGTATGCTACTTTATGTGTTCTCTGATGTTATAATGTAAGGAATTATGAAGTCACCCCCTGTTAGAGCACGCTCTATCAATCGTCTAGATTTTCAAACAAAATAAGTTTAATTTTGAAATCTACAGAATATGCTTGATCGAGTCAGAAGTTGTTTCCCATCCCATCCCGGAATACTGTGAGCTACGGTACTAATGTTTCAAGCTCGAAAACATTTTGCATCAATTTTTGATTTCACGTACTAACACAAAACGTTTCACTTTATTGCTTATTAATTTAGGACAAAAAGCGGTCATAAGCACCATGTATATGAAGTTCAAAGTAACAAGTCTCCACTGTAAGAAAACTAGTGACTTTTTGAAGGAAAGCGGTATTTTATAAAAGCCTTCAACATTAGATGCCGTTTTCTACAATTGTTACTTTTTACTGTCTACGTGTGTGTCAGTTCGTGGAACCGGTGGGTGACGATTTGATAGCTTCACAGTTACCTTGACAAATGTGTCTCGAAAGTAAACATTCATGACTTATCACATGGCTGCGTGCAATGGTTTATTGTCTGACACAATGTATGTACTAAATTAAACTTCGGAGTCTAGACACTATTGTGTGCATTTTACCAGTACATTGTACATTATTGATAGCTTCACAGTTACCTTGACAAATGTGTCTCGAAAATAAAAACAATCATGATTTATCACATGGCTGCTTGCAATGGTTTATTGTCTGACACAATGTATGTACTAAATTAAACTTCGGAGTCTAGACACTATTGTGTGCATTTTACCAGTACATTGTACATTATTGATAGCTTCACAGTTACATTGACAATGTGTCTCGAAAGTAAACCTGTATGAATTGTCACATGACTGCTTGCAGCGGTTTAAATACCATTTGTTTTCAAAAAATAACAACGAATTTATCGTTCTTAGTTTCTGAGTTCTGGTTGTTAAACCAAAAACTCAAAATTTGATTTAAATTAATTACATTTAATTACCCAATAAATCAATGGATGACGTCATTATGTGTCAAAACTTCTGTTTCATCTATTTATCAGGTGTAACACTGTTGCCAAGTTTCATGACCGTACGAGCTTGGGAAGGATATCAAAGTCTGCGGACAACGATTTGTGTGTATTTTTGAGATGGAACAAACTCAAAAATTCACTAGAGATTTAGAGTTTGTAAAACAAACTCTAGGTGTTCGGGTATCGCTCCTGGGTTCAATGCTGTTTTAATGCGTTAGCTATATCAATGAGTCGCTGAAAACAATGTTAATAGCTTGTAAATTTTAAAGAAGGTAAAGTGTAAATCTTCTTACACAGGAAATAAAACCTACTCAAGATATGAAATTTTATAAATAACAAACTTTTGTTTAGCCAGATTTGAAAACTGATGACATCATTATGAAGTTACAAATGTTTTTATCGAGACATAGATATTTAAATATGTGCCAAGTGAAAAACAAAGATTAACTTACAAAACAAAAATCAGCGAAAGAGTACATTATTTAAATTATTTGAAAGAGCAAAAGGTCCATTGTCATTTCATAGTCATACAGCAGAGGAACATTTTCCCCTTCTCTTGGCAGCAGATGTTGAAACAATCATTTGAATGACCCACACGTTCAACTATTATATATGCCATTCACTGAAGTTTATTTATTTGTCAATGGATATCGATTCTTTTTTGATTAAAAAACCACATTAGATGATATTTATGTTGACATTATTAAGTTACAATTCTGAAACTTTTTACAGTGAGTTGGATACTCATTAAGTATCGGTGCATGAATCATTAATTGTTCAAAACATATATGCACTGATGAAGATGTCATTAAAATTAGTCAAGTATTATGAGCTATCGGTTGCATGTTTTAAATTAGCTTGTTTGATTTTTAGACATTGATTTTCCTACAGAACGGTTTGTTAAATTTAGAATATTAAAATGAAAGACACTTGTTTAGGATAATTATGCAAGACAAAGGCAAAGCATGAGGACGGCAAGTCTAAGCATCTCGTGAATTTATACTAATAACATAATGAGTTCAGTACTATTTTTAGGAAAACCTCCATCGAAGGGTCTTTAAATATGCATGTCATAATAAAAAAGTTGACGAAAAACATTTATTAGTCGAACCATTCTCTGACTATAGTGACACAGCCAACAACCAAACCAATCCCCCATTGCCTAATTCTACCTCTGCGACGATCATACTAAATGCTTCTTAGTTTTAAAAACATCTCACCAACGTCACCACTTGATGCTAAAACATTGTGCGACGTCATCATGACGTCACCAGTGCCCAACGTAAAGTCAATAGATTTCGCTCGCCACAATTTCTGTTCTATGGCCTGTGTGGTAAAAAAAACACCTCCATAAGACTGTGCGGCGCGGTATGCTACTTTATGTGTTCTCTGATGTTATAATGTAAGGAATTATGAAGTCACCCCCTGTCAGAGCACGCTCTATCAATCGTCTATTTTCAAACAAAATAAGTTTAATTTTGAAATCTACAGAATATGCTTGATCGAGTCAGAAGTTGTTTCCCATCCCATCCCGGAATACTGTGAGCTACGGTACTAATGTTTCAAGCTCGAAAACATTTTGCATCAATTTTTGATTTCACGTACTAACACAAAACGTTTCACTTTATTGCTTATTAATTTAGGACAAAAAGCGGTCATAAGCACCATGTATATGAAGTTCAAAGTAACAAGTCTCCACTGTAAGAAAACTAGTGACTTTTTGAAGGAAAGCGGTATTTTATAAAAGCCTTCAACATTAGATGCCGTTTTCTACAATTGTTACTTTTTACTGTCTACGTGTGTGTCAGTTCGTGGAACCGGTGGGTGACGATTTGATAGCTTCACAGTTACCTTGACAAATGTGTCTCGAAAGTAAACATTCATGACTTATCACATGGCTGCTTGCAATGGTTTATTGTCTGACACAATGTATGTACTAAGTTAAACTTCGGAGTCTAGACACTATTGTGTGCATTTTACCAGTACATTGTACATTATTGATAGCTTCACAGTTACCTTGACAAATGTGTCTCGAAAATAAAAACAATCATGATTTATCACATGGCTGCTTGCAATGGTTTATTGTCTGACACAATGTATGTACTAAATTAAACTTCGGAGTCTAGACACTATTGTGTGCATTTTACCAGTACATTGTACATTATTGATAGCTTCACAGTTACATTGACAATGTGTCTCGAAAGTAAACCTGTATGAATTGTCACATGACTGCTTGCAGCGGTTTAAATACCATTTGTTTTCAAAAAATAACAACGAATTTATCGTTCTTAGTTTCTGAGTTCTGGTTGTTAAACCAAAAACTCAAAATTTGATTTAAATTAATTACATTTAATTACCCAATAAATCAATGGATGACGTCATTATGTGTCAAAACTTCTGTTTCATCTATTTATCAGGTGTAACACTGTTGCCAAGTTTCATGACCGTACGAGCTTGGGAAGGATATCAAAGTCTGCGGACAACGATTTGTGTGTATTTTTGAGATGGAACAAACTCAAAAATTCACTAGAGATTTAGAGTTTGTAAAACAAACTCTATGTGTTCGGGTTCTCGCTGGGCTCAGTGCTGTTTTAATGCGTTAGCTATATCATTGAATCGCTATATCATTGAATCGCTGAAAACATTGTTGATAGCTTTTGAAGTTTCAAGGAAAGTAAAATGTAAATCTTCGTTGATTGAACGTTAGTTTACACAGGAAGTTAATGCACCTCACAATATGAATAAAAAAAATAAAAAATCTTTTGTTAAAGCCAAATTAACGAATCCAACCTTATTTTGGTTGCTAAAAAAATGATCCTTATCCTGATCCTTATCCTAAATTTGAAAACTGATGACGTCCATATGACGTTTGATAAGTTCTTATCGAGACATTGGTATTTAATTATGTGCTTTAAATTGTAAGTGAAAAACGAAGGTGAACATACTAAACGTATTGTCAGCAAAAGAGTACATTATTTAATTTATTTGAAAGGGCAGAGGGTCAATATTGTCCTTTCATACAGAGCAGCATACATTTTTCGAATTTCCTTTCGTTTTGGTTGCATATCTTAAAACGAGCCTTTGAATTACTCACAAGTACAACTATCATGTATGCCACTCACAGAAGTTTATTTATTTTCCAATGGATATTGATTCTTTATAATAAATCCGACTATGCAAATCATGTTGACATTATTAAATTACAATTCTTAGAAGTTTCAACAGGTTTTCAAATACTGTGATTTGGCTTCTCATTATGTATCGGTGCATGATACTTTGATTGTTAAAACAAGTCGAGCATACAATGAGCTATTGGTTGCATTTTAAAAAATAGCTTGCTTGATTTTTAGACATTAGTCTTCATACAGAACGGTTTGTTAAATTTATAATATTGAAATAAAAAACACATGTTTTTAATAATTATGCAAGATAAAGGCAAGTCATAAAGACGGCAAATTTAAGCCTCTCGTGAATTTTAACTAATAAAATAGTTTTAACGAGTTAATAACTATTTCTACCTGTATGGTGCATCATCATACATTCAGCAAGAAATTAGGGAATTCAACACAGCAACGAGTATGATTTTTTTCACTGGAGAACATTCGGGTACTGATGTGTTGTATATTCTGAAGAAGAAAAAACAATAAACAAAGTATGACTCAAAGCAAATTAAGTCAAGCTGAAACTGCTCAAATAAATAAAATTCAAGACTTACAACATTTCATGATTTTATAATAATAATAATAATTTATTGAATTTATATTGCGCTCTCTCCAGGACCAACCTGTTCGAGGGCTCATAACAATACAACATATCAGAGTAAGGAAATTACGCCAAAAAAAATGAGTGGAAGGTGCACATCCTGTTTTTGATGTGAACAACTTATAAACGAAACCTTATTAGGGGAAACTTTATCGAAGGGTTTTCAAATAAGTATGTCGCTATACAAAGTTGACGGAAAACATTCATCAGTCTGACCATTTTCTGACTATAGTGACATAGCCAACATTCATACCAATCCCCCATTGCCCAACTCTATCTCTTCGACGTTCATATTAAACGTTCCTTAGTTTTAAAAACATTTCACCAACGGTCACCACTTGATGATACAGGATAAACTTTATAACGTAATTGTGCATCAAATAAAAGAATCATTTTGAAAAGCAATGATGTTCACACGGAAAACTTACCGAAGTTAGTCCCGTGTAGCAAGGTAAACACATGCCGTGACGAGGGTCTGAAACACCCATTACGATCCGATGACACATCCTTCCTTCTCGGTGTATGATCAAAACATATTACCATTGTTCGTCTTTTCCTGCTTGCATTTTCCCACATAATTAAATATCATACGAATCACTGAAGCAGGTGGTCATCTCAGTGAAACTTCGTCTTCAATTCCATATTGATAATAAAGCCATGAGAAGGGCAAGTAGGGGAACAATTAGACGTCGAATCTTAGCGGAAATCATGTTAATGCTAGTACGTAGTAGTAAGTACGCCATTGATAAGATTGCACTTGCGTTGTAAGTAAAACATGAATGGAAACTCTCGTTACCCCACATGGCACTGATAGTAAACAACTATCGTTGTGCCACGTTGGTCTGTAACAAGTGCCTTGACTGGCTAGCTACCCACCGTTGCCAGTCGCGAGGGGGTATGTCATTCTGCGTTAGGCAATGGATTAAGATTAAAGGCCAATTTCTCTAATAGATCTATGAAAAACTTGATTTGTTCCAGTGTATAAAACAATAAGTATTCAGTACCCTTTGTTCGGGTATGGGGCACTGTTATGTTACTAAAATGCGTAAGCAGATTTATATTGAAAGTTTTTTAATTTTCAAAAAAAAGTCGTTTGCAAACCTATTACTTTTATACTTTTAGTGTACACGGGGGAAAGTGATATCGTTGCTGTATGAGTCTCCATAAAGTAGTTTAGATACACATGTATAACAATTTTCATGTAAATAGTCACAAACTTAACATGCTTAACTGATAAATTAAAAGACTAACAATTCAAAAATTAATGTTATCAAACTACGCATGCTTGCTACCTTATGTGTGAAGCAACATCATTTGTCATGATTATGAAAAGGGCATAAGAACCTACTGTTTACACGATGTGCAATTTATGTTGAATTTATTTTGCTAGTCACATTGTAATTCTTTGAAGTATTCAACAGGATCTAATAGTTAGATTCGCATAAAAACCGTTGTTGATCAGAGTCAAAGTTATGTTGACCTTTTTCCGATTGCATTTTCTCAGTTATCAAAAGTTATTCAAATCAGTGAATCACCAAAACAGTTCAGCAAAATACACTCGTTCAGTTGATATTCACCACCAAGCCAACAAATGGCTAACACGAAGGTTATGCAATGAGCTATTCATTGCACCACCGTCGAACATCGTAGATTTCCGAAGGATGGTTGCATTTATCGACGAGTGCAGTAACAAAGGACCATTAACTTGGTATAGCGCCACCATCGATAACGTATCACGACACAGCCACCATGGATAACGTATCACGACACAGCAATGCAGTCTTCGTGGACTTTGCACCCAAGATCAATGGCGCAGTGTGTGTACTGTTTACATGTACATGCAAGATTACGCGTGGTCAATGGAGCAGAATGACCAGACCTGCGGGCTAATACTAACGTAATGTTCAACTTACATTTTCAGCGGGAAGTCAAGAACAACCGGGATAACTCTTTGTGTAGCATTTGTTGAGTTTTAAAAGACCTGTCCGATGATGTATTGATTGAAGCAATCCATTCAGTAATGATTAAGTTATGATTTTTTGAAATATTAAATTTTGATTTACTGTATTTCAACACCTGATGACGTAATCATGACGTCACAACAACTTGATGGAGGTTTCATCAAGGTTCTAACATGGCGTAAATTTGAGGTTGATCGGATAAACAGAAGTGAATAATTTGGGCAGGAAATGTTTTTTGGTTAAGAATTGCAGAAAGGCAAACTTTGACCTTCCGTTACGACCGGAAGTAAAGGTCATGTGAATTTGGCGTTAACTTTTCAAATGTTGCCCGTGTCTTGATCTATCATAATGTTTAAATATGAATATTATAGCTTTCCTATTCAGAAACATACAGGCATTGGCATGAGGGCACTTTTTTGACCTTAAATGGCTTGTAATTTGACACCCGATGACGTCATCATGACGTCATTGCTCACACGTCTTCTGCTCTTTATGTTCTAATGTCACATTAAGTTTCAAGTTGATCAAAGGTTTGCAAGTATGTTTTTTTCTGCGGACAAACGACTATCAGAAGATTAAGCAAAACAAAGAAAAAAAAAAAAAAAAAAAAAAAAACGAACAAAAACAAGGAGTTGTTCGGTCTGTGGACCGAACACCTAACAAGAGGTATTCGGACTTTTGTCCGAACACCTAAAAAACCGAACAATAAGAAGAGGTGTTCGGAGCTACGCTCCGCTCCGAACACCTAATTAATGTAGTGTTTGTAGGATTACAAACACTAGGTGTTCGGGTTTTCAATGAAAGTTAGTTGTAAGGCTTATGACCGTATGGTGCCATGAAAGTTTGTTTTTATATCCCATTCCGATAGTGAGAAGGATGGCGGAAGAAGGTTGGCCTTTCTAATACTTTGCAAACTAGGGTTTGTGAAAAGTGTTTTGACTTGAAATTGAAGATTGAACCAGAAGGCGAGTTTGGCAAGTTTAATTATTTTTTGTTTTGACCCTCGAACACGGCACCTTAATTGGACAAGCTTAAGTTGGTACGTTGTCAGCACCTTCAGTTGGTTAAAATGGTCTGTTTTGCATTTTTTCAACGTTTTCTTTATCTAAGTGTGTTGTTTACATATCTATTGCCTGAGTAAATTAATCAGATTTGTTTGCATAATTAATTAGTTTTTATAACTTGGTTAATCTACCAATTGACAGACAAATGACGGGATATTGGTAGTATTGTCTTTCCCTTTCTATCCAAACCTCTATCCCATGTTGATCGCCATCTCCTATGCGGCATGGTATGATGCGTTAGCGTTAATTATTTGAATCGCTGAAAACAATGTTGATAGCTTTTGAAATGTCAAAGAAAGTAATGTGTAAATCTTCTACGTTTAAACGTTAGTTTATACACAGGAAATAAAGGCTACTCGGAATATAACATTTTCTAAATAATAAACGTTTGTTTAGCCAGAATTGAAAACCGATGGCAAGTTAGAATTTATTTATCGAGACATAGGTATTTAAATATGTGCCAAGTGAAAAACAAAGGTGAACTTACAAAAATAATTTAGCAAATGAGTACATTATTTAGATTATTTGAAAGGGCCAAGGGTCCATTGTCATTTCATAGTCATACAGAAGAAACATTCTCCCCACTTCCCTTTCATCTTGACTACAGATCTTGAAACGAGCCTTTGAATGACTCACAAGTACAATTATTAAGTATTATGTTTTCCATTCAATGAAGTTTATTTATTTTTCGATGGATAGGCCTGTGCATTGAAACTCCAGAATGTGTACTAGATACACATGTATAATCTTTTTTGGTAAATAGTCACTAACTGAACTGATAGTTTAAAAGACTATCACTAACAATTCAAAAATAAATTTTATCAAACTACGCCTGCTTGCTACCTTTTTGTGGTGCCGATAACTGAAGCAACATCATTTGTCATGATTATGATAAGGGCATAAGAACCTACAGTTTACACGATGTGCAATTTATTAGGTGTTCGGGCTTAAGCCCCGAACAACTCTTTGTTATTGTTCGGATTTTTTTCATTTTTAGTCTTCTTCTGAAAGTCGTTTGTCCGCAGGCAAAAGCATAGTTGCGAACCTTGGTTGACCTTGAAACTTTGCATGTAGTTAGAGTATAACTAGGAGATGCTGAGTAAGTTGTGACGTTATGATTACGTCATGAGGTGTCGAGTTACAGTGAATCAAAGTTTAATATTTCAAAAAATCATAACTCAAAAACTAAACAATGGATTTCTACAATCAATATATCATCGGACAGGTCTTTTAAAACCCAACAAATGCTACACAAAGAGTGACCCTAGTTTACATTGACCTCCGGCTCAAAATGTACGTTGAACATTTGGTTATTATTAGCCCGCAGAATTAGCACGGGGCTGGCTGATCCGCTTTTTTGATCACAATCTACGAATACTGTGTGTAGCACACAATTAACCTGAAACGTGCAAGGTTCAAAGTCCAACAAACATGTTTGTAGTCTAGTCTTAGTTCAAGGCTCGCGCAACCTGATTTGGTGTTATGCCTTTTTAGTCTCTAAAACAGCCGTCTATGCAAACCTAGCAAACAATCAAATGTCAGGCTTTTGATCGTGTGCTTTTAAAAGACTTTTGATTAAGTGTGTAGCGGGGTCACATAAACTTGAAATTTCACATACAGTTACATAATCATAATGAAATGAAACAGCATCAATAACGTCATGATGACGTCATCAGGTGTCAAATTACAAGCAGTTTTTTGTATTAAAAATTTAATCTTTGAAAATCTATATCAAATCATGAACAAGAGACCTGGGGTTGCCTTCAGCGGGATTATATAGAGGTAATCTAGGTCTTAGTTTTGTATTATGTGCGTGACATTTCATGACCTCTTTTTCCGGTCGAAACCGGAAAAGCCTTGAAATTTAAAAGTGTAAGTTTTTTAGAAGCACGGGCCTGGCTGTTCCGCTCCATTGATCACAAGGTCCAAAGTCCATCAAACATGCTTGTGGTCTAGTCTCTGTTCAAGGTTCACGCAACCTGATTTTAGCGTTACACTTGGTTGTCTCTAAAACAGCCGTCCATGCAAACCTCGCTATAACAATCAAATGTTAGGCTTTTGATCGTGTACTTTTTTTATACTTATGCTGAATGCTTGTCCTTTTAATTTAAATAGAGGACCGTCCTCCTTCCCGTGTCTCTTAAAATATAATATAAGAACAAAGAAGATGGTTAATACGAAAACGTGACGAAAAGAAAAAAATTGAAGAACTCTTGAGATGTTTGCGACTCGAGATTAACACCCACAATGAATCCATGAAGTGTGGTGATTCGTTTCACTCTATACATTGGGCAGATAAAACTCTTACTTTATGTTTCTGATCGGGCGAAATTGAAATAGTATTTGTATTATTTTAGTAACGTTATTCTCAAAGGTCCAGCTTTAAAATTGCGTGCATTGGGTGAAATGTCCGAAGAAGAAAAAAACAACAAGAACAAGAACAAGAACAATAACTAAACACTATACGTGTTTCTCCTTCAGACGAGCAAAACCTGTTCCGGTTTATTTTACTATACGATCCAGACCCTGAACCTGACCCTGAGTCAGGCAGTAGACAACTACCCTAAACGTAACACAACCCTCTCATGTGGCTCTATGACCAAACCCTAACCACAACATTGATTTTGAACCTGACCCTTACTCTTAACAACGACTCTAATCCTAACCCTACCCAGACAATGATCATTATCCTGACCCCAGCCGTAACTTCCTGACCTTTGACCGATCATTAAAACTTGATAAACTTTCCAAACTTATGTTGCCAAACATTACTATACTGGTCTGTCCTCAGGCACCCGCGGACTTGTTATATTCTAAAAGAAAACGTGCCCAAATTGTTTTCTTTTTCTATTATATTGGGCCGGGTCTCTACTTCATAGTAACCTTTTTTGTTAACTCAATAGTGTCCATAGAGCAGTGTTCAGCTCTTTGTTCAGTTAAAACTTGTAAAATTGAGCCTTTTGCTGCGATATTAGATTTGTTTTAAATTTTGTTTCTACCTTTCTTTCTTTCTAAAAACAATTTATTACTAAAATTAAAGTTAATCTAAAAACAGACTTTACAAGCTGTTGCAGGTACGGCTTTTATCCACATGATGAAGATTCATTAAAAATGATGGGACATTTTGATACAACGCCTGCAATAAAAACCAACGGTGTGTATATATTTATAGAATACTTTTAATAAATCGTTTTCTTTTGTTTTACCTATCTTTCTTTCTAAAACAATTTATTGCTAAAAGTTAATTTAAAAACAGACTTTACAAGATGTTGCAGGTACGGCTTTTATCCACATGATGAAGATTCATTAAAAATGATGGGGATATTTTGATACAACGCCTGCAATAAAAACCAACGGTGTGTATATATTTATAGAATACTTTTAATAAATCGTTTTCTTTTGTTTTACCTATCTTTCTTTCTAAAACAATTTATTGCTAAAAGTTAATTTAAAAACAGACTTTACAAGATGTTGCAGGTACGGCTTTTATCCACATGATGAAGATTCATTAAAAATGATGGGGATATTTTGATACAACGCCTGCAATAAAAACCAACGGTGTGTATATATTTATAGAATACTTTTAATAAATCGTTTTCTTTTGTTTTACCTATCTTTCTTTCTAAAACAATTTATTGCTAAAAGTTAATTTAAAAACAGACTTCACAAGATGTTGCAGGTACGGCTTTTATCCACATGATGAAGATTCATTAAAAATGATGGGGAAATTTTGATACAACGCCTGCAATAAAAACCAACGGTGTGTATATATTTATGGCTCAGGAATAGCGCAGGAAGATGATTATATCGGTTTGCTTATTATAAGGGTGGCGGCAGATAATTATGTCCTCTAATAGAGCTTGTTTTACGAAGAAGAGTCCTGAGATAAACAAGAAGAACAAGAACAACCAGAACAGGAGCAAGAACAACTAACGATTTTTTTATATATTTTTTTTTTTTACAAAAACAAGGTTTTAGTGAGTGTTGTCATCAAATTATTATTTCTCTCTTTATGTTTTCGTACTAACCAGATTGTTATATGTATTAACAAGCTCTAAGTCGACGGTGCGTGCTTTTTGATGATGATGATCATTTTATCACAATAAGCCTTCACAGAATTATCTGCCGCCACTCTTAAAATAAGCAAACCGATCTAATCATCTTCCTGCCACTATTCGTGAGCCATAAAAGTTACACACCGTTGATTTTATTGCAGCCGTTGTTTCAAAATTTCTCAATTATCATTATTTTGTTCAATCTTCATCATAAGCTGTACCTGCAACATGTTGTGAAGTCTTTTTTTATATTAACATTCAGCAATAAATTGTGTAGAAAGATAGCTAGGTAAAAATAACAAAACAGTTCAAAAAGAGAAAGAATTTTGGGGTACAGTTCTTTTAGAATAATAACAAGTCCGCAGGTTTAATCATGACGACAGGCCAGTATTAATGTTTGGCAACATAAGTTTGGAAAGTTTATTAAGGTTTAATGGTATAGGTAAGGATCAAGGATAAATGGTTACGGTTGGGGTCCGGATAATGGTCACTGTCTGGGTAGGGTTAGGATTAGAGTCGTTGTTAAGAGTAAGGGTCAGGTTCAAAATCAATGTTGTGGTTAGGGTTGGGTCACAGAGCCACATGAGAGGGTTGTGTTACGTTTATGGTAGTTGTCAACTGCCTGACTCAGGGTCAGGTTCAGGGTCTGGATCGTATAGTAAAATAAACCGGAACAGGTTTTTGTTCGTCTAAAGGAGAAAAACCTATACTGTTCGGCCCGAACAACTCTTTGTTAGGTGTTCGGGCTTAGAAGCCCGAACAACTCTTTGTTATTGTTCGGGTTTTTGTAGGTGTTCGGGCCTTACGCCCGAACAACTCTTTGTTTTTGTTCGTTTTTTGTTTTTTTAGGTGTTCGGGCCTTACGCCCGAACAACTCTTTGTTTTTGTTCGGTTTTTTTCTTCTTCTTCTTTGTTTTGCTTATTCTTCTCCCCGAGCTTTGTCCGCAAGCAAACGCATACTTGCGAACCTTTGACTTTGATCAACATGAAACTTTATTTGAAGTTAGCACATAACTAGCAGAAGACGAGTAAGTTGTGACGTCACGATTACGTCTTCGGGTGTCAAGTTACAAGCCATTTAGGTTCAAAAAGTGACCTCGCGCCAATGCCTGTATGTCTCTGAATATTTAAGCTACAGTATTCATATTTAGGCATATGATAGATCAAGACACGGGCAACATTTGAAAAGTTAACGCCAAAATCGTCCGACCTTAACTTCCGGGTCGTTACCCTAGGTCGAAGTTCGCCTTCGTTTTTTTCCTTCAAAAAACCACTTTCGAGCTTATCTACGGAATAACTCAAGATTGAGATTGAATCGAACAATGAAACTCAACAGATAGTTGGACCTCACTATCAAGACGACACAAACCTATTTACGTCATGATGACGTCATCGGGCATCGAATTATAATAAATCAAATTTTAATATTTGTAAAAAGCATAACTCATGAACCATTTTTTATATTTTTTATAATCTACACATCATCGGATAGCTCATTTAAAGTTCGACATTTGCTACACAGAACCCGTACAACATTTGAACTTACTTCCGGTTCAAATCGGAAGTTGAAAATTTCTTAGTATCCTATCTTATATATATCTTTAAAACTACTGATCATTTCAGCATAATTTTTGTATCAGGGTGTAGAACGTTAGTCCTGCTCAAACTTTTGAACACAGACATGACAACATTTTGACCTTAATATATGGTCAAAACCGGACAATGAAGCGCACCTACCCACTCGTAACCCCCCCCCCCCCCCCCCCCCCCCACTTTGATTGACAAAACATTATGTACACATAACGTTGAAACTGATGCAAGCTGTAGTTCACGCGCTGACTGTGCCTGTGTGTGTGCACTGTCGTGTCTTTGTTTACGCGGGAAGGAAAGACAATTTTCAACAGCGCCCTCTTTCGTTGGGATATTTATTAAATAGCGCTGATAAATAAAATCATTAATTTGTTGGTGCTTATCTACGGAATAACTCAAGATTGAAGTTGAATTGAACATTGAAACTATGGTTGAACCTCAGAATCAAGACGACACAATTTTAGAAACGTCATGATGACGTCATCGGGTATTGAATTTCATTATATCAAAGTTTAATATTTTGGAAAAGTCATAATTAATGAACCATTTATTAGATTTTTACAATGTCTGTGGCGAAATTTATGACAATCATTTCAAAATTGGTATACATAATGACCTTTATGCAGACAACATAATGTGTGTCACGTGGTAATACCTTTAAGTTTTACTTTTTGAAGCCTTGCATCTAAAAAAACAAACGTTTGACTGAGTTGAAACTTGGCTTATAGATAGACAGTGACATTGACTTCGTGAAGACGTCTTTCCTTTTTTTTTTACAAATATTTGAAATTTTTACCAATCATTACGGGTATTCATTGACCCGCTGTCAAACCACGGGATAAACACACACAATACGCGATCTAACTCATTTAAACGGTGAGCGAATCAACCGCAAGGTTCAAAGTCCATCAAACATGCTTGTGGTCTAGTCTCTGTTCAAGGTTCGCGCAACCTGATTTTTACAAAACGCTTTGGTAGTCTCTAAAACAGCCGTCCATGCAAACCTCGTTAACAATCAAATGCTAGGCTTTTGATTGTGTAGTTTGTTACGCATCTCAAAACAGTAATAGCACCAAAGTTCAACTTAATGAAATAGCTCACGCATTGACGGCCATTGGATGGAAGTATAATGTTTCTTGATATGATCGGCTGGTTCCCTTTACTTGTTTTTATAATGATCACATATGAAATAATCGTGTACGATTTTTTCACAACAAAGCTTACATGTTTAGAATGATAGAACATAAGAATTAAGTGTTTGACGGGTCAATAATGTCCTTTCATACAGAGCAACATTAATTTTTCAAATTCCCTTTCATTTTGGTTGCACATCTTAAAACGAGCCTTTGAATTACTCACAAGTATACTATCATGTATGCCACTCACTGAAGTTTTTTATTTTTCAATGGATATTGATTCTTTATTTATTAATAAATCCGACTATATGAAAATCATGTTGACATTATTAAGTTACAATTCTTATACGTTTTAACAGGTTTTCAAATACTATGATTTGGCTTCTCATGTATCGGTGCATGATACTTTGATTGTTCAATACATATGCACTGATGATGATGTCGTTAAAATAAGTCGAGCATAGTGTGAGCTATTGGTTGCATTTTAAAAAAATAGCTTGCTTGATTTTTAGACATTAGTCTTCATACAGAACGGTTTGTTAAATTTATAAAATTGAAAGAAAAGACACTTGTTTTTAAAAATTATGCAAGATAAAGGCAAGTCATGAAGACGGCAGTTTTAGCTTCTCGTGAATTTTAACTAATTAAATATTATTAATGAGTTAATAACTATTTCTACCTGTATGGTGCATCATACACTCGGCAAGGAATTAGGGAATGGAACACAACAATGATTATGAAATCTTTCACTGGAGACCATTCGGGTACTGGATGTGTTGTATATTCTGAAGAAGAAAAAAACAATTATATACAAAGTATGACTCAAAGCAATGTAAGTCAAGCTGAAACTGCTCAATTTCATAAAATTCAAGACTTACAACATTTCATGATTATATAATAATAATAATAATTTATTGAATTTATATTGCGCTCAACAATACAACATATCAGAGTAAAGAAATTACGCAAGAACAAATTAGTTGAAGGTGCACATCTTGTTTTTGATGTGAACACCTTATAAACGAAACCTTATTAGGGGAAACGTTATCGAAGGGTTTTCAAATAATTATGTCATAATACAAAGTTGACGGAAAACATTCATCAGTCTGACCATTTTCTGACTATAGTGACAGAGCCAACAATCATACCAATCCCTCCATTGCCCAATTCTATCTCTTCGACGTTCATACTAAATGTTCCTTGGTTTTAAAAACATTTCACCAACGTCACCACTTGATGATACAGGATAAACTTTATAACGTAATTGTGCATTAAATAAAAGAATCATTTTGAAAAGCATTGATGTTCACACAAAAACTTACCGTTTTAGTCCCGTGTAGCAACGATAAACACATGCCGTGAGGAGGGTCTGAAGCACCCTTCACGATCCGATGACACATCCTTCCTTCTCGGAGTGTGATCAAAACATAACCAATGTTCGTCCTTTTCTGCTTGCATTTTCTCACATAATTAAAAGTCTGACGAATCACTGAAGCAGGTGGTCATCTCAGTGAAACTTCGTCTTTAATTCCATTTTGATCATTAAGCAACGAGAATGGCGAATAGGGGAACAATTAGACGCTGAATATGAGCGGAATTCAGATCTATAATGTCAGTACGCCATTGATAAGTTGTAAGTACGATGACCTGTGGCGTGTCAACTGTACGGTAATGTCTTCAATGTCGCAGTGTATTACACGTCGTGGTCCATGGCGAACGACCAGCTCTATGCTTCTGCGAGCTGATACATTGGTTTTTGGACGGCCATTGGATGGAAGTATAATGTTTCTTAATATGATCGGCTGGTTCCCTTTATGATCACATAAAATTATGAAATAATCGTGTACGATTTTATTCACAACAATGCTTACATGTTTAGAATGATAGAACATAAGAATCAAGTGTTTGACGGGCGCGGGCATCGATCTGCATCCAAATTTCCATGGTAGTCGCTTTGGAATCAAAACCCAATATTTTTGAATGATTATCCACTTGATTACAAGCCTAAAGATAATAAAGCCCAAAATAATAAATGAAGTTGCCACCATTCCTGTGTCTATGAATGCAACAAAACATCAGCAGCTCGTGACCGTAGTTTTTATCTAGCACCCTCTGTGTAAAGGCCGCGCTGATGTAACACATCCCAGCCTAAATACTGTCTTGCAAAGTTTAAGCTTGATGCCAAAGTTGTTCTGTACGTATTAGATCTTGTAAAACACTACCTTGGTGGTAATATAACTTGAAAATTGATGACGTCATGCAGACGTCATCACTTCATATTTTATAAATTCATTACCTTTCAAGTTTCAAAAGCCTAGCATTTGTTTGTTAACGAGGTTTGCATGGACGGCTGTTTTAGAGACTAACAAAGCGTGTTGTCAAAAGCAGGTTGCGCGAACCTTGAACAGAGACTAGACCACAAGCTTGTTTATTGGACTTTGAACCTTGTGGTTGATTTTCCCATCGGTTTAGAACACGTTGTGTGAGTGTATCCTGTGGTTTAACAGCGGGTCAATAAATACCCGTAATAATTGGTCAATATTTCAAATATTTGTATAAAAAAAGGAATGACGTCATCATGTTGTTTCTTTAGATTTACATAGTCAATATCACTGTCTTTCAACATGCCAAGTTTCAACTCAGTCAAACTTGTGGTTTTGTAAATACACGGCTTCAAAAAGTAAACCTTTAAGGCGATACCACGTGACACACGATGACGTCATCAATCTAAAACTTCACACATATGTTGTCTGCATGAAGGTCATCATGTATACCAATTTAGAAACGATTATCATAAACTTCGCCACAGACATCTAGTAAAAGTGTATTTTTAACAGTTTTCAACCTGCCGCTAGAGGGCGCTCTTGACTTTTATGACGTCACTTGTCTTATTTTTTTAAACCAGACTCTTGCTCGACTATAACACCGTTAAACAAAACTTCAAAAAGTGTGTCCGAACACCTAAAAAAAAAACGAACAATAAGAAGAGGTCTTCGGACTGTTGTCCGAACACCTAAAAAAAAACACCCGAACAATAAGAAGAGGTCTTCGGACTTTTGTCCGAACACCTAAAAAAAACCACGAACAATAAGAAGAGGTGTTCGGAGCTATGCTCCGCTCCGAACACCTAAAAAGTAAGAAAAAAAGAAAAAAAACGGAACAAAAACAAGAGGTGTTCCGGGCGGAGTGCCCGAACACCTAACTAGGACTGAAAGGAAGTCGCCACCCTTCACGCCAACTTCCACTCTGCAGAAGAAGCGCCCCTTATCAATCAACGTATCGGGGTCGGGAGGGGTGTAGAGACATACAAATTGACTCACTACGGAACAGCATGTTTTCAGATGCGTCAAGCCCCCCCCCCCCCCCCCCACCCACCCATTCCAACGCACTTAAAGCTCTGATCTAGGCCCGAGTGGCTCTGCTTTCCTCATAGTTCGTCATTTACGACACCGTTACGAAAGTGCGTGATTCGATGTGCCGTAATCGGGGTAATAATGCAGAGCCAGGAGATTGGGCCATGTTTGTCCCAATTTTCCGAAGTTCCCGTTTAAGTTTCGTCTCTATTATAACAAAATTAAAACATGCGGGAGGACCGCACGGGGGATCGCGACCCCCGGGTCTCGGTCCTAGACCGAGCATCCTCCTTAGGTGCGCCACTGACCGTCATCTTACCCAGTATGAAACCCAAAGAGAATGCGAACGTCACAAGGGATGATGATGCTCCGTACGCCCCCTTGTGATCTCTCCCTACAATGTAGAACAGCACAGCGCAACAGTTACAGTCGACAGCTCCTACAACGGCCAAACGTAAAGCAGTGAAAAAAGCTGTTTAAAACACTGCGATGCCCCACCCCTGTCAGATATGCACGAATGCCATTGCAGCCTGTAGTACGTTCGGAAAACGTGTATACCTCAATTACAATGTTGATTTCATACTTTTTTTCAAAGCTAATAACCTTTTCTATACGTTGTAGTGATAATTTGGCCAACAAAAAATATATATAAATGTTTTTAATAAAAACTAAAAACAATGTCGTATCTGATTCTATGTACAAAGTAATGGGGCCAGATTTTTGTACACAAGCCTATACACATTTTTATTTTTTTTTAAACTGGAGATTTCCGAGTCCATGGGTCATACTGACTAAAGGGTCATAGACCATGTCAATCAAGCCTGTCTGAGGATAGAACTTGAGGGGTTTCACCTGTTTTTGAAAAAAATTAACGAGTAATTATACTAAAATGTGTTTTCGGTCTACTGGCTGCAGACCGGTAGGCCATCGCAGGGTAAAAAGGCCTACAGCGGTGGCCTAAAACTCAGTAGAACCAGAGTGTATACTTGGACAATGTGTATAACTACCACGTGGTGTATAATTTCTTAGATAATAAAGTGGTGTCCATTCGCGTATCAGAGAAGGTTGCTACCCACTCAGACCTTATTGTGAAAATACTGTGAATTTTTCTTTTGCTTTTTTCTCAGCAAGTCGACTCTGTATTCAGCTGAAACTGTCACATGTGACTTTTACTTATCTTTCTTGATGTAGTTCTATCTGTAAATTAGCATTACGTTGACAAAAAACAATCTATGACCCTACCTTT